>CM031243.1:621194183-622394183 GCA_018340775.1 Taxus wallichiana var. yunnanensis | reverse complement strand
TTTTCTGGTGGTAGCAAGCTTACAACGGACTCTAGAAGAAGCCGGTGTTTTGTAGTGATCTCTGGTTGTTTGTCATTAGAATGCCTCTTCGTGTTCCCTTTCTCTTTTGACATGCCCGGCAACCAACGAGACACATACACTCGTAAGGCTTCTCCAATAAGCACAGAAGAAATCTTACCAGTGGATTTAATGGCTAGCATTACTCTCCAGTACAAATCTATTTCTAAGTCTGAAATGTCTTCCACCCACCAATCTTTTGGAACAGAGTGGTATCTCCGACTAGGAAGTTCATTAAGGGAAGGGCTTGAAACATTCCCGCATATCTTGTGATCTCTATGGCCTCTAGCATAGGTGTAAGACCAAGTTACTCTCGACGGATCCACCATTGCTTTGCATGCAACTGCATCAATGCATCGACTTACAATTTTGAGATCCTCAGACCAGGGCAAGAAAGCTTTAGTAGTCTGCAATGTTGTGATTGAATCCTTCCAACCATGAAGGATGCATGAATTGAGAAAGATCTCTAATTTGTATATGAGGTTTCCCTTCTCTATTGCCTCAGTCATGTGGAGATACTCTGCAGCACATCGAACTGCAACCACATTGTAGGCACTGACAGTGACAGTAATCCCATAACAAAACTTCGCACAGAACTCAAATATATCTATACCCCTGGAAAATCCTGGAGCTCAATTATGTCTTTCTGTGAATCACAAGCTTCTGCAGCTAACCTCTGTAATAGACCACACTTTGAAAGCAGGGGAAACTGCAAACAAAATATAAAAATGTATGAGAAGAACTTGTACCGATCGCTACAACCCGTCTGGGTTACAGAATTTGTGCAAAATAGAAAGAAAATAAAAGGATGAATGGGCTTACCTTGTGTAAGAAATACTTTGTACCATTTACTTGTATTACAAAATCACTTGACACTTCTGAAGAAATCGACCTGTATCAAGGAAGAAAGGATTCTCTAAGTTACTAGATCTTTAAAATAGAGAATACTACCAGTCAGTATTCTGATAGATTTCAAATTCCCATAGAGAAATTATGTCCTTCTACGGTTCATTCACGGGCATGAAAACCATAGCAATGGGTTTCTGTTATACCAAATGCTGGGTTATATCTATAGGAAAGGAAAGCAAGCAATGTTTTGATTCTGATCTCGATTTTGATCTGGATAGGCCTCAAAAGCTAGCCCGATTGACTGCAGATAAATTTTCCTAAAGGGAATATACACCATTTACCAGAGGCAGGCAATCTCAATGACATGGAGATTACACCTACTCGTGTGAGGAATCACAGCCTCCCTGCCAATGATAAGAACCCTATGGTCTCACCTCTGCATGCCTAGCAAGAGGGTTTGTCCTACCGAATTGGGCATGGACTTAAAGGTGCAAGCTATACTAAGAAACAATAATCTTAAGGCATACACTGAAATCTGAGACACATAAATGTATGTGATAACTTGTATTTTATTGAACACTTCTGAATTAACAGTTGAATATGCAATATGTGAAAATCCAAATAGGGTTTAGGGTTACCTGGAATTTTCTGCTGTGTAGAAGGTGTCCAGTTTTGCTCCCAGTTTCATAAACTTCATTGTTGCTCACGATTATTCCTACTGCAGCCACTGTCATCAGGGTGACTGGATGTTTAGGGTGTCCAGCGTCTGATAAACAAGATTTGCCTGAAGTTAAAACCTCTGCCCATTTTAATTGACTAAATATTTCTTGTAATAGACAAGAAATCCAGTGCTACTGCTTCCCTAAACAAAAACTTAATATCCTGTTCGTAAATGTTGACAGAGTTCGAACAATCGTCAAAGAAACAAAACAGGGAGCTCAAAATGTTTTGTGTACAAGGTTTTTAAGAATTTCAATCCCTAGACATTGAAAATATATTCAGAAGTCATGAAACAAATATAAGAAATTCACAACGAAGAATCCAAAGCGTTGTTAAAAATCTGTGCAAACTATTATGAAGAGTCAATACCGCTGAAAGCGCTGTCATAAACATAGAATCTTATGTGACATGATATAACTTCATTCAATATGCATTGAACTCTCCACAAAGCATGGGAAACAATGTAAGGACCGTCTTTTCAAAGTCCTAAAAGTTCAGAAAACAAAATATTCGAAGGCATCTGTAAAGCTCTACAAATTATTGCTAATCGTGAAACAGATCAAAGCCTTAGCTTTTAAGCTTTAAGCTTTAAGCTTTACCCAGGAAGTCAGGGCAAAAACATAAGAAATCAAAATATCAACTCTGAGAGACAATGAGAGTCATCAAAGAAAATGAACAAAATATCACGCATATGAAACATGAATAGTTTGGAAAATAATATATAGACTGCAGGCCACGTGTATAAGTGTAATCAGAGTTCAAATCCCACTCACTACAATAACGCGACCCCTAACTCATGTGTGGAGGTGGTTTTATGTAACCATTATAGTGTAAATTTGAGCTTGACCCGTCTTTAACAGTTTGCAAATTTTAAGAATGTTGTCTAACATTACTTAGTTTGAGTGTGACCCATGTTCACGTGGATTGGAATACGGTTCCAGCTTACGTGTTCTTCAAGGAAGACTTTAAGAATGTGGTCCAAGCTTACCCCAACCTGTGTTGAAGGTGGCTTATAACCGCATCCAAGATTTATGAAGAAAAAAAAACAGGTACTGAGCACAGGATTACAGAGCAGGAAAAGCAGAATGTAAAACAACTGGGAAGAAAAACACAGAGATTAGAAGCTAATTCCAAGAACAGAGTATTCGAGAAGAAAGCCTCTGCCACTAGAAAAAACGAAAAATGAATCAAAAGGACCTGCTTAAAGAGAGAAATTAATATGTAGAGAACCCTCGAACAGTACATAACAAACATGAAGAGAATGCAGCAAAATTGTAATAAATATATACTGGAGAGTTTTTCAAAAGGCTCAAAGAGATGCAGAAGAAACATATAGTGTTCCATATATCGACAAAAGTGATATGAAATTGATTTGGTTTTCTAAATTTGCTAAGATCGCCATAAATGCACCAGAGATTATCCGTTCTTGTACAAAAAAACAAAAAACTAGCAGAGATGTTCTTGAAACATGCTCTACCTACACAAGTCTAAACAGATGAAAAAACTAAAAACCCAGCCTGTTACAACTGAAATAACAGTGCACGGACTCATAATGGTCTTTTTCACACCAAAAAAATCCTTAAATAAAATGTAAGTTGTCCACTTGCAGTACCAGAATATGCAAAAAGGAATCAAATTAACTGTTCAATTTCTTAAAAACTAGACTACAAACTGCATATTTTCCTGTTTCAACTTTCAATTAGTGATCAGGAAATTGTCCAAAATCTTTCTTTTAAGTCCGAAATAAACATAAAATTAGAGCAGCATACATTATTAATAATACAAAGATTAACCCAGAAATATTTACTTTTAATGCTACAAAATAGATCAAAATACGACACTTGAAGTCCAAAAAAAAAAGCAATGGATCAAAACGTGTCCCTTGAGGCTTAGAGCAAGAAACAATAAACGCAACTAAGGACCAAAACGTCACTAACAGGGCACAACAGTTCCAAAATTTAATTTTCAAACTAAATGCTAAAAATAACAGTGTACTTTTATTCAAGGTCGCTATTAAGCCGGCCAAATGATAGGTAAAATGTCTTAAAATGGCGCCAGTTGAAGCGCAGAAAATCCAAAACATTGAAAATCGATTCCCTCTTTTTTAATAAGTGCTATAAACACGCATTAATGGACCGGTAGGAATCATTTACACAGCCATAAAATTACTCCCAAATTGATTTATAAAAATACATTTAAAAAGATCAAAAGTAATGGTAATCTGAAGTCCAGAATCGAGAACACAGTGAAATTTGTACTGAATATTGCTGAGGCTCCGAGAAAATATCAGAAAATCAGCGAAAATCTTCTTTGAAATAATACGAGGACCAGAAAAACGTGATTTCACAGATACTTAGAAAATTGATTTATTTATTTTAACTGAATAACAAATGAAAATATGTCATTTAACATCCAAATGATCAAAACAAAAGTTAAAAATAAACCAAAAACAGTATATTTCTCGGCTTACAAGGAATCGATCAAAATATTTTATTTAAGCTCGAAATAAACGCAAACATGGACTAATAAAAGTGAACTTTCAAAAGTTCAGGAAAATAAATCATTTGAATTTTGAAGTACAGAAAATTGAAAGCAATGTATCCAAAACGCATCAATCATCAACTTCACGGCGAAAAAAGTTCAAATTTAAATATTAAAAATGTTAAAAAGGTCGATTAACCTATACCATTTTAAATCCAAAACATTGACAGCAATGGATCAAAACACATACCCTAAGGCGCGAAAACAGTGAAAAATAGTGTAAAACACATTAAAACTGATCCAGTTCCTGCAAATGATGTGATAATCAATCTAAGACTTCAGTTGAAACGGAAATAAATGCGAAAAAATAGCCAGAAAATATCATATCGAAAGCTTTGATTTTCTAAAAGCTGATCAGAATACACCATTTACAGTCCTCAAAATTGTAAACAGTGAAATAAATGCGACAAAAATCGATCAAGAACAACCGAACCAAATGCATCATTAAAAGCGCAAAAACAGTGACAAAATAGACTAAATTTAGTCCATTTAAAGCGTAAAAAGTAGTGAAAACTGAACTACATGTAATCCATTTAAAGCCTAGCAAACAATGAACAAGGAAGTAAATGTAAATCATTTAATAACATAAATAATCGACTAAAATTTGATCCATTTAAAATCACAAAATAGATCACAAAAATAAAAGACATACCTACCTCAATGAATTTACAATTGCAAAGTTGTCTTCTCCGATGATCAACAAAATCTAAGGCAGAATCGGAGCAAAACTAAGCTTTACATACTCGAGCTTACAAAACCACAGTTGACAAAACCGCCATTGTCAGTAAAACCACCGATTGTTTTATAACACAACTTTGACATGCGAGGGCGCCAATCAGCGATTGCGGGCTACATTCGCGCCGCCGCCCGCGTCTGACGTGGTAGTACGGACGGAAACAGCGGTTTAAATTATTTGATTACCTCTGTGGTACTGATTTGCCATGGTCGGCGAGTAAATCAGATTTATAACTAGGGTTAGTAATTGTTGAAACTTGAAGATGTTGGGATGAGTTTTTAGCAGATGAGTATTGTAGAGATTATTAGTCTACTGTCTCTTTCCATACCTTGAGACGACCTAAGTAAGCTCTGCCTAATTTTTGTGAACGTAAAAAGCTTTTGCCCATTGCAGTGGGGGCCAAACTTATTTCCCGGGTATTTAGAGATGACGTCTTCGCTTTTTATTGTTTGTATGAAGGAAAGGTTTTTTTTTTTTTTTTTTTTTTTTTAAATCATTTAAATATATTAATCAAAAATTAAAATATGATGGTCGGAAAAAAAAAAAAGGGTATCTGGACAAAATCATGGCGTGCTATTCATGTCGTTAGAAAAATAGAGTTCAACACAAGCCACAACAAAGAAAAGGGCGATCAAAAGACCGAAATTATATAAAGGTGATAGAAGCAAGAGAGTCGAGCACCCGGTAGCACTAGGCGGAGGTGGAAGATAACCGTTAGGAGGGAGAGCCCCCATATAAATGGGCTCTTCCACCGATGGATCCAAGGTAGGCTACCCATCCAAGGTTTGAGAAGTACATTGCACAACCCAAAAGCACCATGATTCTCTAGTCGGGTGGTAGAGAGCCAATAACAATAACATCATCTTACATCGGAAAGGGCCAACATAGCGGACCAACAAATGAGTTCCCACGAGGTGGCGATGAACTCTAGTATCCCCATTAAGGTGGTGGCGGGGTGAAGAAACACCCACAAACATGGGACGAGAATCGATTATGTGAGCCACTCCATTGTCGCGTCGAGCGACATGTGGCAAAGAGTCTAGCTTTAGAAGATCCGAGAGACCCGACTCATAGTGTAAGGGGCATTCCCTAAGTGTTTTAGAAGCTCCTGTAAATGTTGAAACTTGAGGTCCACCTCTCGGCCTTCACTTGCATCTGTAAGCAAACAACAAACATAATAATGATTTTTTCATTTATAAGAAATCGCATCTTTACGAAAAATTTGCAACATTTTTGACTATATATGATTGAAATAGAATTGTAGCTCTAAACAAAATGCCAAAGAAAATCTTTATATGCAAAGCTAGTGAGAGTGGTCTCCAAAAAATCTATTTTGCATATGAAAGGCTTAGGGTGGGAAGGTGTTGACATAAACAGGGAAGGTGTTAAATGAAGAGCCACCTTACACCTCGTTGCACACAAAATACACATGAAAGAACAACTCATACAAAAAGTAACATGCATTGACATGAAGATCAAACAAACACAAATTTGGAACAATAACACAACTTTGGAATATCTTATTCAAAGAAATAGGAACGTTAGACCAATCGCCAACAATTCAACCTTCTACACAACATACGGACATGGCAAATCCTCCATGTAATTGAATTCAACACTCAATTCACACATCAAATCATTGTGAGACTCTCACAGAGTTCTTTTTTACATCGTTATTATGGTTATTCATCCATCATCATGATTTGGTGAGCATTAAGCTTGCATTCGTGCTCTACTCTTAAACACTTTGAGTTCCCAAAATTTGCACTTCATTCCTAAGGCAATTGGATCTACTTATATAGTTGTTCATGCCACCTCATAGGACTCCTAATTTTGACGAATTCATACAAAATGATCAAAGGACCCAACAATAGGCCTAAACACAACCAACAGTCGTAATTCTCTAGAACTTGTGCCTTCAAACTTTCAATTATTCCAAGTTTGTGGCTTAAATAAGATTACAAGAGGATAATATTGTGCATTAGACTATTGTGAAACAACCCATCCATTGCACAAAGGAACTATGCACTCCACAAACCTTACATAAAGGACTTACGCACTCAAAAATACAAAATTGTACTCCACAACTCGCCAATAACAAAATTCCTCAATGCATGACCCATAAAATACAACACAAAATGAAAATAAATGTATACACAACCGACTCAAATTGTTTAACTATTTTTGGTTTGTATAAGAATTCCTGTGAACCTAGATGCTCCTATATCATACACCTTAGGTAATTTTGGAAATTCGAGTTCTTTCTCAAGAAAGTGGTATGCCATATTACACGACATCCACAATACTTAGCTAAGTTGCATCTTTAGTCTTCTTGCCGTTCCACTTGACCATATAATTTGTATCTTCTTGATCCTAGAGTGTTTATTACTCCTTACGCTTGAACATGCTCCTTCTCAAGCATTTATTCCCTCCAATCTACTTTTATATCTTATGATTCAAGTTCATCATCATCTTCATGTATTGTATGGTGGTATGGATACAAATCCGCCACATTAAAGATATTAGAGATATCAATGCCTAACCCAATCTCATAAACATTTTGTGTAAATTTCTCAATGATTATACATGGCCCTATCTTCTTCCATTTAATCTTATTATATGTTCCTTTCGGAACTTTTCCTTCCATAAGTATACCAAGACCTTGTCTCTAATCGATAATTAATTTACCTTTGTTTCTCATCTACGCGTTGTTTGTATTACACATTTTTGTAATTGATTGTGCAATTATTGGTGCATTTTTTCATGTTTTCCACAAAATCTCTTGCTTCAACACTTTGTTCTTCATTATGTGTTAAGTCTCTCAATTCTATAATTCCTATTGGGTTGTTCCCATATAAAATTTGGAATGGTGTTTTCCCCATACTCTTGTTCATTAATTTGTTATGAACAAAATCTTCTTGCACTAGATCCAAGTCCCATTTCTTAGATTATCTCCACTAAACGCCTCTAAGCAAATCTCTCGGACTTATATTCACAACTTTATTTTATCTATCATTTTTTGGATGATATGTTGAATTTAATTGTAACTTTGTATCCAACTTCTTCCACACTAGAAATGATTGATGGATTTTGTATCTCTTTCATACACTATGGTGTGTGATAATCCATACTGATCTCACAATCTCTCTAAAGAAAATATTTTCAATATGTGTTGTATCACTAATCTTCCTACAAGAAATGAAATATGTCATCTTTGAAAACCTATCCACCACTAAAAAAATGAATAAATTTTTGTTATCATTTTCATCCCCAAGTGAAATGGATAACTCAACAAGATTGGACTCGGGCATCGGACCATAACTTCATAGAAGAAGTTGAGGTTTATAGGAAAATTTTTATGTTTCGGGGACGTTTGCAGTGTTTTTTGGGAATTTTGTAATCATTCAAAACATTTTTCCTCTTCTGGGTTTCAGAGGTTTAGAGCTCAACTAGAGAGAGAAAACGGACCCATGTGGGCCCACATTCGGCCCAAATGGGGTAAAATGGTGAAGAGTGAAAATGCAGTCTCAGGGAATCTCATTACACCCCATGACCCCCTGGAACTCAAGAAAATCTAGAAAAAATCAAAAGGTCAGGGAAAAAATGTGGAAGAATGCCAAAAATGGCATTGAGCTAAAACAGGTCAGCGGGCTGATGGGAATGCATGGGTGGTGAGTTGAGCTATGCAAGAGGTGTGTCATAGAGTATTCAACAACTTGGCCAAGATTTTCTAGGCATGGTGAGTTGGTTTGCATGGACGCGGCACGGCAAGCTCGGATCAGAGTGCGAGTCTATGGTGCTAAGGAGTTTGGAGCGACGTGATGTCGTAGCTTGACATGATGTTGGTTGGTCGGGCATCGCAGAGGGCTGAGATAGGGTTGAGTTGGTGTGGGGGTTTGTATCTCGGTGTGAATGGTGAGTTGGAAATGGATGGTGGAGTGGCGAAAGGAGGGCTCGTTGAGTTAACTCGAGTGAGCAAGCAGCCGGTTGTGGCAACTGGACAGAGAGAGCTAGAGGGCTCGCTTAGCTACTCGGTGAGCCGAGGAGAAATTCGTAGGGAAAGTGGCTTTGTGGGGGAGCTGTTGGGTGAGTTTTGGGCAAGAAAAGGATGGGCGCGTGCATTAGATTTGAGCTCGGCGTGGAGTCGATGAACCTGGGGCGAGTTAGTGAAGAGTTACGGTGTTCGAGAAAGCCACTACTTTGAAGTAGTGGGTGGTTCAAATCCCGAGTAGAGTGCTCGGTGAAACCTGCAATGAGGGGCAAGGTAATAGGTATTACGGCATTTGGTGGGGGCATTACTTACAATTAATGACCCCCTAATACCCGAGTTGAAGCATAATCTGAGACAGGAAATCGCAAGGAAGCGAGTTGACGAGTTGAGCGGGGTTTGGGGTAGCAAGAAATGCTTGAGTAGGAGAGCTTGTTTCATCGAGCCAAGTACAAGTGTTCATAAAGCTTGAAAATTCAATGTGAGAGGTAGTGAAGTTTAAGGGGGTGTAAAATCCGATGGAAGGTGCGAAGGCAAGTTGTGCCCAACCGATCCAATCTACTTTTATATCTTATGATGGATCCAAGGCAAAGCTACCCATCCAAGGTTTGAGAAGTACATTGCACAACCAAAAGCACCATGATTCTCTAGTCGTGTGGTAGAGAGCCAATAACAATAACATCATCTTACATCGAAAAGGGCCAACATAGCGAACCAACAAATGACTTCCCCGAGTGGCGACGAACTCTAGTATCCCCATTAAGGTGGTGGCAGGGTGAAGAAGCACCCACAAACAGGGGATGATAATCGATTATGTGAGCCACTCCATTGTCGTCGAGCGACATGTGGCGAGAGAGTCTAGCTTTAGAAGATCCGAGAGACCCGAATCATAGTGTAAGGGGCATTCCCTAAGTGTTTTAGAAGATCCCGTAAATGTTGAAACTTGAGGTTCACCTCTCGGCCTTCACTTGCATCTCTGTAAGCAAACAACAAAAATAATAATGATTTTTTCATTTATAAGAAATCGCATCTTTATAAAAAAATTGCAGCATTTTTGACTATATATGATTGAAATAGAATTGTAGCTCTAAAAAAATGCCAAAGAAAATCTTTATATGCAGGCTAGTGAGAGTGGTCTCCAAAAAAAATCCATTTTGCATATGAGAGGCTTAGGGTGGGAAGGTGTTGACATAAACAAGTGAAGGTGTTCAATGAAGAGCCACCTTACACCTCGTTGCACACAAAATACACATGAAAGAACAACTGATACAAAAAGTAACATGCATCGACATGAAGATCAAATGAACACAAATTTGGAACAATAACACAACTTTGGAATATCTTATTCAAAGAAATAGGAACGTTAGACCAATCGCCAATAATTCAACCTTCTACACAACATACGGACATGGCAAATCCTCCATGTACTTGAATTCAACACTCAAGTCACACATCAAATCATTGTCGACTCTCACAAAGTTATTTTTTATTTATATTATGGATATTCATCCATCATCATGATTTGGTGAGCATTAAGCTTGCATTCATGCTCTACTCTTAAACACTTTGAGTTAACCAAAATTTGCACTTCTTTCCTAAGGCAATTAGATCTACTTATATAGTCGTTCATGACACCTCATAGGACTCCTAATTTTATGGAATTCATACAAAATGATCAAAGGACCCAACAATAGGCCTAAACACAACCAGATGGAATTCTCTAAAACTTGTGCCTTCAAACTTTCAATTATTCCAAGTTTGTGGCTTAAATAAGATTACATGGATAATATTGTGCACTAGACTATTGTGAAACAAACCATCCATTACACAAAGGAACTATGCACTCCACAAACCTTGCATAACGGACTTGCACACTCAAAAATGTAAAATTGTACTCCACATCTCGCCAATAACAAAATTCCACAATGCACGACCCAGATTATACAACACAAAATGAAAATAAATGCGATACATAACCGACTCAAATTGTTTAACTATTTTTGGTTCGTATAAGAATTCATGTGAACCCATATGCTCCTACATCATACACACCTTAGGTAATTTTGGAAACTCGAGTTCTTTCTCAAGAAATTGGTATGCCATATTACACGACATCCACAATACTTAGCTAAGTTGCATCTTTAGTCTTCTTTCCTTTCCACTTGACCAAAACTTTGTATCTTATTGATCCTAGTGTCTATTACTCCTTCTCGCTTCAACATGATCCTTATCGTGCATTTATTCCCTCCAATCTACTTTTATATCTTATGATTCAGGTTCATCATCATCTTCATGTATTGTATGGTATGGATACAAATCTGCGACATTAAAGATATTAGAGATAACAATTCCTAACCCAATCTCATAAACATTTTGTGTAAATTTCTCAATGATTACACATGGCTCTATCTTCTTCCACTTAATCTTATTGTATGTTCCTTTCGAAACTTTTCCTTCCATAAGTATGCCAAGACCATGTCTATAATCTGATAATTAATTTCCCTTTGTTTCTCATCTACGCGTTGTTTGTATTACACATTTTTTTGTAAATGATTGTGCACTTGGTGCATTTTTTCATGTTTTCCACAAAATATCTTGCTTCAACACTTTGTTCTTCATTATGTGTTAAGTCTCTCAATTATATAATTCCTATTGGGTTATTCCCATATACAATGTGGAATGGTATTTTACCCATACTATTGTTCATTAATTTGATATGAACAAAATCTTCCCGCACTAGATCCAAGTCCCGAGTTCTTCGATTGTCTCCAACTAAACATCTAAGCAAATCTCTAAGACTTAAATTCACAACTTTAGTTTGTCTATCATTTTTGATGATATGTAGAATTGAATATTAACTTTGTATCCAACTTCTTCCACACAAGAAATGACTGATGGATTTTGTATCTCTATCATACATGTGGTGTGTGATAATCCATACGATCTCATAATCTCTCTAAAGAAAATATTTTCAATATGTGTTACATCACTAGTCTTCCTACAAGAAATGAAATATGTCATCTTTGAAAACCTATCCACCACTACAAAAATTGAATTAATTCCCCTTTGCAATATGGGAAATCCCAAAACAAAATCCATACTTGTGTCTCCAAAATGCGAAAAATATTGATAATGTTCTAAGATCCTCCTTTATCCAAATAGAAAATAAGGCTTCGATACAAACTTTTAGACATCCACACTCATTCATGACCAATAGTAGCTCTCCTTTAGGTGCTCTAAGGTTTTGTCCAAGCCAAAGTTCCCTACTAATTCTCCATGATGTTTCTTTGTCACTAATTTTTCATGTATTGATCATTTCAGGATGCATAATTATCCTCCTTTGAATAGCAATCTTCCTACACAAAATAATCCAACCAAGGCATATTTTCGACATTTGTGGTTATTATGCATGCTTCTTTGAAATATTCATCTTGTGCCTCTCTCTCTCTCTCATATTTTTCACTTCTATGATTCCACACAAATGTGTATCCTTGTAGGTACTCCACCCACTTAATGTGCCTTTAATTCAAATTTCCTTGGTTGTTAATATATTGCAATTCTTGATGGTCCTGTGTACATCACAAAGTACTTAGGAAACATGTAATGTCTCTACTCCTTCAATGCTTACATTGTTGGATTAATTGTCGTTGATGTCAAAGGAATTTGTTATCAAAGGAAATCATTATCGGCCACTAATCATTGTCCAAAAACCCAGCTTCAAATCTCCATTATTCAAGGGAAAAACACATCCAAGGCATTAAAGAAAAGTTTATTATCATTGAATAATATTGGTTGACCTCCTCTATTTTGGTGATAATATTTAAATTATGGCCCGATCCATGTCTAGTGCCCAAGAAAATAAAGAATGTCCCTTGGGAGAAATCACACCCCTTCAAGTGACATGAGAAGGTATAAAAGGAGATGTAGTTGAAAATAAAACATGTGAGGAATAATAAAGATATATCATTCAAACTCAAACAAATTTCTAAAGGAGAGAAAAATAAGAGATCATTCAAGGCATATTTTTGTGAAGGAGATCTATTTAATTGTCATCCATCAAGAAGTGTTTTTGGAAGCTAGTGTTTCCTTAGAGAAGAGATTGGTGTCTCTTTCCAAGTTGGTGCTTAGAAGTGAGGATTGGTGTCTCCAATAGGTTGGTGTTTATAAATTGCTTAACGGAGGGGATTGGTGTCTCCAAGGGTTGGTGCCTATAAATTTTTGTAACAAATTTTTATTATATGACTGGATTTGGATGGTAGATCCAAGTAATATTTTCTCCGTGGTTTTCTCCATAAATGGTTTCCACGTAAATCTTGTGTTTCATAATTGTTAGATCTTGTGTGATTGTTGTTATTGTGGTTATTAATTTTTTAAATAAGTAAAATATTATCTTATACCAATTTACCCCCTCTCAGTATAAGTATGTGTTCATCATACACGAATACATAAAACTCCTAGTTTTCAAAATTATACTTATTCCTTACATCATTTATCTTCAAATTTAAATATAAACAATGTCTATATTATTTTCCTAATACTATGCCAATGGCTATGCAACTATCATCACAATTGACTGAAACACTATCGCAAAATATTGTAGTGCCAACACTAATCGATATGGTGTTCTTTTATTCAAGTCCAAAAACTATTTTCTTCACATGTGCTCCAAATGAATCTCTTCCTATCTCAGGGACTTCTCATAGCCTCTATAATGACTGTGTATATACTAATGAAGTTATTGAAAAAAATACTAAAATCTAGCCAACCCATAAAAATTGTGAGTTTCAAAAGAATTCCTTAAAGAATGGCCAATCCAAAATTGCACAAACCTTTTTATGATCCATCTTCAATCCTTCTTTGGAAATCATAAATCCTAGATACACCAAATATTTCTACATAAAATTGTACTTGCCTCGTATTAATCAACAATTTCTCTTCCCGCATGATCTCTCGTAACACTTTTCGATGTGAAGCAAATGGTATTCACATGTCCTGCTGAAAATTAATATAGCATCCAAGTACATGACTACACTTTCCCAAAAAAGGTTTCAGAATTTATTCATCAACCTAATATGCATGGCATCACAAGCCACTCATATAACCCTTCTTAGGTATTAAACGTTGTTTTCCATTCATCTTCCTCTCTTATGAGCATTTGATGGTACCCAATACTTCACTCCACTCAAGAAATCCATTATGTCTTCCATGTGTGGTAATGGGAACATATACTTGATGGTAATATTATTTATGGTTCTCAATTAAGTACACATGCACCACCCACCACCCTTAGTTGGTGCTAATACTATTAGAATTTCACATGAGCTTAAACTCTATCTTATAAATACTTTCTCCAAAAACTCTTGCACTTTCCTCTATATCTATGCATTCTCTTGCACACATAATTTTGTAAGATTCCTTATTCAAATAACTTGATCCTGGAATAAATCCATGCAATGACTAATGTCTCTCACAGGTGGTAATCCTTCGGGTAGCTCACTAGACACAAATTTTGCAAACTCTTCTAACATCCCTTTTACTTAGCGCATCATTGTTTCTCCTTCTTCAACCACTTTCGTAATTCCTCCTCTTTGCATAGTCCACATAATAAGTGTAAAACATGCACTATCCTACTTAATCTCAATCAAGAGTTTCTTACCCTAGAGTAACAATACTTTAAGTGTTGCTTCACCCTTCTCCCATAATGGGTTCAGAGTATACTTCTTTCCATCCTTCTTAACCATGTATGTGTTTATGTGATCATCATGTTGTGTATTTTATTTTAACTATCAAAGTCTACTAAGTAGTACATGACATGCGTCCATGGGCATGATATTGCACATTACTTCATTTTCATATCTCCCAATATGAAACTTAACTCAACATTGTTCCTTTACCACTATCTAGTAGCCCTTCTACAACCAAGAAACAATGTACGGAAATCACTAAATCCTCTCCAAATTCAATTTATCCACCATTTCATATACTACAAGTTATTGGTGCTTCCACTATCCACTATCATCTTGCAAAATTTTCCACCTAACTTGCACGTCATCTAAAAAAACTACTTCTTTTCTTAGGAACAAGTTCTTCCTTTTATGGTTTCAACAATACATGATTGAACACGAATTATTTTCCCATTTTTGTTCTTTCTTATGACTTGACAAGCCATTGATATCTCCTCGCATAATATGCACACTTATTTTCCATGATTCAAGGTGTGTGGTAACTCATATGCTCTTTTCCCTATTTCTCTACGCATATAGCATGTTCCACTCGAATCTACAACCTCTTTGATAACCTCCTATTCAAAATTAACTTCCACTTCTTTGATATGTTCATTCTTTTTGTGTAGTCAACAATAACTCACCTCCACCCTTTGCAAAATTATCTCTTGCTTTACTTTTTTGTGGCCTTGTATAACCTTTCCTTTTCCCTAGTTAGCACTCTATTTTTTGCATGCCATACTCTCCTCTACCTTCAAAACATGCTATTAGGATTATTCCACAAAATGGAATCACAATGATGAGCCCAAAGAAATAGTCTATTTCATACAATATTCGACATTTTTTTCCTTTCATAAAGTGGATCTCGAATGAAATTTTTGAACTTATGGTTTATTTAGGATAAAATAAAGAGTATATATATCATGGTTATTTCTTTAGAATTCATTGTTATCTTTTGTTAATTATTTATAATGATTATTGGGAAAAATATGTCAATTTGTGCATATGCAATTCATACTTTGCTATAATTATTGAATAAGACATTTTTGAGCACTAAGCACCAACTACAACCAGCCTTGGAGGATCTTCAAAATCTCTCATATCATCTCCAGAGATTGTTATTTCATCACTGCATTAGCTCTAGAGGTTCCTTCACTAGCTCCGAAAATGTTCAATAGTTCTATGAGCGGCTCCTTAAGCATATGTTTGGAAGAAGTGAAAAATAGTTATCAATAATATATATAAACCCAAATCTGATTAAAAAAACCATCTTGATTCGATTTCATATGAAAAAGTTATAGCCATTTTAGTATCACTTTGGAGTCGACCATGATCGCTTCGGAGTCTTCTCGGGAATGCTTCGCAGCTTCCCAGATCGCTCCGAGTCTTCCCGTGCCGCTTCAGTCTTCCAAGATCGCTTCAGATTATTCCCGTGTCACTTTAGAGTATTCTTAGTTTTCTTCAGAGTCTCCTTAGTTTGCTTCTGAGTCTAATATTTTGTTTCAGAGTCTACCATTTTGGCTTTGGGGTCTACCAATATAGCTTTGGAGTTGATTATTATATCTTCAGAGTTGGATATTATAGCTCTAGGGATGAATACTAGAGTTACAGATGTGATCATAACTCCAAGGGTGACATTATTATCTATTCTTGAAGTAATTCTAAAAATAGATATTTTTATAAGTGTTTTATTATTTGTAAAATAAAGAGGAATCAATATTCATTTTGATTCTCAATAGTAAAATAAGAGAGTCAGATTGTTAGTCAAAGTTCAATAAGCTTTGTAAAGATTGATGCTTTTTAGATAGATTGAAATATTAGTTGATAAATATGTATGCCTTAAAATAAGGAGTTGGTTGGAAGCATGAAATTATAAATGCAACCTCCCACACCAAAGAATGTAATCTCCATTTTTTTATCAATTTATTATGAGATTCCATTCCATCCATTTGTAAATAGTGTAGATTAAAATTCTCTTCTGAGGAATGAGCTAGCCACTCATTCCAAGGAAGATGGATATGTATATTCATGTTTGTTTTTCCATTTTTTAAATATATTTATGATTTTATTTTTCTTATGTCATGTAATTATTTTTGTGATGTACAGTTTGTTGTAAACCTACATGTGTATTTTATGTTTATCCTTCCTTTCAAGTTTTCTTTTCTTTTCTACAAGGTGTGTTTCTATTTCCTGCAAGTGTGCTTTTAATTCATGCAAGTGTGGATTTTGGGTAGTGGGGACCATTGCCAAATATTTCTTTCTCTTATTGCATACTACCATGGACACAAGCCTTGGATTAACATTCTTTAATGAAGAGCACTCAAGACCCTCATCACACAACATATTAATCTCATCCTATATCACCATGTGCAACCCATTCATATACATGGACATTTTCTACACATCTTTCCCTACATTTCTTGCTGAATGGTGAGCCAAGAAACCCTCATTGTATTATTTCACACTAAACTCTATCTTCTTCAAATGTTGCAACCTTTTGATAAAATTAAGTTCGCAATCTATGGGAAGAAACTTTTCCTTGAGATTTTCCACCAATATATCCCATGTCTTGATCTTCTTGTTGCCACACTACAACCATCTAGTCTAGATATGTTCCAACCAAAGAGACGCATGACCTTTTAACTTTGTGTACACAAACTTGAACTTTATGGAATCTTTCATATCTCCATACTCAAAATATTTCTCCATCTCTTTTATCCAATCCACAAGCTCATCTAGTTCTAAACTATATGAATAAAAAGTGTTATCCAACTTAGGCTCGCTCCTCGCCCTACTAATTGTGCAAAGCAATATATCCTTGGGACAATCTTGTAATTTCTCATTTTTACATTTGCATTCACATTTTTATTAGCATCATGTGTTTCCTATTATGTGGATCCACCTTGTAGACACCTATAATTTAGCCCTAGCAATTTAAATACTTAAGATTGCATTACAAAAATTGATGACATATCATCAATATCACACACTTTCTCTTCTATCGTCATTAATTAACTACATTATGCTAATTAATTGACTCTTCTATCCAAAAGATGACAATTAATGACCTTTCATTAATTAAACCCATTTCTACCTAAATTAATTAATTATTCTTAATTAATTAAGTTTCCTCTTCTACTAGATCAATAAGTCACCATTTATTTGATTGAATCCTTCTTATCCTCTAAATCATACTAATTATTCCTCTAAAAATATTCTATAAGCTTTCTCACCTATTAATTAATCACTTTGGTTAATTAATAAATCCCCTCAAACCCCATGAGTCACTAAAGGACAAACTAAACTCTCCTAAGGTTGACTCAACCCTCTTTCAACCATGGTCATCCCCAACTAACTCAACCTTGCTATTATCCCACATGTAAAGGGATGCAAAGCTTCTTTTATCCATTGGGATATATAAGGATCCCTCCTCCTACCTTTCTACTTACACCTAAATGAGCATAGATCCTAGACTATAGCCATTTTATCATCTTAGAGCATTATTCCATTAGAGGAGCTAGTTATCTTCATTTCTTGCATTCATCCATCCAAGTTTGAAGTCATATGGAGATATGTCAAGTGGTCTTGTAGCCATGGATTGACAAGACTCCATTCTTGAAACCTTGGGATTCAAACATACAATCAACCCTTTGATTGCTAAGGATCTAAATAGGTTCATTTCATTGATTAACATTCAATAGAGATAGAGATTAATTGCTTAGCATATTAGTTTGGATGTTTATTCATGTTCTAATGCAAATATGTTGGTAGATTAGTCTTGTTTAAGATCTAAGCATGATGGTGCATAGATTTTAGTTTAGCTTTGTTTTAGGACTACTAGGTGTTAGTTCTAATTCTTTTTACATAGCTAACTAATTCTTGCACACATTTGGCACGCGTGGGACAGATCCATAGTCCCTTTGATCTTAATGAATTTTTCTAGTTTTCTCATGTTTTTCTAACCCATATCATGCAAATATGAAATAAATTGAGATTCTTAGTTTATTTCATCATCTTTATATGCATTAGATCTCACTTAAGTGATTTATTGTGATGGGTTACTCTTTGATTTGAGATAATTTGAGAAAAATTGAGCTTTTTGAAGTTGTATATGTCATTTCCTGTGTTCCTTAACATCATCTCCAAGTACAAGTGTACACACATAATTTTTTTGTAAAGGGCGCATACACGTGAAAAGTTGGGCGTAAATGTCTAAATGCTAGCGTACATGGCATAAAGCCGAGCGTATACATCTTGTTGTTAATTGTACCCTATTATATTTTTGGTCAGGATAGTGTATGTGTCCAAAGTCTAGCGTATACATCTTACTTCTGGCGTACATGACTATTATGTCCTCTATGTTTTTCTGAATTTTTGTCTGCTAGCATATACATCTACACCCAAGCGTAGGTGGTCATATTTGAGCGTTCACATATATTAGTACTTCGCTTTGATCTTGTTTTACTCTGTGATTGTATGCGTCGAATGTTATGCATACATATCTCTTTGGCCACATACCCATTAGCTCACTGTTAGTTTACACAGAGGCACGTACATGTCCTAAAGCGGCGTACACACCCAAAGTTGAGCGTACACATCACAGTTTGGATTTGAGATTCACTTTAAAATTTTCAAAAGCATGTTTTCTAGATTTATTGACTCCTTGCAGGTTTTAATTGAAGATTAACTTTTGTTTTGTAGGGTTTATTTGTATATCTTTGCTAATTTGATTTGTTTAAAGGGTTAAATGAACATTGCATGCTTAATCATGAGATTAAAGTCATGTATGATCTTCCCTCGCACCTTCTAGGTGATCTTGGGAATCGAAATGATTTCTATATCTCTTTTTGCTTTGAAAAACGTCTAAAAGGAATGTCAAATTTGGTTAAAATGAACAAATTTTGCGTTTGAATCGAGTATTTTCCATTTGTTGATTGTTTAATTGGATTTTACATTGCATATGATCTTCTCTTGCATCTTAGGATGATCTTGAGAATCAGAAACGAAGTTTATTCTCTTTATGTGTATGGAAAAGTACTAAATCCGTCATGTAGGACCTAAACGCTTGTCAAAGAACGAAGGATCGAGATAAAACAAAACTACTAATACAGTTTCTATGCAGGTTGCCAAAAGGTGTACAAGAAAACCACATTAAGAATAAAATATAAAAAATACACCACAATCAAAAGATTGTATTTGTAGGTTTGGATAAGGGTGCGCCTCATCCGCTTAACTAGGACATAACCCCTTTGGCATAAGCCTTAAGCTACAACAATGGGGGTGGTCCTAGGAACCCCAAGTTAGTCCATGCAAGAGGGAACCTTGCGAATGAAATGGGAAGTGCTCCACACACCTATTTGATTACTATGCATGTGAGATTTAGCATCAAACTTATCTATATCATGACCTCAGTGAGAGTACATGATGAACACATTAATTGATCACTATACTTGAAGGGGTAAAGTAAATATGGGATACTCCTTGGGAAACCTTGGCAAACTAAGATCACATTTAGATAACTTGTGACACCTAGTTGAGTGAACCACCTAGGAAGCTATCTTGTCTAGGAGCCAACTTTGACCATATCAAAACCAATTTGAGTTGAGAGCCATTGCAAAGGGAGAACTTTCTCATAATCAAAACCTTGTTTTTCGAACAAGGGAAATTCCATTAAAGTTCAAATGGCATGTCATTCATCACGGAGATTGTGAAGCATTACTTTTGTTTAGTTTTTCACTTGCCCTAAGGCGAGGTGAAACTCTACCGAAGTGACATCAAACTCTCTTCAACCCCAATTGATCTACTTCCTTCACTTTATTTTGACACTTTGTTGATCAAAATAAGAGTGACTACCCTTGTGTTGCTAATTGATTGTATTCACCACTTTTGTGTCTCATTTACGCTCATCCATGTTTACAACTGATTTGTTAAACATATAAAGTGTGTGGAGACATTTTCATATCATTGGTAGCCCTTTTGATCTTGATACCCAAGTCAAGATATCAATTATAGTTAGGATTGATTCATCACCTTAATTCTCCTTTGAACTATTATCTTGCTTGTATCATATCACAACAATTTTGATACTTACGTCTTGTTTCTTGCAAACTTAGCCTAAGTGTCTAGATTGTAACATTACGCTACACGCATTCTAACAATTCCTTGGTATACTCTAGCATTAGTTTTCTTTCAAACATTACCTCGATTTCGAAAGGTGTTGTTGTTACCTTTGTGTGCATCATATCAATATTATTTTGATATTAATACCTTACTTTTCCATAAAGTTTGGTTAACATATCTTAGTGGTATTATTGCGTTGTTCATACTCGTAACTTCCACTTTTTGGGATATAGGTCTTGATTGGATTCAAGCTCGCTTTTAGTATACTTTGTTTGGGGATCATATCAACCTCTTGTTATTACTTATGCCTTGTTCATTTCTTTGAACTTGACATAAGTGGTGACATTTTTTTGATCATCTTAAACGTCAACTATCACTTGAAACAAACATAGGAAGTACCTCATTTGATTGATTGGTTTAGAACAAAACATTGTGTGATTGTGTCTTGTTTGTCATTTTTGACTTATTCATTTAAAGCAATCACTTTGAACTATTGACATTATTTGACATTCATAAATTTTCACTTAGGTTTGACCAATACCTTTTCGAACAAATTCAAAACACCTTAGTGAAATTCTTATTCATCATGGCCCCCAAAATAAGACTAGGAGCTAAAAGACAAGAAATTGAAAAACAAGCATGGGAAACATTGAACAAACAAGGGTCAAATCCCTTTATTGGTCATGATTTAGGGCCCATATTTTCCGTAGAAAAAGAAACAAGAAATGGTAGATCATAGTGGTGATGAGGTAGGATCACCACACGCGGATTTTAACTTTAACCCCGCCTATTAGATGAATTCCTTTTCATAAAAAAATATAGGGTACTTGCGAGAGTGGTGGAATTAGGTGTTAGAATGCCAACAGAACATGAAACTATTCCACCCAAAAATGAGGCTAATGAGGAGGAGCCACTTCTCATCAACATGGACAACATCTTACGTAGGAAACGACAACACGAGGGGTTATAAAATGTCACTTATCAAAATACCACGTAGAGTAAGAATAGAACATGAAAACGTGGAACAACCCCCATTCAATGAAGATGAATAAGAACATCATGAGGAAGAAGTCACTATACCACAACAAATTCAGAACCTTAGTCAACAATTAGCTTTACTAACATCTCATGTACAAAAGGAAACAAACAAAAATCTACATCGAGATAAACCTAAGGTTAAAAATAGTGAACTTCATATAGAAACCAAGAGGGAGAAACATTGAAATATAGTTGCGTGTATATGCCAACTTCCCCCACTAAAGAGCAACTTCTTTCACAAGAACTATAATCTATGAAAGCAACACTCACAAGCCTTCAATAAAGTAATGGGGGAAATAACAAAAGGTATCAATACGAAGAGTTATGCCCCCATCCATTTGATAATGCTATGTTGCTTTAACCTTTCCTAAGAAATTTGACATGCAAAAATTTGACAAGTATAAAGGGAAAGGTGATCCACGTGATCATGTGAAATATTTTTACATGGCATGCCAAGAAGTGGCATACAATGACAATTACCTCATATGACTCTTTCCAAAAATTCTAGGAGGACAAGCCTTGGAATGGTTTACTCGCTTACCTCGTGGGTCTATCTTCACATGGCCTAAACTAGTGGAGATATTCATGCAAAATTTCTCATACAATATGGAAAGTGACATAACCATGGAAGACTTATGTAACACTAGACAATGTCTGAATGAAACATTCGCAAGTTTCCTACAAAGATGGAGGGGGTTACCTAGTTGCTTCCCTTGCTCAATCCCCAAAAAGTAAATTGTTAGCATATTTGTACAAAATTTAAACTTAGAAATTGCTTTTCATTTACAAATGCATTGTGTTCGAAGCTTTGAAGAGGTCATCGAGAAGGGCATACAAATAGAAAAATCCCTCATTGCAAAAGGAACAATCAAATCATCTTCCAAGGATAATCAATCTACCAAACCGACAGACAAGCCAAAGATCTTTAACAAAAACAAGAATGTGGTAGGAGATGGAATCATAGATTCCAAACGTATACAAGTAGTCCAAGTTGGTCAACCTTTTAAAATGACCAAAGGGCCAATCCAACCACTAGCCAAGCGTAGAACATTCACTCCTCTTACAGATTATTTTTCCACGATCTTGAAACAATTAGATGCAGTCCACATGGTGACATATCCTACAACGCAACCCTTTGACAAAAATGCTCCTAAACCTTCATGGTACAAAGAGCACGAATATTGTGACTTTCATCACGTCAAGGGACATAAGACAAACAAGTGTTTAAGACTCCACCACTACATCCAAGATCTCATTGATAGTGGAGAGATAGAAGTTGATTCACCAGAGTCAAATCAAATGCCCAATAAAAATATGGGAATATTCAAAGAACCATTCCCGAAACATGATAAACCAAGTGAGAAAAATCCGGATCGGGAGAGTCATCCCAAAGTTACAAAGCTACAAACTATCTGTATACCAAAAGTGATAACAATCATTACGACTCACTCATTGGATGTGTTCGCTCTTCTGATGAGCATGTGAATACCATTAGGATCAAGGAAAATATTGTGCTACGGTAACAAGGTGCACTCGTCTCATGATCTCAAAACCTCCTCTGTCTACCCCTCAAGATGGTCAATACAATATCCTAGAGCAACTTGAGAAGACATCTAGCTAAGATTTCAATCTTAGATCTTCTCAAGATATCAAATGTACATAAAGAAATCCTTTAAAAAACCCTCCAAGGGTCAGGAGTGTCAACAAAAGTAGATCCTTCACACCTACAAGTTGTGGTGGAAAACATTGCACCAAGCGAACACATTTCTTTCAACCACAAGGAAATATCTAATGAAAATCATACACATAACCTTCCTCTTTATATAGAAGTATTTGTTACTCACCAAAAGATAAAGAGGGTACTTATGGACAATGGGTCGATATTGAACATATGTACATTAAAAATAATTAAATAGTTGGGATGCAAAAAGGAAGATCTAGAGTTCCATATTATCACCATAACCACATACGAAAACGCAGAGAGGGAGTCAGCTGGAACAATAACATTGTTGATGGAAGTAGGGCCTACTTGCCACAACACGAAGTTTCATGTCTTAGATTTGGAACTTCCATACAATATGCTTCTTGGCCGCCTGTGGATTCATGCCATGCAAGCCATACCATCAGTGTTTCATCAGTGTATTAAATTACAACATGAGGGACACATTGTTACCATTCAAGGTGATCCAAAACCCTTCACTCACCGCAAAGCTCTCAACAAATTTGTGCATAGGGTACATATATATGTCCCTCCGATGATATTGTTATTCCCCTTATGTCGAAGCTCTTGAATCACGGGTATATTCGGACTCCCTAAGTTCTTGTGCTCATGAGGCTTCTACATCTACTTCTCCCTTTGATTCATGAGAGATGAAAATCCTTGAGTAAGGTTATGGAGAATACAATGTGAAAAAGTATCTCCTAGTTTTTGAGTCCGTATTTATCACCGAAAACAAGAGGCGACCCAACTATCACTATAAACGACGTAAAGATGAACGCACTATTGGGACATTCTAACCTGGTGGACTACTCGCAAAAGAGAAATGTTGGACCCACCTACAACTTGGGTCCCTCAGGACACTAAGCCTACCTTCTACGAAACCCCAGAAATGCCCAAATCCAATATAATGATGTATTCCATGGGCTACAAAGGAATTAGATGTGGAAAGTTTGAACAAGGAGCAAGAGAACCGGTTCCACTTCCACATTTCAAAATAGAATTCTATGGTATTGGTATTTAGCCATATGAGCCACATCCCATGGATCAAGATGCTATATTCTCTGAGCACGAGGATAGCTCTACTTATTTGAATAGCGACACAAATTCCCACTATAGCCAATATGAGGACCTCGCCTCCATGAACCTTTTCATGTATATTGTTATCCTTAACATAACCCCACCGATCCTAAATTTGACCTTGTATACCCTACCCTTATCGATTAGGACCAACAACGTCATGTACCATTGTACCTCTTTGAAAATGATGAGGCTATTACATAATTTATGGGCTACGTGATACCATTCCTATTGGAAATCATAAGAAAGGTTTATTCATTGACTTAGATACCTGTGCATACTTTGACGAGGAAGCTGAGCTTCATGGTCAACAAAATTTAAGAAAAAGCAAGGGAAAAATTCCAAAGAAAATCCTTAGAAAAAACATACGTCCAAGTCACACATTGAAAACCTCTTTGAGGCGTTGGCTGACCAACAAGTAAAAAAATCAATAAAAAAGAAGTGACCACACTAGAGGGTGAAAATATCATAGAGATTCCCTTGGAATAATATCTCAACCTTCCTCCCGATCCTACGCATATGGAGGATATGTTTAAAATTATCATACAGAAATCTGTTGATGTGAATATTGGAACAAGAAGAAAACCCAAAGATAGTCAAGTTGGGAGCTTCACTTTCAACACAAGAACATAAGACATTCACCTTGCTTCTCAGATAATTTTTGGATATATTTGTATGGTCTTATGAAGATATGTCAGTTCCAGATCCAACTTTGGTGGTGCACAACTTAGTAGTGCATGCAGATGCAAAGCCTATTAAACAGAAGCTAAGGAAAATGCATCCACGAGTGGCCCTTCTAGTTAAAGAGGAGTTAGAGAGATTATTAGCAGAAGGGTTCATCAGACCCATTGACTACTCTGAGTGGATATCAAACTTAGTTCTAGTACAAAAGAAACTTGCTGGAATAAGAATTGTCATAGAATTTCAAGACATCAACAAGTCATGTCCAAAAGATGATTTTCCTTTACCTAATATCAACTTTGATTGTCGATTCAATGTGGGCTATGAAATTATATCTCTTATGGATGGATTTTCAGGATACAACCAAATCAAGATAGAAAAATAAGATCATCATAAGATAACCTTTACAACCCCTTGGGGGACATTCTTTTATCAGGTAATGCCCTTCGGCCTCAAAAATGCTAGTGCAACTTATCAAAGGGAAATGACAGTGATATTCCACAATATGCTTCATGACATCATGGAGGAATATGTAGACGATATCCTAGGGAAATCAAAGACCAAAGAATATAATCCTAATGTATTGAGGCATATCTTTGAATGTCTCTGAGAATATAAGGTCAGACTAAATCCAAAGAAGTGTGTCTTTGGGGTATTGTCAGGAAAGCTATTGGGATTTATTGTATCAAGAAGAGGGATTGAGGTAGACCCAGCCAAAGTAACTACTATTACTGAAATGCCTCCTCCCAAGAACATCAAACATTCACACAACTGCAAGGGAAAATACAAGCCATCTGCCACTTTATCTCGTAACTTGCCAAAAATGTCATTCCTTTACCCATCTTCTTAAGAAAGATGTTGACTTCATTTGGGGACCAGAGAAGCAACATGCCTTTGCCTTGCTCAAATAATACTTAGCAAATCCGGCCACCTTCATGCCTCCAACCCTAGGTGAACTGCTTTTGCTATATATATCTACAACCCAATTTTCTATTGGTGCATTGCTTTCTTAGTATGACCTAAGCCAAAAGGAAAAAAATGTACTATCTCAGTCGTACCCTAATTTCATATGGCGGTATGGGATCTTTCATATCTTCATACTCAAAATATTTCTCCATCTCGATTATCTAATCCACAAGCTCGTCTAGTTCTAAACTATATGAATAACAAGTGTTATCCAACTTAGGCTCGTTCCCGCCCTACTAATTGTGTAAAGAAATATATCCTCCGACAATCTTGTAATTCCTCATTTTTACATTTTTGTTCACATTTTTACTAGCATCATGTGTTCCTATTGCGTGGATCCACCTTGTAGACACCTATAATTTAGCCCTAGAAATTTAAATACTTAAAATTGCACTAATTATACCCCTTCCCGCAAATTGATGACATATCGTCAATATCGCACACTTTCTCTTCTATCATCATTAATTAACTACGTTATGCTAATTAATTGACTCTTCTATCTGGTAAAGATGACAATTAACGACCTTCCGTTAATTAAACCCCTTTCTACTTGAATTAATTAATTATTATTAATTAATTAAGTTTCCTCTTCTACTAGATCAATAAGTCGCCATTTATTTGATTGAATCCTTCTTATCCTCTAAATCATACTAATTATTCCTCTAAAAGCTTTTATAAGCTTGCTCACCTATTAATTAATCACTTTGGTTAATTAATAAATCCCCTCAAACCCCATGAGTCACTAAAGGACAAACTTAACTCTCCTAAGGTTGACTCAACCCTCTTTCAACCATGGTCATCCCCAACTAACTCAACCTTGCTATTATCCCACATGTAAAGGGATGCAAAGCTTATTTTATCCATTAGGCTATATAAGGAGCCCTCCTCCTACCTTTCTACTTACACCTAAATGAGCATAGAGCCTAGACTATATCCATTTTATCATCTTAGAGCATTCTTCCATTAGAGGAGCTAGCTATCTTCATTTCTTGCATTCATCCATCCAAGTTTGAAGTCATATGGAGATATGTCAAGTGGTCTTGTAGCCATGGATTGACAAGACTCCATTATTGAAACCTTGGGATTCAAACATGCAATCAACCCTTTGATTGCTAAGGATTTAAATAGGTTCATTTCATTTATTAGAATTCAATAACGATAGAGATTAATTGCTTAGCATATTAGTTTGGATGTTTATTCATGTTCTAATGTAAAGATGTTGGTATACTAGTCTTGTTTAATCTCTAAGCATGATGTTGCATAGATTTTAGTTTAGCTTTGTTTTAGGACAACTAACTATTAGTTCTAATTCTCTTTGCATAGCTAACTAATTCTTGCACACACACACCTTTATCATCGTTATGGTCTTCCACAACAACACCTCAACATTGTGTGGCTTCCATGGCCTCCAAGAAAGTTTGCATAATTTACATCATTTTAGTCAAGTTCTCAACTCGTGTGCCCTAATTTAGACATCATACATTACTTTGGTGTGTCATTTTAATACTATTTCTACTTTTTCTTTCTTTTAAATGCACAACCATAATCTTTGCAATATTCTACCCAATAATAATTTATCAAAAATTCTTGTATAACCTTTTACCCATAATCCACATCGTGAAAGCCACAAGATTTACAGCTTTCACTTCCGCTCACATGTTCTACCCAACAATTTCCCATCAGAATATGTCTACGATGATTTTATTCCCACACTCACAAATTTAGAAAACCACAAATATTTTGCATTCCTCTCCTTAAGGAAAATAATGTTTCTTTAATACCTAATGATGCGAGATAGGGTGAGGGTGTTCACGGAAGATCCATCGTACACCTCATGTAAAAAATATGCATGGGAGAACAACTCAAAAAAAAGGTAACATGCATCAACATAAAGATCACATGAACACATATTTGGAACAATAACAAAAATATTTCCCTAAGTGGCTCTTGTGCGTGTCACACTTGATAGCGAGAAAATATCTAGATGTAGAATATGTAAGTAGATGTGTGCATGGAATATAATGAACTTACCCTCCTATAAAGTGTATGCAGAATAATGTAGTCCCTTGCCCTTGAATGGATGTTAGAATGGATGCTTGAATTCTCTTGAATAACCTTTGGATGCAACCTTAGGTGGTGATAGGTAATGTTTAGTTCTTGGTGCCTTATTACAATCACATAACTTTATATTTATATGATTCCTTTGCTTAAATTTCGTAATTAACCCCGAAAAGGCCAACTACCAAAAAGATAAGATGTTGAAATGAATAGAAAGGACCCAAAAGATGTGATCAAAGTACAATGAAGTCATGGGCGCTGACTCTAGTGTTCAAGATTAGAAATCCCGAGGTGAGAAAGGAAAACTCGAGCTAAAAAGAGTGTAAGACCAAAAGTGGCAACAAAAAGAAAGAAAAGATGGCCAAAGACATGGGTTGATTAGTAATTTTCTTACTTAGGAATCATATGAATAGTAGTATGTAATCAAGACTAGATAATTACCCAAAGTGCGTGATTTTGTGTCTACAAGAAGTGGGTTGACCAAAAGATTTAACAAATATAGTATTTTTGTAAAACCCTAGATATTGCAAAGTCACATATGATAAATAAATGCCAAATGACTTCTGAAATATAGAAAATACAAGAAATAAGCTAAATAAATGTAAAACCCTAATTACAAGAGAGGGAATAAAAGACTTGGCTAATTTCACACTTAATCAAAAAGTATTCTAGAATGAAAAATTGATGAACAGAAGGAGAAAACTATCACAACCATGCCTGATAAATTTTGTAATTGTCATATGTGATGGGACTAGGGCACTGGCTTGGGTTAGGGGTGCCTAGGTGCCGCAGTCTACTACAGGCACCCGTGTCATGAAAATGGTTAGAAATTTAATCTTTTGGTGTAGCAAGGTGGTCGTTAACCTTCATTGTTGGTTTCCGTATGTCATACTATGTTCAAAAAATTCTCTTGTAACATGTAAAGAGAAAGATAACCTGCAAAACCCCAAAACACATCAAATCCTAAAAAGAAAAACATGTGAATGGGGATTTGGATTGACCTCAAAGGTCACCCAAAAGAGTGAACTTACGACCAAGCACTGCACTATATTCCATACTCCATGTATTTCTTGTGTATGTGTGTATAAATCATGCCTTATGAAACTCTTGTGTAAGATGCACTTGATAACAAGAAATAGTTAGATGTAGCAATGTAAGTAGATGTGTGGATGGAAAAATGAACTTCCCTCCTATGCATGTATGCATAAAATACAATCCTTTATCCCTTGAATGAAGCTAGATAAATGCTTTGATGCTCTTAGAATACATTTGGATGCAACCTTAGGTGATGATAATAGATGCTTAGATTTTGGTCCCTTATTATGGTCACATAGCTTTGTATTTATATGATTCCCTTGTTTGAATTTTGTAATTGACAACTAAAAGGATGACCCATAAGAAAACAAGATGCCCAAAAGATAAAAGAGGCCCAAAAAGGAAAATAAGATACAAAGAGGTCGAGAGAACACAAAGGGGATGAGGGCACTGGGAGGCTGGCATCTTGGCTAGGATCTGATGTCCAGAGATAAGAAAAATAAAGCAATGAATATTAGACTAGGATGTGGGGGTGCAAGACCAAAGAGGAAACCAGAAAGATATAAAAGAGGCCAAATATAGATGTCAATTACTAGTTTTCTCGCTTAGGAATCATATGAATAGTGGTATGTGATTAGGACCTATAAATGTACCCAAGTGCGTGATTTTGTGTCTACAAGGGTCACTATTACTATTGGGAGTTGGCGCTATTGGATACTGAGGCTCATTCCCCCAAATCTATTTCCCTAACTAGTGTAAGAAATTTAAGAATTTGGTGGAGAAAACAAAGCATTCGTCATCCCGATAATTAGGCCAAAACTACCTAGAAAGTTGTTGTGGCCACCTTGAGCACACATTAAGTGAAAAAAGAAGTAGATGGACCAAATCATAGCTAAGTATGATTATCTATTCCAATCACCCACATGAGTGTCACTTCAGTGAGAGGTAAAACATGTTATTGATTTTGTCCCAGGATCTCCTTTACCCAACAACCCTATGTATCGAGTTCACCTTGAAAATGATGAGACCAAGATGTAGTTCCAAGAATTGATTCAAAAGGGACACATTAGGCCAAGCTCTTCACCCTATGGAAGTCTAATTATCTTGGCACCAAAGAAATATGGAACATGGATAATTTTCATTAACTATCATGCCTTGATGATTTATTGGATCAACTCTATGTTGCAAAAATTATTCACCAAAATTGATCTCAAGTCTGGCTTTATCACTAGATTCCCATCAATCCCACCAATGTTTGGAATATTACATTTAAGTCTCAAGAAGGTCTATTCAAATGGTTGGTCATGCCCTTCGGACTAACTAATGCTCCTCTTGCAACATTCGTGAGGATGATGGATGACATCCTACAACCCTACACCAATTCCTTCATGATTTTCTCGCTTAGATGACATAATCATCTATAGTCATATATGGGAGAAACATTATACACATTGTTCGAGAAGTACTTCAAACCCTTCGAAAGCACAGGTTATATGTAAATCTAGAAAAATACACATTTGGGATGAGGAAGGTTTAGTACCTAGGGTACATTGTGGATGAAGAAGGATTCCATGTTGACCGAAGGAAATCTAGGTTATTCAGAATCGCCCTACTCCAAAGACTCTTACAAAACTCCGTAGCTTCTTGGGTCTTGCCAATTTCTATTGCCGGTTTGTCTTGGGATTTTCACATATTTCTTGGCCACTGAACCAAGTGACTAAAGGAGGAAACAAGGCTACATTCTAATGGGGGGAGGTGCAACAGAGAGCATTTGAAGGTTTGAAAGAAATATTATGCTCGACCCTTATTCTCTCTTTACATGACCTGCATCAACCTTTCAAATTGATGATAGATACATTTGAGTATGTCATGGGAGTTGTTATCATGTAACATGGCCACCATGTTGCATATCATAGTGAAACATTCAATGAAATAGTCAAGAAGTACCCAACATATTGTAAGGATCTTTATACCATTGTCCAATCCTTTAAGAAATGGAAACATTACATTCTAGGAAGGATAAAATCATCCACACAGACCATAGGCCATTGCAGTTCCTTTATATGCAGAGAAAACTAAGGAATGAAAGACACCAAAAGTATTCCTCACAACTATCCTTGCCTCTACGACATGTGACTTCCAAATTGGTACACTTTTTATGAGATAGATCTTGACTTTTCTTATACATATCAGTCCTCCGAGGAGGAAAGCATGTACCCGATTTTTATCTACATGATAACCTTTTTTTTTCCACATGGGAAACATTTGTGTTCAAATTGGTGAACAATAGAAGATGATATAGGAGGCACACTTTAGGAGGACAATTGAACACCATGGCATGGACATGACACATGAAGTATTTCAAAAACATTTTTACTTGGTCCAACCCAAGGAGTAATGTGGTTAAGTACATCAAATCTTACACACCTTGTGCAATTGCCAAACTAACTAATAAGAAACCTAGATTTTATATGCCATTTCTAGAACTAACCAAGCCTCGGGCCTCCATCTCAATAGACTTCCTCTTAATTTTACCAACTTAAAAACATGGAAATGGTTTTTTTAGTTGATCAATTTTCTAAAATGGCTATAATGATTGTTTGTAAGAAAAATATTTCTGCTGAAAAAAGCTGTTAAAACTATTTTAGTCATGTATGGATCACCTTTGGGATCCCCAAGTATATTTTTTTCCGATAGGGATAGTAGGTTCTTAAACATCTTCTCGTCCACCCTATAGGGAATGATGGACCACTAAGTTGATGAATTACACATCCTTCCGCCCATGATCGATCATGCACAAATAGAAAAAGGTGGTGAACTACCTGCTTGTCAACATGCTTCGTATGTATGACTCCAAACACCCACATACATGGGATGAGGCCATGCCTTACATACAACATGGACACAATTGGGTCCTGACATAGCTCCACCAAGCAAACTCCATTTCAAGTTTGTTAGGATTGTAGAGCCTATGACACCCATGGATAAATGCATTTTTATGCATACAATGGAATACACACCTCATGGAAAAACTAAAGTAGAAAAGGCAACAAGGTTTGTTGAACAAATTCAATACACTCAACAATAGGTCCATAATATTTTACAAAAGATGAATGAAAAGTATAAACAATTCCATGATCAACACAAGGTTCCACATCATTTCAAGGTTGGTGATAATTTCTAGTTATGGATTCAGAAAGAAAGGTTTACAGGTCCACACAGAAAATTTGACCTCTATGGTATGGTCCTTACACTATCACCAAACAAGTAGGTGAAAATACTTTTGAGTTGAATCTTCCACCCTACCTTGGTCTACATCCTATCTTCAATGTGGACCTCCTCAAGCCATATCACCCACCTCTTTTGGATACCTCGGTCATAGTAGAACAGTTGGACATATCCAAACTCAACCCAAAAAGGTTTTCTCTAGTTGAAGAAGATCGATTGTGGACACTTGGACAAAGACCACCAGAGGGCGTTATTCAGCTCTATCGGGTGATCAAGAAAGGAAATATCAGTCATCAAGGTGAGTGGCTCACCGCATACCAAATAAAGAAACAATTTCCACACTTGATGGGACCCCTTGGTACAATGGGGACCATTGCTTCTGAAGGAGGGAGGAATGATCCAGACAATAACCCAAGTGGCAATACCACTGGGAAAACTTCTGAGAGTCATAACTTTTACACCATAGCTTTGATTGACTTCATTTAAAATGCGTCAGAAATCTTGGAATGTGTAGAGTATGGTAAAAGGGTGAAGAAATTTATAAAATTTTAACCCCTGAAATCCACTTCTAAAGGAATCAAATTGTAATTTTTTTAGTGTTTTCTAAAAATAGTAATTTCTAAAAATAGCAATTTTGTGAAATTTTCACATATGTAATTCATGGAAGGTGAATCACCTCATCTCCCTCGATATTGGTGACCTTCCACATTCTTATAGATGTCTCTTCATATTTCTAAAAGTAGTATATAAGTAGATGTAACCCGTAAGGGGAAGACAAACATCTCGTTGCGAGATATAGCTATTGTAATCACAGTTCTGAGCAATATACATATCTTTTCAGAGATAGTTTTTCTATTTACATCTGGCACAATTTTTATTCTATCCTTTAATCCCAAAACCCCTGAGTTTTGGATTAGAAATATCAATGTGCTTAATAATTTCACTAAGAGGAAGACCCTAATAAATAAAGCACCACAAAAATGTGTAATTTTAGGATCAAGTTTAAAATATCTTATTTGATTGAGGCGAGTGAGCCGCACCTAAGGAGAGAAAACCAAAATCTAGAGAGTAAGGAGAGGAAGCTTATGAGATGGTAAAATAAACTAATAGAATAATTTTGGAAAGTGGTGTCAACATTCCACCACTAGTCTCAAGAACAAGCTACAAGAGGCTAGATATCGAGCTTGTGTAGTATAAAATTTGACATAAGCTTCGGATATTCATAATAGAGAGGATTTATGAATGAACAAGATTGAATTATTTTGAGCTCGGGATTGTGAATTATTTTGAGTTCGGATCTCAATTATAGTCCCTAAATGAATGAGGTCCTGAATAGTATCAATTCCCTTTCAAAACCAAATAGATTTAAATTCATGGTCTTTGCAAGAGGTAAGTAATTCCTATCACAATGGGAGACAACTACATGTTATGATTATTAAAATAAATCCTGATCTAAAACTCGTTGGAAACTAATCTCCAATAAGGTTTAACAACCTCATAAGGAATCCAATGGATTTTAACTCGCGTGAAAGTGATATGCAAAGTATGGATACCAATGTTTTTCCATCAATTTTTTCCATAAGGCCCTTAGCTGAAATGCAATGTATTAAGAGAAATTTCAAATAATTATTACCTTTAACTTATTTAACTATCCATTTGGCATATCAAGAAATACTCGCTTTTCAATATTAATGACAATTTTTGATAATACCTTCTATGTTGTGGTAGAGTTGAGAATAAGATCACCCTTTAGGTGTTAAAACCTCTCTCTCTCTCTCTCTCTCTCTCTCACACACACACACACACACACACACACACACACACACACACACACACACACACACACACACAAGTTTTTACTCATGTGTACTTCTCTTTTGTTGGCTACTTCCAAGGCTTCTTATGAATAATGGCCATGCTTATTTGGGACTTTCTTTGGGTCAATGCAAAACAAGCCAAAGGCTTCCATCATGTTTCTTGGATGTATGATACAATGGGATTTTTAAAAATTAAAATTTAGGTGGGATGTGTATGTATTTAAATATTAAGCATCACTCCTACAAAATCAATCAAATCTAATATCAGTTATGGGTGGATTTGTAGCCCCTCTTTCAATTCTAATTTTCAAGAGTGGTTTTATATATTAAAATATTATAATATATTCTTTTCCATGGTTCTTCGGATTAAAAATATTAATTTTCTTAGGAAGAGTGTTAAGCTCATCTTTAATATGTTAAGTAAATTGTCTCACATTTATATGTATTAATCTATGATGAAATACAAATATCAATTAAATAATATGTGGAAGGGGAGAAGAATAATGAGAAACATTACCTTAAAAATCAATAGTAGGAAATGACAATGGAAGCCATGGAGGAAACAAGCTCGATATGAGGGATAACATGATTGAATGTATTGAAGCCTCAAAAATATTTGCATTTCTTAGAGAATGATGAGAGGGGAGGTGATGGAGTTAGAGAATATGGTCAAGGAGTTGCAGAAGAGGTTGGACATGGTGGAATCAAGCCTGAAAAAGAGAAAGTTCCAACTTCACTGAGCAGCTCTGATGAGGAAGATGGTGGAAAGGAGACTCAGAGGGACATGGATCAAGACCATCTGCAGGAAGACCCCACTAGTACCCAAGGTGCCCCTCTAAATGTCACAAGAAAAAATAATTTCTTTGCTCGTTGTTTAAGGTTTTTTTGTTGACTGTTGGCGAACTGTGTCTGCCTATGTTGCATACTGTTGGTTTATGTTTGTACTTTCTAGCTGTTTTGTGGACCTGGTTTCTCTTGAGTTAAGCCTATTTAACTCTCTTTTTGTTCATGTTTCACCTTTTTGTTTCTATTTGGGTGTTATCACGATGTATCTTTCTCTATAAGGCTTCTGGGAGCTTATCCCTATTTATTACCATATCTAATAAAAAAATTAAATAATGGATATTTTGACTCAATCTCTAAAATCAAAATGCAATATATGATTAGAATCTTCATAAAAATGGGATTATTTATAATTCTTCCAAGCGGATAGACTGGAATTGTCTTGTTGAAACCCCTTTATGTGGGTAGAAATCTTGGCTTGGTTATCAAATCCTGTCCTTCACCACATTTAAGCTAAAAACCCTCAACCATCATTAGAAGCTAAGGTCTAATGAGGCTACTTAGGTCAAATGCTTCTCTAACCTATATATGGAAAGCCAATATTGAACCCAAAAATTCTCATTTCTTTTTGTGTATTATGTATCAAGAATTCCTTGTAGGGACAAGGTTGATTCACGTAGGGGTTTCAAATCTTATTTGCTTAACCTATCAGTAATATGTGACTTTCAATAATTTTTTCCCATGTTGAATCTCCCTAGTGATACATTCACACCCTTTTTAGTTTCTCATTCCAATGTTCTTTACTTGGGAGAAGGATAGTCTAGGGTACTCATTCATTCTACCTACAAAATATAATTAGATTTGGTGGATTTGTGTTGATTTTTATTTCATATATGGAAATATTGAAATTATGTTAGTTTCAATCATCTTCCTAGGGATAAATATTTCTTTTGGTTAATGAGTGTTTTTCATTTCTAATGTTATGCTTCAAATCTAGGTGCAAGTTGAGAAATTTATATTAGAGGTGGAGCATTGTTAATGTCTTCTTGACCATCGAGGCAATTCCCCTTGCATGGCTATAAGGATGTCACTTGATTATCCTCTCCATTGGTCTCATCCTTAATTTCATGGGGCAAGAGGACACATGCAATGTTGCTTGTGTAATCGTAGGAGCTACTTACCCCACTCACATCATCTTTCACCTATTGGTGGAAGTGGTAGTAGGAGATGAGGTCTCAAATAGGTGTCGGGATTGATTTATGGGAAATTCCATCTTAAGACAAGTTTCCTCGCCTATCTCTTGTCGTTTCCTGCTAGGGCAGACTAAAGAAGAAGGGGGAAATGATAATGATTAGTGGGAGCCAATACTTAACACTAGCCACCATGTTTATTGTCATTACGTGATGACATTTACGTAGTTTTTGGTGTTTGTTTCCCTTAAGGTTCACTATATTAACCTTTTCTCGTGGAAAAAGTACTTCTTGATCTTGTACAATATATATTAATATAACCATATATCTTGTTATATTTTTGTGATTTTTAAAAATGATTTCAGGTTTGTTAACTTGATAATTTCTACAAAGTGGAATGCCATTTTGCTAGTTTTTTTATTTAATTAAACATTTTCTAGTATATATGATTAATAGACAAATACAAGTTTCAATCAAAATATATATACTCTATTTTTATAACATTATTGATAGTTTTAATATTAAGATATTTGTGTTAATATTTCCTCCTTTTATGGGAGATATTTATTACTAATTCTAAAATATTATTGTTAATTTTAGTATTATTAATTTATATGTTAACATTTTCCCTCTTTAAAAGGTTCTAGGGTCTTGCCAAAACCCCATTTTTAAAACTATAAATTCATATTTTGAGATTTTGTAAGCATCATTCTCGCTCTTGAATAATATGAAAATTAGCACTTCATGGCAATTGATTATTATATACTATACTAAAATTATCACTTCATAGAAAGTGGTTATTATAAATTCATTTGTTAGCATTTATAGTCTCTTGGAGACTAATGTTGACATCAATTTATAATAGATTTTTGGTAGATGGTTTGTGTGTTTTTATTATATTTATTTTAAAAATAAGTATAATTATATGTTTCATTAGAAAGGAAGATGGAATGATACCATACATTAGATAAAAATAATATAAAATGTTATATCATGCACTAAAGATGATAAAGATCATCAAAACCGAAGGCAACTAACTATTTGACATTTCGTAAGAAATGAAGTGTACACAAGTTCCATGAAAATTTAAGCAATTGATGCAACCAAACCAATTAATGGAGAAAGAAGCAACAAAATGATTTACTTGTCACACACAATCATAAGAGGGGTCTACATCTACAAATATGGACTTCTATCCTCTCTCTTCCTCAATTTTTTTCTTTTTCCTCCTAGGTTTGATGCCTTTATTGGAGAAAAATAAATTCATGTGATGTGGTTCACCTTGTTGAGCTTCCCAACCAACCATTCCATAACCTCCATCTTGCAGAGAGGGCTAACTTCCATGAGCACTCGTTAACAAATGTCAAATTATGAATTATGAAATAATAAAAACAACCACGAGACCTTTCTTGAGCTTTGTCACATTCATTATGACCTTGTCCTTTCCAGAATATCATGTCTATGGAGACGAGAGAAACTTTTCTTACATTTGTAGGGGCATTGCCTAGTTTCCAATCAAGGTACAAAGGTGTTTAACATCCAATCTACCACTTATTTGGCTTGAACTTATATTATATGCAATATATAATCGGATATCACTAAGTTTTGTTAGTAATTATTACAAAACTCCCTAACTACTCATGGTTAAAGGCAACATGATTTTTGACTTGCCATTGCTAATAGAAAATTTCAATCGGTAAATATGTCAATTTTACTTATTTCAAAGAATCAAAGAAAATATCCAAGTAAGACTCTGTTCTTAGTGAAAATATTTGGTTTGAAGGGTGTGAAGAATGAATGAATCCATTTACAAGCCTATTGAGCTCGAATATAAAACCAAAAGATATGTTTGAGAGACTCAATGTCGCTTACATATATGACACCTTAGGGTAAGAATATAACGAAATACAATAATCTATCATCTATAAGAAACCCTTGGTAGAGAATACAACAAATAGTAAATGTTTTCTTTGACTAAAATAACTGACTAAAACACCCGAACTTTATTAATTTAGACAATGGAACTCCATTTCAACTACTACACCGTAGATGTGGAAAGTGCTTTTACACAATAATAGTGCATCAGAGCTAACCACAACACAATTTAGTCATATGTAAATATATAAAACTCAATAATCAAACCTAATTGTGTAAAGGAATATTTTGAGATCATAGGAAATTTAAATAATTGATATAAGAGAGGGGTTTTGAATGATAATTACGTTATCACAATTTTGGAGACAATCATTACAAATAGACAACTTGAACATAGGTCCAATCAACGAGTCGAAGAAAACAAAAAAAAATCAGTAGAAAGGGTAGCCTTTTCCGTAACAACAACTTTGCTAGAACAACAACCTTATGCCGTAAAAATGACACATTTTGAAAGTTTTGAACGAATGTAGAATATGAGTTGACTACCTTGTTGGCCCGCTCTTGAGATCCAAAACTACACTCACTTTTCCCTAGTCATGAAAAATCTCTGGAGAATTCTATGCTTCCTCAAAACCCTAATGTGACTGTAACACCTTGCAAAAATTGTAAAACTTGAGGGGTTTATTTGGGACTTTGTATTATCCCTCTCATTACTAGTATCCCCTAGGATTTTGTATAGTCTTGAAAGTAACACAAAAAGTATAATACAATTCAACAAACAATCTATTGTAATGCAAGTGTCTCAAAAGGTTATTGTTTTTAATGTGTTAATCAAAGCAACTAGTAAATGTTGGGACATTCTTCTCTAATTGCTTGAAATATACTTTAGGTGTGTAGATACTTCTTGAATAAATGACTTTCAATTTTTTACAACTTACCATTTGATTGTAAGTGCATGAATACACTTATGTATTTATAAACTTCGTGATTTCAAATTAGAACCTTATTAATGTGCATGCCAACACACAATCCACAAGAATTATCGATAAAGAAGGGCAAAAAATCATAGGGGCTCGGATGACAATCAAAAGGCCCATACAAAAAAAGGAGCTAGAATTATAATAAGTTTTCATTCAAAATTACATTTCTATCCAATAAACTAGTAAAGTAGAGCATAAATAATTCATGAGGAAAGAGAAAACGGGTAAGAGGGAGAACAAAAAAAATGAGAAAAATATATTTTAAAATGAAAATAACAAAGAACACATAATAGTGGTGTGGTCAACATAAGTCTAATATAAACTAATTTTTTTTTATTGGAATGCATCATATATCAAATTGAAATACAAACAATTATAATAAACAAGGTAACCAAGAAAATGTCTTGGTCCCATCACCGTGTTGGGATAGAGCAGATGAAAAACCATAGAAAACAGAGTCTCAAAAGCTAGAAAAAAATTAAAAATGAAACTCACGACAAATGACCAATCAAACGCAAATAAACCTCAATGCTTCTTTGAAGAACACATGCTATGCTTATATCTACAATCCTCTACGGAAAATGTAGGGGCTCCAAGGGGAATAAAACTAAAACCCTCATGATTAGTCTAAAACATGCCACTCTAAAGAGCCTTCACTAAACCAATAGCATACTTCTCTTGAGTTGAGTGCACAATTTCCTTAGAAAGATTGGATACTTCCAATTCCTGTTTTCTTTGAAAATCATGCTTTTGAGCCTAATAATATAAAAGAATTGGAACATAAATAAATATGTAGACTAGTACTAGCGACCATCGTTACCGTTTAAACCTTTTCCTCTTTTCATTTAAAATCAAATTTACCTAAAATAAAGAAAAAGTTAAAAAAATAATGAAAATAACATAAACTAGTATTCAATAAACACAAACAATATAAAATTAGAGCAAATAACCAAACATTTACCCAACTTAATTTCAATACAACGAATTTACGTTCAGTATCCCCACTCCATGTTACCAAACATAGGTGGTGAGTTTGATATCGTAGATTTTGATCCCTTACCACCATTCATCTTCACTAGTATGATTATGAATAGTTTCACCACCATGCTTTGTAGGTCCTCCACATTTCGTGGTTGAAGAGAAATAAGAAGTCATTTAGTGGTATACATCTTTATGCTGGAATTTATATCCAATATGATGGAATTAACATGTATTTCAATTCTTCTTCCACCACTTTAGTCCAATTTTCCTTCCACATTACTATTATTCTCTTCCACTCTCAATATGCACGATGCCATACGGCATATCCAATGTCTTCAAAGGACCAGTACTTAGGTTTACATTTTATGCGGTTACTCTAGACACCTAACTAGGGTACGTGAGTGGTTAATAGCTACGGTGATATTGTATTTATGTGTTTATTTATCGTTAGGCGGAGTTAAGTTTTTATGTTAGGTATTGTGTGGAGTTTGTTCTTTTCTCGTATTTGTTTTATCATGAAATATCATGATCGTAGTTAATATGGAAAATATGGGTATTTTCATGAAATATTGATTCTATCAAATTATTAAATGTAACCAATGGATGTCTAGCTTGATCGGTTCCCCTTTGAGCCTATGCCAAATTTGGAGTTTTGAAATAGGATATGGACATTTACTAGAACATTATGGAGGACTTTTGTTAGATGTTTTAATTAGAGAAGCTCTAGGAGATATGTACGCAAAATATGGAAGCATGCACAAGACATGTGAATTGTTACAAAAATGGTTGAAAGAAAGGTGGTCTCATGGAGTGCAATCATGATTGCAAGATAAGCACAAAATGGTTTATTGAAAAGACCTTAGAAACTTTCAAACAAATGCAATTGACATACTTTCAACCTGACTCCACAACTATTGGCAACATCCTCCTAACCCGTATCAAAATGGGATCTTTGGAGCAAGATAGGGACATCCATCAAAACATAATGAAAAGTGGATTTTCACCGATCCTCAAAACACTATAATATATGTTATTGTAACAAACATTTATGCAAAAGTGCACAGGGGAGGTGAGGTTCAAATGGTACGAAGATTGATGAAAGACACATGAATTAAATAGATATATGGATGTAGTTCAATTGGATGCCATAAAATTGTACGTTCTTTTATCTATGTTTGTTTTAAGTGGTCTATATCCTCAACCTTTTAATATTATCTCAAAGGTAATTTATTTACAATTAAATCGTAGACCTCCACTTATTTTTCTCAAAACAGTTAATTATATTTAATCATCGACATGTTTCTCTTACACCATCCCTTGGAACATACTAAATGTATCTATCTACTCTTTGATATTTCCTTCTTTAAAGATGAATATCTTATGCTTTTGTAAAATTGTCTACACAAACATATTACTCCAATTGCATACCAAAACAAAATTGTATAATGATCTCAAGATAGTGAGAATTGATATTATTTATTAAAAATGAAAAATATGCACCAAACTAGAACAACTACAAGAAACATGTTCAAGAATATCCACTTAAAAAAACCCTATTGATTTCTTGCTTTATGATACTAATCTTTTAAGTAAGCCATCATATCATCTATTTAATTAGCGAGAATCTAACCATTGCAAAACCACAATTATGGTCGCCCTTTAATAATAAATTAAACTCTGCATCCAACATATTACAGAGACTAATAACACTATACCAACGTGGTTAGTTATAGTCCATTTATCGCACATGCGAACACGTGGTGGAGAGTGGGTGGAAAACACACTCCATTATTAATATTTATTTATATTTTAGAGGTCCTTTTCAGAAGGTTGCCCCTTCCCATTTGGGGCAAAATTGGAAAATGGAATCCTAACGATTTTGCCTTGTAAATATTGTTATTTTTAGAGGAAAGGCTGTGTTAATTGGGTGGTTTTAGAGGCGCATGAAAAGGTGGGGGAGACAAACATGCATAGAAAATAGGAGGGGAATAGTGGTATAAGGAGACATGTATACCAATACTGGTGGTATTGTTGGGGGAATCCTTCTCCTTTTTTATTCTCTGCTCAGTAAAACCAAAATAAAATGTTAGGTTTACTTTTTTAAAGTTAGTTGACGAGTTTTTAACTTTAGAGGACAGTTTTTTTGCCGCTTGGACTGCAATTTCCTCTTAATTGCTTGTCGCATTTGGTCTCACCCACCAAACATAGACCCTACAAAGTAGCGTTAAAATTGACGGTCAACTTTGCGTCGCGGATTTTTTTTTACATTTACTCTTTTTTTCCTTTTTTTTCATTTTTTCCAAATGTTTAAATTGGAATTGAAGCCTTTTCAATAAAAGTTACAGGTGCATAAATTGTACGATGGCCAACATGATATTATTCCCCAGCCCCACAAATGTTACGGTGCGTAGCTTGTACTGTAAAAAAAAGGAAAATAGTGGCCAACATGATATTATGGTCCAACCCTACATGAAACAATTATGTTAGTTGGGAAAAAGATCAATTTTCTACCTTCTTGGTCGGGAAGAACTATGTAAGTGAAGAATTCAAATCAAATTCTTACATGAGAAGGATAAACACCAAATTTTTGTATAACACGAAATTGTATCGAATCTTAGAAAATAGGAGAAAGTCAAACATGATTATGAGAGAAATCAAAAGGATAATCTCTAGAAAATTAGGTTGTACAACGTCCAAAAACACGGATAAACATTGAAACCCTACATACCTCAAAGACAAACCCATTAAATCATCATTGATTGAAAACCTAAGGACACCACTCATCTCGCAAAAATCTTAAGAGTCTAACCATTTTAACAATCAAAATAGAGCCGCTAAAAATTGAAAATTCACCACACTCATTCAAACAATAGTTTTCCCCAAATGAAGACATATACGGAGCTACAACAAAAGAAGGTTGTACACAAAGCAACTCCAAAGAACAACCACCACAACAAAGCCAAACAATTGCCACAAAAAGCCAAATAAATGGAAACGGGTTTCAAAACAAGAATGGTCACACCAAGCTATGCGCCAAAGATGCCTTAATATCCCAACTTACATCCCCTTACTTGTTACCACCCCCATGAGCTAGGCTCCTTCAAGGAAAACCCTCAATAGAGGGAGAGACAAAGAGGTTAAGAATAATAACTCAATCTTAATCTTAGGTATGTTATTTCTAAAGTTCTAAGCCAATCCTAGGTATATAAGTGGATCTTGATGGTTAAATGTGGGCCATGAAGGTGTGTATACATTATAATTATTTATTTATACTTATTTTCTTCATGTGGCTCACCTTCTACTTATTATAATGTTATAGTAATAATCTATTTTTAGATTACTTTTGTTTTTGTAATTCCCACATATGAGTAACTATATCTAAATGTATAAGAGTCATAAACTTTTATAAATACATGGACCACTTTTTGATCTATAGTTCGTTGAAGAATCTCTAGGATTTTATTTCGGAGTTTTCTATTTTATGAAAGGTTAGTATTTGTAGAATTGTTTTCTTCAATTGAAGATATAGTTTTTGGTGTGAAGATATCTTTTAAATAATATTTTACTTTATCATACATAAAACTGAAAATAATATAAACAAAGAAAGAAATAAATATATTATAGCATTTAGAATGAAATAAAAAATGCAACAAGAAAGTTCAACATATACAAAGTTAAGAAATGAGAAAATGGAACAATATAAAAAATATTAAATAAGCAAAATGCATTAAATATAAAATACAAAAAGAGATAAAAAGAGAAGATATTGATAATAATTAAAGGATCCAAAAAGATAAATCAAAGTGGAAAAGGGATTGAAAACATTGTAAGAAGAAAATTAAGAGAGAAATGTGGCAATCAACAAAGAGATACATCAAATTAGGCAACAAACACGAGTATTCAATAAATAGATCTAATCAATAATAAAGTTATAAGATTCACGAATGATTTTGATAGAAATATAGATCTTTGGGGCACCCAAAATAAAGCCATGATAAGACATCCTCTTTAAGAACGTATTTCATAAGTTTATTTTTTAAAACTTCTCTTCATCAATGTTATGTATGTATCATTTTCCTATCCATTTGATTTCCTAAGTACCTATTACTTCTTCTTTGTAGACTATGTACATTTTGTTTAGAATAGACTCGTGAGATTGCACTTTATGCTATATTGCTTTGACTACAAGCTTTGGTTTCTCATGCCTTGATTCTTCTTGTAATACTTTTTTTTTGAAACTCTTTGTACCTTTCAACTGTAATTACTCATCGTTCATGTCTAAATATGATGTACATTAATTCATAGTGGAGGGATTTCTTTCAGTTGATGTATCCAAGGTCTTTCAAGTAGAAAACTACATGACCCGTTACTAAGAATTATATGAAATAACATTTGACCCACATGTATACCTATTTGGATGGGAAAGATATTAAAATCAAGAGGTTATTTTCTTAACCATCATGATTTAACAAATATTAAAATATTATGTTAAATTTCAATTTCAAAACGACTATAATGATATACAATAAGATATAAATTCTTAGCTTTTAAAGATGTAACTATGCAAGTACATGAAAAAGATATGACACTTATCCGATTTTCACTTGTCCTAAAGTATACCCAAATTGGAACAAATTATGGGAAGGTGACAGAGTACTAGAAATGTTCGATACAAATTTTGGAACTTGCAAAATAACCTGACAAGTGCCCCCGGGTAGGGGGAGGGTGCTTGGGCGCCGAGACCTTCTATAGGCACTTGTGAGTGCGCAGAGGGGTGGAAATTGATTTTTCTAGTGTCGCTAGAGTTCTGCTATCCTTCACTATTGATCACCCGTAGGTCCCTGGAAGATCACCGAGTTTGATGGTAACCCACAAAATAGATAATATCATGTAAAACCCCCAAACTACATCAAATCCTAAAAGAAAGACGCAAATGGGGAGTCGGATTGACCCTAACGCTCACCCGGAGGATGAACTTATGACCAAGTGCTACACTACATCTCAAACTCCATGTAGTTCTATGTGCTTATGTGTGCAATAGTGCTCCTAGGTTGCCCTTGCACCGATGATGCCAAGATAATGGTTTGTAGCTAGATAAAATGCAAATGTGTGGGATGGAATTCAAAAACTTCCCCTTCCTATGTAGTGTATGCAGAGTAATAAGCCCAAAATGCAGTCCCTTTGATAGTATGTAGATAGATAGCCCTTGATAAAATTGTCTCGCCATTATAATGGTATGTATGTTGTGTTTATATAGGGATCTTTTGCTTGAATTTTGACACTAGTGTTACGAATTGACAACCAGGACCTCGAGATAGGAGTAAGAAAACTGAAAAGGATGACCACAAATGTCAAAAATGTGAACAAAAACAAAGAGGACAAGAGCGCGTGGGCGCCATCTGTCCTAAGACAACTCGACGAAAGATGTGAGAATACTAACGGAAAGTGATCCCCTTGACTCGACCAAAAATGGTTGTAAAAGTGACAAGATGTGAGAGATAAAAACAATAGAAACAATCAAAGCAAGCAGATGGACTATGAAGTGTGTCACCAGTGAATACTTTTCTTACTCAAGATCCATACATAAAACAACATACTTGGCGGTATAGTAAAATAGTAGTATGTGCATGATTTTGTGTCTACATTTGCCCCCCCTTTATGCTATTTGAATGAAATTCAAGTAGTGTAAATGAAGTAAGGAACATACCTGTGAGAATTTTGGAGAATCCCTATTGCAGAAGTATGCACAAAATAAGAAAATATAGTGTGGCAAACCATGGATCAACGTGTCGATCCATGTGGCGTAAATAGAGATAATAACCATTATAAAGGAACACTTGGAGAAATTGATGATTTGATTTTAGAGAATTTGGAGATTTTGAATTGTCATTGATGGAGATTTGAAGGGGGTAGGGAGTGATCAATTCCCAACCCGATTTTGTATGTTTAAAAACTAAAGGATTTGGGCGTTCTACCACCAGAGGAAGAGTGTTAGGGAGAGAGGTCTAGTTTTACTCTCTAACTATGAATGCATCCTTAAAAGGTCCAGCTATTATGCAGATTTACTAGAGACCAAATTTTGTTCCATTTTTATCCATTTTGATCCATCATTGAATAATGCATACAAGAGCAAGACATGAAAGGAAATGACGTCTCATTGCACCCACTTTACCGGTGTCATTATATGTATAGTATTAGATGGCTTCCATGTTAGGTCATTTGGAAACGATGCAAAAACGATTCCCATGTTAGGTCATCTTGGAAAGATAGTGAAACAATGCAACTCCTAAGTTAGGTCATCCGAGAGAGATAATGAATGTTTATAATAGATTACTCTTGAGATTTTTTTTTCGCTTTTTGCCCCTATATTAGGTCATTAGGGGAATAGATAGAAAGTAGTAGAAAATGTCAAATATTATATGAGAAAATTTTCAATAATGATGTATTAGGAGTGTGTAGTGATTGTGTAGAAGGATGAGAGGGATCGTAGGATGATCTCGATTGTATGCCCCCTTTCGGTGAAAGGGAGAGTGGTAATAAGAATGAACACTAAGCCGAAAGTAGATGTGAAATGATGTAATAGTGAGCAAAATGAAGTATAGTAGATGTCACAAAATTGTGTGTATATCAAGTTAAAAATGTGCCAGATTGGAATATAGTGCCATGGAATGTGTACAATACAATGGTAGGAGGAATTTGGAACCACATGGTGCGATGGGGAAGAAAATGGAGTAGCGAAGCTCAAGATATGAGCAAAATCGTGTAGTGTATATTAGTTGGAAAATGAGCACGAATGGTAACTATAGTAAATTAGTAATTGAGAAAAGTGTTATATATAGTAATGGTAAAAAGTGAATAGTGACTTTATTTGAAACTTTATTTCTTTGAGAATTTGAGCTATGGGATTGCGAGGATGCCACAGATTAGAGCAATGAGATTGACTAGATTCGAGATGGTGGCAAAGGATCGTGGCAACACAAACAAAAATGAGTTGGTAAGTGTAGACACCGGGTTTTTGTCAACCCGCCTACTTCATATTAGACACACATTATTTAATCCAAAACCTATCTAAAAACCATTATCCTAAGTCACCCTTCCCCAACTTCATAAAAACAATTTTACACTCTCATAAAATTACTATTTACACATCCTAAACCACCTAACCACTTTAAATCTACCTCAACCATTTTAAAATCACTTAAACCTATTTTATCCCCACATATTAACCTCTACAACTTGTCCATAACCTCCCCCAACCATTTCCCCTCATCATTTACCCAAAATCCTCATTTAGAAGTGGTTTTAACCACTTCTCAAATGTTTTCCCTGAAAAACCCAGTTATCGGTGACCTAACCAATCACTAGTGATTATAAACATATTTTTGCTCCTTTCTCAAGGATCTTCATAAACCTTTTTCTCATTCTTACACTTCATTTTTCGACCTCCAACGAATCTAGGCCATTTCTAGAGATCATCAAGGTTCTACATCAACTCCAAGCTATCCTAAACACATCATTTTGGTAGCATTTTCATTGATCATCTCTCACGAAATCCAATGATCACTCAACAACTTCAATCAGCTCTATTAGACATTTAGAGACATCTTTTAACATGTTTCCTCATCTAAATTTATTTTTTTAATCTCATTTTGTTACTTACATTTCATCTAAACATAAAAATCATCAAATATCATCGTTTAAAGCTCATATTGACATTTTTAGCATATTCGTCATTTTAATAGTAATCGCCAACAATCACTAGAATTATCGGAGATTCTATTCGATCACCAATGATCTCTGTCAATTCACACCTTTTATCAATTTATCAGTTTTATCTCAAATTTTATCAATCTTGAGGCTTTAAATTGTTCTTTGCAAGCATGAATTTCTTTTAGATGGCGCTTCTGGCCATTCTCATCCAATTATAAGAAGCATCTACGACCTTCCTATAGTTCAACAACCCTTCTTCAGGAACAATACAACATCCTTCATGAGTTAACATTGTGTGTAATACAATTTTCCACTGATGAAGAAGATATCAAAGATCAATTTGAATTTCTCCACGAGATCGAGAAAGAGACCAAAGACTTTTGGTACAACTACTTTGAGTCTGTTCAGATTGTATCCACCCTTGCTTGGGCCACCTTTGAAGCTGCACAAGACTTACCTTTCAACCTTGAGTTCTAGAGCTTCTCATCTATTATCCATATATCATTGTCTATTACATATCTTTATCATTATCTTTATCAATCTACTTAATTGTTTTAAAGTGAGCTGACATCCTCTAAGGAAGTCCCTTTGGATTCTTGGAATCGGCCTTTGCTGAGTAGCTCGTTTACCCATCTATCTAATATATTTTGTTTAGTGTCTTTGATCTGCAGGTTTCTTCATTGGTGAAATAAGAAGGATATTTTATCCAACAACATCAATAATCATCATCGCGGGTATCGGTAAACCCCACCGTCTTCCAAGGCAATTTGTTTTTGTTTATTTTGGAAATAAAAAAAACTCTCTGTAATTTTGGAAATCCCAGTGGGACCTCTTTCCCTTTCTTTCATTTCAAATTAATTAAATTTCATCATTAGGTTCTTTGCTTTGCAATTGCTAACGATCCAATAAAATCGCTAGTGATCCTCAGAATCGTCATGATCTCTGTAAACTATTTTTGATTACTTAGTTGGTTAACCTCTAACATCCATTTTTTTGCCTTTTTGTCTTTTGTTTTCATCTAACCCTTATAGATTTTTGTCTTGGGAGCTTGTTTGTTGCTTACCGTAGTTGTGCTAAAAAAATAAAAAAATTAAAATTAAAAAGGAATCGTTTTACAGGTGTGTCTCTTTCCTTTCTCTTTCTTTCAAAGCATTGCATTCTTTGCTTCTTGTACTCATCAAAATCAATCTTTCTTTTAGGCTTAAAATGAACCGCTCTTGTTTTTGATCACATAGTTTAATTAGGAGGTGAATAGATTGCATTCACTTAGCTTCCCCACACACAACCAAACCACTTCAAACACAAATTTACATCAAAACATTCCTACCTAGGTGGAACTACTTGGATTTGATCACCAAGAGGAGAAGTTGACTCGGTGTTCTAGGCGAGTATAATCAATCTCATTTTCGATATATTGGATAAGCACTCGACTCCCTTATTACTACGAGACCATGAAGTGAGGGGTAGGCCCCAATACCAACCCGTACCGACACCGACATAGATTTGGGCCTCACGTACCTTCAAGTATATCGAGGACTCCATCCATAAACATCACCTGAAACCATCCATAGATTCCTAGGACCTTATCAACCATTTTACACATTTCATACTTTCTTTCTTAATTAATCAAGATAATTAAAAATCCTTCGCGTGATTTTGTTTTTTGTTTGTAATCAACAATTTAGATTTATTTTCCCTTTTAGGTGATTTTTTCTTTCATGGTTCTTACAAGACAACAATCTCACCTCCAAACTTCTGAAAACATGATCAGTAAATATTCATCGATCTATTGAAAATATTCAAACACGCATCGAGGATGCCTCACATTTACTAGAACAACAACGAGTGTCTCTATCACCTAACCAGAAGATCAAGAACTTCCTCATTCTCCTAGTAGTCAATCTACCTCATTTGAAATACCTAATCCTTTCAAATCCCGTTTCTTCGATAACAAGGATCCCATATTTTTGAAATCTTAAATTTAAACCTCGCCGCTCTTAATGCATACCTTGTTTCCCAGGTGTTCACCTTCAACCGTACGCATGTGAACCACTACCTTATGTACTCCGAACCCTCATGTGTTTACTCACATCTTATCGATCCAAATCATGAACCGGTCATTCAATAGATACATCCTTATTTTTCTAGTAGTCAATCAAAAATATCCAAAGATTGTGTCTTTAACCCCTATCATATATTTTGACCTCAATGTAGTTTCCTCACAAGATACCAATAATAAAAACTCACCTCTTCAATAGGCCTCTCATTTGTCTCTACCTCATCTTAGAATAATAACAACCCATCATCATCTATGCTAACCCCTTTAGTCTCTTCTACTATCTAGATGCCTCCAGTGAGTTCTATATCTATCCCATCAAGCGTAGCTCAACCTACCCCATCTTAACAACCCACTTCCATCATCCAAAACGTAGTTATGTCTATCCCGACATCGACTCCACTCATCAATACTAGCTCTATTTCTACTATGTTCCCATCCTCACAACAATCATCTACTATCCCTGCTTCCTCTCAATCCATACCACAACAATCTCAACCAATCCCAACCACTCATTAAACCCAATCACTCATTCACTGCTTTTATTCCCTTTCAACACATTCCACACTAATCACAACCTCTCATTCACACGTCAATTCCCTATCAAAATATGCCCCAACAAATCATAATCCCTCTTGAATACATCCATGCCTACAAATAATATCAATATATTCAAACTTCACACCTTTAGATTCACAACCTCTGTATAACATTCCACTAGGCACCCCTCATCAGTAAAATATTCCCTTCCAATATAATATCCCCTCACAATATCAACCATATCACAACCTAACCAATTCTCATATAATCAACCTGGTTCATCCTTATCCAATATACAACAACAACAAAAAAACCAACTCTCTCCAAGATTTAATGAACAAAATATCTAGCCTTGAAGCTACTTCTATGGGTCCCAAGAATACATTATCATACAAACAAATATGCAACAAACCCATTCATCCATCAATACCATACAAATCTTATCCTCCTCACTGGTAACTTCCTAAGTTCCTCAAATTCTATAGCAAGGAAGACCCTCAACAACACATTTAGGACTTCCGTCATTCCTAAGTTACCTTATAGCTCACAATCACGACTTAATGTTGAGAACATTCCCCATGTCCTTAATTGGTCTAACTTTAGACTGGTAAAATAACATACTTTGCAATATTTGCTCTTCTCGCTCACCGAACTTGGTCAACTCTTCCTTGAACACTTCTCAATCAATATCACATGTAAAATCACCATCACTGACCTATACACAATCAAAAAATTCGAAGATGAGTCCATTGCAGACTTTTTCACCCATTGGAGGGGTATTATCAATCAACTATCATTTTTCCTCCCAATAATCCGAGCTAATATAATAATTTTCTTGTTCTTGTGCTAAACATATCTCATCCAAACTATAAATACAATCCTTTCATATTTGTAATGAATCCTTTACAATGGCCCGAAAACTTGAGCTCGAGCTCTTGAGGAAGGTAGAGTCAAACTTAAATCAAGAAACCAAAATCTAAATTTTCATCTAAACCATCCTATACCCAAGAAAATCCAAACCACCAACATACAAAGTAGTCGTCAAATATGCCCCCAAGGAACGTTCAACCACCGAATGTTCTCGTCCTCAACATAGCTACACTCCTATCGGTGAATCATACAACATAGTTTTTGATAAGCCCTAGTTGTTAACATGATCACTCTTCCACCTATCTACTCTATCGATACGTTTGTTTCAAAACCCTCTTGGTACAGAGACAATGATTACTGTAAATACCATAGGGTCAAAGGTCACGACATCGAAAAGGTGTCACTCATTCCAAAATGTCCTCCAAGATCTAATCGACAAAGGTGATTTACATTTAGAAAATCCTAATGCACCTCAAAATTAGAACCTCAACATCTTTAAACAACCATTTCCAAACCATTCTTCGTCGACTAGTCAACCACAAACCAATCATATTCAGGCCCATCATACCATAAACGCAATTAATGAAAAACCAATTTCGACATTTGCAACCCCTATCACCGAGTTCACATCCAAACCGTCAACAAGAAATTCTACTATACAAACACCCAACATCAAATCAATGGTACCCTTAGGCCCTGTCATTGAAAACAAATCTCCTTCATCCACATCCACTTCATACTCATCAATCCTACCTATAAATTCTTCACAAGCTTTGAAAAATAAGTCTATCATACAATTTTTGAAAATCTCGTATGATGATCATGTAACCCAATATTATGCATGTAGCCTTCAAAATTTTGTCACATGCATTCCTCCATATAAAAATGTCGCAATCATATCCCGTCACTATCTTACTTCCTCAACAAAAAAATTAAAACCCATGACTTCCATCGTGGGGCCACATACCTTGTCTAAGTTACCTATCATAGTTATGCAATTGAAAACCATCTCTCTACCCATGACCGAAGAAAATATACCCAAAATAGTGTCTCCCATATCTGTCAAACCAAATGAAACATTACTTCCTTCAACATCTCGCCTCAAAAGGCTACTACAAATCAACCCTTGAAAAATTTCTTCAATATTCACTCATAACATTTCCTCCTCTTAAACCATCTAGCTCCCGAGGCTGGAATCCTTCCTAGTATAACTATGAAGCCTTCTATGACTATCATCACACACTAGGACACTTTGTGGAAGATTGTAAATCTCTTCACGTTGCCATGAAAAATCTTACGAGATAAAGGTCTCCTTCCATTGAATTTATAGAAATAAAAATATCTCGTAAGATACTCACAACCACTATATCTACATCATCATCTACATCTACCAAGGATTCTTCTAGAAATATGTAATGAAATTACTTGTATAATTCAGATTAAGAGCAACAATAGAACACCAAATAACACAATATTTCAGAATAATGATCTCAATATGCAATTAGAATAGCTTCGCCACTTCGAGGGGGCAACCTCCAAACCATATAATAAGACTCAAATGCTCAAATGATAATGAAATACTACCTATAATCCCCTATATATACTATTCATATGCTATGGCCATCACCAAGGCCGACCTATTAAGCATGAGAAAGTATAAATGATATAATAAAATGATATGGTAAGCCACAAGTTGGCTACTCATATCCTAATACAAGAAATAGGTTAAGGGCGTAGCATGCCCTTCCCCTTCAAACCAATGTTGTCCACAACGTTGAATAATCCTGGATGTTGCTGCAGAAAACCTTCATCCTCCCAGGTGGCGTCTTCTATGCTCATATTCTTCCACTTGATCAAATATTCCTTAATGTCTCTGGTTCTCAGCTCTCTAAGACGTGTTTGTAGAATCTTCTCTGGCTCCAAAATGATTCTTCCTTCCTCGTCAAGTTCCAAACACTCTGTCTGGGCTTCAAATTTCTGTCCAATAACCTTCTTCAGGCATGAAACATGGAATACTGGGTGTATGTGTGAAGATGGAGGCAACTCTAGTTTATAAGCAACACTACCAATTTTCTGTAGAACCTGATAAGGGCCATAATATTTAGGAGCAAGTTTGTTTTCCTTTTTCTGTTGCTTTAGGGACATCTTTTGTAAGGTTGGAGACATACAAAACCCAGTCACCAATTTCAAAATGTCTTTCACTACGGTGTTGATCTACTTGTTGTTTCATCCTGTTTTGTGCTAATGCTAAATTCTCCTTCAAACTAGCCAAAACTTGTTGTTGATGTTGAATGTGTTCCTCAACATCTCTGACCTTAGTTTACACCCTCAAGGAGGAAGTGATAGAATGTGGATGGTAACCACATAATGCTAAAAATGGGGTCATTTGAGAAGAGGTATGAAAAGATGTGTTATACCACCATTCTCGCCAAAGTGGTAGCCATTTAATCCATCTTTCCCGCTTATCTCGATACAAAACAACGTAGATACCCTTTAAGCATTTGTTGACCACTTCGCTTGCCCATCACTTGAGGATGATAAGATGAACTGTGAGCTAGCCGAGTACCCAAACATGAAAATAATTCCGTCCAAAATTACTTGTGAAAATAGGATCACGATCACTTACAATTATCTTTGGGGTTCCATGTAGCCTTTAATCTGTCTTCAAAAATAGTGTGGATCAGATCAGCAGCAAATGGATGTGATAGGGCACAAAAATGGGCATATTTTGTGAGCCTATCCACAATCACGAAAATAACATTCTTACCCTCTGAACAAGGCAATCCGGTGATGAAATCCATGGAGACCTCCTCCCATCTTTGGCTAGGAATCGTAAGGGTTGCAATAGACCTGGTGTCTTAATTATTTCCCCTTTGTTCTGTTGGCACACTAAACACTCTGATACAAACTTTTGTACATCCCCCTTAAGTCCTTCCCAACAAAATTCTCTTTTTATTCTATGATATGTCTACAAAAACCCAGAGTGTCCTCCAACAGGTGAGGCATGTAGCTCTGCAAGAATCTTATGCTTTAACTCAAAATATTTACTCAAGTATAACCTATCCTTGTACCAAAGGGCATTACCTTTCCACTCAAATTTGTTAGATGTCATAGATCCTTGCTTGATATTGTGTATTAGAGATTGTGTATCCTTATCTTGATTCCATTCCAATCTTGCTTCATCCACCCAATCGGCCAAACATGGACATTCCACATAGTAAGGCATCTCAAGGATGTATCCCTTCCGACAACGCATCGCCTACTACATTTTCTTTACCTTTTTTGTATATGATTTCAAAATCATAACCCAACATTTTGCTACCCACTTTTGTTGTTCCTCATAAGATAACCGCTTTCTCCAAAAGTTATTTAAGACTATCATGATCAGTTTTACCTTGAAGTGTCTACCCATGAGATAGGGCCTCCATTGCTTGACCGCATGAAGAATAGCCATCATTGCTTTCTCATAGACGTGTTTGAGCAAATATTTTCCTTTGAATTGGTGACTCTCAAATGCAATTGGTCTTCCTTCCCGCATTAGAACCGCTCCCAATCCCGATCTCAAGTGTCACATTCAACAATGAAGGTTTTTGAGAAGTTGAGAGTAGCCAAAACTAGGGGTGTCTTTGCACATGGCTTCCTTTAAATTGCTCAAAGGATTTAGTGGCTACGTGCTCGTCCAATGGAAGGCATCCTTCTTTAGCAATGCAGTGAGTGGGGTTGCTATCCTACCATATCCCCACACAAATATTCTATAGTACCTGTTATTCCTAGGAACCCACAAAGATTTTTGAGATTTTGGGCCTTAGCCATTCCACCATAGCTTTGATCTTTTGAGGATCAACTTTGACGCCTTCATGGGATACAATATGACCCAAGTACTCTACCTATTGTAGACACCAAAATAACATTTGGATGGCTTTACATACGTAGTATGTTTCTCCAAAACTTCTAACACTTTATTCACATGTTGTAAGTGTTCTTCCCATGTCTTATTAGTAAATCAATATGTCATCAAAGAAAACTAATACAAATTTCCTTAAAAACGGTCTAAAAATAGTGTTCATCATCAAGCTTTGAAAGGTTGAGGGCACATTTGGAAGACCAAAAGGCATTACCAAAACTCATAATGTCCCTCATGAGTCCTGAAAGTCGTTTTATGAACATCTTCCTCTTTTATCCTAATTTGATGGTACCTCGAATGAAGATCTAATTTTGTGAAATAAACAACACCATGCAATTCATCAAGTAAATCATCAATTACTGGAATAGGAAACTTATCTTTGATGGTGTACTTGTTGAGTTCTCGGTAATCTAGACACATCCTCCATGTTTCATTCTTTTTACGTACCATGACCACTGGTGAAGAATATGCACTCTGGCTATGCCTGATGATACCTACCTTCAACATTTCCTCCACCATTTTCTCGATCTCACTTTTCTAGGAATATGGGTATTTGTATGGTCTGATGTTAGGTGTTTGGCTCCCTGGAATCAACTGAATGGCATGATCATGATCCCTAATTGGTGGTAGTCCCTTTGGAATTGCATCAAAAATAGATGAGTGAGCATCCACAATCTTCTGAAGATCGGGTGGCATCAAGACTCGTATTTTTGTACTTCTATGGAAAATAGCTTTGCTATAAAGCCATCCACTCCTTTTCTGAGAACCTTCTGCATCTGATGAGAGATAATAATCTATGGAGACTTAGCTACCATCCCATTCAATTGTATTGTCCTTCCATCTGAATGAAATCACATGAACAATTCTTGAAATTCATCTCTATAAGACCTAAGGTTGTGAGCCATTGGACACCCAAAACAATATTTGCCCTCCCATAGAAATAACAAACATAGGTGAGTCTAACATGTAGTCTCCCATGGAAAGCTTGATACTATGGCACTTTCTTGTGCACTTGACTGTCCCACCATCCGCAATCATAACTTGCATTTTTGGAGCTGGGTAAATAAAACAATTGAGGTGGGCAACTAACTTACTATTTATGAAGTTATGAGTACTCCCAGTCAATCAACACTGTCACCTTCTATTTTTTGAGATAGCCAATAACCTTGAGTGTTTGAGGAGTACTAATACTTGACAATGCATGGCAAGAAATTATAGGTTGGTGATCCTCTACTTCATCTTCTACTGGTTCCTCAACCTCTCCTATAATTTCAGCTTCCTCATCATCCTCATTACCTTCACAATATAGAACAACTTCTTCATAGAAAATTTATGTCCCGGTCCATATTTTCTATCACAGCTTAAAACATAATCCTTTTGCTCTCTTTTCTTCCATTCGTTGAGGAGTTGTTGTCCACTCAAAATTTCCCCTACTTTCGAGAAGTTCAAAATTGAAAATTTTTAAGTTAAACACTTTTTCTGTTGTCCTGGTAATGTGAAAAGTCAAAAAATTGGGAAGAATCTATGTTTTTGGGTCATTTTGTGTGATTTGCGGGTCCACGGACATTTTTGTCCCAAATGTCCCAAGTTCATTCGGGCTCCTGTTCGCCGATCGGCCGATTTACCCGAAGTCCGCTTCTTTCGTGCCCGTCGGAACTTTTTGTCCCAAGTAACACAAGTTTACCTAGGCTCAATGTTCACTTTTGCTCGCTCCGACGCCGAATCGCGTACTCCGCGTACTTTTGTCCCTCATGTCCCTGGAAGCATTTGTGCATCTTTTTCCCGCGTCGCCCATATCGGCCGAATCAGCGCTTTCGCGTCCCATGTGTCCCAAATGAACCAAAGGCCATCCAAGCTAATTTTTCCCGCTCTTCCCAAATATCTTGCTTTTCAAGTTGGTAGATGTGTATTTAATGCACATTTATTGTCTTTCTCTCTCCCAAATGGCTATATAATGAACTGCCCCTATGCGTTTTTGCACACTGCTTTCTTGCTATCTATTGCTCATACCCTTGCGATCAAAATTTTGTGCGCGTATCCATTCCCCCTGCAATTTCATCCCGAGTCCAGACTGCAACCTTGCTTTTCAAATTACTATCAACATGAAGATTAAATTCCAAGGTCAGGAACAAATCTCACCACTCGAGTCTATCATTCCCGATATCGGGGACAGTGAAGTTCGCCACCTTGACTTTGGGGATTTCTGGGCAAGAATGACAGACTCGAACCCTTCTCCTATGGCACAAATGATTCATGATAGCGGCTTGGCATTCACCGGTGGTTTCCCAATCTCAGTACAATGCACAGATACAGTACTCTCCTGCGGTGCTCATTTCAATCCTGACTCGAGTGAGCTAACGAACGTGCATGGAGAACTCATTGCCAAGCTTGATGCTACCACCATTGGCACTACCCTAAGGATTCCTGAGATGGACAATTCTATAGTAATCTCTCAAAACCAGGCACAGGCCCTCTTCGATCAGGACAGTGAGAAATACAAGGCACGGGTGGCGAAGTCCTGGCTTAAAAACCCTAAAAAGGGGGATCCCATCTATCCAAGGTTCTATTCTCATGCCGATTTCAACGAAGAACTGTCATATTTTATAATCCTACTGGCTCGGGTCATGGGCTTACCCTCTACCAATGAATTCCATTTCTGGATGTGCCCTCTTATCAACATGGTGTGTGAAGGAACTCAGAATATCAACTGGGTAGAGATCATCAGTATGAACCTAGCAGAGCAACTGTCTAATGTACAACAAACAAAGAAATTTTACATGACTTCATACTTGATGTATACCCTAGCAGCATCGAGGCAATGGTTTGGATTCTCATACATTGATGCTCATAAGGGTGACCCTGTATATGCCTACTACCTTCTGGGCACACCCTGACACTAGCAATCGCAACTTCAGAAGGGTGAATGATGCTTTCACCATGTACATTGTCAGGCTTCGGAGAGCGACACGGTGAGGAGATTTTCCGATGAAGCCATGAACCTAATTTCAAAATACGGTGCCTACTTCATCCAGTTCAGGAAATTCTCCTATATCAGGCTTGCAGGCTATGAGAGCACTCCTCTTAAACTCCCCATGTTCTGCAATGATAAAATGGCCTTGATAGAGGTATGCAGGAAATTGGACAAGTTGCACAGAACCTGCAGGGATAAGAAAATTACTGGCTTGCACTTCCCCATCACTTTGGGAAACTACACCTGCAAAACAGCTCTAGATGCACAAAACATAGAAAGAGCCCTAGCTCCCATCACTGTCCATTTCTTCAGGCCAAGAACTTGTTTTGACTTGAAGAAATTTATTGAGTAGAACATCAAAATCACTTATCATCATAGGGCAGACACAGAGGACTATTGGGCTGACTGTGCTGATGATTTTGAAGCAAGGAGGAGACATTATGGCAGGTTTTCTCTTCAATTAATTCAAGAGCTTAACCTGTACCAAGTTCCTGAAGGACTCCAGGATGATAATTCTGACCTGTACTCATATGAATATGACAACATGGTCAAACACACTCCCTTGGAGGATTTGGATTGGTTCAAAAAGGAGAAGGATGATCTGGCAGAAATCCTAGCTCCCGTCTTGGTAAGAACCAAAATCTGGTTTGACAGGAGAGTTCGTGAACTCAGAAGGCACTCAGGTGAGTCCTCCTCCAAAGACACCTCAACACCAAGAAAGGAGGTATTGTCACCTGATTCGGGAGTACCTGTATACAGACCCCTCCTACCTCATCAACTAAAGGTCCTACATCTTCCACTCCTTCCTCATCCACCCAAGTGTATCAGAAGAAAGTCAAAGAAGTTAAGAAGGAACCTGTGGAGGAAGATCCCCTAAGGAAGCATTCAGAATTGCCTTCAGGACTAGAGAACATTATTGTTCTCAGTGAAACGAGGAGAGTGAAGTGCCAGTTTCTACAAGTGCTCCAGAAGCTCCTACAGATAAAGAAAAGGAGGTTCAAAGCACTGAACTTCCAAGCACCGTTGATTCCTCCGCACTAGAAGCCCCGAGTGCCCCGCTCATATCTCAACTAGAAGCAACAGCCATGCACACCCTGGGTGCTATGAGTTCTCTGTCTCTCGGTCCTCTTGCCCCACCTTCTTCTTCCTCCTCTTTTGCATGGGTGCAACCTCTCGTCGATAGTAGGAAGAGAAAGTCCTCTTCTCGGATCTCAGGACCCAACTTTGATGCTGTGGCGGCCTTGTTAGGCACTACTCCTCCTACTCCCACCAAGAAGGCCAAGACTACCTCCAGAATAGTATCTGATGCTCAGGGCCAGCAATTCTTGGAGATAGCCAAGCCCAAAGTAGACAAGCCAGAGCATGATTTGCAAGCATCTGACCTTGAGCTCTCAAGGATTCCCATGGGAGAGTCTACCCCTGAAGGTGAGATCCACAATCTTCAGGAAATAGTCACCAGGGTCATTGGGAGAGTGGAGAAAGGGCAACAAACCATAGAATGACCGGAGGAGCAGGCCCAGGTCTTTACAGGTTTCATCAAGTCACTGCTATCCAAGGATAAAGTTTTAGATCCTACCCCACTGACTACTCTTCCACCACCTGTGATTCTCAGCCAAGATGAAGTGCAGAGTATCAAAGATATACACAGGTATTCTATCTATGGAAGGGCTATGGAGGCCATGGTGGATGACATGCTTATTGCAGGGTTGAATTTCATTGGTGAAGCCTTCAAACTTAATGAGAAGGTGAATAATCTGCAATATAAGCTCTCCCTCCACTATTGGAAATATAGATAAAGAGCTCAAACTCTGGAGCAGCTGTATAGTAGACCTTCGCCTCATGGGACAGACTGATGAGAATATTTTAATGGAAAGCAAGGTCTTCGATGATGCAAAGGATAACTTGTCAAAGTCATGGGTATACAGCGTGGAATGGAAAATCAAGGTGCTGGAAGAGGCTTTGGGAGAATTAAAAAATAGCTGGCAGAAGGGTGAGGCCTTCAAGACTTTGGTAATATCTACTTTCAAGGACATACATTTCCACCTCCACGATGAGACCTCCGGTGTACCCCTCTCCTTGCAAGAAATCAAATCTCAATTCAGAGCTTTTGTCAAAGATAATTTTTTCAAGGAGGATTCCATTTCCAAGGAAAAGATGAAGGAAATCTACTCTCTCCAATCTGCTATTGAAGAAGCAAATAAAGATCATCATACGCACGTCGAATTCGACAAAGAGATGGAGAAGTGCCTCGATTTTGGACCCAGTCCACTGCCAACACATCGGTCCCACGAGGCAGAGACATAGCAGAGGCGTTGAAAAGATTCAGAGATCCTAAAATCAGTGGGCCCCTCTCAATCATGAACACCTGTCTTCTTCTCCTGATTCTTCTCCTTTCTTCTTTTCTTCATCTTGGATTTATTGTAATTAGTTGGGGTATTGCGATTAGCAGCCCTTTAACTAAGCATTAGTTAAAAGAAGTAGTTACCAAAGGTAACTGTTTTGTAAACTATATATTGGCCTCTCCTCGCCATTTTTGAGAGAGGGGAACTTGGCTTATTTTGAAAGTGTAAAGAAATCATAAAGCAATCAATACAGAAGGATTTTCATTCTTTGTCTATCTGATTCTTTTTATTCGCAAGCTATCTATTAAATATTGTTAGATCATTTGTCTGCATTATGCTGAGAAGCTTTGTATTCTTGTAGATGTTATTCATAGAACTGTGTGTCTTTTCAAATTTCATCTTATTAATGTGGGTACAAATGATCTTATTCCAATTCGTTGTATTCTTGCACGCATAAGGAATTATTCTGTCATCTATAATTCTGAATGGTGCTTTTCTGCTCATTTCCACATCTTGATTCCTCTATACTTTTGTAATTGATGATCTATTTAGGAAACGCTTTCATGATATCCAAGTTCCATAGTGAAACCATGCTTTGTACATATGTAAATAGGTTCATTTCTAGAATAAGGGAACCTCTCCCACTAAAGAGGAGGGACTTCTTGTCCCCTGACTATTGCTCTTCTTGAAGTTTGTTTCTTCACGACCAACAAGAGTCAGTCTAATTGGCCTAGCAAATGAAGGGGAAGGGATACTACGGTCTCTCGGTGTTAATGAAAGGTGGCCTCCTACTACAAAGAAATTTTTCCTCTACATGATGTGCCATGATAATAGAATCGAAAGGTTGAGTGGATTAAACATGCGTACCTCATGCTCAATGTGGTCCTTAAGACCCCCAAGAAATAGGTCATTCAGATTCTCTTCTGGAATATTCTCCACCCTTAAGGATAGGTTTTGGAATTGATGCACATAATCTTTGACTGATCCTATTTTCCATAACTTTGCTAATTGACTAAAGTAGTTCTCTGAAACACTGGAACTATAGTGCAATTACAACTCCTCGGTAAAAACTATCCAAGTGACACCTAGACCATTCTTCTACCTCTGAGCACATAACCATCGATACCAAACAAATTGGTCGGGTTCAAGATATAGGGATGCCAATGTCACCTTTTGTCCTGATGGTGTTTGATGTAACTCAAAGAAGTTCTCCATTTGATTTATCCAATTCAGGGGATCCTTACCATCAAATTTGTGCATATCCACTTTCGGCATCATGTTCCATGGTTGCGAATAAGTTGGATTTGATTGGACTAGAAAAGTGATCCAATATGGTTAGTTTGTCCATGATTTTGAACTGAAGGTCCTCCTTGGTTGATATGGGATAGATTTGGGCCATACTAGTTACCCTTTACATGTTGCATGATATCATCCAACCAATGATTGATTTGGGCTATGTCTCCTTTAGAGGCCATCTCAGATTGTACATTTCACAACTCATACTCAAGTTGGCTCACCTTATGATCAACTGAGGTAAACCCTAGTGATGAGGAATCTGTATTTACCCCTTCTGACTCCATCTCTTCAATCACTACCCCATCTTTATTTGGGGTTTTACCCGAGTAACCTGGATTCTTTTTTTTCTCTTGTGGAAGGCCCCACCATGATGTCAAACCTTAGGGTTTAGGGTTTCGATACAATTTCAGCTAAACAAGAAAAACACAGAGAAGATACTAATACTATTTTTTTGAGAGATTTCCTGAAAATGTAAAGAACTTGAAAATTTTCCACAATTTGCACCCTAGGGAGCAATTTTATGAAAAACACTAAATTTGTAATAACTTTTGCAAAATAAATCAAAAAGTTTGAAATTCTCAAGGAGCCTTACTTGAAATGTTTCATAACTCTAAAAAAATATATCCCACCAATTCACTTTGGTTCGCAATATGTGGCAAAAACAAAAAATTAGGGTTTTTACCCTAATTTTGGCCTAGATCGTAGCTCTGATACCACTTGTAATGAAATTACTTGTATAATTCAGATTAAGAGAAAAAATAGAACACCAAATAACACAATATTTCATAATAATGATCTCAATATGCAATTAGAATAGCTTCGCCACTTTGAGGGGGCAACCTCCAAACCATATAATAAGACTCAAATGCTCAAATGATAATGAAATACTACATATAATCCCCTATATATACTATTCATATGTTATGGCCATCACCAAGGCCAACCTATTAAGCATGAGAAAGTATAAATGATATAATAAAATGATATGGTAAGCCACAAGTCGGCTACTCATATCCTAATACAAGCAATAGGTTAAGGGCGTAGCGATAAATGTCTCCTTCCATTGAATTTATAGAAATAAAAATATCTCGTAAGATACTCACAACCACCGTATCTAAATCTACATCTACATCTACCAAGTATTCTTCTAGAAATACCCCTCCTCATCAAATTGATGTAGAGCGTATTACCACTCAAGCATGTACCTATGAACCTAACCTTTAAAAACAAGACAAGTCGAAGGTTTCCATTCCTCTCGCTCCTGAATCACTTGATCAAGCACCTCCCACCAAAGCTAAAGTAACCATCCTTACCACTCCTCCTACACAATCCACCACCATAGTATAAAAAGTTGTCATCAAACAATTGCACCAAGCTCAAGTTAAGATGTCTCTTTACAAGATGGTTCAAACTTCACCATCACACTGAGAAGCCATGATCAAAACCCTTTGATCCATTTCAAGGCATTCGATGATCCACAACTCTTCACAAACTTAGTAGGAACTCTCAAAACATCCAATGCTATCTCCTTTGATACTTCTAAAATACCATTTTTATAGCTAGAAGACCATGATCTTCCCCTCTTCATCACCACCCAAATCAATGATGTCCTCATAAAAAGATTCATGATCAATAATGATGCTAGTATTAATATCATATCATCATTTGCATTCAACCAACTTTGACTACTATTGGTTGTCAAATTAGGACTTTAATGAAAGCAATAGTCAGGGGATGAAAGTCCCTCCTCTTTAATGGGAGAGGTGCCCTTATTGAAAGAAAGCAACAAAACTATTTACAAATGTACAAATTTCTATTTTAATGAGGAACTCTGATATCATGAAAGTGTTTTAATGCAAAGGTAGATCATCAATACAAAAGAATAGAAGAACTAAGGGAGGGAAAAGGTAGAACATAACAACATTCCCAGGAAATATAGATAGAAAAATAGTTCCTTATAAATGTTGTGCAAGGATGATATATAGAACATAATCATTCATATTAAACCACCAGATATTATTTCATAGACACAAAGTTCCAGAAATGACATCCATAAGAAGACAAGCCAAAGAGAATAAATCGATGCAGATAGAAATAGGAAGGGAAATCTTCTGTATTGATAGCTTTTAGTTCTTTTACACTTTCAAAAATTATCAGAGTTCCAGCCCTTTGGAATGGCGTGGAGAGCCCAATATATAGCTTACAAAGTGGTTACATTTGGTAACCGTTTCTTTTAACTAAAATATTAATTAAGGAAATACACAATATAAAGTCCTTAATTAAATTACAAGGAGATCTGAACTAAAAATAGAAGAAGAGAGTCAAGAGCTAGAAGTAGAGACATCCAGTTGTGGCTAAGAAGGGCCCACTATTTTGAGGATCCGATGCCTGAATCTCTTCAATGCTTCCGCTATCTCCATGCCCCTTGGAATTGTTGTGTTGGAAGTATCATGAGTTCATATGCCTAGACATTTCCCCATATCCTTGTCATACTCAATATGATACAGATATTCCTTACTAGCCTCGGCTATAGCTGAATGAAGAGAAAAAATGTCCTTCATTTTCTCCTTAGTGATTGACTCTTCCTTAAACAAATCATCTTTGATAAAGGCTTTAAACTGAGCCTTGATTTCTTGGAGAGAGAAGAAAACACTGTGGTTTCATCCTGAAAATGGAAATGAATATCCTTGAAGGTGGATAAAACACAAGTTTTAAAAGACTCCCCTTTTTGCCATACATTCCTCAATTCCCCCAATGCTTCTTCCAACCTTTATTTTCCACTCAATGCTAAAGATCCATGTCCTTGACAAGTTATTCTTGACATCATCAAACACATTGTTGGCCAATAGGATCCTATCATCAGTTTGACCCATCAAATGGAGATCTGCGATACATCCACTCCAGACTTTCAATTCCTTGTCCATAGCCTTGATTGAGGAAGTGAATTTGTTGCAGCTTGATCACCTTCTCATTGGTTTTGAAGGCTTCCTCAATGAAGTTTAAACCACTACAGTCATATCATCCACCATGGCCTCAACAACCTTCCCATAAGTAGAATACTTGTGGATGTCTTTGATGGTTTGGACCTCATCTTGGCTGAGAACTATGGGAGGTGGGAGAGTGGCCAATGGGGTTGGATCCAAAACTTTATCCTTTGCCAACAATGATCTGATAAAGTTGGAAAGAACTTGGTTCTATTCTTCCAACTGCTCCATGGTTTGCTTGCCTTTCTCCACCCATTCAATAACCTTAGTGATGGTTTCCTGAAGGTTATGAACTTCACTCTCAGGTGTGGATTCTCCCATTGGAATTCTAGAAAGCTCCAAGTCAGAGATCAAAAGATCTTTCTCCTCTTTATCCACTTTAGGTTTTGCAACCTCCAGGAACTGCTGGCCTTGAGCATCAGTTACCAACCTCGAAGTAGTCTTTTCTTTCTTTGTTGGAGGAGGAGGGGTAGTACCAAGCAGAGCTGCTACAACATCAAAGTCAAGCCCTGATTAATCGGGAGGAAGATTTCCTTTTCTTGCTGTTGACTAGGGCTACACCCACGCAAAGGAAGAAGAAGAAACAAAAGAATCAAGGGACTCGAGTGTAAGTGAATTCATAACACTCAGAGTATGAACCACTATTGTCTCCAGTGGGGAAATGAATGCAACCACAGGAATTTCCTTTGCAGAGGAGTCTGTTAAACTTGGAGGTTTGGTCCTTGGTCCTTCCTTCTCCACTTCAACAGTGGTTTCAAGGGTTTCTTCTGGTCTTTCATCTCATCATCATCATTCTCACTTAGAACAATAATGTTCTCTGGCCCAATAGGAAATTTTGACTGCTCCAGAAGAGTCTCTTCCTCAATTGGTTCTTGCTTGACTTCTTTGACCTTCTTCTAATACACTTTAGTGGAAGAGGAAGGAGTAGACAACTCAAGTTCTTTCATCGAAGTAGAAGGAGGAGTTTTCTCAAGTGCCTCAGTGCTAGGCATATGTACTTCCTTCCTAGGTGTGGAAGTCTCTCTTAAAGAGGATATACTTTTGTTCATCCCTAGGCCACACACTTTTCTTTCAAACCAAACCTTAGTTCTCGATAAAGTGATAAGGAAATCACCTCGCTCAAGTCATCTCTTTCCTTTACATACCAATCCAGGGTTTCCAAAGGAGTGTGCTTGATTGATCTTTCATACTCAAAGGATTGAAAATATTCATCATCATCCTTAAGCCCTTCAGGAACCTGGTAGAGGTTGAAGTCTATGATCTGTTGTAGAGAAAATTTGCCAAAATGCCTCCTCTTGGCTTCAAAATCATCAACACAATCAGCTCAGTAATCCTCATTGTTAGGACAGTGATAATAAGTTATTCTGATATTTTGATCAATGTATTTCAGAGATCAAAGCAAGTCCCGGATTGAAGAAATGAACTATAAGAGGAGCAATATCCCTTTCTATATTTTGGGCATCTAGAGCTATCCTACATGTATAATTCCCCAAGGTGATAGGGAAGTGAAGACTAGTAATCTTCTTATCTTGACAGGTTCTATGCAGTTTATCCAGCTGCATGAACACCTCAACCAAAGCTAGTTTGTCATTGTGTTGGTTTGAAAATCATCGATTAGGAAGGTCATCGGAAATAGACTAACAAAGTGCAGGGCATAGCCCCTCTTTGAGATAGCAAAGTGAAACTGGTTTATTGCTAATATTTCAAGCAGGAATCTGTGTAAATCTACACTATTCTAACTTCAGGGGTTTGGGATCTCATCCCGGAGATGTAGTTCCAAATACGAATAGAAAGATATGATGGAAGTGTTGGTCTTAAAATATGTTCTTGGGCAGACCTATGGATGTATTGGCCAATAGTGTGCAGGGCATAACCCTCTTTGAGTCGTGAAAGTGAAACTAGTTTATTGTTATTCTACTCGGCGCAGAATCTACGCATGTCTCACAATATTACGCCTTCTGGGTTTGGGATATCGTCCCAGTAGGGTTTCGTCAATCAGAAAAGAAAGGAAAGAAGGGAAAGATGAAGATAGGATAGATCCGAAGGGAGAAAAGAAATGAATTCCAAAGCAGAAAGGTCAGAAGGTCTATGTTTTGGGATTGGTAATAAATGGAGCCAAACCTACTTGCATAAATGAACAAAGCAATACTGATGAACAAATGACAAAAAAGTAGAGGTAGATTCAACAGAATAAACATACAGATCTAACATAAGAAAGTTCTGATGCATAACACAGGTATTCAACACAAAGTCTCAATATTGTATTAATATTTTCTTCTGTTACAAAAAGTACAAAGCCTTTTCTCCTCACTTCTATTTTCATCTAAAAAGTGTCCACTACTTGAATACAACAAGTATTCAAGTATTTATAGAAGGAGGAGAAGAGAGAAGGCAAAAAGAAACCAACAACTAATTACAAAATATCTACAAAATATCTAAAAGTCAACTATTGACTTTGGGCAACTTGGTGGATGACAACATCCCATGGTGCAACATGGATGATGTCATTGTTTATGCCAACATACTTTTAAATATTACAAAAGAAAGCCAAGAGGAGGAAGGCTATTCATCGTCATCCCATGGCTGAAAGGGAGTATCTTGCTTTTGCTCAGGAGAGGCAATGTGGAATTGGGTCCGATACTCCATGAATTTGTTGATCATCGGTTGAAGTAGATCCTGGGCAGGACCCTTGGTGTGATCGCCGATGACTTCACAAGTCTCCCGTTCATCTCTGAGTTTTTTGGGAGCTTGAAGTATTCATTACCTGCCTCCATCAGGTACCCTATAAAATCATGACAGGCTAGAAGGTTATTGATGGATTTAGTGTCAAAAGTGGCTTCTGGCCCTAGCCCTTGCGAGATGATCTCCTTGAAGATCCGAATGGTTTCATCTGCCTTCCTCAAGGTGAATGAAGGAGTGAGCAAGCCCAGAGACATCCTCAGGACAATTTGCTCCATTTGATGCATTGCATCCAAGGCTTCCTCCTTGACCTTGTCTATCTTCTCCAGGACAAATTCCATCTGATTGACCCGGTAGTCCAAAGCAGCAAGGATCTTGTTGGGTGCCCTGGGGTGATCGAAGATGCCAAATTTAACTAAATCCTTGACTAAACATTCAAGCATCTTCTGGAACGTCTCATGTTGCAACCTGGCATGGTCCAACTCTTCAGAGATAGGTCCTGCAATCACCTGGAGTTCCTTGTTCGCCTGATTAATGTTCTGATATAGCTCAGTGAACTTGACAATTACTTCCTCGCTGTCTTTGAGGATCTGGTCTCTCCAGGAAGATACTGCCATGCCTTGTTCTCTAATCTTGGCATATTCATTTATTTTATCCTGACTAAGGGCCTCAACAGCTTTAAAGGTAGTCATAGTTGTAGGAGGTGCACTACCCATTTTCTGCAGGGCGTGGAGAAGATGCTTGTTCTATTCTTTTAGCAGCTTCTTCTCTTCCTTCACTTCTTGAAGCTTCTTGCAAAGGGCATCCACCGTAGATAGGGCCTCTCCTTGAAGGCTCTCGATGACGTTCCCATTGTGACCTGCATCACCATATAATGTAGGGACAGATCCTTTTTATCCTTTGAGGGATCGGGATACGCGATCTCCATTACTCTTTCTCCCGATGCACTCTGAGAGAAGCGGGTTATTGGCTTTTGCTTCTTAGCCCCCTTCGTTGGGATGACAGAGAAGTCCATAGGTGCTATGGGGACTTTCCTCTTATGTTGACTCAGGTGCTGGGAGATCCATGCTGGACTTAAGGGAGAAGAAGGAATGACGGAAGAAGAAGGAGCAACTACAGCGTACTCGGGGAAATGAGTTGAGACGCTTGCGGTGGCATTGATAAGAAGTCAAACCTCCAACGCTTTACAGGGGTAGGAGCTATAATAGGAGAGGAAACTGTAAAGGGAATGAGCCGAGAGATGAGGGAAGAAATACTAGGGGACAGTTTGCGAGGGAAGAGAAGATAGAAGAAGAGGAAAGGGGAACAATAGAAGATGGGGGAGAAGACACAACCAAAGGAATGGTTGCATGGGCGACGGGAGGAGGAGGAGCGGGGAAGGGACAGTGGGAACCTCCATGGTTGTAGTAGTGGCAACATCCTGAGTGGATGTACCTGTAGGAACACTCTCTCGCTACTTCTTTCTCTGGAGATACCAGAGTTACAACCTATTCTTGTGGCGAGGGAGGGCTGAGAGGAGCTTCTTCTTGGGTGGTGCTTGAATCTCCCTCCTTATCTTTACCTTTTCCCTTTGGCAAATGTTTCGGTCTGGTGGGTGCATTGCCTAAGGGGACGTGGTGAAATCTACCCCGAGGTAGATGAGGCCATTATATCTGCACCAATGCTCTGTGTGTTGTAATGTGCCCTTAACCCTCTCCTCGATGGTCTGAGGTGCCTTTGTCCTATCAATCGCAGCAAACAGCCAGTTGTCCCCATCCGTGTCTAGATATACCTGATGATGATGGCCACGCCATATTGAATAATTTCTCGCCAGGCCAGCGGAGTGATCCTTTCTCCTGAGTTCAACCTCGTGATACAGGTCAATGTAGATGTACTTGATCTGTGGAACGTGGATTGGATCGAAGTTTTTCCTTTGGGAGGTAATTTCTTGGATCAAAGGTGGGCCTTGCCGAAATTGTGCTTTAGGTTAAGCAGCTCTAGTTCTACGAACATTTCCTCGATTTGGTGTGAGAAGTGTAGGTGTACCTGCCCACTGTAAGGGGGAAAGGAGTTCCACCCTTCTTCCTTTTCAGAACTTCTCGTGATATGTTATGAGCTACCTGGACAGCTCCAACAGGATCAACTTAGGGCCTACATACCTTGGCAATTTGGTGGGCTCCCCCAAGAAGTTGGCTGCTCTGAGATAGGTGAAGGTGGGGAATTACGTAAATAACGCCCCCCACTTCTCGGCCAGATGCTCTTGGTCATCCGACCGTGAGTCATATTGGGCCTCAAAAGGTAGATGATGCCATAGAAAAAGGCATCATTGATCTTGGTGAACTGTGGGATGCTATTCTCCAGCTTCAACTCGGGAGTATTCATATATTTTCACCTGAGGCCAAACCCCACATCGGCTCAAAGACTAGATTGTCCCTCTCTCGAGGCTACAACGTGACTACGTAGGAGTTCTTGTACAACCTCCCGTTGTGGTGAGTTGTTGAGCCGCTTTCGAGAGATGGTGCCGCTTATGATTTCGCCCACTCAAAACGCTGATCAAGCACATTCTTATTCATCGTTTCCAGATACCTGAGCATCCATTTGTGGAAGTAATGGGCATCAAAAGTCCAAATACTCTGCTTAGGAAGGTGATGGTATCACTCAGTTCCTCAGAGAAGTCGCTGCGGTGAATAACTTGCGCCACCTAGTTATCACCTTCTTATTCTTCAAATATACTTCGTTCATTAACTGCATGCACTTGTCTTCATTTTCCTCCCACGCCTTGATGCAAGATTTGGCTTATAGCCACAAAATGTCAGTGGTGGGGAATACCTAGCATGATCTCGAATCGTCGACGGAGGTTGATTATGACCTCACCCTTTTCATTCTCGACACACCTTGTGTCTTTGTTATAACAACGAGCTACCACCATCATAAATTCGTTATTCAATGCACTAATGGGGATTCCCTCGACGAAATGCATACCACGCCACTAGTTTGTCCATCCAAGGACTGGTTTTGGCCCAAAATCGTCCATGTCAATGTGGCGGCTCGAATCCCCTGATGTCTAGGTGGCATTCTACCTAGGGACTTGGGCATTCTAACCCTTTGATATTTGTATTTCATCTCTTCCTCTATGAGTTTGGCCTTGCCCTTTGACTTAGTTGGTCTTTTGCTTGAGGTAGACATATGAGAATCCGAGTTCGGCCGCTGATCCTAATATATAGAATGAGAAAAATGAAGTGGGGTCCATGAACGGACACGAGGACAACAGAGCGCTGACAGTGTAGAGGAATAAAGTTTTCACGTGTTTTTGATTGTGAAAATGATAGGCGGATGCACCTATATATAGCCAAAAGTGTAATAAATGCGCCAACCACTTTTAAAAGGGCACACCAAAATATGTGTTGACATGAAAACTTTGTGCCCTTTGGCGTGGATATGTTTTTGTCAACATGAAATTATCTGCGCCTTCAGCGCAAATTTAGGACTATCAACACGGGATTTTGAGTGCCTTGGCACACCGCTTAAGGGCGCAACATTTTTGCTATTGATAGGATGGCACATGTGCCTTGGTGCAGCAAGAAAGGTGCATCATGGGGAGGTGCAACAATTGTTGTGTTAACACTCCAAAGGGTGCGCCAAAGGAATAAGGGGGCATAAATTTATCCTGTGTTGCATAGACAAAAGCTGCACCCAGCCAAAAGGACCAAAATGACTAAGTTCGAGAAACCAGATTTTCCGGAAAGGGATTTTACACCATTCCGAACGCTGAGGAACCTTGAAAGGAACCGAAACAAAATTTTGGTAAGGTTACACGAAAATTGCCTTGTCAATTTTACAAGATAACAGAAGGAACAGAGAGGAGAGTAGATCTCAAGGAAGAAAAGAAATGAATTCTAAGACAGAAAAGGTCAAAAGGCTTATGCTTTGGGTAGTAAATGAGCCAAACTTACTTCGTAAAAAAATAAAGCAATACTGATGAACATATGATGATAATAGAAATGAATCCAACAGAATAAAAACATAGATCTAACTTAAGAAAGATCTGATGCAAATAACACATATATTGAGCACAAAGTCTAAGCATATGTATTAATATTTCTTCTGTTACAAGAAAACACAAAGTTTTTCTCTCTTCACTTCTCTTTTCATACAAAAGATATCCACCCTAATACAACAAGTATTCTAGTATTTATAGAAGGAGAAGAAGAAAGAAGGCAAAAGCAAACCAACCACTATTTACAAAATATCTTACAAGATATTTACAAAATATCTAAAAAGTCAAAAGTTGACTTTGGGCAAGTTTTGGATGGCAACATCCCATGATGCAACATGGATGATGTCATCGTAAATGCCAACATACTTTTTAAATATTTTTACAAAAATGATCAAAGCATACACAAGAGGAGAAACTACTCCTCATCATCTCTTTGCTTAAATGGAGTGTCTTGCTTCTGATCAGGAGAGGTGATGTGACACTGAGCTCGGTATTCCATAAACTTGCTGATCATTGATCAAGTTGATTATGATCTGGACCTTTGAAATGGTCACCAATGACTTCGCAAGTTTCTTTTTCATTCTTGAGCTTGTCAGGTAATCCGACGTATTCCTCACATGCATCGATCAAGAATCCAATGAAATTATGGCAAGCCAAGAGGTTATTGATTGAATCTCGGTCGAAAGTGACCTCTGTGCCAAACCTTGAGTGACTATAGCTTTGAAGCACTGAAATGTATCGTTTGCTTCCCTCAAGGTGAATGATTCACTGAGCATCCCTGGAGACATCTTTGTAACTATTTGCTCCATGTTATATCATGCATCCAAGGCTTCATCCTTGATTTTATCTATCCTCTCCAGATATATTCCATTTGATCGACCCGGTAATCCAATGCAACAAGAGCTTTGTTATGTGCCCGTGGGTGATCGATGACGCCGACCTTCAATAGGTCGTCAATGAGTAGTTAGCCATTGCTTGGAATGTTTCATGTTGCAACCTGGCATTGTCCAACTCCTCGGAGAGGGATATTGCTACTGCTTGTAGCTCCTTATTTGCTTGATCAATATCCTAGTAGAGCACTGTGAATTTTTAATCATTTCCTCACTATCTCTGAGGATTCACTCTATCCAGGAGGATACTTGCCGCACCTTGTTCACCAATCTTAGCATACTCATTTATCTTGTCCTGATTGAGAACTTCAATAGGTTCGTGGATCACACAGGAGGAGCATTTCCCATTCTCTGTAATTCTTGGAGAAGATGTTTGTTCTATTACTTGAGTATTCTCTTCTCCTCTTTTGCTTCTTGAAGTTTCTTGCAAAGAGAATCTACTGTAGACAAGGCCTCTCCTTGTAGGCTTTCAGATGAGGTTCCCATTGTGACTTGGGTCACTGTGAAGTCTATGGGAGACAGATCCTTCTTTTCTTTGGTGGGATCTGGGTATGCAATCTCCATGACTCTTTCCCCGAAGTGCTCTTAGAAAAGTGAGTTATCACTTTCTGCTTCTTGGGTCCCTTCTTTGGAATGACAGAGAAGTCCATGGGTGCGATGGGAACCTTTCTCTTATCTTCGGCTCGAGATGGTCGAAAGCTAGCTGAGATTGATGGGAGTGGGAGTAGAGGGAATAGAGGAAGAAATGGGAGTGAAAGGGGAAGCAATTGAAGAGGCCGCAGGGAAGAACATTGAAACACTTGGTGGTGGCATCAACAAGGAGTCCAACGTGCTTTCAATGCTGGGGGCTTGAGTTAGTACGGGGAGGATAAAAGGACATGGAAATGGAAGGGATCTGTAATTGGATGGAGGGAACACTAGGTGATAGATCCATGAGAGAGGAGAAGATGGAAGAGGTGGGAGATGGAAGGGAGGAAGGGAGAGAAGAAGACACATCCATAGGAATAGATGCTTTAATGACAGGAGGAGGGGAAGGAGCGAAGAAGGAATGGTGGGTACCTCAGTAGTTGTAGCTATGATAACATCCTGAGTGGATGTATCCGTTGAAACTTTGGTGGTCTCTTCTTCTTTACCTGGAGACACCAGGTCGACCACTTGCTTCTCAGAAGTAGTAGGAGGGCTTTTAGGAGTTTCTTCCTATTTTCTTGGTTCTCCCTCCTTGTCCTTTCCTTTTCTTTTTGCACTTAGGCCGGTCTTGGGTGCTCTACCTGAAGGAGAAGTAGTGAAATCTACTCCAGGTAGGTGAGACCATTCTGTTTGCACCAATGTTTGGTGTGCTGTAACGTGGGTTTAACCCTTTCTTGAATGGTCTTCGGCGCTTTGGCTCTGTCGACCTCTGTGAATGGCCAATCATCCCCATCTGTGTCAAGGTAAACCTAATCAATTTCTTGATCAATCTCTTGGAATCCTTTTGGGACAATAAAGGCTATGCCATAGAGGACAATTTCTCTGCCAAAGCCATCTGGGAGTGATCCTTTTGCCTGATATCTATTTCATGTGTCATGTCGATCCAGATGTCCTCGATCTCAGGAACATGGATGGGATCAATTTTTGCCCTTGGGAGGCAGCTTCGACAGTCGAAGGTCGGCCTTGCTAGGAAGTTATGCTTTAGATTTAGCAACTCAAGCTCGATATACATCTCCGTGCTTTGGAAAGTTTGGTGCAGGTGTATCGGCCAACTATAAGGGGGAATGGAGTTCCTCCTTTCTTTCTCTTCATACACTTCTCATGGTAAGTGATCAGTTACCTTGATAACTCTAAGAGGATCAGCTTGGGCCCTACATACCTTAGTAGCTTTATCAGTTCACCCTCAAAATTTACCACTCTGAGATATGTGAATGTGGGGAATTGTGTGAACAATGCTCCCCATTTCTTCATGGTAGCAATCACGCTCGGGCTGGTCCGACCGTGTCTCATATTCGGCCTTAGCAAAAAGATCACCTCATAGAAGAAGGCATCATTAATCTTGGAGAACTGGGAGATGCTAGGCCTCGAGCTTTAGCTCTGGGTAGAATTCATATATTTTGACCTGGGGCCATACCCCATTTCGAGCTAAGCCTGTGAAATCTCTTGTTGATGCTACAACGTATACAACGTAGGAATTCATGTAGAACTTCCTAGTTGTTAGGACTTGTTGAAGCTGTTGGGAGATGGTGTCACTGATGATTTCACCCTAGCCAAAATGCTGATCAGGCGTATTCTTGCTCATGGTCTCTAGGTACCTCAACATCCATTTGTGGAAATAATGGGCATCAAGAAGCCCAAATACTCTATTCAGGAAGGTGATTGTATCACTCAATTCCTCATTGAAGTCACTATGGTGGATGGTCTATGGCCATCTGCTCACTGGCTTCTTGTTTTTCAGATAAAGTTTGTTCATCATTTGCATGCATTTATCTTCATTGTCATCCCATGCTTTCTTGCAGTCTTCTAGACTTATGGCGACATATTACCTGTGATGAGGAATGCCCAGGTCAGTTCAAAGTGACGGGCTGTGAGGTCGATGATCATCTTTCCTTCCTTATCTTCGACACATCTAGTGTCCTTGTTATAGCATCGAGCCACCAACATGATGAACTCATTGTTTACAACACTTACTGGCAGCCCAGCTGCAAAGTGCAATCCACTGCCCACTAGTTTGTTCATCCATGGGCCACTAGTTGCCTAGTTGGTCCTTTCCCAAAAGTCATCCATATCGATATGCCCCAGCTCAGAGTCTCTGATGTCGAGGTCACTCTCTGCATATGAGTTAGGCATCCTAACTTTCTGATATTTGTACTTCATCTCTTGTTCTGACTGCTTTGCTTTACCTTTAGACTTTGTTGGTTTCTTGCTTGATGAAGACATGTGTGAGCTCAAGGATGGCTGATGTTGCTGTAAGAAGGATCAAGGAGGTCCAACATAAAAGAGCCATGTCAACTGTCATGTTATTCATAATGAAATCTTGCAGAAAGAAGAATGAGAAATTATAAGGCTTAGGGCGCAAGGCGCAGGTTCACAGCATGTTGCAGAAGCCTTTTATTATTGGAACACTTTTGGAGATGTCAACATGTAAAAAGGTGTGCTAGTGTTTATAGGAGAAAAGTTACGCTCAGTTTAGAAAGGGCGCAATTTTTCTGGGTGTTGACATGTAATTTTGGGTGCCAAAGGGTAAAGCACAGGGCGCGGGTTCACAACATGTAACATGTCATGTTGATGTTAAGGGAAATGCACCTGTGCCTTAGGGAAAAACTACTTTGATTAGGTGCTGAAAAATTGTGTTACATGGGTTTTAAGTGCGCCCAAGGCACAATTTTGAAATATGTTGCAAAGGAAATCAATGCGCCAAGGAAAAGTGCTTGGCGTGGATTTGAAGCACACAACATCTAATGTTGATGTTGTGCAGGATGCGCCTGCCCCTACAAAAGCTACTAAGTGTTATTAAACAGGCGCGGGTTAGGGTCATGTTGCAAGAAAGGACAGTGCGCCAAGGCGTGACTATGGGAGATGTAACATGGAAAGACAGTGTGCCAAGGATTTTGTTGATTTTTGAGATTTCTTTGATTTCTTCTCTCTTTTGGTTTGTTCAAATGGTAAAGAGAGGGTCTCAACAAGATAATAAGCAGGGAAAAATGGCCTTGGGTTTCTTCGAGAGGGAGGCCTTCCAGATTTGCAGATCTGGAAGGAGAGGAAAAGGGGTTTTCAGCTGATTTGTAGATTGATAAGTTCCTCATTTTTAGATTTAATCCTTTTAACAACCCTAATACCTAACACAACCAAAAATAGAAACCACAACACAACAAGGATGATAGAAGCCACTTACCCAGATTTATAAAGGATGAAGGATGATGTTGGGGTCCACAAGCTTGAAAAATAGCACGCGGGGTGACAAGGATGGCTGACAAGCGCAGAGAAAACACTTTTTTCAATTTTCAAATCGTGAAAATGACAGGTGTTGAGCACTTATATATAGAAAAACTGGCATTAATTATTCCACCAACTTTCTTTGGCGCACTCTTTAGAGTGTTGACACGGTAAAAATGCACCTTGGCGCACTTTTCATGGCGTTGACATAATACTTTCAGCACCATGGCACACATTTCATGGTGTCAACACACCATTTTCCATGCCTTAGGACACATACTTGGCGTATGTTTAATGATGTTGACACGACATTTCCTATGCCAAAGGGCTTTCTAAGGGGTGCACATTTTGGTATGTCGACATGAGAATTCCTGCACCTATTTCAAAATGGCATGCTTTTGAAGATGTTGACACACCATTTTCAGCATCGAGTTTAAAGAAGCTAAAAATGGCTAAGTTCTAAAAAACTTGATTCTCAAAAGGGAGTTTTAGGCCACTTTGGATGCTATCAGACTTCTTTTGGGGACCAAAATGGAGTTTTGGTATGGTTACCTGAAAATTGCCCTTGTCAATTTTGCAAGATAACACGTTGCGAAAATGGGAAGCTTGAGAGGTGTGCTTTCAAAACAAGCCAGCCTAATGTATGAGAAATTTTAGAATTGAGTGAAGAAATCCCCATACTTGGTTATCAAAGCCTTAGCCTCATTAGAGAACCTTCTGGCAGTGTCACCCTCCAAGAGTCTCACAATGTACATGGTGAAGGCATCATTTACCCTTATGAAATTATGATTACTAACCTTGAGGGTAAATTGAGGGCAATATGCATAGATGGGATCATCCTTCTTGCCTTCAATGTAAGTGAAACTAAGCCATTCATGAGATGCTACCAAGGTGTACATGAGATAGGAAGTCATGTAGAAATTTTTGGTTTGTTGAACATTTGACAATTGTTTAGTCAAGTTTCCATAGATAATCTCAGCCCAATTTAGGTTTTTCTTACCCTCACAGATGATATTTATGAAAGGGCACATCCAAAAATGGAAGTCATTAGTAGAGGGCATTCCCATAATCCGGTGAGCAAGGTGATGAAATCTGATAGTTCTTCATTGAAGTTAACCCTGAACAATGCCTTAGAGAGTCGGGATGCTCCCTTCTTAGGGAACTTCAGCCATGATTTTGCTACCTAAGCCTTATATTTCTTGTTGTCTTGATCAAACAGTCGATCTTGAGTGAGAGTGAGAAAATGGAGTCTTCATTTTGAGGATGCGCAGGAAGCAGACGATGATAACGGCGTCCAATTTTGTAATCAACTCACCATACACATTGACGACCTCCTTGGTGTCTAGATTGAAATTAGCCCCACATGCAAGAACAAAGTGTCGGCACATTTCACGAGAGAGAGGAAAACCAACGATGTTTATCATTTGAGCCATGGAAGCAGGGTTTTCGCATGCTAATCTACCCCAGAAATCATTGAAATCCAAATGCCAAACTTTGCTATCTCCAATATTGGGCACAAGAGTCTCCAACAGGGACAGATGCTCATGCCCTTGAAATTTGATCTTCATTTTGATAGTGAATAGAGGAAATGGCCTTCAAAGAACAGATTCACGACAAAAATTGTAAAGAGATACAGGAAGGTGGAAAAACGACTCGATTTGCAAAAATGCGGGCAAGAGATAATGAGTAAGCAATGTGACAAGTGCATAGACAGTTTCCTCTTTAAATAGCTGTCAAGAGAGAGAAGATCATAAATGCACATTAAATATACCTTACGCGATTCAAAAGGTAAAATGCAAGAAAAGTGGAAAAAACTGGCCTGGATGGTCCATGGAACATTGGGACATGAGGGATGCGAAGAGACGATTCGGTCAATATGGGCAAAAGAGCACGGGCGGTCCAAGGGACATGCAAAATGTGAAGAATGAAGATTCAATTTGTCCGCCGTGGGTGATGCGGGGAATCGATGAACAAGAGGCCCGAGCGCACCTAGGACAAATGGGCTGAAAAAAGTCTGAAAAAAGCCGATGGATAAGGACTTGTGGGGAAATCAGCCAATCGGCAAATAGGAGGCTTGCCGAATGGTGGGACATGAGGGACAAAAATGTCAGCGATGACTCACAAGTCACTAAAATGACCCCAAGAAATGGAATTTTCACCATCTCTTCAAATTTCTTATCTCACTAAAACACTTCTGAAGGGTGCCAACTCAAAATTTTCAAAATTTTCAACTTTCAAAAGAGGGGAATTTTAAGGGACAACAACTACTAGATACCATTTTCACCAAAACACTACATATACTCGATCCTTTAATGATACAATTGCTCCCACATTGGGTACAATCATTCTACCTCTTAAATTTGGTGTCAAAATTCTCCCTGAACTCTTATATATTGTAGAAGGAGAGTTCTAATATAACATATTGTTAGGTTGACCTTGATATACGCTATGCGTTGTATCCCCTCAACACTCCATCGATGCCTTAAATATGAACACGAGGGTAAAATCTTTACAGTTCCTATGGATCCTAACCCCTTCAGAGCTTGTAACATGATGTATCATCCGAATGATGTACTTGTTCCTAAATCAATCCTAGGATCCTTTAATGAGGCATCTACCAGCACATCCATTTCATCATCCAAACTACCAGATGAATCTTCCTTTGATGATGTTATGCAACACCTATCGTTGGGGAGTATCATCTCCTTACACTTAATTCACTTCCCACGCCCAATACATACGAGAAGACTAGATAAAAACCCATGTACAAACCTAATGTTGGAGATATCATCTCTTATGGTCCCCACATCTAAAAACGAATCTCATCTACAAAGGGATTGATTGCCCCTCTTTGCAACCTACTTATCAACATCGTGCCATGTCATTCATATCATACTTCAAATTCTTATATAACCAAGTCTTTGCACAAATTTTCCTCCACCAATGTGCTTGGAAAGTCTTCAATTTGGTCATTACAAATAGGGTATCCACGATCTAATCATAAAACATTCCCTCAAACCACATGAAAAATATGGACTAGGATATGAAAGACCAGATTTTGAATCATCCACACATGCCGTATCCTCCAAGCCATTGTACAAGTGGAATCACATTCCTCATCCACCTAAAATGATCCTATGGACACAGACGATACCATTTCCATTCTCCCTAACATTTTTAGTCAATACTATTACATTAGGTCCACTAACTTATAAAACTAATCATGATACTAAAAATCTTCCTCTCATCGGCATGGAAATGATAGAAGAGGACTCACCCACCATCAACATTCTTCAATGTCAAGATGATCAAGATATCCTCTCCCATATGGGGGCAGAGGACCATTTCCTTCAAAAATCCTTACCACCTAACACATCAAAACTCAACAAATCCACTATCGACGTTAACATAGGGACTTCACAAGAACCTCATGTAGTTAAAGTTGGTCAATCCTTAAATCCACAAGAATTAAATGACTTCACCACCTTCTTATCTAAGTATAGTCAAGCCTTTTCTTGTTCATATAGTGATATGCTAGGTATCGATCCCAACATCATCGTACACAATATCATCACATATCCTAATGCTAAACCAATCAAACAAAAACTACATAGGATGCACCCTTACATAGCTCTTCTTATCAAAGAAGAGTTATAATGATTTATCTCCACTAATTTTATCATTAATGGGTCTCTAAAATTGTACCCATAACTAAGGCCTTGGGAAGTTTATGCATATGTATTGACTTTGGAGATCTCAATCCCGCATGTCTAAAAGATGATTTCCCTCTTCCAAACATCAAACAACTCGTTGATCTAATATCTAGCCATGAGATGCTTTCTCTTATAGATAGATTTTCCGGTTACAATGAAATCCTCATCGTTACTAATGATCAACACAAAACATCCTTCATTACCCCTTGAGGGAAATTTTGTTACAGCATCATGCCCTTTGGACTCAAGAATGTAGGGGCCACTTATCAACGCACCATGACATATATATTTCACGATATTATCCAAAAAACCATAGAAGACTACGTTTGATGATCTTCTAGGAAATATAAAAAACGTAGGGATCATCTCACTATCCTTGACTCAATATTCACCCGTCTTATTCAATATTTCCTCCCGTCTTAACACCGCTAAATGTGTGTTCGATGTTATCTCTAGAGAACTTCTATGGTTCATCGTATTTATCCATGGCATTGAAGTATAAAAGATCAAAGTAATTATTGAAATTCCTCCTCCATCAAACCTCAAACAATTGTGTAGCCTTCAAGGTAAGATTCAGTCCATTTGACACTTTATATGATAACTCTCATACCGTTCTCAACCTTTTCATCATCTCCTTCATAAATATGTTAACTTTAGATGGGATCATAATTGTCAAAAAGCCTTTAACGAGCTCAAACAATATCTCTTATTTCTACTCGTGCTCACACCTCCTCATGAGGGGGAACCATTTTACCTTTACATATCTACTACAGATCATGCCTTAGGTGCCATGCTCACTCATCAAGATGATAAGGATCATGAACATGATTTTTATTACATAAGCCACACCCTTCATGAATATGAAACATTTTATAATGAATACGAAAAGTTGTGTTGTACCACTCGTACTTAACTTCCAAAATGTAACATTCCCATTTTAAGACTTTAGAAACAAGGGAATTTATTTTATACATAATGTTATCTGTTCTAAATAATCATAATTTAGAACACATATTCCATGCCAATCAATCTCATAACAGATAACCATATGAAGCTGTAAATGACTCAGTGAACTACCGATCTCTCATTTCATGACTCGGTTAACCGATCTCTCATGTTAACTTAAAGTATTAAATACTATGTGTATACTAAGTATACCTGGTTCTCTTACCTTGTTTTGGGTATTGAGTGTTCTATTTAAGAAACCTATCTAAATGTTTGTTACCAATATTCATTTGAAATCCCATTTCTTAAACTAGGTGACATAGACAACGCAACCAATAGCTTGCGATACTTTGGCCAAAGATTTCCAACATACTGTTCATGTTACTATTCTAGATGACATACTCGTACAAAAATACGTCCTTCACCCCACTCATCTGTTATCTAGAATGGTCTTCACTGACTCTTGTCAGTTCACTTGTTCAAGGTTTGGCCCTAACCCAGGTTAGTGATATAATTTGGTATAGGAACAATGCGCGATGACCTAGGGTATATAGACATACTCAATCACCTAAGTCAATTGGATGTGCCTAGTTACCCTAAGTCATTATGAGTCACTTCCTATGAAAATCATATCTCTAATCTGACCTAGAGAGAAACTAAGTTCAAGTCCAGTTTTTGTAGATCTAGATGAACCAATGCTGAGGGGTGTTGCAACATGTCAAATGCAACACTTTGTATCCTTGTGAAGACCCTAGCCTTCACAAAGGTACATTCTTGTAGTTGGTGTGTGCCAACATCCGACAGAACTACCCATCTTGATGTACACACCTCAAGAAGAGGTCATTTACACCCATTTATATCTTAATTAAGATTCAAATTACAACAACCCTGCTTAACCCTAATTCCAACAACCCTTAAGTTTGTCATCCCTAATTGAGTTGTTAATGTAATACAAAACTTCATAAACTTAGGATTACTTTTATGTTCATTAACATTTAGTTAATCAAAAATAGAAACAACATCCATCATAAGATTTACTTAGTACAACTCAACCATTCATGGTGTGTTTAAGATCCAAAACAGGTTCCATTATAGTAGACTTCATAGAGATGAAGTCAGATTTATTAATGATCTTATGTACCATACATTTTTTTTAAACCTATGGAGGTATTTCTCAAGAGGTGATGAACATTCCTCTTTCTTGTTTAAGTGTTGGGGGTTTATTATACCCTTTTTCATTTCACACTTCATGATAGTTAAGTTATAATTTCATTAACATCATATAGTGAACCATACAGATTAGATAAAAGAACATCCATGCATGCCAACTTAACAAGTTGCATTCAATTTAAGGGATATTGTAATTAAATCCCATCCCTCCAACTCATTTAATGACAACAAAAATAAGGATCAAATCAGGTAAGAATGGAAACCACGAAGATAAGATTACAAATTCCTTCATATAAAGCACAAGAGAAAGGACATAACAAGTTTAAGTAACTCCAAATATTTTTCAATTCATCATGGTAAAATACATATTTTATAAGACCATGAATTTCAGACATATTTCATGTCAACCAACATCAAGATCATTAAAGAATACAACTTTTCTTCTTTCAATACATTTCAATAATGAATCATATTTCTCTATAAAAGATCTAGAATTTAAGCAACCAATACATCATATAAGTTATTTCCTTCCTTTATCACTTACAAGTCCATCTGCAAAAATTTCTAGCACAGGTCAGTTCATTGAACTAAGCATGATAAGCACTAAGCATTAAAATGATGTGCTTTCAACTAATTATTTCATAAAACCAACTCTACTTTTATGAAATAGTAAAGCCAAGCAAACAGATAAATCATAAGTAATAACAACCATAAAAGAAGAACAATTGATCAGCCTAAAATAACATTAAGAAAAGATCATGGTATAATCAACACTTTACAACATTATATTAGATAAGTAATATTTCAACTAAATTACTTATCTACATCAAATAAAAGTACTTACTACTTATTTCTTACATAATTCAATTTGAATTAGAAATACGAAACTAACTCCACTATTTTCCAAACATAGAGTTACTTTAAGAAATAGGAACAACAAACTCAACATTACAAAATTCCATAAAAAGACATCTACAACCAAGCAAATTCCAACTTCTTGAAAATTTTAGGGTGAATCATCTACAACATAAAAATAAGAGATTCCCATTTCAGATGCTATACCCAAATTCATAGTCCATGATATAACCTAAGCTCTCATGTTAGGCCACACATTAGAATTAGGAAAGTATTCCCTCAATAAAAGGCATATAACATTAATGATCCAAAACGACGTTAATTCCTTCAATACAAATCAAGTGAATAAGAGAGAAGTATCAACAACTACTCAATGCATTCAAGGAATTAATGCAACTGACCATTCCAATCTATATACAAATTACACAAAAGAGTGAAGGATGAATTGAGATAAACAAATAAGAAATTCCTTTCTAATTCGGTTAATTTGAATATCATTTCAAAACTTAGAAAAGAGAATACAACACATAATCTCTTACAGTTTTCAAAGGAGGCAATGAAAATCTACCTCAGAGAATAAAAGAGAAAGGAGTCAATCGACATGATTAGAGGAGGATTCCAACATTCCTTCCTAAGTAAAGAAGGTCATAAAAGGATTGGTACAAACCCAATCATAACATCCTTTAACTCTTTTAAACGTAGAAATCATGCACCAAAAGTTGTTAAACTAAATCATGCGACCATGCAAATGCAAGTCGGGTTTCTAAATAAGGTTCACCCAACACGAAGAAAAAGTAGTAACAATATTACTATCCTCATCAAGAAAGAGATGTAATAACAAGAATTGCTAAACAACTTATAGGGAATTAACAACCTTCAATAGTCATTCAAAATCATCAAGTTTTCAGTCAAAGGAACCATAGTCTTTCCATTCCTTCAAGATGATAGTGCAACAATCGGTGAGAAATCCTCACAATCGAATCCTCTTAGAGGTGAGGGAAATACATATGTTAGTGAAAAATCACAGTACCCCCAAATGAAATGTCAGATCTACTTTTCTAAGGCAAAGTCATTTGGTGTGATCCACATAACATTGAGTTTTCTCCAAAGTGTGGGACTTAGAAAATGAGAAAACTCTCCAGATTAAAGGCTAGTTCCTATTCCTCTGTTTAGGTGCATGCGTGAAAACTTGCAGAGGGCCTATTCCTAAACCTAATCTAAGTTTTACCAAGGAGACATGGATAAAAGGAATGTAAGAAATCAAACTAAGCTATAAGGTGATGCACCAAAGGAATGATGAACATTTGTTTTTCTAATAGACACAAACCAAAAAAATGCATACAATAACCAAGCATAGATAACCAGATCTATAATGAAAGACCAGATGAAAGAAAAAGAGACAAGAAAGGATCTAAAATCGATCACAGACATGTTTTATTGCTCTGCAGATTGATACAATGCATTACAAAGTGGCCAAAAGGTAGAAACATATTACAGTCTAGTGGAAGGTCTGAAAATCCACGAGTTCCTTTTGCTTGATAAAGAAACGGGGAGCCTCAGTAAATAAAAGAATGTCCAACCCTTTACAATGAGTCTCAACCCAACATTTATAAATTCAATCGGAGAGAAGAAATAGAGAGAAGTGGGAAAAGTAGGTTGAAGCTCAACCACTGTGCTATTAATGCCTCCTACAAAATCTACCCCCAAACCTCGCCTTGATTACATTGATCATTGGTTTGGTGCCTCAAAGGAGGAGGAAATGGTGGAACAAATTGAATCTGATCTTGGTCGGCTGAGGTAGATAGATCCCACATTAATGACCCTGAAGGTTTTCTCCATTTCCTCCTACCTAACCTCCCCAAACTTAAAGTTTCAAATCTCCATGGCGTAGATGAGGCCGAGACCTTTCCAATGGTGTCAGATTTGTAATATTTCGAGCCATGAGTCGAAAGATATGCCCCTTCAAAGTTTGCATCGGGTCCGTACCAAAGAGCGGGAAAACTAGTTTGAAAAATGGGCCCCTTCTTTAATATGGGACACATGGTTGGTTGGCACATGTCCGAGAACCTTCTCTCTATTCGATCCTTGAAATTAACACCGTTTGGTCACTTGATGCCACCATGCTTGGCACCATATTTAACCCGACTTTGTCCCCTTTGAGATTGGATGCGTGGAGGCTTTGCGCTTCTTCGAAACTCCCAATAAAAATTTTCCTTTTTTGAGGAGTGTCGAGTTGACACTTGGAAGCCTTCGTGAGGTCTTTTGGACTTCTCAATGATCTTTACCTTACTTTTTTGAACCCCGGGTTAGAGGCGAAAATGGCGCTTGTTTGAGACTCCGCATTTGGATTCAACTTTGGAGATGTGCCACCCACACACGGATCTCTCTCTCCATTGGTACTTCTATACTTAACCCTTTTTGAGGCCCGCCCTACCCACCTTTTGACCTTGGTTGACTATTTTCTATGGAGGGATGGCGCGAGTTTGAGTCCTCGCCTTGGGCTCCCATCTTGGATTTACGCCGAGTCGACACTGGCTTCTTCTGCCTAGCCGAATAATTTTCAATGAAACTTTCAAGACAAATTTTGGGGATCTGGATGTGTGTGAAGCTTGACACGCATTTGAACTTCCTTTCTTGGATTCAACTTTGGAGAAGTGTCTTCCACATGTGGCTCTCTCCACTACCTCTTCCATACTTAGCCAATTTTTGGACTCGTTTTGAACTATTTTGAGTCCAAAGACTTTAGATCTTCACCATTTCTTCCTTTTCTTGTTCCTAGCCTCTTTGTGACACCGATCCTCCTCATCCGACACCACTATTCTATTCTGAGTCCATATGTAACCCGTAGAATGGATTCAAGGCCCAGATTCACTCGACAAAGCCATTTTTTGATTTCTCCTTACATGTAGGGTGGTTTGACCTTCACAGCCCCACCACTTCCATTATAGAGTCCCCGCCTATCTGTTTGCATGATTTGAATGTGATTTCTCGTGTTCTTTCAAAGGTGGGGTTGTTACGATCAATATTTTACCTAGGGGAAAAATATGGATAACAATTTAGTGACTCACAAGGTTATATGTTCATAGATGAAAAGACCAATTACCTTGTCATATCCATTGGGAATGGAGTCTAGAACGATGGTCTCGAAACTAATTCTACCTTTGATTCACAATCACGACTCTTTGCACTCTCAATCTTCATAAGAAATCTTGAAATGATGGCTTCTACGAGAGTAGAAAATTGTTTTGACTCCTGGACTTTATCTATTTCTCGAATGAGCTATGCAAGAGCAACAAAACAACACCACAACTATATACAAAATTCAAAATCATACATGCTCCAAGTAAAACATGCAGAACGTGTAAAAGCACTTAGGATAAAAGCAACCTAAACTACAACAAGACAATGTGCACAAGAACTTAGAGGAAAGAGAAACTAAACTAATATGTACAAGGTGAGAACTTTCCTTTTAGTAGCAGTGCTTAAGATAGATTCCATTCACTAGAATCTGCAACTCTTCACCCTCCAATGTAGACAATTGGAAAGCATTGCTACCTTTACATTTTGTGACCATGTAAGGGCCACTCCAAATGGCATCAAACTTGGAATGCCTTCCTGGTTTTTCCCAATCTGCATCCCATTTCAAAACTAGGTCTCCTTCTTGAAAGGTCCTTGTTCTTGCCTTCTTATCGAAGCATCTCTTGATTAAGGCTTGATCCTTCTCTATTGTTTGAATTGCCATGTTCTCTAGGTCTCTTCCAATTCCATCACTCTGCATACCTAGCCTCTTTTGATTCAAACTCGGACACTCCCGGTTGCTTCATGATCTCCAATGCTTGGCAATTCAAGTGATATATGCAACACTGCCTCTTTCCCATAGACGAGTTTGAATGGAGAGCTGCCTGTAGACCTTTTGGGTGTTGTCCTATCAGCCCATAAGGCTGATTTGAGTTTCGTATGCCAAGTTCTCTGATTTTCATCTAGAGTTCTTTTGATGATCTTCAACATGTTCTTGTTTGTAGACTCTGCTTGGCCATTACCCTGAGGGTAATAATTTGATGAGGTGCTCAAGTAAATCTTATTCTTAACAGCCCATCCTATGATTTTGGAACTTATGAATGCCAATGAATTATTTGATATAATAGTGTGGGCTGGTGCTCCGAATATGGTTACTATTCCTTCATAGAAATCCAATATGTTGGACTCATTAGCCTCTTTGAGTGCCACTACCTCGGTCCACTTGGTGAAATAATATGTTTCCGTCAGAATCCATTTGTGGCCTTGGCTTGAATTTGGATTGATGACCTTGATGAAGTCCAACCCCCATTGCATGAATGGCCGAACTACTGATATTGATGCAATGGTAGTGCTGCTAGCTTTTCCTTGCCTCTAAAGAATGCACAGTTCTTGCACTTTTTGATCCACACATAGCAATCACTAAACACTCTAGGCTAATAATAACCCACCTTCATGATCTTAAGCACTTTTTTATCACTCACAGGAGAAAATGGCCTCCACTACTTCATCATGGACTTCTTGTAATACTCTCTCAACTTGATTTGTCCCAATGCACCTTAACAAAATGCCATTGATGTCCCTTTTGAACAAGACGCCATCAATGAGCACATATGGGATGGCCTGTAGTCTAAAATGTCTCCTCTTTTTTTATTCATTTCTCGAGGACACAGCCTGTTTGAAGGAAGTGCACCATGTTCTGAGTCCAACAAGGAGTGGGCACATCCTCATTTTCTTCTCTTGACTATCCCGTAGGAGACCAAAACAACTTCTTTTCCATCATCGCTTGCTTCTTCTTGTTTACTCGAGGCCGATGTTCATACAATCCCTTCCCATGGACTAGCTTAGTGAACTTGATCTCAATGTCATACTCCATGACATGAGTGATCCACCCTACACGCTTTTCGTTCAGATCCCTACTAAGAAGGAAGTCTTTAACTCATGCATGGGAGACTAACAGTTGGATTTTATTGTTTGAAACCAAATGCTTAAACTTCTTCAATCCTTTGATCACTTCCAGGACCTACCTCTCGATGAAGGAGTATATCACCTCATAATCTTCCGTACTCCGGTCGAAGAAAGCAAGTGGTCGCTGCTCTATGTCTTCTTTATTTTGCTATACTAGGATTGCAAAAATGTGTCACTACCACCAAAGTCATATAATATGAATTCCTTAGAAAAATAAGGATTCACGAGTTGGGGCTCATGATATGGCTTCTTTGATATCCTCAAAACTTTCTTTTCCTTCCGTCCACCTAAACACCAAACTCTTCTTTAACATCAACGTGATTGGCTTGATAAGGGAAACAAAGTTTGTACACACTGTGGACAAAATTGATTTTCCCTAAGAAGCTTTGAAGAGTCTTCTTATGGCTTGGACAATGGCAATGCTCTTATAGTCTCAACTCTTTCTCTGGTTGACTTCCAAACCTTCCTTTGACATAATTTGGCCTAGAGCCTACCCCCTCATGGGCCAAGAATATACATTTTTAGGGTTCAATGATACCTGAATCTCCTACACCTTTGACACTCTGCCTTAGGTGAAAAAGGTGGTTTGTTGCATTTTTGGAGAACACAATAATGTCATCCAGGTAGATCAAGTATATTTTGTTGATCAGCCCTTTGAATGCCATATCCATTGCCCTTTGGAAAGTGGACTCGGCATTAGACAATCCAAATGGAGTTTTCTATAGGCATAGGTGCCCCATTTGGTGGTGAAAGTTGTTTTGAATTGATCATCCTCTTTCACCATGATCTGGTTGTAACCTAGAGTATCCATCTAGGAGAGAGAATCTCTCTGAGCCAGACACCACCTGCAAGATTTGCTCCATCGAGGGGAGTGGGTAGTGGTCCTTGAGGGATGCTCTATTTAAGTCATAAAATTCAACACACAACCTAATCTCTCCACTCTTCTTCCCACTCGGGATCAAATTTGCAACCCAGCTTGAGTGTTTGATTGGAAATATGATACTTTCCTCTATTAGCTTGTTCAACTCTTTCTTCATCAGAGGCTCAATATGTGGATTACTGGTCTCTACTTTTTCTTCGATGGCCTTAAAGAATCGGATCTAATTCGATTGTGGTGTTGTCCTAACTTTGGATTGAACCCTATGAGTTCCTCATAGCTCCAAGCAAATATGTCTAGAAAATCTTGGGAAATTTACATGAATTCATACCTTTCTTTCTCGGTGGCCACTTTGCCAATTTGAAGCATTTTACCTTCTCCAACCAGAATTGACTCTGAATCTTCTCCTTTGATATGTATATTAACCTTTTCTTTTAAAACTAATCATTGGGATTGAAGATAGAATCCAATGTCACTAAGCCTTTAGGAAGCTTGTTTATGTGTAGCTGCATTACTTGATCTACATACTTTTGCTACTCTAATCTGCTTTGATTCCTAGCTCGAACTCAACTTTATCTTGCAAAATGTTGATGATCTTTTGATCATTCTCAAACACCTGCCAAAGATTTGCTATTATCTAGTAATGCTAGCCTCACAATCACATGGATATGTGGCTGTTCTTTGTCCCACTTGATGTTGTCAACCACATAAAATCTTTCTCCAACTCTTTTTGTAAGGTGATCAACAGCTTCAACCGTTCTCCTTTAAGGTATGGACACACTTTGAAGGCTTTGAAATCTTCATTGAGGTCCCATACCCTACTCTTGTAGCTTTTGAGCAGTGTCGTTCTTGATAATATTTTTTCCTTTGGCTTGATTGGAAACTAGTTCACTGTCACCAAACACTGTGAGGTTCTTGATTCCTCATCTTCTAGCCCAATACAGTCCATGAACCAAAGACTTGTATTCTACAATGTTATTTGAATAGGAAAACTAAAATCTGAAGGCTAAATAATATTTCATACCTTGGGGGGACACGATCATAGCTCCACCTCTGGCTCCTTGTCTGCTCATCGAGCCATCAAAGAATAATTGCCATACGTTGTCATCTTTGTGTTCTAGTTTAATAATGTTAGGCAAAGGATGATTTTCTTCATGTAGGTAGTTGAATCCTAGCTCAGATTCCTCCATCTCCTTATAGGGGTCAAAAGCATGTCTTTTGACCCCCCATTCATTGAGGGTTAGGTCTGGGATACTCCCAACCTTGGTATCTACTTTAAAAGTGTTTAGGAGGTCCCCGATCAAAGTCAAACAATTTGCATTGATTGGGCTTGGCATAAGACTCAATGTGGTAGTTTTCTATGGGCTCGGACCTGATTGTGGCATTTTCTCCATACCTTGTTCTAAAGAGCATATGTGACCAAGCTAGTGACAAATATCCTCTAATTTTTGCAATGAAGTCCCCGGATAAACACAATGCAAAATGTGGTGGTAAGTCTATAACTCGATACGTTACTGCAATATAGTCACATTAGGGTAGGCATGCAGAGTGAGGATCAGATCCTCGATGACCCCAAAATGGTCACTTTTGCTTTATCCCATCCAATTGTACTTACTCCATTAGAGATGAATTCATACTGGAGGCCCAGTTGATCAGCTATTTGTTTGGGCATTACATAACTACTTTCCCCGAATCAATCATGCAATTGTGCAACCATTTATCTCCAATGATTAATAAAACATAAAATGGAGGAGGCTTAAGATTATTACCTTATTATTCTCCATGGTTTCTCTCGGGTTGAGCCGTATTGGTAAGAACTTTCTCTTATTGGCTAGGGGTTGATTTGAGCTTGACCAATTTTACATGACAGTCTGCAATAGATCCCTTTGCCTTGAATGGCCAGTGACTCCCATAGTGAAATATTCAAACTTGTCCTCTTCATTTGCTCAATGATATTAAATGAGCTATCCTTCTGCTGCCCCTTCCCTAACACATTTTTCTCTTGTACATGGGATGTTATAACTGGTTCCTGAGTAGATTTGGATGGTGGCTTAGATTGACTCTGCACAATGGGAGTTTTATTTTGAATTCCAATACCTTGTTGAGTAACAAAGTGGGTTGAGGATCACTTGAGCTTGGTGAATGTCCTTCTCCAATATTTCTCTTTTGGACCATGTATCGACAAATCTATACTTTGAGAAGGGTCTCAATCATTCCACAAAAGTCCCCTATCTACCAATTGACAAGCATAGTTTCGCTTAGGGGTCTCTCTTGCTAAGCTCCTTACTCGTTGATTTTATTCCTGGATAGGTTCTTGTGACACATCAATGGTTTGCACCATTAGAGCCTGATTTAATGCACCATTGAAACACATTGATCGATTATGTGGTCAATACATGGGAAACACCAATCATATTCTTGTGCCATGTTATTATTTTCTAGAACTAATGCTCTTGATGTTGAAGTTATGTTTGATCATATGGCCCTAAAGGTCTAGTAGCTTGAGGTTGCCCTTGGTGTTGACTTCGATTTACCACCTAGGTTAGTGGTCTATTTTGCACGATACATGGGTCTAGCCTAATACCGATCCTAGGGGCTGATATGGCCTAAACTCCTCGAGCCTACTATCTTTTGATGGTTACTAGCTCATTTCCTAGGTTTTACAGTTGTTTCATCACTTCCTAAAGCTCCTTTGAGGTGTTAGATGATGAATTGGAGGCTTCAGCTAAACTTTGACTCTTGGGGGTGGGTATAGGAGCTAATGTGGGTGTTTGACAAGTACCTAGGTTTCCTAACTTGGGGTATAAAGGCATGGATGGCCTAGGAGAAAGTTTTCTAGCCCGAATCAAACGATTCTCAGCTCCTATGGAAAGGCTATAGGTCATGCTAGCTAAGGTTGTGCCCCCATTGATTGAATCATCAAATAAATATCGAATTCAAAGCTCTAAGAAAGTATAGGAAGGCACCTTCATTAGTGGGATTTACTAGCTATTGGAATCCTATCCTGTGTCCGTTGAAATCTAAGGTTGAAATCCATCATTTGCTCATTTGGGGATCTCTTGATTGTTGTCAATTGCTCCAACAAAGATAAGTTATCACCTCTTCTCCAAATCGTCATGAAGAGCCATGCACATGATGGTTCAAATTTTGAATAGAGCATGCTTCAAGGCTCTAAACCATTGTGAAGCTTTACCTTTGAGTGAAGAGGCTAGGACTTGACCGTAATGTCCATCTCAACTCGATTTCATGGATTGTGAAAATTTTCAATATCTTGACGTGGTCACCAGAGAAGTTTGGTTTTCCCTAGTGAAATATGGGATGCTCTTTAATGCCGGTATCGAGATTGGATTTTGTGCATTCGAGCGAGTGGGTTCTGCCAAAGTGAAATTGACATAAGGATTTGGCCGAGCCATCATGATTAGCTTGAAAACCCTTCTTGATTGAAAGAACTACCTATTGGGAGGAGGTTTCGATAAGGCTCTATTCGGTGGAGATAGAGACCTCTGCTCTTCTTCATCTCCTTTTTCTAGAGACAAGTGTATGTGTACAAACTATCCTTTTACTCTTATTCTAGACCTTGTTTCGTATCATTCTCATGAACTTGGAAAATGTGGACTACCTGAAACCAAAGGATTCTATCCCTTTTAGGACACACCAGATGTGTAGTTCTTAAAAGCTAGAATCACAACAAGTGCACATCAACCTTATTGTAATAAAGATGGAGACTTCTTGTCCCACTGGGCATGCCAAAACTGTTAGTGTAAAATCACAACACCCCCAAATGAATCGTCAGATCTACTTTTCTAAGGTAGAGTCATTTGGTGTGATCCACATAACATTGAGTTTTCTCCAAAGTGTGGGACTTAGAAAATGAGAAAACTCTCTAGATTAAAGGTTGGTTCCTATTCCTCTGTTTAGGTGCATGCGTGAAAACTTACAGAGGGCCTATTCCTAAACCTAATCTAAGTTTTACCAAGGAGACATGGATAAAAGGAATGCAAGAAATCAAACTAAGCTATAAGGTGATGCACCAAAGGAATGATGAACATTTGTTTTGCTAATAGACACAAACCAACAAAATGCATACAATAACCAAGCACAAATAACTAGATCTATAATGAAAGACTAGATGAAAGCAAAAGAGACAAGAAAGGATCTAAAATCGATCACATACATGTTTTATTGCTTTGCAGATTGATACAATGCATTACAAAGTGGCCAAAAGGCAGAAAACGTATTACAGTCTAGTGGAAGGTCTGAAAACTCCACGAGTTCCTTTGCCAGAAGAAAAGGGGAGCCTACAAAATAGAAGAATGTCCAACCCTTTATAATGATTCTCAACCTTAATATGTAGATTAAAATACTATATACAATAGCATTTATAGATTCAATCAGAGAGAAGAAAGAGAGAGAAGAAGGAAAAGTAGGTCAAATCTCAACCACTGCTATTAATGCCTCCTACAAAATTTTCCCCCAAACCTACCTTAATTGCATTGATCACTGGCTCGAGCGCCTCAAAGGAGGAGGAAACGGTGGAATGTATCAATCCGATTTGGTTGTTGAGGCAGATAGATCTCACATTAATGGCCTTGAAGATGTTTTCTCCATTTTCTCCTACCTAACCTCCCCAAACTTAAAGTTTTAGATCTTCATGGTGTAGATGAGGCCAAGACCTTTCCAATGGTGTCATATTTGTAATATTTCAAGCCATGAGTAGAAAGATATGCCCCTTTGAAGTTTTCATCGGGTCATACCAAAGAGTGGGAAAACTAGTTTGAAAAACAGCCCCTTATTTAATATGGGACACGTGGTTGGTCATGGCGCATGTCCGAGAACATTATCTCTATTCAATACTTGAATTAGTACCATTTGGACACTTGGCACTCTTTACTGGTCTGCTACGATGCATTGACTATTCAACCCGACTTTGTCCCCTTTGTGACTAGACGCGTGGAGGCTCTATGCTTCTTTGAAACTCTGATCAAAATTTTTCCCTTAGAGGAGCATCGAGTTGACACTTGGAAGCCTCCACGTGTCTTTTGGACTTCTCAACAATCTTTACCTTACTTTTTTGAACCACCGGGTTACGTGGCGAATTGGCGCTTGTTTGAGCCTCCGCATCTAGATTCAAATTTGAGATGCGCTACTCCGGCATGTGGCTCTCTCATCGCCTGGTACTTCTATACTTAACCCTTTTTGAGGCCCACCTTGCCTACCTTTTGAACTTGGTTGACTATTTGCTATGTGGAGGGCTAGCGCGTGTTTGAGTCCCCACCTTGGGCTCTCATGTTGATTCTGCACCGAGCCGACACCTAGCTTCTTCCCGCCTATCTCAAGAATTTTCAATGGACACACAACTTTTGGGGCTCTGGACGATGGAAGATCGACACTCATTTTAACTTCCTCTCTTGGATTCAACTTTGGAGAAGCACCATTCCAACACGTGGCTCTCTTCACTACCTCTTCCATACTTAGCCAATTTTGGACTCGCTTCGAATCGCTTTTGAGACCGAAGACTTTGGATCTTCACCATTTTTTTCCCCTATTCCTAGCCTCTTTGTGACGTTGATCCTACTCATCTGACCCCGATGTTCTATTTTTGAGTCCACATGTAACTGTGTAGAATGGATTCAGCCCGAATCCCCTCGAAAAGCCGTTTTCTAGATTTCTCCCATGCAGGGTTATTTGAGCTTCACAAGCCCCGCCACTTCCATTATAGAAGTCCCCGCCAATCTATTTACATGATCTAAATGTGATTTCTCGTAGGTTCTTTCAAATAAGGGTCATTATTCGATCCAATATTTTACCCAGGGGAAAAATATGGATAACACCATCTTATGAATGGACAGAGAAAGATCCATCATGATTTGATTTCAAAGAAGGTGCAACACAAGATTAACATGGCTTAGCTACAGGTGCACAAGCTATCAACAAAGATGATAAAAATTCTTTTCATTACATTTCTATGGACAAGGGTTAAACGCACACCTCTACTAAGTTGACAAGGTATTTTATTCCTTCCAACTTACTCAGAGATCAAAGAAATTGAAGAGTCTAGAAAACCCTTTATTTTGAACCGATTTGGTTAGTTCCAAATCATAAAACGTCAACCAAAAATCTGAATATACATTCCTTAAAGCTTCACAATACCACAACAGGAAGGATTTAAAAAGTTTTACTCTAGCAAGTTACTTAAGAGGTTAACCTAGATCGAAACAGTATGTTTAATCAACAACATCAACTCATAAGTGAAGTAGACAACAAGATCGTCCTCAAGAAAGTTAAATCAAAGATATGTGAATAACCCAAATATCAACTCAGAAAAATCCAAATCTCCAAATATCCTCAACCAAACAGGCTTCATCTATCAAAATTAAATTCAGTCTTCCAAAGACTTAAATAAAAATCTAATACATATAAGTTTAGAAAGAGAAGACTTCACACACTGTTATATTCAACAAGATAATTCCAAAATCCAAGTATCCAAGAAACCATTTCCACTTAGTTTCCATAAAAGAACTAGATCCAAACAACCCAATTTTAACTAAAAAGGATAAGATGATTATTAAAACATTCATTCTTGCTTCCATACAAGTTGAATCCACAAAAATAGAAAATCCAAACTCCCATTATCAACCCAGCTTCCATCGAATACCGGATTTGAAGAGATGAGAGTTTATATAGTAAGTTAAAGAAGAAGTCACTCATTTACTGTTTTCTATACAAATTCAAGTTCACAAAACTATGAATCAAAGTATCCATATTAATATAGTTCCAATAGGAGTAACAAAACAAAGATGCGACAGAGAAGGATATTCTTTTACCTTCTAACAACCAAAACAAACAAACCTAGTTCGAAACTTAAAGAAACATTATATTTCCATAAACCCCTTTCGAGAAGACAAGCAGGTTCACACATGTTCAACATTACTCAAGTCACAACCAAATTTAAGGTGTGATTCACCATTAAATAAACAAGAAAACAACCCACTTCCTATATTATCAAGTAGAGATTCTTCAATAGAAATACAAAGAATTTTCAAGCAAGATTTCATGATAACCATAACAAAAATAAAAACCCATTTATTTCATGAGAGAAGAGTTGTTTTAATGAATACATTTAGAGAAAAGAAGAACAACTTAATGGATAGAGCCTATCATGCCTGATAGTGCTTCTGTCGATTCGAAGAATATTTCCAACTGAGCCTCCACAATTCCTTCTTCTCCAAACAAAGTCAACAACCAAAAAATTCTTTCTCATATGCCTCTTATACCTCCATTGGATCAAAAATAGTCCAAAGGAGATAAAAATAGAAACAGATTGCAAATGAACTTCTGGTTCAAAGAACTAGATATCTCCATGCAGAGAAAAAATCGAAATGCATGAAAGACCAAACAACCTCCCAAAAATCCGCTCGCATGGTTTCCAAGGTGGTTTTCTCACCAAAACCGATGATCATTAATGCCATTGAATTTCACTTTCCCACCTATATCTCCATGCCACTTCCATCTAAAGTTGGTGAGTCCAATTTCAATGATAGCATGCATCACTTAACTCTAGTGATGATGCCAACTAGGATTCCCTCTAATTTCCATGCCTCTACCAAAACTAGCAGTACCATCCCATAAATTCAAAAATCAAATCACATAAATGACTTAGAAACCATCACCACCGCCTTACACTTGCCATGTGACCCCTTAGGTCCCCTTCCATCCTTACATTAGTTTAGGTTAAATAAACATTAGTTTAGGATCCGACCTTAGGTTAGATAGAAAGTATTCACCTTAGGTCATTTTAATATTGCCATAGGTAACAAGCCATCATAGATTAAGCCATACCACATAGTAATTTAGTATTAGGTAATAGGTTAGAAATAAACCTATCATTATCTTAGGTTATTTCCAAATCCCACACTTATATAACATACAACTTAGATTAGGATGCAACATGATTAGTGTAGACATAGATCTAAGGTAGGTCCAGTTTACCTTAGGTTAGAATCCTGTTAGGATAGATCTTAAAGATATAGGACTTAGGTTTTACCTTTTATAGTCTTGTAGTAGACCTCTATGTCCTTCTTACACCTTTTAGCTTCCTTAAGAAATTATCAAGAAGATCCGAGCACACTATTTACAACAAAATGCAAAGTAAGGACCTCCAAGAAAGATCAATAAAATTGTGTACATTTAAGGACTCGGTCCCTTACTTCCTTTAATTTATGAATGTTGGTTTGTCATACAGATCAAATAAGAAGAATTAAGGCATACCTTGGAACAATGGAATTGATCCAGTTTTGATATTATAGAGAGATAAATTTGTAAACAACATTACTAGTTTACAACCTTACCTATCTCAAGCAGAATGGATTCCTTGCAAGCAACAACATTTCAGAAAAATGAATCCAAGAATAGAATAATTTATCCATTGCAAGCATGATTTCTAACAATTGAAAGAATACACCTTCTTAGGAAAATCACATATCAATGCTTGCAGTGCAAAGAGGAAAAAGTTCAACAGTTTGTCAAAGATGTTACAAAAATACTCCATTATATATTTAATCACAAGACTTACATTGTTACTATTTTTAACCCACTCAAAACCATGCATTCTAAACCATACCATAGTGACCTTATCACTCGGTGGCTCATGCTCATGACCGATTTTGATCTATAATTTATATCTCATAATTATATCAAAGGGAAATCCATCGCCAATTAGATCGCAGAGGCTCCTCTCTCGGATAATCAACCACCCCACGAACAATTTCCCGACGAGTATATCAACACTATCAATGATAAAGAATTCACTCCTGTTAAAATGACCCTCTTCTTTGATGGATCTAAATGCCAACAAGGGGGAGGGGATGGTATTGTCATTATACCTCCCTTGGGACTCATATCCCTTTATCATTCAAACTTAACTTCAAATGTACTAACAACATGGTAGAATATGAAGCTTTAATAATGGGTCTTCAAACTTCCATCATGTTAGGTGTTCAAATCTTAGACATTTACGAAGACTCACAACTTGTCATTAATCAAATCAAAGGAGTTTATCAATGTAAAAATGAAATTCTACAAAAATATAAATCCATTTTTGAATTCCTCCTTAAATCATTTGACCATTACACTATTTAGATAGTTCCATGATCTTCTAAAAAATTTGTGAACACCATAGCTTCTTTAAGGTCTCTCATTCCTTTATCAACTAAAGAATCAATTGATAATTCCAAACTATTTGTTGTAATTTATATATTGGATCAAACATATCATAAAAATGAACTCCCCTTTATCAATGTCATCGAAAATAACCCAACTAACCTTTGGTACACACAAACATTTGAATATCTCTCGAAATCCAAAATTCCTCTTGATCTATCTAGAAATGCTAAATGATCTTTCCTCCAATGCGTTACCTGTTATGTCATAGTAGGAGGAATCCTTTATAAATGAGGATTTTATGGCACCTTATTAATATGCCTTATATCTCACTAGTCTGCTAAAGCCATCCAAGAAGTCCACAATGGTATACTTGGTGGACACTTCAACAACACCCCTATTATTAAACGTGTCCTCTGATTGGCTATTATTGGCCTACTATCAACCAAGATTGTTGTGCATATGTTAAGAAATGCATCAAATGTCAACAACATTCAAATCTCACTCATATCCCCAGTCAATCCTTGTAACCAACATAATACCTATGACCTTTCTCACAATGGGGATTAGAATCATTGGGCACTATGAATCCTCATTCATTGCAACAACATCATTTTATCATTACAGCCATTGAATATTTCACTAAATGGGTAGAAGCCATTCCCTTAACCTCTACTAAAGCAAATAAAATTATTGATTTCATTTATCAACACATCATATGTCATTTTGGTATCCCTCACAAAATTTTCACGACAATGGAAAATCCTTAAAAGAAAAGGATGTTAAGAAACTTTGTGACACCTTTAACATCAAACTAAGACTTTCATCATCGTATTATCCTCAAGAAAATGGAAAAACTAAATCTTATAATAAAAAAATAATAAAATCCTCATGAAAATAGTTGAGAAAGCCGACAGAACCGACATATCCAAATCTTGTTTTCTCTATGGGATTATCGAACTAGCATCTAAACTCCTACGGTGATACACCCTTCTCGATAGTCTATGACTCTAAGGAAGTTCTACCACTTGAAGTTAAAATCCCATCACTTCATGTGTTCCTCAATGATTTCATCCTCGACGAGAACTATCGACAAGATCGTCTAACACAATTAGAATTTTTGGATGAAAAATGCTTAACAACTCTCGAACATCATCATTTATATTAAGAGTGCATCAAGTGCACATATAAAAAATACATAGAAGAACATGAATTTGACATAGGTGATATTTTCCTCAAGGAAAATCAAAATGTCACTACTCTGGAAATGAGTAAATGTGGAAAGTTTTCCCCTAATTGGATCATTCCATACATTCTCACTCACAAGTATAGATCGGGAGCGTATCATCTAGCCTCCCTTAATGGTACACCTAAAAAGGAACCTCTGAATTCCTTGCAATTGTGGAATTTATACTAATAACATCTTGACCATCATAAAAATAACCATATCAAGGATCTTACTTTATCATTAAACCAACCATCTTACCATAGCAATGATTTGAAAGCATGTGGTCTTCCATCACTATCCTTATAATTCTTAAAGATGATGTTGTTCACTAGATATTTCAACTAGACAAGTGCCTCCTTAGCAAGAACCATACAATCATTACACTCACCTATCTTGTATATTAACAAAAACATGTCATGGGGCACACGTGTATTTTGTGTAGACATTCCTTTGCCTTCCTTGAAATAGTCTATTTGGGTTTTCCCTCAGCTCAAAAGAAAGTCAAAAATATCTACGGATGCATCTTATAAAAATCACATGGCTTATCCCTTAAAGGAAAACCATCAAAAGTAAAAATTCATAATATCAATAAAAAAAAAGTGTATTGATCCTCGAAGAAAAACTACCTTAAAAAATCATAAACCAATGCCTCAAGAAGGATGACTATCCAATATCCAAAGTAAAAAGAATGAAAAGTTGTAGACCAATTCGTCAAAGGATGGATAACCATGTAAAAGGCTTCCGCGTTGATCAACCTTCAAAATAATCAAAATGTCAAAAAAGCATCCTAGGAAAGCTCCCTGCATCAATCAAATTTCCCATCAAAGCATACTTCCCGCATCGATCAATTTTCATCAAAATTATATATGAAATCCTTAAAAGGATTACCTATTTTCCCACACAACCTATATGTGTTAACCCTTCTCATGTCCTAGGAAGGTACAATTTTTACTTCATCTCTATATCGAGATCTTACACGTGACTACCCATTGTTAGTCATGTGTTAACATTTGTTGTAAAGGCCAAGAGTGTAAGTGCCTTCACCATATTTTATTCCCATCACATATGTATCAAATCTAGTGTAAAAAAACCATTCTATATTTCATACTTATCTAAGATTTAGAGCACATTTTCATACATTAAGATCCCATTAAAGTTACAATATTCCTAACATATCAAAAACATAATTTAATGAATATTTAACAATACATTAACACAATATCAATAATAAATCAAAGGACATATAACCATAAAAAAATCACATCATAATCAACACAAATCATGAATCAAAATCATCATAATATACATATATCTAAGTGTCTCAAGACATCATTTGAGTCCCCAAGATCCGTATATAAAAATATATACATCAAAATTGAGGCTTCATAAATAAGACGCATACATATGAAAATATAATATGTTTATCCGAGAGAATTGACAACCGCAAAGAACTTACTACCACAAACAAAGATCCTTTGAGTAACTGACCACTACCACCCTATACACCACCATCCCCACCCTCTCCTCCATCTCGGTCCTCCTCCTTCCATGCCGTTATGCGGTTGGTCCACACTCACCGCACTAACACCGGAAATAACCCTTACCGAGCTAGATGATCTACATAACGAATGTAATAGCAAAGTTCCGTATCACTAAATCCTTATAATAGGATAACGCCTCTCATACCGAATGATATTGAAAAAATCTAACCATGCCCAACACACCCATCCGACCACTGGCTCGAGCTCGGGTTGTTGTTATCCTACAAAATTGTCAAGGGCAATTTGCAGGTAACCATACCCAAAAATTTTATTTTGGCCCCAAGGAAGTTTGACAACATTTGAAAGAAGCCCAAAATTCTCTTCCAAAATCAAGTTTTAAGGACAAGACCATTTTTAGTCTTTTTTTTTTTAGCGGGCGCCGATAAGTTCCTGTCGACGATCATGTCAAGAGTGCGCCAAAGGGTGCTTGATAAGTTCCTCACAACATGTTAAAGAGTGCGCGAAGGTGCAAGGAAGTTCATGTTGACACAAAAAAGTGCGCCAAGTCTCACGAAGTTCATGTTGACACGACAAAAGGTGTGCCAAAGGCGCACGGAAGTTCATGTTGACACGACAAAAGGTGCGCCAAGGGCGCCTGATAAGTTCTTCGTTGACATACTTGAGCAGTGCGCCAAAGGGTGTTGATAAGTTCCTGTCGACATGATGAAGAGTGCGCCAAGGTGCAAGGAAGTTCATGTTGACACGACAAAAGGTGTGCCAAGGGCGCTGATAAGTTCCTGTCGACATGCTGAAGAGTGTGCCAAAGGGCGCTGATAAGTTCCTGTCGACATGCTGATAAGTGCACCCATTTCCAAAGGCGCTGACAATGTGGTGTCGACATGCTGATAGGTGCGCCAAGGCGCTGATAAGTTCCTGCTGACACGATGAAAAGTGTGCCCTTTTACACTAAAGAGTTGTTGGCTCCTTTTTGCCTTCTTTTCTCTCCTTCTTCTATAAATACCCCAATACTTGTTGTATTGGAGATGGATGGGTGAATATCTTTCGAGATGAAAAATAGAAGCAAGGAGAAAAGACTTTGAGATTTTTGTAATGTAATGAAATATTAATGCAAATATTTAGACTTTGTACCGAATACATGTGTTATCTCGCATTAGATCTTTCTTATGTCGATCTGTGTGTTTATTCTCTGAATCTACTGCTTTTATTGTCATTTATTCATCAAGTATTGCTTTGTTTGTTTATACAAGTAGGTTTGGCTCTGTCTACTACCAATCCCAAAACATAAACCTTCCGACTCTTCTCGCTTTGGAATTCATTTCTTTTCTTCCTTCGGATCTATCCTCTCTTTCATTCCTTTCTTTTCGCAGTTGAAACACCCTACTGGGATGAGATCCCAAACCCCCGAAGGCAGAATATTGTGAGACTTGCACAAGATTCCTGCTGGTAGAATAGCAATAAACCAGTTTCGCTTTGCTGACTCAAAGAGGGGCTATGCCCTGCACACTGTTGGCTCGTTTATCCATAGATCTGCGCCAAGAGACATTTTTAGACCAACGAGTTTTTGGCGACTCACTGGGAACGAATGATCTATCGATCTATGATGGTGGTAGGATAAAAATCGGAAAAATCACTATCTGTTTGCAAACTTTAACTTTTTTGACAAAAATCCAAAATTTTGCAAAAGGTGCTCCAAATTGAAAATTTTCTTCCGAGATCCATAGATCCGCCTAGTGAGATCTTTAGTTCATTTGAAGTTTTTATAAAAATCAAGATTTCACCATAGATTTGAGTTTTTGACTATTTACCAAAAGTTTGAAACTCTTTGAAAATTCAAATTTAGATCGTAAAATCAGCTTGCTAATCTTCTCCGTCATTTTATCCTCGCTGTTATTTGTCATTAACCGCAATCGGTTTTCTGAAGAGGATAGTTTTTAAATATTTAGAAAAGTACATGCTGCTGGTTTTTGATAGAAAAACCAGAAAATCAGCAAGTGCAGCCAAAAAGAAATTTTAAATCTGCGCTACAAAATCGTAGATCGGAAGACACACGCCTCAGGCAGTGAACCCTTTACGCGTAGCAGGAGAGCTCGTGGAGAAACTGATCCTACTTTCGATCTGCTTCAAAGGCATAATTTCAGCGTAACACCGGCACATTTTTCAATGCTAAGCTCGGCTGACCGGTCATCCAGGAGTGTCTCACCTCCACGAAGGAAGAATCTTTCGCAAGGGGCATCCACATCCCTTTGTAGTGCCTTGCTACTCAGCGGAACCACACTTCCAGCTCGTGTTCTTTTTCCAGCTTTTCAAATGGCGGTACCATGGGGAAATGCTATGGGTCCTCTCGCATTACCACATCCTGTTCACATGCACTCCCTCACGGAAACCGAAAGAATTTTCCCAAATTCGATGGGAGCAGAAATCAAAGCACAGATTCCCACATATCTATGTTCATCATGTCATGCAAGATCCCGGATGTAACTCACACAGATGTGTCGGTTCGCTTTTTCTCGAAACTCTACAAGGACCTCGTAGTTTGAATGGTTTCAAGCATTTGCCGACCGGATCTATTACTAGTTGGGCCACCTTGCGGGATGCTTTTGAAGACAGGTACAAGCCTTCAAAGGATGCGTTTGCATTATTATCACGGATCACTCACCTGAAGAAGGAGGCCAATGAGACCATGCGTGATTTTATCGCCAGGTTCAATGCATTAATCAACCGTGTCCCTGTTGCCATGCTTCCAACACTGGAAAATCAAAAGTGTTTCTTCGTGAACGCTATGAGCTCGAAAGTTAGTTTCTTGCTCCTTCAAGAGCGAGTGGCTACCTTGATTCTCGCCCAGGCCGCTGCCATTCAAATAGAAGATAATTTGATAATATCTGGTGAATTGAAAAAGGAATCATCCAAGTCTAAATCTTTAGATCCTTCGCCCACTACTTCGTCTGATCCGGCATTCCAAAAGATGGCAAACGACTTGCTCGCATTGAAAAAGTAGTTGGCCCAGGCTTCCAGTTCCTCATACCGGGATATTCCACGAAGGAGTTTTGTTCCCAACAATGTTTCACAAAGACCGTGTTTACTCGCAATCGCTCCAAGTGGCCGGGCGCTTGAGGCTCCTCCGGCCAATGCTCGCTGAAATCGAAGAAGAAGAGCAGATATGAAGAACCTTCGTCTCAAGGTGAAGATGATCAAGATGTCGGTGAACCGACCGCGACTCTACTATTGGGTATATGGAATTTGATGAGGAAGAATCGATGAAGAGGAGGGTACCCAAGGATATGCAAGCGACAATCATATGCAAGCGTGAGTCGCTGCCCATGCACGAGACATCAAGGAGAAGGCCGTGTCAAACACGTCTCCAACTATTGTTAAAAGAGGTAATCCTCTTCCTACTCAACTCCCTATTATGTCTTTTACAAGGAAATATTTTCTCCCCATCTCTCCTCCAAATCAGCCCTCTCATGTTCCTACCAAGACCAAGTAATCCTATTCCACCATCGTGAAGTGAGGGACTCATTCCTTCACCAACGCAACCCTTGGCCACATTTGATATCATAGATCATGCTAAAAAGACCAAGATCCAAATGTCTGAAGCTGAGTACCTTCAGTCAAATCCCGAACAACTTGTAAGATTGACCAAGTATATTCAAAGTCAAGCTGTTATATCTAATCAGGTTTCCCCAAAAGGAATCCTTTCCACTCCTCCTGAATCTCGCATAAATGTTGCCTCAACATCTGCATCAGGAAAGATAGAACCTTTCTATCTCTCCCTCCTAATCAATGGCCACAAGTTGAGTAAGCGCATAATTGATTCGAGCTTCGATAACGTCATGCCGCAAAAGTCACCCATGATTTGGGCCTCACCCTTACCAAGCCTTTTGGCGAAGATGTTATTCTTTGGAAACCAAGCAGGTTCCGTTGATTGGTCAAATCAAAGACGCGCAATTTGCATTTGCGGCATTCCCTGAGAAAAGGGTAAAGATGACCGTCCTTGTTGCCGACATTCCAGCAGCCTATGGAATTTTGCTAGGAAGAAGTTTCTGCAGCGAAGTTGGTGGGGAAATTCATATGGACTAGTCTAAGGCTAGAATCCCCGTCAAAGGCATAATGCAAACATTAGAACCAAAATCGCAAAAGAAGTACTTGGTTACTAGCTCTGAGGACCCCAAAGCTCAAATCCTTTTTGAATCGTCGGGATGGGGAACTATTTCTTGTCTACCAAGGTCGACAAAACAGGTGTCCTCATCGAGGAAGAAGATCTTAATAAGATTTGGACATTGCGGTTCAATGGCAGGTACAAGCATGAATGAACTAGTGGATGTGGCACCGAGCTGTGCTAATATCTCCCGAGGAAGAAGTCATTCCTCTCTCTTTCAAGTTGTAGTTTTTCAACACTAATAATACTGCTGAGTATGAATCTCTACTACTCGGCATGCAAGCCGCGAGGGAAAGAGGAATTAAAAATCTGAAAGTGCAAGGTGATGCAGAGCTAGTCGTGAATCAAGTTAAGAGGATATATCAAGTAAAGAACGAGAGGCTCAGACACTACCGTAATGCGGTGTGGGACAACATCGAGGAATTTGACGCTTTTTCGATAGAATCCATTCCAAGAGCTCAAAATGACATGGCTGATTCATTGGCCGTTTCGGCATCCCTCATGCTCCCTCACCCAGGTTTGAAAACAAACAAATACACCATTGAGGTAGTTTTCCTTTGAGTGTGCGACAATTCTCAACATTGGCAAGTATTCAACGATGACAATCAGCTCATCGCCTTTCTGGAAAAGGCGAAAATTTTAAGGAGTTACATTTTGAAGGATCCACTTCTAAGTGCCATGAATCAGTCACCGATCAAGACGATGAATCCGAAGGGAATGACGGCATATGTCAGCTCAAAGGGAATAAAATCCCGAAGGGCCTAGTTTCTCTGGAACGGTTGTTCGACAGGCATGACCGTTTTGTGAAAAAGAAAAGGCTAGATGATCCTGACTCATCCCCAGAAACCGAACCGGTTAATTTAGGTTCGGAAAGACATCCGCAATTTGTGAACATTGGAAAATGTTGCACGCCAGAGGAGAAGCGGAAATTTGTCAAGTTGCTGAAGAAATACATGGATGTATTGGCATGGTCCTATGCCGATTTAAAGTCTTTCAAGCCAAAGGACGTCCAGCATGACATCCCGTTGAAAGAAGACGTCAAAGCCTTTCGCCAGAAGCAGAGGCACTATAATCCTAAGATCTCGGGTACTATCCAGGCTGAAATTCGAAAATGCTCGGATGCAAGAATCATCTTTCCTATCCATCACAAGATTGGGTAGAAAATATTGTGCCGATGTGCAAGAAGAATGGTGAAATACGCATATGCGTAGATTTTCAAATTTGAATCAAAGCTTCCTTAAAAGACAACTACCCGCTTCCTATAATGGATCAAGTTCTGCAAGCAGTAACTGGATCAGAGATGTTGTCCATGCTTGATGGTTTTTCAAGCTACAATCAGATTGAAGTTTCGCCTGAAGATCAATTTAAAACAACATTCACTACTCCCTGGGGTACATTTGCCTACATCAGGATGCCTTTTGGCCTAACCACGTCTTTGGCACCACTTTTCAAAGTGGGCCATGGACCTAGCGCTCAAAGGTATGATGGGGAAGGTCATTGTGGTTTATATAGATGACTTGACTGTGTTCTCTAAACAACGAAGTGATCATTGTGATCATTTGGAGCAAGTATTGGCCGACATCTTTGCCGAGAACATGGGATTTCCCTGAACCCGAAAAATTCTATTTTTGGAGTCACAGAAGGAAAGCTACTAGGGCATGTCGTTAGCAAAGAAGGAACGAGGATAGACACTGAAAGAGTTAAGGCTATTCAGAGCCTTACTCTGCCTACAAGCAAGACTGGAGTTCATTCTTTCTTCGGAAAGGTGAACTTTCTCAGGCGTTTTGTGCCCGACTTTGCTGAGAAGACTCGTCACATATTGAACATGATGAAGGGGTCACCAAATTTCAGATGGAGTGAGGAAGGGAAAAGGTCGTTTGAAGAAATAAAAGCTTCCGTTGCCCACGCACCAGTTCTGGTATGCCCCGATTTCTCCAAAGATTTTATCATGTATAGCTATGCATCTGAGCATACTGTGTCTGCAATCTTAATGCAAAAGAATTCAGGAGGATGTTGAATCTCCAATTGCGTTCATGAGTTCTCCTCTCAAGCCTCACGAAATGAAAATGTCTCAATTGGAGAAGCATGCCTTCGCCGTTGTCAAAGCAGTCAAAAATTTCAGGTATTACATTCTAAACTCCCACACGGTGGTACTGGTTCCTGACACGGCAGTCAAATCAATTCTAACTCAACAGAGTTAGGAAGCTTGCAAGGAAACTAGGTTGTAAAGGTTCGTGAGTATGACTGGATATAAGACCAACCAAGATGGTAAGAGGAAAGGGCCTATGTCAGCTTATGGCTGAAAACAAAAATTTAGAAAGCCCTGAGGAAAAGGATGATTGTACCAATGAAGCGCAAAGCCCACTGGAGAAAGCCCATTCCCTCCCTCTGGTCCTATTCGTCGCAACCAGCGATGAGTGGTATTCTGATATTGCTTTCTTCCTCACCTACGGCGAATGTCCAACTCACCTAACTGCAAAGGAGAAGCACACTATAAAGCTCAGAGCAATCTAAGTATGTCATCTGGGATGACGGTTTATACAAATGCGGGATAGATGGTGTCTTCTTGCGATGTGTCGACAAGCCACAGCAGGTAAAGTTACTTGAAAGTTTTCATAATTCAGCCTGTGGAGGCCATTTCTCTTCCTCCGTGACAGCACACAAGATCATCCGAGCTAAGTACTATTGGTCGACGCTTTTCAAGATACGCTTCTGGGTAGCAAAGTGTGAGCCTTGCCACACTGATTTGTTGGTAAGCCAAAATTGGCCGCTTTTCCTCGTGCCGGTCGTTATTGATGAACCATTCAGCAAAGGGGGAATAGACTTTATCGAGCACTCCATCCCCAATCGAGTGCCGGACATAGTTATGTCCTAACAAATGATTACTTCACCAAATGGGTGGAGGCCATACCTATTAAGAATGCCACTTCAAGTCGTTTTGCAACTTAATCAAGGAAAATATCATCGTGAGATTTGGCGCCCACACAAGATTGTTGCTTTGATAATGCTTCTAACTTCTCCTCGCGAAGTTATTAGTTTTTGCTATGAATACGGGATAACTTTGGCTCATGCCTTAGATTATTACCCTCGGGAAATGGTCGTAGAATCCAAAGAACAAGAACTTGGTGACCATCATACGAAAGTTAGTGGATGAGAATCAGCGGTCGTGGCACAAGTCTTTGTATGACGCTTTGGGGTGGACCGCATTACTCCCAAGAGGTCTCTCGGCATGTCACCTTTTCAAGTGTTATATGGCACCGACACCGAGCTTCCCATTTCGTTGAACTTCCCCTCTCAAGCGCTTGCACGAGCTATCAAGATGAAACTTTCCACAATTCTCTAGAAAAGAGGATCATGTATCTAACAGAACTTGAAGAAAAGAGAGTAAGGGTGGTCGACAGGATCACCGAACATCAAAATCAAGTTAAGAGACTGTTTGATAAGAAAGCCAAGCAAAGGAATGTCCAAGTGAGAGATCTCGTCTGTTGTGGGACAAGTGGAGAGAGCCAAAGGGCATGCACGGAAAGTTTGATTCCCTGTGGAGAGGGCCCTTCAAGATCAAGCAGCTCAATGGAGAGAATAGTTTCTATCTCTCGTATCTGGACGGAACCGAGCTCCCGCTTCCCTATAGCGGGCAACATCTGAAGATCTTCAGGAAGTAGAGCTTGCTCTCTTCTTTGTATAGTTTGCTTTAGTTGTGTGTTTGTTTTTGTCGTGTGTTTGCTTTCTATTTGTTGTGTGTTCCCTTTGTTCACCCTCCGGTCGCCCTTGTTTTTGACTCTCTCCAACCCAATGGATAGGCACATGAAGATCTGGGATTCTCTACCCTTAAGTTTCACTCAAAGATAGTCCCCAGAAAGAGCCAGCTGTTATCCTGCAAAATTGTCAAGGGCAATTTGCAGGTAACCATACCCAAAAATTTTGTTTTGGCCCCAAGGAAGTTTGACAACGTTCGAAAGAATCCCAAAATTCTCTTCCGAAAATCAAGTTTTAAGGACTTAGCCATTTTTCAGTCTTTTTTGAGCAGGGCGCTGATAAGTTCCCTCGTCGACATGTCAAGAGTGCGCCAAAGGGCACTGATAAGTTCCCGCGACATGCCAAGAGTGCGCCAAGGCACAAGGAAGTTCATGTTGACATATAACAAAAAGCAAAAAGGTGCGCCAAGGCGCACGGAAGTTCATGTTGACACGACAAAGGTGCGCCAAAGGCGCATAGAAGTTCATGTTGACACGACAAAAGGTGCGCCAACATGCCGATAAGTTCTGTTGAGATGTTGAATGGTGCGCTAAAGGGCGCCCGATAAGTTCCCTTCGCCGACATGATGAAGAGTGCACCAAGGCGCACGGAAGTTCATGTTGACACGACAAAAGGTGTGCCAAGGGCGCCGATAAGTTCCTCGCCGACATGTCAAGAGTGCACCAAAGGGCGCCCGATAAGTTCCCGACACATGCTGATAAGTGCGCCCATTTCCAAAGGCGCTGACAATGTGGTGTTGACATGCTGATAGGTGCGCCAAGGCGCTGATAAGTTCCTGCTGACACGATGAAAAGTGCGCCCTTTTACACTAAAGAGTTGTTGGCTCCTTTTTGCCTTCTTTTCTCTCCTTCTTCTATAAATACCCCAATACTTGTTGTATTGGAGATGGATGGGTGAATATCTTTCAGATGAAAAATAGAAGAAAGGAGAAAAGACTTTGAGCTTTTTGTAATGTAATGAAATATTAATGCAAATATTTAGACTTTGTGTTGAATACATGTGTTATCTCGCATTAGATCTTTCTTATGTCGATCTCGTGTGTTTATTCGTTGAATCTACTTCTGCTTTATTGTCATTTATTCATCGATTGCTTTGTTTGTTTATACAAGTAGGTTTGGCTCTGTCTACTACCAATCCCAAAACATAAACCTTCTAACCCTTCTCGCTTGGAATTCATTTCTTTTCTTCCTTCGCATCTATCCTCTCTTTCATTCCTTTCTTTTGCAAATGGAAACACCCTACCGGGATGAGATCCCAAACCCCGAAGGTAGAATATTGTGAGACTTGCACAAGATTCTTGGCTGGTAGAATAGCAATAAACCGCCGCTTTGGCTTGACTCAAAGAGGGGCTATGCCCTACACTGCTGGCTCGCTTATCCATAGATCTCGCCTAAGCAACATATTTTTAGACCAACAGCTTGTCAACTCAACACATGATACCAATGTCCCTATAATATCGAGATCCCTTTTAAGGGTATCTCATATGCTATCTATATCTCGTCTAGTTGGCTATGTTGTCACCCTCAAAATTCCCCTCATTTTCAAAGTCAAGTTTCAAAATTTTTGAGTTGGTGCTGTTATCCCAATTTTTCCCCTAGTAAAATTGATCAAACATGACCCCGCACAGAATAAAATTGGAAGGGGTGGTTCAGTCATTCGAGCCCATATTCCAAATCCAATAATGAAGGAGCAGGGTTGGCGAAGGAGGCCAACGACGTCAAAGGAGATCATAAAGACGCAAGAGAACATGGAGAAAGGTAGTGTTCAATTGAGGCCCAAATTGGCTAAGTATAGAAGGACCGTGGAAGGTGCCACGTGTCTCTTCGGTGCAATTTTGGTATGGTTCACAAATGTGGAAACCCAAAACGCACGCAGCCCCCATGTGGTCGAGTCCGAAAAGACAAAGCAAGTCGTTGAATCGGATAAGTGTAAAGAGCTAACGGAAGCCTCCATGCGTCCCAATGGCACACCTCCAAAGGCCAAGTTCAAAGTAGGATCCTAAGTGAGCGCAGACTCTCCACGTGCCTCATCAGCATAAATTCAAAAGGTGCGGCCCAAAGAGAGACCCCAAACTTACGCCATCCCTCCACGTGTCCAAGGTCTAGAAAAGGGACAGAGCCGACCGTTTAATCGACTAAGTATAAGAGGATCGATAGAAGCCTCCACGTGTCTCATCAACAGACACCTTCGAAGTGGGACCCAAGAGATAGACCCCAAATGAGTGCCAACCCTCTACGTGGTCAGAGCCTCAAAAAGTTAAATCGGCCATTGAAAAGTCTAAGGCCAGTGGATGGTGCCATGTGTCTCATTGGCACACCTTCAAGGGTCGAAGCCAAAGGTGGTTCTCTAAACAAGCTTCATCTCTCCGTGTCCAATCGCGCACCTCCGAAGGTAAGGTCCAAACAGATTCTCCAAGTGAGTGGGAAGCCTCCACGTGTCTCGGTCAGACATAAAGCCTTCACCAAATAGAGGGCAAAAGTCAAATGTTAAGCCCATGTCGAAAGTCAAACTGAGGATGGGTCATCGTGGGCACTTTGGAAATTTTTGGTTTTGTTTCCAAAACGGAAAAAGTCAAATGTTAAGGCAACGCGTCGAAAGTTAAAGCGGGAAGACAGATCGACGGAGAACTTTGAGATTTTGAGCCTTGTTTCCAAAAGAAGTAAAATTATAAAGTAAGCCACAACTCCATTACCACTCAGGTAAAGCCATGTGTCAGACCTATATTAAAAGTGAATTTGTGGGCCAATGGGTTTGATGGAGACTTTTTGCACCTTGCATCTTTTGCGCTAAAGGCACAATTTCAATTTCGGGCCCAAGAATCCATTTTATGAAAAATTGCATTTTTGCCATTTTATGAAAAATTGCATTTTTGCCATTTTTGTATGGATTCAATTCAAATATTCAAATGAGCATAAATTCACTCCAGTTCTTGAAATTCGACAAATTTTATACTGTTGGAAATATCTTGGTCTCCTCTACGCCATGAAAGAATAAAATATTGTTTTCAGTAGGATTTGATGGTTGGAAACCTGGAAAAAGTATTTCAAGCCATTAATATGGGATCCGATTGCTTCAACTACCCAGATCTGATTTGATTTTCCATCCTTCCTTCTCCAACATGCTAAAAAAACATGGAGAACTGACTGGATATCTTGATTTGGGTGAAAATATGGAAAACATCTTTTGTGCCATTAATATGTGATTAGACTGCTTCAACTAGATCAAATTTGATCTAATCTTCCATTCTTCCTTCTTCAGCACGCCAAAGACATGCAGAACTAGATTTGACAGATTGTAGGTAGATTTGCAGGGGCATTGATGGTTGGTGGTTGAGCTTCCAAATTAGATTTTCTTCCTTCTCTTCTTCTCCTCTTTTTGCTTCATCTATAAATGTAAGAGCTTGGCTCATTGCAAATTTTAGACTCTGATACTTTTGAAGTGTAATTATAATCGAAAGTAAATCAATACAAAAGGATTTTCCCTTTTCTCTATTTTCCTCCATTGTCCCTTCTTGCTTACCTAAAATTCGTGGATCATTTATCTTCTCGTGATAAGAAACTTTGTGTTCTTATTCATATGATTTCTAGAACTATGTGTCTATGGAATGATATCGTATGTCAGTGAATGTGAATGATTTTGTTTTGTATCATTATTTCGCAAGTATGTATAGGGTTATACTTTGCTATCTATATTTCCTGAAAGTACTATTATATTCTACTATTTCCTTATTTTAGTTCTTCCATTCATTTGTATTGATAATCTATTTTGGTATAAAAGAATTTCAAGATGTCGAGGTCCAAATTTCTTAAGATGAAAGTTTTACATTTGTATATAATATTTACTGCTTGCTTTCAATAAGGGAACCTCTCCCATAAAGAGGAGGGACTTTCTGTCGTCCCCGATCAGTGGTTTTGTTAAAGTACCATTTTAAAACCCAATAGGTCAGATCCTATCCAAAGTGCCGACTAAAACTATCTCACTCATACCTTAACCCATATCTCTCTATCACCAAACTATCCCACTTAGCCCTCAACCCATCTCTCTCTGTCACCAAAATTTCTCTGCGTAGCCCTCAAACCATCTCTCTCCATCTCTACTATGGCCTTTTCGCCACCAAGTGTGTAATCGTAGCCTCTAGGTCTGCTCTCTCTCGCACCATCATCATCCACACCATCATCCTCATCATCATCCTCCACTCTACCATCACCTCCTGTCCTCCTTCCACTCGGGCCCACACTAGGGACCACACTCGCTTATCTCCTGGAGAAAGCTAAAATCTCCCCCATGTAGAAAATTCCCCAAGCCACCATGTTCTATATACCATAGTCACGCCAACATCATCAATAAGAGCCCTATCACCATGCTCATCAATACTTATTGCTCCCTCCTCCTTACATATAATATAACAATGCCCTAACATGGCCTTGGGTATCAAAATCCCCTCGTATCATCTATACAAAATAAGAACATCCGCACATCATGTATCAAGAAAACTATCACCTAACACGACTAAATCTAACAAGATCCCACTCTCCTCCTCTTCGCCCTAAACACAAAACTCATGTTGAGTAGATTTCACCACCATCTCATATCCTACCCACACTGGAAAACCAATATAGGGCTTCCACATCACATCACTTGCCTACCAATCTGCAATGAGGTGTCGAAATACTCCTCATTCTTCACTCCTCTAGCCTACCCTACATCTGTACTCCATCACACAAAACCAAGACTAAAATCAAGCTACACCAATTGAAGTTGTAGGGTAAGTTGTATGGATTACTGTAACCATTTTATTTTATATTGGTGCTACTGAATGTTTTATTTCAACAAAATTTGCATCTAAACTTAAAATAAAAGTTGGTTTTATGAAAGAATCATGGATTTTTCAATATGGGAACAATGTTGTCCACACTATTAAATAATGTTTATTTGGCACAACTCTCAAATTACCAAGCTTTACCACTAAAGTTGACCTATATTTAGCCCCTCTAGGCTCATATGACATATTCATAGGCATAAATGGTTAGCTCAACATAAGGAAACTGTAGACTTCCTAGAAAAGAGAATTAAGTGCCTTGATGACATGAAGAAAATAATAATGTAAATTTAGGGGTTAAAAATTTTTTTAGTTCGATAAATCACAACAATGCAATTTAAGAAATATAAGAACAAAGGCTGCATGCTATATGTTATAAAAATTATAGATTTTGGTGAAGAAGGTAAGACTTTTGTGGAAGAACACTCACTTTCATGTGAGTCTAGCGATATATTTCTAGAAGAACTACCTAGTCTTCCCCCTAAAAGAGAGTTTGATTTCACAATAAACATCAAACCAGGAACTAAACCAATTTCTAAGGATCCTTATAGAATGAAAACAATAGAACTTGTTGAGTTGAAAGCATAACTTTATGAAATTTTATCGAAAGGTTTGATCAGATTGAGTATCTCTCTTTGGGGTGCACCGGTCATCTTTATAAGAAGAATGATGGAACACTTAGGCTTTACATTGATTATCAAATGCTTAATAAAGCCACAATCAAAAATAGGTATCCTCTCCCAAGAATTGATGATCTCTTTGATCAGATGCGTGGAGCATCAATTTATTCTAAGATTGATCTTCAATCAAGATACCATCAGTTGAGAATAAAAGAGGAAGATATTCACAAGAATGCTTTTAGAACAAGGTATGGACACTATGAATTCACCGTGTTACCTTTCAAGCTTACCAATACTCCAATAACTTTTACGAATCGATGAATAATATCTTTCAAGCATACTTGGACAAGTTTGTACTAGTATTCTTGGATGATATTCTCATTTATTCAAAAAGCATTGAAGAGCATAATGAACATCTATGAATTTTCTTAGATGTGTTAAGAAAGAGAAAACTATATGATAAACTTTCTAAGTGTTTTTTTATCAAAACGAAGTGCAATATCTTGGATCATATCATTAATAAGGATGGAATTTTTGTAGATCCATAAAAAATTACTACGATAATAGAATGACCAACACCTAAAAATGTACATAAAGTAAAAATTTCATGGGATTGGATAGATATTACAGAAAATTTGTAAAGGATTTCTCAAGAGTTACAACTCCAATTACCGTGTCGCTGAAAAAATATTAGAAATTCCCATGGTCTAAAAAAGTGTGAAAATTCTTTCGATTTGCTTAAAGAAAGATTAAATTCAGCACTATTGTATTAAAAATTTTACATTGTAATGGGAAATTTAAAGTAGTAACATGTTGTCATGTAAATTTTCAATAGGGAAATTGTCGATTTTCTAGATGACAACGATACCCCGTGTTAATTGTTTCACGTTTTTACCCTCCAAGACACCCCGAGTCTACCTAAGACAAGTGACCTCTCAATTTATATTAGCTCATCCCCTAGGTGATTTAGAAAATTCCATTCATCTCCCTAGGTGATTTAGGAAATTAAATTCATTCCCCTAGGTGATTTTAGGATTTCATTGAAAATCGCAAGCTTCAGGCAATGTGGGAAGGGCTATCACTAGCCTTCCTAGGGCTGGAGCAACCCCATGGAGTGGAACAAAGAATCCAAACCAGAAAAAAATTGAATCAAAGGCCTAGGAAAATCATGGAATTGATTTAGGAAGAATCCAAAGAAGTTGGGATAGTTTCACTAAAATCGTGGTTCACAGTGCCTCAGCGGTAGCACATACCAAAAAAAGTTGCTAAACTTTTGAAGGTGTTCCAATGGAGGAATATAGACCTAAGACCTTATCCATTGGATTCCTAATGCCATTTCAGTCACTTTTATATATAATTTCATCAAAACTTTCCATCAAGAACTCATGTTATTGTCGTTTAAAGTTGCCCTCTTGGAGTGAGTTTAGGACTTAGTCAAATTTTGATGAGGACATGTGTCACCCAAGATCCTGGCACAATTTTGTGTCCCTTACATCCCTCAAGGTCAAGAAAATTTTCTAGCCCTCGTAAGCCCTCGATACCTTCATGCAACCTCCAGGATCGTCGGTTCACTCCTAGGTGTTTGTCGAGCTCATTCTCCCACTTGCTTGGATCGTGACAAGTGGCGGCTTCTAGGCATGCTGCGTAATTTGATGTCCCTCATGTTGCTTTTACATGAGGGAAATTAGGGTTGAAATTTTTTCCCAGCCCTCATGATGCCTCAAGGTTCCTCATGTGACCACTTCTCAGCCCTTCCAATGCTTTAAAGCTACTTTTTTAGCTTTAATCCCATGCCGTTGGATCTCCGCCACATGTCAAGTTGAGGCGCGTTGTGAAAATTGATGTCCCTCACATCCCTTTGAGGTGAGGGATGTCAGGAAAAGAAAATTCACCTCTCTCCTTGTGATTTTTTAAAAATTTTAAATATCTCTCCCGCTTCTAACTTCTAACATCTAACATTCCCATGCACAGCTTTCTCTGCATACTCCTCTGTAAATTCTCACCACCACTCCACCATTGCAAAAGCTCAAACCATATTTTCGAAAGAAATTAAATCCTCTACACCATGGTGATATGCAGGTCCCAAGAGAAATATTGAACAAACGAAGAACGAAGAAGAAGAACAATGAAAATCTCCATTGCCGCAAAATAGAGTTTTGAAGAGATCTTGAAAATGGATGTACAAATTGATGAACCATATTTTTTTTCTGTTACTCTATCGAAAAAAAATTAGAAACACACCTTTAGATCCTCCTCCCATGGCATAAAATATTCATAGCATAGAAATCCTCTTTTTGGCCCAACGGAGAAAAAAACTTGATTTCCCGTCAAACCGGCAATCGGATCGAGCTAAAAATTTCCCTCAAACTCCAAATGAAAAACCTATCACAATGGAGTTAATTTCATCATGATCGAGACAAAAACCAGACCTACAAATTTTGAGGTCCATTAATGGCAGCCATGGCAGCTTCATGCCCGAAGCCACTGTCATGCGAAAATTTTAAATTTTATTTCCAAGCATTCTAATGGGTGAAATCAAGTGAAATTCGGAGGATATGACCACAAAAATGAGACGAGTCCACAAAAAAATGTTCTATTGCAAACTGAGCAATGGAATTATAATTTCTAAAAATAGTAATTTTTCCTATACAAACTTGCTATGTTTGGGAAATCACCATCAAAAGCGGATATGGCAAAGGCAATTTGAACTCGAAGATTACCAAGAAGCCAAAATGATTTTCCATAGCTGAAAACAATTAAAATGACCACTTACTAAAAATAGTAAGTCATGATAATAAGTGGTGGAGGTGAAGGTAGTGTTTACAAGAGTGAAAGAGGGAATTCATCACATCAGAATGGTCACGAAGAGGAAAATCACCTCTCACCAAAAATAGTAATTCTTTCATCTATGCACTTGCTATTAATAGTAAGTTACACTCAAAGGAAATTTTTCGCCCAATAATCATTCAGGGTAACATCATCGTTCAAGCTCATCTATGGGCATTTATTACAAGTCATTCGTGATACATCCCAAGGAACCCGAAAATGTCTTTCGAAACTCATTACATGGTGTGGGTCACAGGTATATCATACGCAAGGTGGGAGTTATTTCCATTGATGGAAAAATTCATTCAACTTGGAAAGTGTCCATGAGCCAAGATGAAGGAGTTTCTTAGGGTGCAAAGAGTTCAAAGATTTAGATTTCATCACATTAGAGCATCCCATCGATTCATCTGAAAGGATCAATGAACTTTATCAGAGGCAAAGTCTTTCATCGTCAACATCATTCTTCCTTCTCTCTCTCTCTCTCTCTGTGTGTTCTAATTTTGTGTTGGGGTTACACTTTTGCATAGTTTACTCACGCATGCATATACAACAACTACACCGGTTAAGTAGAGGGACTTAGATTCCTAGATCATTGGAAATAAATCCACAAGTTTTTCCACTCGAAACTTTCTCACCATCGCTTTGGCGCCACCGTGGGGCTGATTTAGCAGCATCTACACCCAAAATATGATCACAAGGTCCAAAGATTCATAATAATAATAAAATAAAAAAAAAAAAAAAAAGGAGTTCATGAAAATCCATTGATACACTGTCAATTTTTGCATGTGACCTTTCACATTCCACAATGTCCTTTCATATTCCCACTGTAAGAATTTCCAAAATATGGTTGAAAGGAGATACACCAAGTTGAATATATTGAGAGAAATTATTAACCCCAATTTCGAGGCTTTTACAAAATCAGCAAGGACGAGTTAGAGACAATCCCTACTATTTTTCTCAAGCCTCATCCCCATCCGGGTCTTCAATAAGCTCACCTAGAAATCCTATCCAAACTCCCATGGATACTCCCCCTTAAAATTCTCCCATTTTTCAACCACCATTAAACATTGAGTTCTTAGAGGAAGAAGAATTTGAATAAGAATTCATAGAAGCAAGAGCTAAAGCAGAATCGAAATGAAAATGGAAGATGAAGTAGAAATACCCCAAGTCATCATTCCATGGGAAATAAATAGAGACCCACTTGCTCTTGAACCCCCTCTTCATGATCTACCAACAAGTTCCCACAAGAACTTTCCAAATTTCAAAGGTGATGACACAAAAATTCTTGAATAACACATTGCCGCTTTCACCACATCATGTGGGATTCTTGGAGTTGAACATGAAGATGTTGTCGTGAGATTGTTCATGGAATCTCTCCAAGAAAAATTAACAAAATGGTTCTACCTCATGCCTACCCGATCCATCACTTGTTGGAATGAAATCAAAATTAAGTTTGAAAAAAGATTTAGATTCACCGAGGACTATCAAGACCTCCTTGTTCAATTAGCACAAATGAAGAAAGGATAAAATGAAACTATGAGAGAATTTGTGGCTTGTTTTGAATGGTTGCTTCGTAGGATACTGGAAGAAGATTCACCATCTTAAAATAATGTCGATATTCTTCCTTAATGCTCAATCACCGTAAGTAGGATTTTTCCTACAAAGAATTCAACCAAGGGATATTTGAGAATCATAAATATTATCCATTGAACTAGATGGAAATCTCATCCTATCTGGAAAGATCAAGAATACCTCAAAAAGTAATGCTCAATTCCCCGAGATGAAAGAACAAATCCATTGCTACAAAAACTAGTGAATGAGATGGCATTGTTGAAGAGTGCTTTTTTAAACGAGCATCTTCCCAAAGAAGAAACAAAAATCAAATTATAGGAGCACCCCGAAGGCTTTCCTTGGAGGCCCCACATGTCAATGCAAGTTGCAAGAGTTAGGAAAATGAAGAAGAGATTGAACAAGAAAGTGAAGGAGGTGATTTTATAGAAGTTGATGAACTTGAGAATGATATACAAATCAGATTCTTGTGAGTATTATGGAGGTGATGAAGATGATGATGAAGATGCACTAAATTTCTCATGTGCGGTATTCACTGCTTCTCGAGAGAGGAGCATATCCCTCCACTACTCTACAGAAAAAGAAGACATAAGATCCTCATTTGGTGACTCTGAAAACAAAATAATCAGTCAAGGATCTCCACTCACACCCTCCATATAGTCCACATTGTTGAATCCCGATCCTATAGAAACTAAGAAGGCTCCCATAATTCCAAGTAAGTCTTCTAATGTCTCTTCTAATTCTAAATCTAAATTTTCTTCTCGTAAAAACTTTAAAAGTTCCTAGTGTGTCATTTAAAACACCCTCCATTCCCAAGCATTAAATCTTTCTTCCAAACCTACCCCAAATCCAAAATCAGTCCCTTCATTTCCTTGACCAAAAATGTTGTCTTTTACTTCATAGAATATGTGAACAAAGATGAGGTGTAGATTACTGAAATTGAATATCTCATGAGTCACCCCGAACAATTTGAGATATTTATTCAATACATCGTGGAGTGGTAGTTTAACACCCAATGTTATAGATCTTAGTTCTAAAGGAAAACTACCAAGCCCACATACACCTCCATCACAAAACATTTTCATTAAGTGCAACCAAGATCGATAAGGTTGAACCTTTCTATGACTCTCTTCTTTTTAGAGATTATGTATTGAATAATTACATAATAGATTATGGCACCTCCGACAATGTAATTCCTGTAAAGGTCGCCAAGGCTCTCAAACTCACCATGACTCCACCTGATGGCTCTTGTTACTTTATGGAATCAAAGGAGGTTCCACTTTAGGGAAGGTCATAGATGCATAGTTGGCTCTCAGAAAATTTCTAGACAAGAAGGTTTCAACGATGATTTTGGTAACATACATTCCAGCTTCATTTCGAATGTTTCTAATAAAAAGCCTCTGCGATACTTAGGAGGGAAAATTCAAAGGAATTGGTCATCTAAAACCATACTAGTGAAGGGAGGCATGGAAAAATTGATTCCAAAGAAGAAGATGAGGTACACAAAGTGTGAAAGTACTAAGCCTAGACACCAACATCTTGTATAAAAATAGCAAGTAGATGAATCAATTTGTGACAAATGAGGAGGAAGATGATATTCCCATATTGAGAGGGCCAAAAATTCCTTCCTCGAGAGGTATGGACCTTGAAGAAGCACTGAGGGAGATTCTAGTTACAAGAGGGCAGCCCCAAATTACCTGGACGACACAAACCATGAAGAAGAGGAAATAGTTCTTGGGAATCTCAAATGGAGAAACCCGCTTACATGCTCACCCACAAAGAGGAGAAGTTATCATTCCCATTTGGAGATGAAGATGATCTCATTCATGCCATCCATGGATGGATAAAACCATCTTGTGATGAGGCCAAAAAGGTTTGAAATAACTATCTATCCAAGAACTACTTAGATACACAGAAGAAATAGAACACCCCGACCTAAGTCTTGAACTCCCGATGCAATCCACGAGTATGTAAGACAAGCACAAAGATGACTTGGAAGCCTCAACCAGTGTGAAGATGGGATATGTTGAAATAAATCTAGATGAGAAATATGATGTCCCTCTCGAGCCAATGGTTGATGGATACAATGATGAAATTGAGGTATTTTATTTCCCATTTGAAGAGGAAAAATCTTTCCATGATGAAGAAATTGAAGAAAGGAGTTTTAAGGCCTTTGAAGCTGAAGCTCCTCTTGACAAAGGAGTGATAGAATGCAATGATTCCCAAGATGATGAATTAATCCTCTGGATATTTTCCTTGAGCTGAAAAATAAAGATCCTTCAAGGCATACAAAGATGAGCTGCAGGAAGTAATAAAGGAGATCTTTGTGTAAGAACTATTAGATGCAATAGAAGTTCTTGCTGAAGACCTCGAGCTGGTTCTTGGTCTCTTAGCTCATGCCATGGCCATACAAGACAAGTATGAGGTCACTTCCAATCCTCTCGTCAATACTCAAACACCTCACAAAGGGAGTAGAGAAAATGATAAGTCGAAGATTTCTCATGGAGAAGATGTCAATGTGCATAAAACTAGGAAAGAAAAGAATCCAAAATATTTAATAAATTTGAATAAAAATCAGCTTCGGGGAAGTGATGAGATGCTCAATGAAGAATCATCTATGTGGATAAACATGGAAGGAAACTGACACTATGAAACTGATTTCAAAGAATGTGAAGGCAATGAAATTTCTAAGCGAAGGTCTAAGCATCAAGAAGCTCATGTAGAATCACTCCTACCAAGTACACAAACAATCATGGAAGCACTTGGATTTCATAAACAATTAAGGAAAGGAGGATACTTTTTGGAACCAATCAATGGCTTCACATAACAACATCACTCAGTGTTTCCCACTCAGGGGTAACTTTTGAGAAATGAAAAGTGCTTCAATGAAAGTGGGTTGTCCCCGCCTTGTACCATAGGTGATTTTTAGGTGTGTTTCCCTTTTTTGTGTGTTTTTTTCCTTTCCATGTGTGTTGTGTGTTTCCTTCCATCATTTTTGGTGTGTGTGTGTTTCCTTCTTCTCTCTCTCTCTCTCTCTCTCTCTTATTGTAAGTTGTACATGACTCCGTAGGGCCCAAAGAATAAGACACTAGTCAATATGTTGCAAAGTGAGATTCTGGAGTTCTCATGTCATGTCTTCACTGCACTCATTCCATACTATGTCCCCAAGATAGAGCCATTTGTATTCATGAAAATGTGCAACATGGAAATTGACAATTTTCTAACATGAAAATGATACCCTTGTGTTAATTGTTTCAATTTTATCCCTCCAAGACACCCCGGTCCTGTCCGGTTAGTCCAAGTGATCTCTCGATTGATGTTAGCTCATACCCCTAGGTGATATAGGAAATTCCACTCATTCCCCCTAGGTGATTTTATGAGTTCATTGAAAATTACAAGCTTAAAGCAGCTATGGGAAGGGCTACATTGGCCTTCCTAGGGCTACACCAACTCCATGGAGCGAACAAAAATATAAACTAGACACGGAGATGAATAAAAGGCCTAGGAACATTGTGGAATTGATTTAGGAAGATTCAGGAAGGATCCAGAGAAGTTGGGATAGTTTCACTAAAATCAGGGTTCACATGCCTAGGTAGTGCACAGTGCCAAAAAAAGCTAAAATTCGAAGGTGATTTTGGGAGGTTCGGATGGATTTAGGATAAAAATTAGAAAGGGAATTCGAGCCATACAATATGGTGAAATTTGTTTTTCACAAAACTTTGGCACAATGGGTTTGTAAGCAGTTTTTCCCATGCACAAGTGGAGTAATAGATCAAAAGCCACTTTTTAAGGGATACAATAGAGGAATAAAGAAAAATATCCCCACCATTGGATTTAGAATGCCATTTTTAGTCGATTTCATATAAAAATTCATCAACAAAATCCATCGGGAGCTCAAGTTATTGTCATTTCAAGTTGCCCTCTTGGAGTGAGTTCGGGACTTAGTCAAATTTTAATGAGGACACGTGTCACCTCTAGGATCCTAGCACAATTTTGTGTCCCTTACATCCCTCAAGGTTAGGGACATCAATGTCAAGAAAATATTCCTAGCCCCCATCTTCCCTTTGGAACCTTATGCACTCTCCATGATCACCGGTTGAACTCCCGTGTGCTTGTCGGGGCTCATTCTCTCGCCGCTCGGATCTTGACAAGTGGCAATTTCTAGCATATTGTGAAGTTTTATGTCCCTCACATCCCTTTGTGGTGATAGAAATCAGGGTTAAAAAAATGTGCCCAACCCTAATGATGCCTCAAGGTTCCTCATGCAACATCTTCTCAGCCCTTCTAGTGCTTTAAAGTTGCTTTTTAGCTTTAATCCCTTGTTGTTGGATCTCTGCCACATGTCAAACTGAGGCACACTGTGAAAATTGATGTCCCTCACATACCTTTGAGGTGAGGGACATCAAGGACATGAAAATGTGCCTCTCTCATTTCTGTTCTTTTTTCAAATTTTTAAATATCCCTCTCGCTTCTAACTTCTAACATCTAACATTCCCTTGCTTAGCTTTCTCTGCATACTCCTCTGCAACTTCTCACCACCACTCCACCATTGCCAAAGATAAATCCAGCCACCAAAACAATGAAATCCTCTACCCCATGGTGATATTAAAGTCCCAAGAGAAATATTTAACAAACAAAGGAGAATAAATGAAGAAGAAGACCAATGAAAATCTCCATTGCATTAAAAATAGTGTTTTGAAGAGATCTTGCAAACGGATGCACAAATTGACGAACCATAATTTTTGTTCCTTACTCTATCAAAAACCATTAGAAACAAACCTTCATACCCTCCTCCCATGGCATAAAACATTCACAATGAATAAATCCTCTTTCTGGCCCAACGGATAAAAAAGCTTGATTTCCCATCAAACTAGCAGTCGGATCGAGCTAAAAACTTGCCCTTAGAATCCAAATGAAAAACCTATCACAATGGAGTTAAAGTCATCATGATTAGAGACAAAAAAAAAAAACCTGCAAATTTCGAGCTCCATTAATAGCCACAATGGCAGCTCTATGCCCGAAGCCACTACCAGGTGAAAATTTTAAATTTTATTTCCAAGCATTCTAATGGGCGAAATCAAGTGAAATTCGGAGGACGTGACTGTGACAATGAGCTGAGTCCAAAAATATGTTCTATCACAAACCGAGTAGTGGAAGTCCACTTTCTAAAAATAGTAAATTTTCCTATACAGACTTGCTATGTTTGGGAAGTCACCATCAAAAGTGGCTATGGAAAAGGAAATGTGAACTGAAGATCACCAGGAAGCTAGAATGATTGTCCAGAGCCGAAAATAGTTAAAATGGACACTTAATTAAAATAGTAAGTCACCTCAAGAATTGGTAGAGTTGAAGGAAGTGTGTGCAGAGTAAAAGAGGGAGTTCTCACATCGAATGGTCAAGAGAGGCAAAAATCACCTCTCACCAAAAATAGCAAGTCTTCTATCTAGGCATTTACTATTAATAGTAAGTTACACTCAAAGGGTAGTTTTGACACAATAATCACTTAGGGGAACATCATCATTCGGGTTCTTCTATGGAAATTTCTTACAAGGCATTCAAGATCCATCCCAAGGAAACCGACAATGTCTTTTGACACTCACTACATGGTGTGGGTCACATGTATATCATATGTAGGGTGGGAGTTGCTTTCATCAATGGAACAGTTCATTCAACTTGGAAAGCATTCGTGAGCCAAGATGAAGGATTTTCTTAGGGTGCAAAGAGTTCAAAGATTCAAATTTCATCACATTGGAGCATCCCATTGAGTCATCTAGAAGGATCAACAAAATTTATCGAGGCATAGTCTTTCATCGTCAACATCATTCTTCCTTCTTCTTCTCTTTGCTCTCTCTCTCTCTCTCTCTCTCTCTCTCTCTCTCTCTCCTCTCTCTCTCTCTCTCTCTCCCCCAACATTCTCTCTCTTCTCAATGTTCTAATTTTGCATTGGGGTTGCACTTTTTCATAATGCCTTAACTAATTAAAAATGACTTTATTTTCAATGTAATAAGTCACCCTTAAGTTATAAAAGGGGACTTAAAGTTTTCCTAAGAAGGTGAAAAGTTTCAAGGCATATGAAGGGTCAATGGGGGTCATATGAAGAGTCTTTTCTCTTCCTATAAATTATAAAGCCATTCCCATTTCAAAGGGTTGGTGATCGATTTTGTAGACTCAAGAGTGCATTGTACTTAGAGAGAACAAAGGAGATAGCCATTTTCTTCCATTTTCCCCCACTCTCAAATTTCTTCCATTTCCATGCTATGTACAATTTCTGCTCAAGCATCAATACAAGAAGGAGTTTCATGCCTTTTTTGATGAGGATATTTTAGAAACTTTGAGTTCTCAATCTTAACTCATCTTGTTGCCATTTGTAGGGTTGTTTCTTCTTAACTTTAATGTGTGTGTGAACTTTCTGGTTAATGGGTGTGGGACTCTGATTTTCTACCCATGACATTAATCCCCTCTTCTCTTTTCTCACTCCCTTTCCCACTCTCTTGACAAAGTACTCTCTAGCAAGAAATTTCTAGCTTTACTACAAGGTCAGTGGAGTTCCCCTGTTGGATCCTCGGCCACAAGGCCACCAGGAAAATCTACCTTTTCTCATGCATGCATATATAGAAGTTGTACCAGTTAAGTAGGGGACTTAGATTCCCGAGCGTTTGCAAGAAATACACAAGTTTTCCACCGAGAAAAATTTTATCATGAACATTTTTGGTGCCCACTATGGGGCTTATTTAGCAGCATCTACACACAAAATAGGATCGCAAGATCCAAAATTCATAAAAATAAAATATTAAAAAAACCAAAAAAAGAGTTCATGAAAATCCATTGATACACTATCAATTTTTGCATGTGACCTTTCACATTCCATACTTGTCCTTTCATATTCCCACTTTGTAAGAATTTTCAAAAGTCGGTGAAAGGAGATACACCAGTTGAATAGATTGAGAGAAATTATTGTTATCCAAAATGTGCCCCTGCTCATTTTTTAATGGCCAACTCCTTCATCCTTCCCTCTCTTGTGCCTCGACGTAATTTTTGATTTTCAGCACTCAAAACCTTCTGGAAATGGCACCATTGGGTAGAGCTCTTTCTCAGCTTTCCAGAAAGGTAAAGTTTTCCTCCTAACTCCATGTATTTTTGAAGTTATGGCTCGGTGGAGTTTTGTGGGAAATTTTCCCTTCAAGGCCATCGCCCAATGAGAAGTTTGCCACATGTCCAAGAGGTGGCGGGGTCGGAAGAAGACTTGGAATTTTCACCAAGTGTTTGGTGAAATTTCAAATGGAAGATTTTTGCCCGCAGGCCCACCGACGAATCAGAAGCTGCCACGTGTCAAGGGGTGAAATTTGGGAAATTTGGCTAAGTGTTGGCACATGGAAATTTTGGAGGGATGGCCACGCGGCCAATAAAAACACGCCACGTGTCGCTAGAGTTCGGGATGGCGGAGCGCGGGATGAAATTGGGACCTTTCCCAAAGTGTTGGCGCAAAAGGAAATATTTGCATCGGAGCCCGCCCAGACCAATATGTTGCCACGTGTCCTAAGGTGGTGGAGCGAGGGAGAACTTAGGAAATTTTCCCAAGGGGAAAAATGAAGGAAATTTCAAAAGAAAAGTCCGCCCCCCTTTTTGCGAGCCAATAGGATCTCGCCACGTGTCCAGGTGGCGCCAAAACTTAAGGAAAGCCCGTGGGGAAATTTTGGAAGGAAAACCTGCATGCAATGGGGTTTTGACATGTGTCCAGGTGAAAAATATCAAAGCAGCCCACGAAAAAAATTTGGAGAGGCAGACTCGTACCCAATCAGCGCTTGCCACGTGTCCCAAGCTCATCGGCCCCACGGGGAAATTTTGGAAAATTTTCCAAAGTGCAAAGTGAAGGAAAATAGAGCAGGATGGGCCCGCGCCAATAAGGACGTGCCACATGGCACTTGGAAAGGTAGAGCGCGGGGAAATTTTGGAAAATTTTCCAAAATGACCAAAAAGGTAAAAATTCAAATTTTTTGCCCGCCGCCCGATTTGGCCCTGTTTTGCCCTAAAATTTCAAATCGCCATATCTTTCGATCCAGAGCTCAGTTTTTCACGTTCTTTATATCAATGGAAATCTGGTGAAATTATCTACAAGATTCCAGGGTCAATTTTTCATTTTGATGGAGTTTGGAGAGAAAAATCAAAAAACACTAATGGCACGTGGTGATGGAGTGAAATGACGTTTCAACCACCATTTTTAATGAAGAATGGCTCACATTCTCTCCCAACATGGTTAAAAATGTTAGGGAATGGGTCTGTAAGGATGCCCATGCTGTTTTGATGACATTTTGGTCAATGGTTGAATCTCTCCCATGTTTTCCCATTTCTCTCTCCTGGGCTTGTCCTTGCACTGTAAAAGCCAGATTTGGCTCATTTTCAAAGGGTTGAACATTTTTTGTGTATTGCAGGTCCCCTTTCTCACCTTGGAAGTGATTTTGGTGGAATATCAGACCTTTTCTAAGAACTGCAACTCATTTTTTCCTCTCAGGTGTTGTAATGCAAGTGATTTTGATGTTAAAATAACAATACAGGCCCTGTGATTAATTTTCCATCCTCTGCTGGTGTTGTTTGACTAATTTCTGATTCTTCATTACAGTTATCAGTTTGTGCATGTTGTTTTGTTGCATTTTATGAATTGTGTCAATCTGCAGAAGTGAAAAATGCTTACCACTCCTTTGGTGTATCACCTATTAGCATTAGTTTTAGTTTATCTACATTCTCTATCTCTGTCTCCTTTGGAATTTAGGGTAGGATTAGGAATATAGACCTCTGCAACTTGTAAGTGATAAATATGACCAGAGGAATTGAGGAACCAACCTCTAAACTGGAGATTCCTTTCTCATTTTGCAAGTCCCACACTTGGGGAAAGGATTCAATGTTGTGCAATCACACTGGATGCTAGTATGATCAAACTAGAAATCTGATCAACATCCAAGGGGTGCTGCTGATTTGCAACAATAGTTTTGGCACGCCCGGTGGGACTAGAAGTCTTCATCTTCATTGCAAAAAAATTGATGTGCATTTGTTGCAAGTTTCTTTCTTTAAAAGAGCTATAAATTACACATCTGGCGACTCCAAGGAAGAAGAATCAACTGGTTTTAGCAATGCAGACCTGAAAACTCATGAGAAGAATCACTACAAGGTCAAGAGCTGGAGAAGAAGAGGTGTTGTTTGAATATCTGTAATTATCTCCAAGAAGAAGGCAAAGTGGGAGGAGAATCCAAAGGTCTCCATCTCCACCAAATAGAACTCTCTCAACTCCTCCACAGTAGGCCTTTCATTAATCAACAAGGGTTCTAAGGCCAATCAGAATGGCACAAAACAACCCCTATGTCAATTTCACTGGCAGCAGCCCACTTGCTCTCAATGCACAAAATCCAATCCTAGTTGCAGCATTGAAGAACATTCCATACTTCACTGGAGAAAATCAGACCACTCCTGGTGATCATGTCAAGGATATTGCTAACATTTGTGCAATCCATGAGATCAATGAGATGCAAGTTCTTGTCAAATTGCTGGCATCTTCATTCAAAGGGAAAGCTTTACAATGGTTCAAGAGCCTTGCCTCAGGTTCTATTCAAAATTGGAATCAGCTATGTATAGCCCTCCATGAGCAGTTTGGGGAAAAGGGAGACAACTTGTCCCTTTTGGAGCAGCTGACAACTATCAAAAGAGCTCCCAATGAGCAGCTGACTGATTTTAATTTCAGATTTCAAAGGACTTGGGAGAGAATTCCAGTGGCAGTCAAGCCAACAGCAGAAGGTGCTTTTCTTTATTACCTTAAAGCTTTAAATTCTGATATTTCTATGTTAATTCAGTCCATGGGAGGCACAACTATCCCCATTGCTTATAGCATTGCCATTAGAGCTGAAAATTGTTTGATTCAAGCTGGAAAGCTAGCTCCTAGGCCTCCAATGCCATTATTTCCAAGTTTAGAGAGCCAAAGTACTAGCCAAGTGCCTAATTTAGCTTCTATTCCCACTCCTAGAAATCAGAATTCAAGTGAAGCTTCCACTTCATCTTCTAGTGCCTCAAATGAACTTCAAGAAGTCATGAAGCAATTGCAAAATCTAGGTAATGAGCTGGTTACACTCAAAAGGTAGCAAGCTCAAGGTTTTAGACCTTCTTTCTAGCCCCAAGCTCAGCCTAACAGGCAGCCATATCAACCCCAAAGACCACCCAATCCAGCTGCAAATCTAAATCAAGCAAGGCCTCCTGCCAATAGACCATTTCAGCCCTATAATCCCAATGCTACATCTGCATCTAAAGCATTAGTGCCAGTACAAAACAATATGGCTCAAGAGTATGATTGGTGTTTCCCATGCAATGAACCTCATAACCAGTCCATGTGCTTCAACGGTGCCTTGAATCAAGCATTAATGGTGACAACAACTAGTGTGGAGGGTGAAGGTAGTCAAAGAAATGACCAGCAACAAGAAACATTCCAGCAGCAATCAGCTCCAAATGATACCACACTTGTAAACTGGCAGGCAAAAGATTTTTGTGGCATGAACCAGACAGTTTCCCAAAGTGTTGCAGCCAACACAAGGTCAAAGAGGAGAAATTTGGGTGAAGAACAACCATTGGCCCCAAGTAATTCATGACCTTCTGTCACTCCACAAACTATTGGCAAGCAAAATGCAATCCCAAGCACACAAGGACTGCCTAAAACAGTTCCTAGGCCAACTCAAATGCCAGTTGTTGCTGCCCATGTACAAGGGATGAATGTGTAGGCCAAGGGACAAAAAAGGATACTTCATCCCATTCAATATCATTGATCAGATGAAGAAGACAAATGTAAACATATCAATGTGGGAATCACTATCTATCCCAGGCCAAAGAGATTTGCTACAAGCTGCTATGAAGGACTGGTCAACTTCAAATCAGCAAGTCCAAATGCAAGAGAAGGTGCTCACAAATGTTGCCTAGCCTGAGGGGAATCATGGAGGACAGCAAGGTAAGATGTTGAAGCCCCCTCCATTCTATGTTTCATTGATCATTGGGAACCAATTAGTACACAATTGCATGATTGATTCCGGGGCAAGTAGTTTAGTAATGCCCAAGCAAATAGCTGATCAGTTGGGAATTCAGTATGAAACCATATCCAAAGGGGTGGTACAATTGGATGGGACAACAGTAACAACAGTTGGAGTGATTAAAAACTTGAGTCTTACTTTGCATGCCTGTCCCAACGTGGTTGTTTTGCAAGATGTCTCAGTAATAGACCTTCCACCACTCTTTGCCCTATGTTTGTCAAGGGATTTCATAGCTAAGATTGGAGGTTACTTATCTGCTGATTGGTCACACATGTTGTTCAGAACAAGATATGGAACCAAAGCCACAATCAGGTCTGAACCTATTGCAAACTTTCACATTGAGCCTTACACCCCAAGTCAGATAAATGCCAATTGTTCAGCATTTGACCAAGAAGATCACCCAAGCACTGATGAAGCTGACACCAAGGTCGGAAGTATCCCAGATCTAACTCTTGATGAATGGGCAAACAAGGTGCATGCTTTTGATCCTTATCAAGAAATAGAAGAATCTGAGTTAGGAGTCTATTGCATGCATGAAGAAAATCAGCCTATCCCTAGCATCACCAAGCCAGACCACAAGGATGACAATGAGGTATGGCAGTTGTTTTTGATGGATCAAGGAGTAGACAAGGTGCAGGAGGTGGAGCTATGCTTGTTTCACCTCAAGGAGTTAAGTATTATTCAGCTTTTAGATTTCAGTTTGCATGCTCTAATAACACTGCTGAATATGAAGCCTTGGTGCAAGGATTGCATTGGGCAATCAAGAGAGGAATAAAGAACTTGCAAGTCTTTGGTGACAGTGAGTTGATTGTCAACCAAGTCAAGGGCAGCATGTTGTCAAGAATGATCTACTCAAGTGCTACAAGAATAGGGTGTGGGACCTCATTGAAGATTTTGAGGGTTTTGGCATCAAATCCATTCCTAGGAAAGAGAACCAAGCTGTTGACAGGCTTGCAGCAGTTGGGGCAGCCTTTGACGTTGTGGAGAGCATTCAAAAGGACAAGGTACAACCAAACATCCATGTGATTGTAAGGCCTTCAGTGCCGGACAACAATGTAAGTTGGAAAGTGTTTGAAAATGATCAGCAAATCATCCATTTCTTGCAAGAAGAGGCTGAGTTCTCAGCTAAAAATCAGGAAAAGTTGGAACAACAGTATGGTGACCAAGTGGTACAGCTGAGAACCAATAAACTACCAAAGGGGCTTATTACTTTGGAGTCCATTTTCAATCCTAATGATCAGTTTAGGAAGGAGAAAGCAAACATCCAAGTGAAGAGAGAAGATTCAGTGTCCATCTCGGTGGAAGAAGGAAAATCACTCCAAGTTGGCAAGATGACAACTGAGCAAGAAAGGTATGAGTTTATACAACTTTGTCAAGAATTCCCTGATGTGTTTGCTTGGAGCTATGAAGATCTTGAAAGGTTTCAATCCCGAGTTAGCTCAACACACCATTGAATTGGATCCAAATACTAAGCCCATCAGGAAAAAACAAAGACCAGTCAATCCACACATGGAGCCCCTCATGAGAAAAGAATTGAATAAGTTGATAGAATCAAGAATCATATTCCCTATCAAGCATTCTAGTTGGGTTGCCAACTTGGTTCCATCGAGAAAAGAAGAGTGGGAAATCAGATTGTGTGTTGACTTCAGAGATTTGAATAGAGCATCTCTCAAGGATCATTACCCACTACCTTCCATGGAGCAGATTTTGCAAGTTGTTGCTGGCTCCGAAAGGTTTTCACTACTTGATGGCTATTCAGGGTACAATCAGATTATGGTGAAGGAAGAGATCATTTCAAGACAGCCTTTACAACCAAATGGGGAACTTATGCATACAGGAAAATGCCATTTGGGCTGTCCAACGCGAGCTACCTTCCAAAGAGCAATGGACATGGCGTTCAAAGGTTTGATTAACAACATAGTGCTGATATATCTTGATGATATCACTATTTTTTCAAAAAATATAGCAGACCACCTCTCTCATTTGAGACAAGTGTTCCAAAGGTGCAGAATATTTGGAGTCTCCTTGAATCCTAAAAAATGTATTTTCTTAGCTCATGAAGGAAAGCTCCTTGGTCACATTGTCTCCAAAGAAGGATTAGCAATTGATCCAGAAAGAGTTGAAGCCATAAGAGCACTACCATTTCCAAGCCACAAGAAGGCCCTCCAGAGTTTCTTGGGGAGAATAAATTTTGTCTAGAGGTTTGTCCCAGATTTTGCAGCCCTTGTCAAGCCCATCACCAAGATGTTAAAGAAAAGCATGGCTTTCAAATGGACAATAAAAGGAAAGGAGAGTTTTGAAGCAATCAAAGAAGCCATCTCTCAAGCCCCAGCTCTCATCAACCCGATTTCTCCAAGGATTTCATCCTCTATGCATTTGGGGGTGATGATACTATCTCTGCAATTTTGGTACAACAGAACAAAGACAATGATGAGCAGCCAATTGCTTTCTTCAGCCAAATCTTGGAGGACTATGAGGTGAGATATTCTTTCATTGAGAAGCATGTTCTTGTAGTAATCAAGAGCTTGAAGAAATTCAAGCATCTAGTTTCAAACAATAAGGTTCAATTGTTGGTTTCTCATGCGGGAGTTAAAGACTTCCTCCTCAACAAAGACTTGAATGAAAAGAGAGCAGGTTGGATTACTCGTGTCATGGAGTATGACATAGAGATCAAGGTCACCAAGTTGGTCAGAGGAAAAGGATTGTGTGAGCAGCTGATTTTGAGCAAGCAAAAGGAAGCATGCAATGAGAAAGAGACGTTGTTTTGGCGTTGCAAGATAGACCATGAGCAAGAAAGCACTCAAGAAGAAAATAATGGTGTCCCCATTCCTTGTTGGACCCAAGACATAATGCACTTCCTAAGCACAGGCCTATGCCCTCCAGAGATGAACAAGACCCAAAGAAGACACTTCAGATTGCAGGTTGTCCCATATGCCCTTGTTGATGGTGTCTTGTTCAAAAGAGATGTGAATGGAGTACTGCTGAGATGCATTGGTACAAATCAGATTCATAGGGTGTTGGAAGAGTTCCATGGTGGACCAGCTGGTGGTCATTTTGCACCAAGAGTGACAACTCTAAAGATCATGAGGGCTGGTTATTATTGGCCCAAGATTTTCAATGATTGCTATGCATGGATCAAGAGGTGCAAGAATTGTGCATTCTTCACAGGTAAAGAGAGGCTAGCTGCCCTTCCATTGCATCCAATTTCAGTTGACCAGCCATTCATGCAATGGGGTTTAGACTTCATTGGAGTCATTAATCCCAATTCAAGCCAAGGGCACAAGTGGATTTTAACAGCCACAGATTACTTCACTAAGTGGACTGAAGCAGTAGCACTCAAGGAAGCAAATGAAGCTAGTATCCTAGACTTCTATGAGGGAATAGTAACCAGGTTTGGCATACCAGCTACAATAATATCAGATAATGCATTGGCATTCATTGGATCCAAGGTGACTGAATGGGCTGTCAAGAATGGGATCTACCTAAGTACTTCATCAAACTATTACCCCAGGGTAATGGCCAGGATGAGTCTACAAACAAGAACTTGTTGAGAATCATTAGAAGGACTCTTGATGAAAATCAGAGGTCTTGGCATACTAAATTGAAATCAGCTTTATGGGCTGATAGGATAACTCCCAAGAGATCTACAGGTAACTCTCCATTCAAGCTTGTTTATGGGAGAGAGGAAATTTTTCCCATGTCACTTGAGTTGCCAACATTGGAACTCATGAAATAGTTGGAGTTGTTGGAGTTTGAGCCCATGGAGGTTAGATATGCAGAATTGATGGAGCTCCAAGAAATCAGGAATCAGGCATCCCAAGCAATGGAGAAGGATCAGGCTTTGATAAAGAAGACCTTTGATAGAAAGGCCAAGAATAGATCCTTCCAAGTTGGAGATCTAGTGTTAAAATGGGATGCAGATAGAGAAAACCGGGAAGGCATTCAAAATTTGATGCCATTTGGAGTGGCCCATACATGGTCACAAAGTGTAAGGACAATAATGCTTTCCAATTGTCTTCATTGGATGGTGAGGAACTGCAGATTCCAGTCAATGGAATCCATCTAAAGCATTGCTATTAAAGGGAAATTCTCCACCTTGTAAATATTAGCTTAGGTTTTCATTCCTCCAAGTTCTTGTGCACATTGTTTTGTTGTAGGTTAGTTTTGATTTCCCTAAGTGCTTTGGCATAGGCTTGCTATTCCTGGAGATGTGTTTGCAGGCCTTGCTCCATCAGGTGATATTCCATCTTCCTCCTTATAATGTTCTATTCGGTTGGGGTATCAAACAGAGAAAATGATGACTCCATGCCCAATGGATTGCTTCAGGAAACTAGTAACTTCATCCAGCAGGCAGATGACCCCTCTGAGTCACCAAAATTGTTATCCAAAATGTGCCCTGCTCATTTTTGTGGCTAACTCCTTCATCCTTCCTTCTCTTGTGCCTCAGACATAATTTTTTCTTTTCAGGCAACTCAAAACCTTCTGGAAATGGCACCATTGGATAGAGCTCTTTCTCAGCTTTCCAGAAAGGTAAAGTTTTCCTCCTAACTCCATGTATTTTTGAAGTTATGGCTCGGCGGAGTTTTGTGGGAAATTTTCCCTTTCAAGGCCCGCAGCCAATGAGAAGCTGCCACATGTCCAAGAGGTGGCGGGGGTTGGAAGAAGACTTGGAATTTTCACCAAGTGTTTGGCGAAATTTCAAATGGAAGATTTTTCCCAGAGCCCGCCGACGAATCGAAGAAAGCTGCCACGTGTCGGTGGGGAATTTGAAATTTGGCTAAGTGTTGGCACATGAAAAATTTGGAGGGATGGCCATGCGGCCAATAAAAACACACCACGTGTCGCTGGAGTTCGGGACGGCGGAGCGCGGGGATAAATTTGGGACCTTTCCCCAAAGTGTTGGCGCAAAAAAATATTTTCCCAAGGAGCCCACAGCCCACGACCATTATATGTCGCCACGTGTCCTAAAGGTGGTGGAGGAGCGAGGAGAACTTAGGAAATTTTCCCAAGGGAAAATGAAGGAAATTTGAAAAGAAAAGTCTGCCCCCCTTTTTGCGAGCCAATAGATCTCGCCACGTGTCAGTGGCGCCGAAAAATAAGGAAAGCCCAGGAAATTTTGGAAGGAAAAACCCACATGCAATGGGGTTTTGACACGTGTCCAGGTAAAAATATCAAAGCAGCCCATGAAAAAAATTTGGAAGGAGACTCATACCCAATCATCGCGCTTTCCACGTGTCCCAAGCTAATCGGCCCAGGAAATTTTGGAAAATTTTCCAAAGTGCAAAGTGAAGGAAAATAGAGCAGGATGGGCCCGCGCCCAATAAGGACATGCCATGTGGCACCTGGAAAGGCGGAGCATGGAGAAATTTTGGAAAATTTTCCAAATGACCAAAAAGGTAAAAATTCAAATTTTTGCCCACCTCCGATTTGGCCTGTTTTGCCCTAAAATTTCAAATCGCCATATCTTTCGATCCAGAGCTTTTTTCACGTTCTTTATATCAATGGAAATATGGTGAAATTATCTACAAGATTCTGGGGTCAATTTTGCATTTTGATGGAGTTTGGAGAGAAAAATCAAAAATGCCTCTAGCACGTGGTGATGAGCAGAAATGACGTTTCAACCACCATTTTTAATGAAGAATGGCTCGCATTCTCTCCCAGCATGGTTAAAAATGTCAGGGAATGGGTCTGTAAGGATGCCCATGCTGTTTTGAATGACATTTTGGTCAATGGTTGAATCTCTCCCATGTTTTCCCATGTTTCTCTCTCCTGGGCTCGTCCCTTGCACTGTAAAAGCCAGTTTTGGCTCATTTTCAAAGGGTTGAACATTTTTGTGTATTGCAAGTCCCCTTTCTCACCTTGGAAGTGATTTTGGTGGAATATCAGACCTTTTCTAAGAACTGCAACTCATTTTTTCCTCTCAGGTGTTGTAATGCAAGTGATTTTGATGTTAAAATAACAATACAGGCCCTGTGATTAATTTTCCATCCTCTGCTGGTGTTGTTTGACTAATTTCTGATTCTTCATTACAGTTATCAGTTTGTGCATGTTTTTGTTACATTTTATGAATTATGTCAATCTACGAAAGTGAAAGATGCTTACCACTCCTTTGGTGTATCATCTATTAGCATTAGTTTTAGTTTATCTGCATTCTCTATCTCTGTCTCCTTTGGGATTTAGGGTAGGATTAGGAATATAGACCTCTGCAACTTGTAAGTGATAAATCGACCGAGAGGAATTGAGGAACCAACCTTTAAACTAGAGATTCCTTTCTCATAATTATTGACCCCACTTTCGAGGCTTTGCAAAATCAGCAAGGACGAGTTAGAGATAATACCTATTTTTTTCTCAAGCCTCATCCCCATCCAGTATTCAAGCAGCTCACCTAGTAATCCTATACAAACTCCCGTGGATACTCCCTATCAAATTCCCCATTTTCAATCGTCGTTAAACATTAAGTTCCTAAAGGAAGAAGAATTTGAAGAAATAAGAGATGAAGCAGAAGTTGAAATGAAAATGGAAGATGAAGTAGAAATACCTTAACTCATCATTCCATGGGGAAGAAATACAAGCCCGCTTGTTCTTGAACCCCCTCTTCACAACCTACCAACAAGTTCCCACAAGAACTTTCCAAATTTCAAAGGAGATGGCACAAAAATTCCTAAAGAACACATTGCCAATTTCACCACATCATGCGAGAATGCTTGAAGTTGAACACGAAGATGTTGCCATGAGATTGTTCAAGGAATATCTCAAAGAAAAAATAACAGAATGGTTCTACCTCCTACTTTCCCAACCCATCACTTATTGAAACGACATCAAAATTAAGTTTGAAGAAAGATTCAAATTCACCAAGGATCGTAAGACCTCCTTGTTCAATTAGCATAAATGAAGAAAGGAGTAAATGAAACTATGAGAAACTTTTTGGATCATTTTGAACTATTGCTTCACATGATACCAAAAGAAGATTCACCATCTAAAAATAATGGCGGGAGATTCTTCCTTAATGCTCACTACTAGAAGTAGGATTTTTCCTATGAAGAGTCCACTAAGGGATATTACAGAAGCACAAAATATAGCCATAGAACTAGATGTTGATCTCATCCTATCTGGAAAGATCAAGAATCTTTCAAATCGTAAAGCTCAACATCCGGGAGATGAAAGAACAAATCCGTTGCTAAAAAAGCGGTGAATGAGATGGCGTTATTGAAGAGGGAATTTTTTGAATGAGAATATTCCCAAAGAACTAACACAAATCAAATTATAGGAGCACCCTGAAGGCTTGCATTGGAGGCCCCACCTATCAATGCAAGTTGTAGGAGTCAGGAAAATGAAGAAGAGCTTGAACAAGAAAGTGAAGGTGGTGATTTTATAGAAGTTTATGATCTTGAGAATTATACACAAATCAGATTCATGAGTATTTTTGAGGTGGTAAGGATGACAATGAACATGCACCTATTTTCTCATGTGTGATATTCACTCATTCTCAGTATGAGAAAGGAACATCTCCCTCCACTCTACAAATAAAAGAAGAATTAATATCCTCCTGTGGCAACTCTACAAAACAAAATAATCAGTTGAGAATCTCCACTCCCACCCTCCATGGAGTCCACATTGTTAAATATTTATCCCGTAGAAACTAAGAGGATCCTGTAATTCCAAGTAAGTCTTCTAATGTCTCTTCTAATTCTAAATCTAAATCTGCTCCTATAAAAATAACACTTAAAAAGTTCCTAGTGTACCATTCAAAATACCCTTCATTCCCAAGCATCAAACCCTACTTCCAAACCTATCCCAACTCCAAAATCAGTCCCTTAATTTCCCTTGTCCACATATGATCCCTTTAACTTCATAGAATATGTGAATAGATCTAAGGTGTAGATTACTAAAACTAAATATCTACGAACTCACCCTGAACAATTCGAGAGATTTTTTCAATACATCAAGAGTGGTAGTTTAACACCCAATGTTGTAGCTCTTAGTTCTAAAGGAATACTACCAAACCCACCTACACCTCCATCATAGAACATGATTTCATTGAGTGCATCCAAGATTGATAAGGTTGAACCTTTCTATGTCTCTCTTCTTGTTGGATATTATGTATTGAATAATTACATAATAGATTATGGCACCTCCGACAATGTAATGCCTGTAAAGGTCTCCAAGGATCTCAAACTCACCATGACTCCACCTGGTGGCTCTTATTACTCTATGGAATCAAAAGAGGTCCCACCTAGGGAAGTTCATAAATGCACAGGTGGCTCTCGCTAAATTTCCAGACAAGAAGGTTTCAATGAATGATTTTTGTAGTAGACATTCCATTTGCATTTGGAATGTTTCTAAGTCAAATATTATTTCCGAGACTTGGGAGGGAAAATTCAAATGAATTGGTCATCTACAACCATACTAGTGAAGGGAGACATGGAGAAATTACTTCCAGATAAGAATATGAGGTACACAATTTGAAAGTCTAAAAGCCCTGAAACCAACATCTTGTATCAAAATAGCAGGCGGATGAATCACTTTGTGAAAACCAAGGAGGAAGATGATATTCCCATCTTGATAGGGCCAGACATGCCTTCCCAGAGAGGTATGGACCTTAAAGAAGCACTGAGGAGATTTGAGTTACAAGAGGGCAGCCCTGAATTACTAGATGACACAAACCATGAAGAAGAGGAAATTTTTCTTAGCAAATCTCAAATGGAGAAACCCACATACATGCTCACCCATGAAGAGGAGAAGTTCTCATTCCCATTTGGAGATGAAGACTATCTCATTCATGCCATCCATGGAAGGAAAATAACATCATGTGATGAGCCTGCAAAAGGTTTGAAATAACATCTGTACAAGAATTGCTTAGAGCCGTGGAAGAAATAGAAGACCATGAGCTCAGTCTCGAACTCCTAATGCAAGCCATAAATTTGCAAGACAAGCATGAAGCTAACTTGGAAGCCTCAACCAATGTGAAGATGGGCTATGTTGAAATAAATCTAGATGAGAAATATGATGTCCCTCTCGAAGCTAGTGGTTGATGGATACAATGATGAAATTGAGGTATTTTATTTCCCATTTGAAGAGGAAGAATATTTCCATGATGAAGAAATTGAAGAAAGGAGTTTTGAGGCCTTTGAAGCTAAAGCTCCTCTAGAAAAAGGAGTGATAGAATGCAATGATTCCCAAGATTATGAATTAATCCCTCCGGATATTTTCCTTGAGCTGAAAAATAAAGATCCTTCGAAGGCATAAAAAGATGAGCTACAGGAAGTAACAAAGTAGATCTCTCAGTGCAAGAACTATTAGATGTAGTAGAAGTTGTGGAAGACCTCAAGAATATTCTTATCTCTTAACTTGTGTCATGGCCATATAAGACAAGTATGAGGTCACTTCCAATGCTCCCATCGCACTCAAGGGCATCATTGTTGAGTAGAGAAAAAGGATAAGTCCAAGGTTTCTCATGGAGAAGATGTCAATGAGCATAAACATGTGAAAGAAAAGAATCCAGAATATTCAAGAAATTTGAATAAAAATCAGCTTTGGGGCAGCGATGAGATGCTCAATGAAGAATCAATTTTTGGATAAACACGGAAGGAAATTGGCACTATGAAACCAATTTCAAAGAACATGAAGGCAATGGAATTTCTAAGTGAAGTCCTGAGCATCAAGAAGCTAATGTGGACTCACTCCTACAAAGTACACAAAAATCATGGAAGTACTTGGATTTCATAAACAATTAAGGAAAGGAGGCTACTTTCTAGAACCAGTCAATGGCTTCACTAGAACAACATCACTTAGGTGTTTCCCACTCAAGGGTAACTTTTGAGAAATGAAAAGTGCTTTAATGAAAGTGGGTTATCCCCCACCTTGTACCATAGGTGATTGTTAGGTGTGTTTCCCTTTCTTGTTGTGTGTGTGTTTTTACTTTCCGTATGTGTTGTGTGTTTCCATCCATCATTTTTTTTGTGTGTGTGTTTCCTTCTTTCCTCTCTCTCTGTCACAAGTTATACATGAATCCGTAGGGCCCAATGGAGAAAGCACTAGCAAATATGTTACAAAGTGATATTCTAGAGTTCTCATGCCATGTATTCAGTATGTTGAATCCATACCATGTCCTAAGCTAGAGTCAGATGTTTTCATGCAAATGTGCAATAAGGAAATTGACAATTTTCCAGATGACAATGATACCCCTATGTTAATTATTTTAAGTTTTACCCCCCAAGACACCCTGGGTCTGCCTAGTCAGTCCAAGTGACCTCCCGATTGATGTTATTTCATCCCCCTAGGTGATTTAGGAAAGTTCATTCATTCCCCCTAGGTGGTTTTAGGGGCTCATTTAAAATTGCAAGCCTCAGGCAATTGTGGGAAAGGTTATCACTGGCCTTCCTAGGGTTGGAACAACCCCATGGAGTAGAGAAAAAAATTAAACTAGACATGGAGGTGAATCAAAGGCCTAGTAACATCATGTAATTTATTAAGAAGATTCAGGAAGGATCCATAGAAGTTGGGATAGTTTCACTAAAATCGTGGTTCACAAGTCTAGGTAGTGCACTAGCCAAAACAATAGCTGAACCTCTAAGGGAAATTTTGGTAGCTTCAATGGAGTTAGGAGAAAAAAAAAATATTGGAAATGGAATTATGAGCCCTACAAGATGGTGAAATTATATTTTTCACAAAATTTGGCACAATGGGTTTAAAAGGAATTTTCTCATGCATAGGTGGAGTACTAGATCAAAAATCCATTTTTAGGGATAAAACAAAGGAATATAGAATAATTCCCCCACCATTGGATTAAAAATTCCATTTCAGTCAATTTCATATAAAATTTCATCAAAAATATCCATCGGGAGCTCAAGTTATCGTCGTTTCAAGTTGCCCTCTTGGAGTGAGTTCAAGACTTAGTCAAATTTTAATGAGGGCACGTGTTAGCTCTAGGAGCTTGATGTAATTTTGTATCCCTTACATCCCTCAAGGTTAGGTACATCAAGGTCAAGAAAATGCACCTAGCCCCCATAATCCCTCTGTACGCTCATGTAGCCTCTAGGATCTCTAGTTCAAGTCCTGGTGTTTGCTGCTTATTCTCCTGCTCGCTCGTATCGTGAAGAGTGGAAAATTCTAGTGTGCTATGAAATTTGATGTCCCTCATGTCCCTTTGAGGTGAGGGACATCAGGGTTGAAAAAATTCACCCAGACCTCATGATGCCTCAAGGTTCCTCATGCGACCGCTTCTCGCCCCTCTAGTGCTTTAAAGCTATTTTTAGCTTTAATCCCCTGTTGTTGGATCTCCGCCACATGTCAAGATGAGGTGTGCTATGAAAATTGATGTCCCTCACATACATTTTAGGCAAGGGATGTCAGGTACATGAAAATTCACCTCTCTCCTTACTGAGAGCTTTTTTCAAATTTTCAAATTTCCCTCTTCTTTATAACTTCTAACATCTAAAAATCCCGTGAAACACTTTCTCTGCATACTCCTCTACAAATTTTCACCACCACTCTACCATTTCCAAATCTCAAACTAGATTCACCACAAAAATGAAATCCTCTACCCCATGTTGATATGAAATTCCCAAGAGAAATATTGAACAAACAAAGGAGAAGAAATGAAGAAGAAAAACAGGAAAATCTCCATTGCTTTGAAAAATAAAGTTTTGAAGAGATCTTGCAAACGTATGCATGGATTGATGAACCATCTTTTTATGTTCCTTACTCTATGAAAAACCATTAGAAACACACCTTCATACCCTCCTCCCATGGCATAAAACATTCATAGTAAATAAATCCTCTTTATAGCCCAACGGAGAAAAAATCTTGATTTCCTGTCAAACTAGCGGTCGGATCGAGCTAAAAACTTGCCCTCAGATTCCAAATGAAAAACCTATCACAATGGAGTTAATTTCATCATGATCAGAGACAAAAACTAGACCTGCAAATTTTGAGCTCCATTAATGGCCACCATGACAACTCTGTGCCCAAAGCCACTGCCAGGTGAATTTTTTTAATTTTATTTCCAAGCATTCTAATGGGAAAAATCAAGTGAAATTCGGAGGACATGACCGTGAAAAAAAGACGAGTTTAAAAAATAATGTTTTATCACAAATTGAGTAGTTGATGTCCACTTTCTCAAAAATAGTATGTTATCTATACAGACTTGCAGTGTTTGGCAAGTCTCCATCAAATGTGGTTATGGCAAAGGTAATGTGAATTGAAGATCACCAGGATGCCGAATGATTGTCCGAGGTGAAAATAGTGAAAATGACCACTTACTAAAAATATTAAGTCACCTCAAGAAGTGGTCGAGGTGAAGGCAGTGTGTGCAAGAGAGAAAGAGGGAGTTCATCACATCAAAATGGTCAAGAAGAGGCAAAAATCACCTCTCACCAAAAATAGTAAGTCTTCCATCTAGGCACTTGCTATTAATAGTAAGTTACACTCAAAGGGTAGTTTTGGCACAATAATCATTCAAGGGAACATCATCGTTCAGGATCATCTATGGGAATTTCTTATAGGGCATTTGAGATCCATCCCAAGGAACCCGACAGTGTCTTTCGACACTCACTACATGGTGTGGGTCACAGGTATATCATACGCAGGGTGGGATTTTATTTCATCGGTGGAATATTTCATTCAACTTGAGAAGTGTCTATGATCCAAGATGAAGGAGTTTCTCGGTGCAAAGAGTTCAAAGATTCAGAGTTCATTACATTGGATCATCCCATCGAGTCATCTGGAAGGATCAATGGACTTTATCGGAGGAAGAGTATTTCATCATCAGCATCATTATTCCTTCTTCTTCTCTCTCTCTCTCTCTCTCTCTCTCTCTCTCTCTCTCTCCCAACATTATCTCTCTTCTTCTTGTTCTAATTTTCCACTTTGGGATTGCACTTTTTCATAATGCCTTAATTAATTAAAAATAATTTTATTTTCAATGTAATAAGTCACCCTTAAGTTATAAAAGGGGACTTAAAGTTTTCCTAAGAATGTGAAAAGTTTCAAGGCATATGAAGGGTCAATGGGGGTTATATGAAGAGTATTTTCTCTTCCTATAAATTGTAAAGCCATTCCCATTTCAAAGGGTTGGTGATTGATTTTGTAAACTCAAGAGTGCATTGTACTTAGAGAGAACAAAGGAGATAGCCATTTTCTTCCATTTCCATGCTATGTACAATTTATGCTCAAGCATCAATAAAAGGAGTTTCATACCTTTTTTTTTACAAGGATATTTTAGAAACTTTGAGTTCTCAATCTTAATTCATCTTGTTTCCATTTCAGGGTTGTTTCTTCTTAACTTTAATGCATGTGTGAAATTTTTGGTTAATGGGTGTGGGACTCTAATTTTCTACCCATGACATTAATCCCCTCTTCTCTTTTCTCACTCCCTTTCCCGCTCTCTTGACAAATTCCTCTCTATAAATAAATCACTAGCTTTGTCACATGGTCGGTGAAGTTCCCTTGTTGGATCCCCGGCCACAAGGCCACCAGGAAAATCCACCTTTAGTTGCACATGCATATCGACGACAACTACATTGGTTAACTAGAGGGAATTAGATTCCCAGTGTTGGAAGAATTCCACAAGTTTTTCCACCAAAAAAATTTCTCACCAGCATAATAGATGCCTTTGGTGAAGGGTAAGGTGGTATTTTTCTACAAAATGATCGTGTAATCACTTATGAAAGCAAAAGCCTCAAGGTACATGATCCTAATTACGGTCCCCTTGCTTTAGAGCTTTCTTTCGTTTTGCATGGTTTGTAAGTTTGGAGACATTACCTTTTGGGAAAGCCCTTTGAACTGAAAACAGATCATCTCGGGCTGAAATACATCTTCACATAGCCAAACTTAAATGTAAGGCAGTGAAGATGGTTAGATTTTTTATCACAATATGAATTTGATATCAGCTATATAAAAGGTAAGGAAAATATAGTGGCAGATGCGTTAAGTTGTAGGAAGCATATTTCCGCCCTTGTCACTTTGAGAACCCAATTCAAGGATGACATAAAGAAAGAATGATGGTTGATTCTTATTATCAAGCAAAGTAAAAATAGCACTTGCTATAAATCCTAATGATAGGAGATACAAAGGATTTAGATTTGACAATGAAGGAGTCCTTAGATTTGAAAATCGAGTTTACGTACCTTCAAAAATGAACTAAGGATGAAAGTGATAAAGGAATTTCATGATGCTCCTTATTCTAGACATCCTGGAGTGACTAAGATGTTTGCTGATGTAAAACAATAGTATTTTTGGAAAGGGATGAAGAAGGATATAGTAAACTATGTATCACATTGCTTGGAATGTTAACGAGTTAAGGTTGAACATTTGCATCTAACAGGATTGTTGTACCCTCATAACATTCCGCACTATAAATGGTAGGTAATCAGTATGGATTTTATGCAAGGAATGCCTATGTCAAGGAATAAACATGATGTAATTCTGGTTGTAGTTGACAAGTTAACAAAAGTGGCTCATTTCATACCAGGGAATCTAAAAGATGATTCACTGTTCTTGTAAAAAGGTTTGTGCATGATATTTTCATATTGCATGGTGTACCTGAATTGATAATTTTAGATAGAGATCCTAGGATGACTTCTCGTTTTTGGAAAACCTTGAATACCGCTTTAGGAACAAAGTTGAATTTCAGTTCTACGTACCATCCAAAAATAGATGGACAGACTAAAAGGGTAAATCAAGTGATGGAAGACATGCTCAGAATGTACTGCATGGATCAATAGTACAAATGGGAAGAATACCTTCCACTAGTTGAGTTTTCCTACAATAACACTTATCACTCCTCGCTGAAAATGGATCCTTTTGAGGCCTTGTATGGATGTAAGTGTAGAACACCTGTTAGTTGGGACAATGTGGAAGATAGAGAAGTTATAGGACCTAAATGTTGACTAAAATGGAATAACAAGTTAAAATCATTCGAGAATGATTGAAAGAGGTTGTTGATAGATAGAAAAGCTACACTGATTTAAAGAGAGTTGATAGAAAATTTGAATAAGGAGATAAAGTTTTCTTAAGGGTTAAGCCTAAGAAAATTTAAATTTCATTTAGAAAGGAAGCCAAATTGTCACCTCACTATGTTGGACCCTTTGAGATTATCGAAGTAATCAACCCTGTAGCATACCAGCTAGCGTTGCCTCCGCACTGTCCAAGATGCATGATGTTTTTCATATCTCTTTGCTTAAAAAGTATGTATCAGATTTATCACATGTACTTAACTAGAACTATTTACAAGTTCTAGATCTAGGTGTCATCGTAGTTGAACCCATAAGAGTGCTGGAAACTTGCAAGTTGCACTTGCGAAATAGAGAAATAAGTCAATGTAAGGTCCAGTGGGACCAATTTTCTAAAGAAAGTGCCACTTGGGAGAATCGGAAGAAATGAAAACTTCTTTTCCACATTTATTTTAGTGATAAATATAAGAATTTGATATCTGATACTATGCTTTTGATATTTTTATTGATGAATGACTGGAAAAACTCATGAAATTTTGTTGTTTTAGCAAAAACTTGGTAAAATAAGGTTGTTACAACCTGATAAAATTATTGTTTACAGTTCTGGAAGTGGATTAATTGTAAGCTTCAGTGATGATATTATGAGTTTATGATATTTTTGTGTGTGTAATTTTATCTGCTTATTCTAATTTCTAAGAATGATATGAACTAATCACGGGGACGATGATACTTAAGGGGAGAGGTATGTCATACCTTGTTAATTCTATCTTGGATGAATAGATACGTTGCCCATATGTAGGTGAAATTGTATTGCTTATCATTCTTTACTTGACTAAAGTTGGGTATAAACAATATGTTTATTGTTTAATCATGTTGATTTCATTATCTAGAAGGTTTATAATGATGGCTTGATTTTATTTTGTAAGATTTCTTCTTGATCGATCTTATACTTATGTACTTATTTTTGCTTCTAACAACATGTGCAATCAATTAATTTTATGATCTGGTAATGTGACTAATTTTGAAGTCCCTTGTTGGAAAAAAAGGTTATTTGATAATCGGGTCATAGAACCATTATATGGTCTTCTTTTGGTATTATTATTAAAAGTCATTACATGGCATTCAAACAAATGTGGTCTAGTTCGTAAAATGATTAAAAAATCATGTCATATCAACAAATAAATACACACACACACACACACACACATATGTAAATATATATACATATATACATATATACATATATATATCTATATACATATATAAGTGTTATTGCTTATGTTTTAATATACGGTAGACCTTTATAAGGTCGAGTTATTTTAATTTTTGGTAAGGCAATGTTTGGGTGGGTTGATAACCCAACCAAGCTCTACCCGAGCTCATATCGAGCTGGTCACTTATACGCCACTCGAGCCAACTTTAAAATGGATAAAGGCCACATCGTCCAATGTGCTATCAAGTGCAAGTTTTAGGTTGTTGATTTGGTTGATCTCCGACCTCTGGATCGTAGATAACAACCCAAATGAATGACAAAGATGTTTAGACAGTTGGTGAAAGTTCCAAAGTTGGCGGATGGTAGAATGATAGGGAATTAGTGAGGAGTTTGGGATAATATGGGATAGTTTCTTTAAATGAATTGAATGTAGTATTTTCGGAGAAGCGAGAAGCTTCTTGAGGAAGCTACCACCGAGCTAAGTGGTTATTTTGTGATTCATTTTTGATGTTGGTATTTTTGGCTCACCATGCGAGCTTTGCATGAAAATTTGATCATGGATTTTTTTGGGGTGATCTATTATGGAACTTTGCATGTAAATTTTGACTCTAGTTAGTTTATGAGGAAATATATAGACTAAGCTATGGATTTTATTGAGCTCTTATTTTGATTGAAAGTTATTCTTTTGTCTAGTTTTTCATGTGAGTTGTGGAAGATTTATAGGAAGAAGAGGAAGCACACTCGATCTTCTGTAAATGTTTACAAGCATGATAATGTCTCTCGCTCATCTTTATCATTTATAGCATTTAGATATTTTAATGTTGAATGGAGAAAATTGGTTTTTTTGTGCTATCATTTTCTTCATCAATGATTTGATTATGGGTATGGCTTAGATCTAAAGTTGAATACCATGGATGTTTTCTCATCTATTTGTGTATATCTATTTGAGTATATATACTTAAAAATATATATTCTTCTTACCCATGAAGGATCGAGTTATATACAGGCCATTCAATAGTAAGGCCATGATATTTCTATGAATATGTTACGGGTTGCATTTCCCATCTACGAATGGTTTCTTACACGTTATGAGGGAATCATGTAAATGATCGGGTACCTTGGTATTTGCATTTAGTTTCACCCATGTTTAGGTGGGTTACTTTTGTGCCTGGTACAAGTTGTATAAGATTACTTGTGTAATTCTTATTTTTGAGCTCAATCTCATATACATGTAGCCGAATGTTATTTTTCCACATCTTCATTGTTGATAGAGTGAATATAAGAGTGGGTTATTAATACCCAACTCAGCCTTTTTCGATTCTCGGTTGTTTCAATGGGCTTAAGGTTTTATTTGTGGAGGATGGCCTCAACTATGAATTCTTTTGGTTTGGTCTTACCATGTAGCTAGTTTCTATTTTCATGGAATGTATTTTATGGTGTGATCTTGTAAAGATATTCATTGTTTCACTCCTATGCACAACATTACAAAGTTGAGTTTAGATTTCTAGCGTAATGTTGATTATGCGACTCACTTGCCTACTCGGGTTTTGGTTATGGGCTATTGTTTATCAAGTGGAGACCGAGATGCATGCTCGGTCGATGGATAGTATGGTCATTTTGACCTTTCCACTTATTCATTTATTTAATATCTTAAGACCACTCAATGGTCGATGCAGAAACTGATTTGATTATTAATCACCGTATGGTGAAGGGTTATGATATTTTGTTTTTAAATATGGTTTGTTTGAACCAGTGATTGTAGGATTATACGTACATGGAGAAACCTGTGGACTTAGTCCGAATGGTTAAGACGTTTATCCTATCCTTAGGCTTGGTTGTATCCTTCCTTATGTAAGTTGTAATGTTATTGGGTTTGTTTTCATTGGTTCTAATAAATTAAGGTTATTTGGTTTTAAGGTATTTGGGAAGATAAGTTATTTGATGATAATCAATTACTTATGTCGAATAAATAAACTATTATTATATAAACAATGCATGTACTCCTACTTATTTGAGAAGGAATAATTTATTCGGATAAGTTAAGATTATTTCGATAAGGTTATGGTTTGATGATATTAAGATATTGTGTTTGGATATTTTAATTATTATCTTTATCAAATTAAGACTCTTAATATTATTATTAAGACATGACTTGAGTGATATAATACTCTTTTCTTTTAAAATCAAGTTATATGAACCTGGAATGAAGGTTGTGTGGTTTGTATGATTACCTCTTGACTCATAATATTAATATACGATGATGGTAGAAACAAGAATGAATGTTTAAGTATAAAGTTTAATACTTGCTTAATGTTTTTAAATAACCTTGTTTGGGTATAAATGACATAGTTGATATGTTTTTGAAATTGATATTCATACTTGTGATCTGTTAGTAATTTGAATTATTCTTTTTATGATTTGAGTTGAAAAATCATATGTTTCCTTTTGGATTATGAAAGAAAGGAAAAATGAATAAAAGGGAAAATGATAAGTTGTTATCTTAAATGATATTTCAGATTATGTTGTTTAGTTTGAATTATGTTCATTGAAATATTTCAATGCTATAAATCGTAAAGATATGATGGTTGAATTTTTCATGCTAGTTCTTTCAAACTAATGGTTGCCTAACATTTTTACAGATGGCAGAATTTAAGTCTTATTTGGAAGATGATTTGTTAATGGCTGTGTTGATTTCTTGATTATGATTGAAAGATGTATTCATTACTTAATTGTTGTAAAAGTGAGCTTGTGCTTCGCTAAATAATTTGTGAAAGGCATTATGGCCTCTGAGATTTTGTATAATTTTTGGAAAAAGGAAATAAAAGTTTTATATTCAAGTTTTGGATATTGTTGTAATAAAGATCATGGTTTCTCATATCAATTATTCAGTTCTTTGTATCTGTTAGGATATAATTGTGATTGAATTATTCAATCTGCTTCTTAAGTTAGGTACTATCATAAAGTTGAATAATGAACAATGAGTGATTAATACCCTTATGTGTAATAGCTTTAAATATAAAGAATGAACTAAAGCTATATGAAGGATATGAGATATAAGCTATTAATTAAATGAATGTGGTTTATTATTTTATAGTTGTATGATTGGACTCTTGTATGATGATAAATGATTAATGACCATTTATTATTTAGTCATAAGTATGTAAAATTTATGATTATGAATGATTGTATTACATTCAGTTGATGAGTTCAATTAATTTGTACTTAGGCAATTAAAACAACAATGTCGTAACTTAAATAAATTAGGGACTGCATTAATAATGCAACATCTCTATTGCCTAATTGTATTGAGATGCTTAAAGAATTTCCATAAACAAACTTATGAAATTTATAACGAATAATTATCAAAACTAAGTTATAGACCTTAGGATCAAATAATTATTGCGATGAAATATTGTTGTGTTATGAAAATTAAACCTGTCATAAACTAATTCAATGAGGTGAATAAGTTACGACAAACCTAATACATGGTACTCGGTAGGCCAACTTCAGATGGTTGTTGTAGTGCGGTGTTCATCGAATGACACAAGTCATTCAATGAATACTTCCATACAACAGTTATCCTAAGTTTTCCCTCGAGCTCCATTTATTACATGTCGTAATCAATAAGGAATTGAGTTATGCTAAGATGTGGAGGTTATCTATCCATTTTGGTCTAGTTACCTTTGTACCAACTTATGTTGGCTATGGGGAAGAAATTGATCATATGATGATGCAAGTCGTTACATGATCTCTTTCTCTCCCATAGGAAACCTAAGTTGGCACAATCATGCTTCATCATCTTTGGATGAACAAGTTTTGTATCATGTGCATAACTTGAATTTGATTAACTTAAAAATTGATCAATTATGATAACTGAACCAAGTGACATGGTGATGGGACATGTTTTGGAGACGAATGTGCAGTCTAGAAACAAAGCATGCAACACATGACTCATAAACTTTTTCTAAAGTAGTGTATTTCATTACATTGTCAGGTTCACCTAGTTATAACTAAAGTGTGAGATGCCAGATGGGATTTGATTAAATGAATTCTAGGTAGAAACTTAGAGAAACACTTGTAAAATCAATGTCGAGAAGGGCACTAAAGGGTATACATTGTATATAGACTCGAAAGAGTATCTTATGGGGGATCATTGAATCTAGTTGACCCATAAATATGCACATGCTTAATTGATTTTTTATCTAAATAATTGTAATTATAATTTGCTAGAATTAAATGTTATTTTGTATATTTACATTATTGAAGGCATCATTTTAATTTGGGAAGTTAATTTTTATTTTCCTATAATTATGATGTTTGGAAAGTGGTTGTTACATTTTGGTATCAGAGTTGAAGGTTGTAACTCTTGGACCTATTGATTCCTTACACTAACACAAAATTAAATTCTTTTCTAACAGAAAACATGGTTAGAACAAGGGGAAATGTTACGAATAACCAACTTGTGAATGGAAAAGTAAAAACAATGCAGAAGTTAGACAAGATTCTTGGTTCCCTTTAGGAAACAAGAAATGAGATGGCTTTTTTGGAATAAAAATCCTAGGAAATTTTAGTGATCATGAAAGTGATGGTGAAGAATCATCACATGAGCATCTGAATGCTAAAAAAAAGTGATGTTATAGATCCTAATGCAACAAATAATAATGTTACTAATGAAAATGCTAATGTAAATATGAATGTTAACAAAGTTAACCCACTTGAGAACAAGAGGGCACATTTGGCAGTTAAATTGTCAAATGATATCAAGAGGATAAGTCATTAAAGTTTGATGGTACCACCTTGGAAGATGAACCTAAGAATTGGCTTAGCGAAATGGATTACTTTGTAGTAAGGAACTTCTTAAAAGAAACTAAGGTAGTTTGGGGAGCCTATCATCTCTCCAATGAGGCATCCTCATGGTGGGACATACAGAAGGTTGAACTAGTAGTAGATGAAGCAAATTTTACTTGGGATCATTTTAAATCATACTTTAGACAACGTTGGTTACCCAGGTTTATTATGATCATAATATGTTTGAATTTTAGACATTAACACAAGGAAAAATGATAGTGACTGAGTATTGGGAGAAGTTTACTGAAACTTCTCAAGTACGTACCTCAGTACCAAATGGATGAAAAATTCTGTATTAGGAAATTTATCATGGGGTTAAACCCGTGATAGGAGGTGAATTTGATGTCCACATACCATAAACAATGACAATTTTATTTGAAAAGGCTATAATGAAGGAGATTCAATTGTTGGCTATTTCTACACAGAGAGGAAAAGAAAAAGAAGGATGTTAGTGCACCATCACCATTAGCACCTAAAAAATTGAAAAAAAAAAAAATAGAAATAATAATGGCAATGGAAATAAAAACACAAAGAGTTAATACTTTTGCAAATAACAAAAAGAATGGGCTGAAAAATATAGCCAACAATGAAAATAAATCTGAAAGGAAAGGACCATTTGGGGGCTGCTATATCTGTGGTCTAGATCATTATGCTAATAAATTTCCTCAAAGGAAGAAATATGGCAACCAACAACATCATATTCATGTTGTAGTGATAGACAAACAAGCTGAAAAGTAAGCTACACCACATCAAAGTTACAGGTAAGTTGTATGGATTACCTATAACCATTTTATTTGATATTGGTGCTACTTGAATGTTTTGTTTCAATAAAATTTGCATCTAAAATTAAAAGAAAAGTTGTTCTTATGAAATATTCATGGAATGTTCATCAGATAGAACAATGTTGTCCACACTGTTAAATAATGTTTTTTTGGTGCAACTCTTTAATTACCAATATTTTCCATTGGAGTTGACTTATATTTAGCCCCTCTAGGCTCATATGACATAGTCATAGGTATAAATGGTTAGCTCAGCATAAGGCAACTGTAGACTACCTAGAAAAGTGAATTAAGTGCCTTGATGACCTATAGAAAATAACAGAAATTCAGGGAGTAAAAAGAGGTTTTTCATTTCAAAAATCACAACAATGTAACTTAAGAAAGCTAAGAATAAAAGCTACATGTTATATACTTTGTAAAAATTACAGATTTGGGTGAAGAAGGTAAGAATTTTGTGGAAGAAAACTCACTTTTACGTGAGTACAACAATGTCTTTCCCAAATAAATACCTAGTCTTCCCCTAAAAGAGATTTTTATTTCACAATAGACATCAAACCAGGAACCAAACCAATTTCTAAAGCTCCCTACAGATTGGTGATAAGGCCAAAATATGTCTCGTTAATGTGCAATAAATGATCTTATTTTACTCTCCTTTTTATCAAGTTTGATTGCATTTTGTGACTTTTGTTTGATCTAGTATAAGTTAGGATGTAATTGTCCATATTTTGTTGGATTTAGTTCTAACATCTAAAAACTCTATAATTCCTAACAAAGTGTGTGGAAATTCAATTTTTGTAATAAAACATGTCATAATCACCAAAAGAACAAAGTATGAAGTAATCAACCTGTTTTTGGGAGCATTGGCTTGATACAAATTAGTTCCTAACCTATAGACTTAGTTCCGGAACTCCATCACACATCTAAGGAACTCTATCGCTTAGTTCCGAACCTTTGGACTTAGTTCGAACTCTAGCACTTAGTTCTAGAACTATTGCGCATAGCTCTAGAAATTTCACAAGTAGTTCTGGAATAGTTCCCTTTGGTTCCAAAACTTCTCCAAAGTTCTTGAATCAATGGGGATCTATTTATTTTTGAAAAAATCTGATCTTAGAGAAATCAATGGGCCTTCCAATCTAGAGTAGATCAACAGATTGTCGATTCTTCATACTCCGCATTTAGAGATAATTTATCGATAACCGTACATCCAACAAGGTTTCTAAATTCCACATCTATTTTGGGAACTATTCAATTCCATTTGAATCGGTAGAACAACTATGATTGTAAATGCATCTTTGGATGATGAAATATACAAACAAACCTGTAGATAGATTTAATATATATAGAGATAGATAGAAATATAAATACAATGAAGTTTGTAAGATAGAACATTTTAGTAATAAAATAGCCACTTCATTTTGAGAGAATCATACTTTGTCAAATCCTGACTCAAGGAGGAGCAAGGGCTCACTCCTCCAAGAACTAGGATCCTTTTTTATTGGTATTTATATTTCTAAGAAAATAATGTAGATTTGTTAATTCTATGAATGCTTTTGATTCTTTAGTTTAATTATGTTATGTACTTATCACTGCAGGTGTTATAGACTAGACTCTTATTTTCTTGAAAGTATTTTCGATTTCCAAACATTTTTATTTCCAAACGTGTGTTTATTTCCAAACAAGTGTGTTTATTTATGTAACGTGTGTTTATTTCCAAATGAGTGTTTATTTCACAAGTTTCTTGTATCATTGATAAAATAAGGCTTTGGCCATGAAATCCTAAGGACACCAAAAATAAAATAAATAACAAATACCTATAGTCAATTACTAGATCACTAGTATTCTTCTTGTTTCATATAGCTTCAGACACACCCTTGGTTTGAATATGACATCATCTAAGAGTTGATTAAATGAAGGGAATAATGACACCCATCATTGACAACAATAGAAGTTGTTGAGCTGAAAGCATAACTTCATGAACTTTTATCAAAAGGTTTGATCAAAATGATTGTCTCTCCTTGGGGTGCACTGGTCATCTTTGTAAAGAAGAAGGATGGAACACTTAGGCTTTACATTACTTATTAGATGCTTAATAAATCCTAAATCAAAAATAGGTATCATCTCCCAATAATTGATGATCTCTTTGATTAGATGCGTGGAGCATTAGTTTATTCTAAGATTGATCTTCAATCAGGATACCATTAGTTGAGAATAAAAGAGGATATATTCACAAGACTGATTTTAGAACAAGGTATGAACACTATGAATTCACTATGTTACCTTTCATGGTTACCAATGCTCCAACAACTTTTATGAATTTATGAATAATATCTTTCAAGCATACTTGGACAAGTTTTTACTAGTATTCTTGGACGATATTCTCATTTATTTGAAAAGCATTAAAGATCATAATGAACATCTTAGAATTGTCTTAGATGTGTTAAGGAAGAGAAAATTGTATGGTAAACTTTCTAAGTGTTTGTTTTATCAAAACAAAGTGTAATATCTGGGACATATCATTAATAAGGATGGAATTTTGTAGATACATCAAAAATTACTACGATAACAAAATGGCCAACACCTAAAAATGTACATGAAGTAAGAAGCTTCATGGGATTGGTTGGATATTACAGAAAATTTGTAAAGGATTTCTCAAGAGTTATGGATATTATGATGTTTGGAAAGTGGTATTTACAATAGTATGGATAGTAATGAGTAGGTAATAAAGTGATTAAGTACTTATTGAGTATCTCAAATAGGATATCATGTTTTTAGTATTCTTATTGAACAAGAGAGGTTCCTTCGATTTTGGTTTCCTTAGTGGTTGAGATTGATCTTGTGGAACACACACATTGTTTCCTTTATGTAGGAATTTTACTTCACTTGTATGAGAACATGTATCATGTAAGGAATTTTTATGGCATGGCTTATTGGAAGGATTATTTATATGTGATATAAAATCCTTGAGAGATTTGATTTCAACATATATGGTTTGCAATTGGGTTTGAAAAGCATGTTGTAATGATTGAATAGACTCTAAGAGGGTGTTATAAAAGCTAACATCATTATGAATAGAAGGAGCTGAAATAACATAGGCCATGATGGTAGAAACAATGATATAAGAAACTCCAATTAGGTAGAAAAGAAAGAGAATCAATACATGGAGGGCCGAAAAATCAATTGACTATGGGGATAACACCCAAAAAGTGACGTTGTGAAAAAAGTGATTGTTTTCAACTGAATAAAATGACCATGTCTCAAAATATATTTTGAATTTAAAAAAACACAAAGAGGTTTTTTGGAGCTCAAAATTACACCCTTCCTTAAGTCATAGACAACCCAAGATTTTGAGGCAACATGGGACTATCTCTAAGTTGTGGGACTTGAACTAAGATAGAATTTCGATAAAGATGGTTCCTCTACCTATTCCTAATGCTAAACTACTCCTAAGAAAGGAAATACAACTATATAATTCTACTCTAACAATTCAAGTGACCAGGGAAAGAGAAAGGTGCATAAAACTGAAATCCTAAGCTAAAGAGAGGTGATAACACCAAGAAGAGGGGGAAAAGTGAAATGGGATAAAAATGGAGGACATGGTAGACATGAGAGCCATAGCCCACAACAACATTCAAATCACCATTTTCATGGAGCACAATAGATTCAAACCATCTATAGAGAATAAAACATGCACAATATACTGCGGATGTAATGAAAGACAATAAAATTCAATAGAACATAGCTAGTGTAAATAATAGCAATAAAACATGAATTTTATTGCTTAAAATAGATGCATAGTTCATTATAATGAAGGAGAAAGGAAATGATCACAATAAAAATTCCAAATCTGAGGCTTGCAACTCAAAATCCACATACAAAACTTGTAGAAGGATGCACTAACATTCCAAGAATGTCCAACCATTTCAATTGAGAATCACTTTACATTTTATAGAGAATGGGAAAGAGAGAGAAGATGAAAAATAGAGTTAACTCAAATTTCTATTTCCAATCACCAATAACATGCATTAATTCTCTGAAAATAGGTATGGGCACCCTTATAAATCCATTTCCTAATTATATCTTGCTTATGGAAGAAGAAATGGGCACCATACTTCATTAAATATGGTTGTTCAACTACCTAGAACTGTGTTCATTAATGTTGGTGATGTTTTACTCTTTTCCTCCCATCTACCCCTACCTAACACAAGATTTTTAGTTACCATTATGTAGAGGATGAAGAGACCTTTCTAAAATTATAAGTTTGTCAAATTTGGAGCACTTGGGTGAAATTTATGCCTATGCGGATCTAGGGGGTCGAGGAGGAACACGGGTTCTCTAGGCACTTCTATATTCCGCATTAATACCTCTTTTTTTGCTCTTTTTCCTTTTTGTAGGTGGATCGTAGGTTCAAAGAACTAAGGGAAGTGAGGAACTTTTCCATTTGTTCCAATTTAGCTTGAAAGGTCTACAATGGTTGAGGTTTTTGTTTGAGTTGGAGATTTGAGTGTTTATTAGAAATCAAGAATTGTTCCACCCGAGACTCAAGTTCCCACAATCTTTGCCCACTGCAATCTTGCACTACTTTTTTGATCGACCGATAGGATCATGCGGGGAACCTTGGACCCCTGAGGAACAATTCCACCTAGACTTGGTTCCTCTGCAACATGTTCTACCCACACCCTTCCTATCCACAACATTGTGTTCCATTCATTTTGGTTCCTTCATTGTGGCCCAAAACAAACCTTTCTGCAGGGAACTCCAACGTACGGTGAACCATTCCACCTCCCAATCCATTTTGTGCTCTTCACTCCACTCCATAACATAATAAGCCAACCCTCGAATACCTTCATTGTGGCCTAAAATCCTTTGTGGGGAACTGGAGGCTTGTGATAATTTATTTCACTTGAGAACTATAAGTCTAAAACATTGTCTCCTTTATATTGTGGATCAAACACCCATGCAGAGAACCAAGGCTCCAATGAACTTGTTCTATGGGCTCCAAATATCTGAAATACACTATAAAAGGCCCAATGTTGATTTTTTCCTCAAATTATCCCAAGTGTTTATATTTTTAAGCACTCGTAGAGAAGGATAAGAATGCCTTAAAACAATTACAAGTGCCCCAAAACATGAAAAATACCCGATTTCTCTAGCTTCTTCTTCAAGACTTCATGATAATACCTCAGCCCATATTTTTCAAGTTATCCAATTTTGTAAGGGGTGAAAAATTAGATAATAGTTTGATGACTCATGGGGTAATCTGCTAATTAGATTGAAGAGATCAATGGCCTTGAAGCATCTATTAGGCATGGAGTCAGCCTGAAAACATGAAAATTGATCCAAACTTGAAGAACTCACCCCTAATCCATTTGAATCACTACCTAGACATGGAGTTGATATGTTATTGCTTAAATTGAACATTCTCATTATAAAATTGTTCTAATTAAGATTTATTATGGAAGAAAATTATCTTGAATATGAAAATTAGTCATGTTTCCCTTGCAATCGATCTGTTGGAAAAATGAATGAGCATATGAAACTATCCCCAAATCTGATTTTTCCAAGTTTGAATAAGTTAGAGAACTTAGTCCTTAATAAGAGTGGAAAGTTGATTTAAAAATAGACCAAAACATTGATTTATTGATAAGGATGAACATTGCAGATTTTTGAATTACATTTTGATTTGATGCATGCACCTGTGAACTACCCAAAACAACTTCTTTCTTTCACCTTGAACTCCACTTTATCAAATGGATTGTGCAACAAAAATAAGGGCACAAACTATATACAAAATGGAATACCATACATGTTCCAAGTGGAAACATGCTAAGTTATCACAAGCACTTCTTTTACTGAAAAAAAAACCTACACTACCCTACTCTAAACAAAGGCAAAGGAAACTCAAAAAATCATGTAATAGTTAGGGAGAATTAGCTTCCTTTCCTCACAAATTGAGACAATGCAACTGATTTGGAATCGAACATGGTCCTTAATGAGAGTGGAAAACTATTGTGAATTTGTTCTCCCTATCCTCTCTTTAAAGTATTAGGCTGGAAAATAAATAAAGACCTCTTTTAGTTGCTATGTATTTGGATTTGAGAGGTATTACAACTGATCCTTGGTACATTATTGCTATTCCTCATGCTCAAGAGAACATTATTGGTGGCAACTCCTTTTTGGCACTAAGCTAGCTAGATATCTAATTAGGCAAGGTTTCATCTTGAAAGCTCAACCCCATGGATGGGGGCATCCTATAAACTTTCTTGAAGGTGGTGGATGTTTCTAAGATGATCTAAAATTTGTCTTTATTCTCTTTTAGAAAACACCCATGTTTCCACCTTGATGGCTTCATTTTCTCTTTCTCCACTCTCTATCCCAATCTAATTTTCCACCATTAAAAGTGTAGCAAGTTCTAAACATGCAGAACAATGAGGATCATTGCATTCCATTAAAACATATTTCTCACTTTGAAAATATTCTTCCTCACTTTCTTAGATGGCATTAGTTTTCAAAAACACTTTCTCTTCCCTGCAATTACAATATGATTGTTCTTCACATCTTCCTAAATTTTCTTGAAATTCAGCTCCTCTTTTTGCATAGTTTTCACATTCTCATCCTCCCAATCTGAATCATACCAATCCTCCACTGATATAAAATTTTCATCCTTGGTAGAATTGGTTGGAGAAGAAGCATTGAAATGGGATTGCTATTTTGTTGCATGCTTAGGAAGAGATATTTGATGCCCAAGAGACCTTATTTTATCAACTCAGAGAAGCCAAATGATCCTCCAAAACATAATCCCTACACTTCGACTCTATATCTCCTAACCAAATGTATGATTTTGCATAAAGACTTGTTGTTTGGAGTATTGCATGGGCTACTCCTTTTCTCCAAAATCATAGAAAACCTCATGTTCTACTAACCTTATAAGATAACTTGGTTTAGTAAGGGATAGGTATAAGATAAGGACCTCAAATAATACAAGAATGCCATACCTTATGAGGGTATGAATTCTTGAGGAATTCTATGCCAAGTCCTTGTAAATATGATGTTGAAATCGAGATAAACTCCATTAGAGCCTGTTATATTTTTTTGAGATGTTCCATGAGGAAAATGAAATTTGTATTCTCCTTGAACTGTTGTGTAGTTTTTCTCCCAACTAATCCCATGTGGAAATGGATTGTGAAGTCAAACTATTGTACCAATATCTTGTTTTACCTCTAAATGATGAAACAAGAAGTCTAAGGAAAATGTTCTCTTCTATGATATTGTGAATGGCAAAATGGTTTGCTATATCTTGAATGTGATCAATAGGATATTGATCTCCATTTCCATGGAAAAGAGGTAGGTTTTTCAGGGCTGATTTGGGGATATCATCCCACTTGCTGCAAATGGAGGGGAATAAAACTAAAATGTGAGAATGGAAGATCTTTTAAAGATCCATGACTGAGGTGGAAACATAAAAATGTGTAAAACTAAAGGGAAAAGTATGTAAATGAGATCATTGGTAGTTTAAATCGGTGGAGTCGCAAGATGTGTTGAAAACATACTTCTAAAGGCTAAATACCACCAAGAACACATCAATCTTGTCGGTATGCATTGTAAAGCTCTTTCAAATGAAGTCCCACCGGCATGCCAAAACTGTTGTTGCATGGAAGCCGACAAGGTGGTTAGGATATTGTAATGGAACACCTATGTAATATAAATCTTTCAATATTTATCCCACTATTCGTGCTAGAACTCCATTTGAGCTCAAAATTGCACCTTGCCTTGAGTCATAGACAACCTAGGATTTTGAGGCAACATGGGACTATCTCCAAGTTGTGGGACTTGAACTAAGACAAAAATCAAGAGAATGATGGTTCATCTACCTATTCTTAATGCTAACCTACTCCTAAGAAGGAAATGCAACTATATAATCCTACTCTAACAATCCAAGTGACTAGAAGAAGAGAAAGTGCATAAAACTGAAATCCTAAGCTAAAGAGAGGTGATAACACCAAGAAAAGGGGGAAGACACTCTCAAATGAGTGAAAATGGGAGGAAAATGAAGGAGGAGAGGGTAGACATGAGTACCACAGTCCAAAACAACATTCAAACCACCATTTTCATGGAGCACAATAGATTCAAACCCCGCATATAGAAGAAAACATGCACAATATACCTGCAAATGTAATGAAAGGAAATAAAATACAATAAAACACAACTAGGGAAGAGAATAGCCACAAAACATGAATTTCATTGCTTCAAATAGATGCACAGTTCATTACAATGAAAGAGAAAGGAAAGGATCACAATGCAAATGTCCAAATATGAGGCATGCAACACTTGTATAAGTATGCACTAGCATTCCAAGAATGTCCAACATAAGAGCGTCCAACCCTTCCAAATCAACATCATTTCACATTTTATAGAGAATGGGAAAGAGAGAGAAGAGGGAAAATATAGGGAACTTCTAGATTTCTACTTCCACCCACCAATAAATTACATTAATTATTTAAAAATAGGTATGGGCACCCTTAAAAATCCATTTCCCAATGATATATTGCTTATAGAAGAAGAAATGGGCACCATACTTCATCAAATTTGGTTGTTCAGCTACCTAGAACTGTGTTAATTAATGTTGGGGATGTTTTCCTCTTTTCCTCCCATATACCATTACCTAACACAATATTTTAAGTTGCCATGATGTAAAGGATGAGGATACCTTTCCAATGGTATAAAGTTTGTCAAATTTGGAGCACATGGGTGAAACTTATGCCCATGCGAGATCCAAAGGGTCGAGGAGGAACACGGGTTCTCCAGTGCTTCTATAGTTTGCATTAATTGCCCTTTTCTTCTCTTTTTCCTTCGTTGTGGGTTGATTAGAGGTTCGAGAACTTAGGGAAGCGAGGAAATTTTTATTTGTCCCATTTTGGCCTGAAAGATTTGCAATGTCACGGGTCGAGGTTTTCATTTATGTCGAGATCGGGTTTCGGTGGAACGAGAAGCTGCTTCCACTTGAGGCTCAAGTTCTACAATATTACCCACTTCCACAATATTGCACCACTTTTTTGATCGGATGATAGGATTGTTAGGAATTATTATTAGTGCTCACATTATTATAAAAGTTAGATTATAATTATGTTGAGTTGATATTACTAATTGTTATAATATATTGTTTTAACAATATATTATTATAAGAGTTTGTTGTACTCTAAAGTTATAAACGGGTAAGTTGTTTGTTGACTTCTATTTTCTAGGAAGTAGTTCTTCTATTATATTGGCTATATATTAGCCAAATATGTTGATGAAAATATATAGAAAATTAATAATATATTCGTGTTCGTCTTTGTAATTTGCATAAATTTAAGATTTGGTATCGAGCAAATTTGATTTCTGATGGAAGCGTAATTTATTTTAAAGGGCAGATTGCTATTTAATGCCCTGTGAATGAGAGGAATTTTATACAGGAGAATTAGTATTTCAGAATATAGATTTTTCTAGTGTCTATCTGAACAAGACATCAATGAATTGTATGCACATTATATTTGGGCCATGGAAGATGATTTGGTCGCGTAAAACGTTCATCTGCCAGATTTGACTGCACCTGAAACATTTTTATGATTTTGGCGTGAGCTGATGAATGAAGCATTTTAGCCGTATGCTGCCTCTGTTTCTCAACATTCAGTTTGGACTGAACTATTTTTTTGCAAGGGACGTGGCATTGGCGTACTAGCCAACAAGCCTTTCAGATGGTTGAAGCAGCAACATCTAACTCATTAGTAGAGCAGAAATGACTCCTCCTACTCGAACACCGAATGAAATGCATACATTAAGGATTGTCAGGACAGAGGTAGAAATGACTTATTGTATCTTTTGTCCCTAGAATTTATCAACAGCTTGCTGGCTACATTGATATTTGCCCCTCTTCTTTCAACACTCCGCTCTCACCGCATTTTACATTCTGTACCACAAAAATTCATCTGCAAAGCATGCGGGCTGGCTATAGAATTATTTTTATTCCCTTTGTATTCAGCCAGTCTATGCAATTTGTGGTTTTCTAGAGAGCTGCTCCTCCATCCGTGTGTAATGCGGTCCATGCATCCACAGGTCTCTTTTGACACCTTCGTGGCCTTAATTAGTTATGATTCCGGCATACCTTCCTATGCTTGCTTAGAAATTGACGGATCTCTCAGTAAAAGGAGATCAGTTTCAGTGATTTAGCATTGACAGAGATGACTGTATCCAGATCTGGATCTGCTACGCATGGGAAATAACATGCAAACTGGCTATGCAAAGCTGACTTTGGTTTGGTTCGCACAATGCAATGCAAGACATGATCCAACACGTGGCGGCCCGTGTCTACATGCAATCGTATGTGTTAAAATTTGGTTGTCGAATTTTGCTTGCTTGAATAGTCGATAGGTAGTTTGCGAGTTGTGTTGAAGTCGTTTACAATAGATAGTTGGAATTTGAAGTTATCTTAGTTCGATTGTCTTTAGTGTATCAACCCATTTTTTATAACATGCATGTGTGTCATGTTTTTAATGTCAAAGGATAGAGGGCATTAGGATGATGAATGTTGTCATTCTTAGTGAGTGTTCGGTGTTACTTTGGTCAAATTAAATATTTGGTATGTTTTAATGTAGTTTTTAGGGTCTTTTTGTCATTTTTGTATCAGTGTCAAAATCAATACCGAGTCAAGAGTTATTTTGTATGTCTTATGTCATATAAAAGTCCGTAAAATAAATAGGTGATTTTAGGATATTTATTTTTTGACATTTTTTTATTTTAGTCATTATAGTGTCGTTATTTATTGTCAGTCTGTCTAGGTCAATAATTTTGTTAAAAAAGGGTGCATTTTCGGTTGTATCTGACACCTATCTCACAATGGTCAAGAAAAGAAGAAAACAATGTATTCTCATGGAACCAATTACCATGGAGAGAGACATAAAAAATATACAAGATCAAGAAAATTCAGCTATGCTAAATTTAGAAGAAGGATATGAAGGTGACAGTGAATTTGAACCACCTAGATCTCTAAAAAGAAAAAGGTTGATAGCTAAAGAATACAAAGACCATCTTTTACGAAAAATGAGAAGTTCGGAAAAGAAGTCTGAGCACATTTCTCTGACCTAAGCGGTATGTACAACAGGAGGTAGGAGGCAAACGGAGGTTGGAGGTCATTCAACGACCTCTCGTCGGTTACCATAGCGACGAGGCCGCATATTAGCTTTGGTGATGTGTGTGCGGTTTGATTTTAGTGCTTCCATGTGGTGTGCCTCGGTTGCGGTAATCTTGTTTTCAATAAGTGGAAATTACACATTGAGGGGGAACATCATTCCAATGTTCCATTTCCAAAGTATGTCAGTTTTCTATGTATGTATGAGCAATGTATGTCAATGAAATTTCCTATGTTATTCCTAGTGAGATGTGACGAGGGCAGAATAGTACTTGGCATATCATGATGTGGTTGTAGGTAAACCACTTGAAAACCTTCATTTATGGTTTGTGGTAAACCAATAGCAAAACCACCATTCTTGGTTGTTAGTAATCCATTTGCAAAACCATCACTTTGTGGTTTGTGGTAAACCAATTACAAAACCACCATTCTCGGTTTGTGGTCAACCGTTTGCAAAACCATCCCTGAGGTTTGTGATCATCCTGTGAAAATCACCAGATCATGAGCAGGTGCAAGTACAAAGGCAGGTTTTCCCCATGTTCGCACTAAGGGGGGGAATGTTAGGAATTATTATTAGTGCTCACATTATTATAAAAGTTAGATTATAATTATGTTGAGTTGATATTACAATTGTTATAATATATTGTTTTAACAATATATTATTATAAGAGTTTTGTTGTACCCGTAAAGTTATAAACGGGTAAGTTGTTTGTTGACTTCCTATTTTCTAGGAAGTAGTTCTTCTATTATATTGGCTATATATTAGCCAAATATGTTGAGCAGAAATATATAGAAAATTAATAATATATTTTGTGTTCGTACTCTGTAATTCTGTACCAAATTTAAGAAGGATTGTGTAGGGGACCTTGACCCCTAGGAACCATTCTCAAGGACTTTGTTCTTCTATAACATGTTTTGCCCGCACCTCGCCTATCCACAATAGTTTTATCTATTTATTTCAGTTCCTTCATTACATCCCAAGAACCTTTATGGGGAACTCCAACCCATAATAAACCATTCCACCTCCTACTCCTTTCTCTGCACTTTACTCGATCCATGAACACACTAACCCAACCCCTTACACCTCATTGCAGCTTGAAAGCCCTTACGGATAACTGAGGCTGTAAGAACTTGTTCCACCCACGATCCGAAAGTTCTCAAAACATTGTATCCTTTGTATTGCAGCTAAAAAACCATGTGCGGAGAACCAAAGGCTCTAAAGAACTTGTTCTACACGGCTCCAAATATATGCAATACATTATAAAGGCCTAGTTTTGAATTTTTCCTCAATGTTTCCCAAGTGTTTAGATTTTTTAAGCTTGGAGAGAAGGATAGGAATGCCTCAAAACAACTGCAAAAATGCCCCAAAACATGAAAGATACCTTATTTCACTAGTTTCTTCTTGAAGACTTCATGATATTGCCTCAACCCATTTTTCAAGTTATCTAATTTTCTAAGGGGTTTAAAATTAGATAACAATATTTTTAAATCTATTTATCATAAATTAAAAGCTTTACGGGATTTTTCCAAAGGTGTGTATTTTTCCAATTATTTCCTAATTTCTAAAAATAGTAATTTTAAATTTCTAAAAGTGTGCTAAAAATGAATGAAAATAATAATAGGTTTTCGTTAAATATATAAAAATTAAAAGTTACCTCAAAGGAATTTGAAAATAGATTCGTTATGCTTGAGATAGAAAATAAGAGTTGAGTTTACAATTAAGAGCCCTTGAAAGTGACCTAAAGAGTAAAACGAACCATAAAACCCTAAGAAAATTTGTGCAAATAAGATTTAGGGATGAAGATACAATGAAAATATGGAACCTTATGGCAGCTAGGGTTTGGAGATAATCATTCCTAATACATGAGGAATAAATCCTAGACTAGGTTAAGGATTAAGTTAAAAGTGAGTTTACCAAATGTTATCACCCATTTTATATTTGATCAAGATTTATACATAGCCAAACAAGAATGAGATAGAAGTTATAAGGGTTATTATGATTAATTAGATTCCAACATTAACCATTCAATATCGAAATAGCACATCAATACTTACAAAAATGTACATGATACAATATAAGTTCACAAACAAAAGGGATTGAGTGCACTTAGCTTATTACAGATGATTCTCGACTGATTTGGGTGATCTAAATAATGGAGCAGGGAGATATATACTTAAGAATACCTCAATGTTGAAAATATAACCTGAATATTCTCCTATGTAGTACCATACGGGAGGAAATAATGTCCATACGGTCTTTACCTTGCTCAAAAATGTGATCTATAAATTTTTAGGTTTGTCATTTATTTGAATATCTTCGTCGTTATTGGCGAGTCACCTATTAGTTACACTACGAGGGTCTAAAAATGTTTTACTCAATCTTTATAGGCCTAACCATATATAATAAGTCCTACAAAACAAACATTAGTTACATTATGGGCACCCCATGCACTGCCAATGTTGGCACTACCCCAAAGATGCTTGAAACCACATGTCATTCTTCACATGGTGATGGCATGTGATATCTAGTTGTAGTGTAACCAGATTTTTCATCCTTTCTTTGACAAAGCTTAATTGAGTGTCTCTCTTAAAAATCTACTTGATTTGGTGAATTTGAGTAGTGTGGGAAGAAGTCCCTAGATCAAGCGGGAAGCTTCAAACTTGTAGATGGTGCTACCCTAATGAATGTGTAAAGATGTTATCAACGGGTGGGGTGATTTGGGTGCCTTTTTTCTAGATTTTGAAATTAGAGTCCATAAGAGTGTTGGGTTCTAAATGAAATGATCTTCACTTGCTTATATATGATTTTTAAGGTTATTTAAGTTACAAATGTTGACTAAGGAGTAAATGAGCTAATGATTAATTTATAACTAGATGTTTGGGAGAAAAGTGAGTAAGGGAGAAATTGTACACTAGGGTCAAGAACATATGGAAATTCCTTTCCACATTGTATGTTTTCAACCCTAGAAGTAAAATCTAAAGTGTGAAGTTTGGAAGCTAACCAAAAAAATTTCTTAATGGATTTTATGTAGTCAATTCTCGAGGAACTGTCGATATATGGGTGTGTATGATCAAGTAAGATAAACAAGAGACCTAGAGATGTACCAAATAACAATGTGTAAAGTGCACTTATTTGTAAAAGAGATCAATGTTAAGACTAACAATGTGAAAGATTAGAATTGCCAAAATTGAGTGTCACAATTTCATCTTAAGATTGAACTTTTAGCCTAATCTTCAACAAAACTTTAAGGTTACTTATTTCTATTTGTCTTTCATTAAACACATTGATGAGAGGCCTATGATTGATATTGTGATGAAAACTCTTAGCTTACAACCACTTGTGGCATGGTAGAATAATTAGTGGTGGAAATTTTACACACTCTTTAAGCTATATTCTTTGATGCTTATGTTATCCAAAATTACCCCCGTCTTATTTTGGCTTTTAACATGCTCAAAAAATGGACTTAGCCATTTTTATAGGTCTGTGACAATTATACGGCCATTAAGTTACACTTTCAAAAGCATTGGCGTTGGATTTCAAAAAACTATAGAATATTATTTCATTTTACCATAGGTTTACATGGAACTTAGTGTTCTGTGGGTTCTCCTAACCCATGGAACAAAGGACCTCAGTCAAAGACTTAGGTGGGTTTCGCTTAAACCCGCAAGACATTTAAAATTTGTGGTATAAAGGGAAATAAAGGGACCACGTGGTGGAAATTATTTTGAGCCAAAAGAGTTTCTAAGTCTCCTAGAGTTATAAATTGTGATGTGAAGAGATACATGGCACCACCCTATTTTCTCTTATTACTCGGACTTAAAAATGCAAAGGCCCATCGAATCGGGAGCAGCAAAGAGGAAGGAAAGTTTGACAGTCGTGAAATAGGGGAGACATGGAGCCATCTCATTGGTTCACATTTCACTAAGGCTGTTAGAAGGACTTCAAAGAAAATACTAACATGCAAAGTGCATGGAGCTTTCTTATTGGTTCACATTTCACAATTGTCGATAGGACTTCCAAAGTCTAACAACGCATAAAGTGCATGGATATTCCTCATTGGATGATGGTTCATGGATGTTAGAGGAAAAATCAAAAGGAATGAAATGCGAAGTGTGTGGAGATTTTCTATTGGCTCACACTTCACAATGGTCAATTAAAGGGATTTGAAAAGGCAAATTACGAAGAAACGTGGTTGTTTCTTATTGGCTCGCATTTCTAGGGGGTCTGACAAGGTATAAAATGTGAGAGGCGTGGATATTTATCATTGGTCCATGTTTCACAAGGACTAACAAAGGAAAAGAATAGTTTGACATCTTGAAGGACCGTGGCAAAGTTTTATTGGTCCGTATTTTCATGGAGGCAACCCGAAAAGCTAAAAGGTGAGGATGTATGGAAGGAAGGGGAGTAAAGCTCAATTTTGCAAACCAATGGGATATCTTGACACTTGGAAAAAGGTAAAGCAAGTACACATTGGCAGAGGTTGATCTTGAAACCAATTAGAGGTTGCCACGTGTCAAAATTATGTGCCTCTTAACTAGTAAAAATTCAAATGGCCATATCTTTTGATCTTGAGCTCCAAATTGGACAAAATTTATATCATTGGAAATATCTCATTGGGATCTTCAATTTAACATCATTAAAATCTGATTTTGGTCCTTTTGGAGAGTAAAATGGAAAACATGGATTTTGGGGGTAGAGAGAATTGTTTGAGCATGCAATCAATCAAATCAAGTGGTTTAACCACCAAAATTGATGAAACATGGCTTCATTTGCTTTTGTAGGAAAAAATAGACTGAATGATGGCTATGTAAAGTGCCCATGTGCTTGGTAGAAGACTCAAATGCAAATTGTTGGTAGATTAAGTCCAAAAATCCATGTCCCTTCTCTCTTCTCTCTTCTTTCTCTTTCTCTCTATTATATATTGTAAAACCTTTCATTTTGAAAGGGATGGACATTCAAAAATGTAAAGGAACTATGTCAAAATGGTTCTTGAGTATTTGTGAGCCATCGAACCTCCATTTTGGGCTTGGTGACATCTTCTTGTGCCTCCTTATGCAATCAGAATGGTATGTGCATATTTTTATTGTAATAAAACTTATTTTGTGGTGTTTTCTCAACCCCGACTCATGTTATTTACAATTTTCCCTCTATTTTACATGATGTATTGTGTTGTAAATGTATTTCTCCTTTGAAGTTCATTTTTTTGTATTTTATGTAATAATAGATGGTAAATGAAGCTTTGGGTCTATGTCACTTATGTTTGGCTTCTCGCTTCTCCATTTCCTTCTCTTTCTCCCTCACTAGAGTGTCTCTTGCCCTTTTTAAGAGCTATCATTTCCTTTTAGCTTAGGATTTCCCTATTATGCATCTTAATAACCCCCTCTCTATCTCCTTGGTCCCTTAGCATGGTTAGTTTAGGATTAGTTAGCTACATTTTCCTTTATATGAGTATTTTAACATTAGATTTAGGTAGAGGAAGTTGACCTTCTCTGTAGGTATACCTCAAGTATTAAGTCCCACAACTTGAGAGATGATCCCATGTTAGCAAAAATTAGGGATCTATCATGTGCAAATCTCGGGGTCCTACTTTTTTGTGATAACAATTTTAGCACGCCCATGGGACAACTTTGAAGTCATATTTTTTAGGTGTGCATCTAAGTTCTTTTAGAGGAGTTACATTACCCCCTTGTGTTCTTTACATCTTCATTTCACCAAGTTTGATGTGATCTTGACAAAATCCCATCCTTTGGAGGTTTTTTTAAATCACATCTGGTGACTCCACTTATCCAAACAACCCATCTTCTCATCGGCAACCCTTTCCCTTTCCTTTTCATCAATTTCCATCCATTTTCCTTTCATATCTTTCCATTTTCCTTCCATTCATGAAGTTATGAAATTTTGACTTCATTTCCTTCTTAGAACTCTCATTTGCAGCAGCTAAACTAGTTCTCTCCATCCCAATATTGTCAAAATCCTCCTCCAAGTCAATTATATGAGCCCCATCATGAATACTTTGCATATAACCCACCCTCCACTGACCTATATGGTTATTATTCTAACCAAATTGTTTGTCAAGAACAAGGTTATGCAAGTGATGATGGTAATTCTATGGGAGGCACTAATTTCAAGAGGCAGATTCAAAAAATGGAGCTGAACATGGTGCAGATGAGGATTGAGAAGACTATGAAGGCAACCAAAATTGGTTTCAGGGTCCCTTGTCCATGGGTTGGCCCTATACCAAGTTGGTTTATTCCTTAGTAGAAGCTACAATTTATAATTGAGATGATGCCCAAGATTACAAAATGGGCCGAGTTATTGGATCTAGTGTTAGGAAAACCTATCAATGGGGCAATCCTACACTACCCTCTCACAGTCCTTCCATTCCTCCTCCCTAACCTATGCCATCTCGGCTTGAGTTTCTTATTCCTATATTTCTTCCTATTGCCCCCATCGAGAGTTCCCTTCTCCATCTTATTCCCTCCCATCCCACCTTCATTTCTCTACCCTATTTTCTTCCAAACCTCCATCTCCTTCACAAGAAATTATTCCACCTCCTCCACCATTTGAACCTTTGCAAAATCAGCCAAGGGATGAATCCTTTCCCCATTTCAAATCAGATCCACATGTGCTTGAAATTCATGAAGAATCAATTATAGATCATGAAGTAATGAATATTAAAAATAGACTAAGGGCCCAAGTTCTTGCTTACATAAGGATCCATTCCTCACTAAACAATATTTTGAAGACTTCATGACATCAAGGGTTGAGCTTCCTTCTTCTAAACAACAAGATGCACATGCATACTTGAAGGGAAGGTTGAAAAGAGCCGAATAAAGTAGATCGGACTTAGATCTTCAAGAGTTGGAGTCGTGAGTTTGAAGCAAAGAAGGTTCATCACCAAGAGCCTGACAGTCAACCTTCTCCAATCTCTTCCAAATCAGCTAGGTAAGTCCCATTATTGAAATCCAAGAAATAATTGTTGAGGAATAGACTGACTTTGAGAGCACATTCATGAAGAAGGTTCGTATCCCATTGCTTTAATTCCTCCTATTTTTATTGAAAACTATGAAGTCAAGGAGGTTGAATAGGAAGAGATAAAAGCAGAGGAAGAGAATCTTCCAAGTGAGCAAGATGTTTCATTTGAATGTAGTGACCCTCATTATCCTGCATGCTTAGAAATTGCTGCACTTTTAAAAGATTGCATTGATCCACCAAGCATATCTCTAGATGTTGCAATCAGTCAAGAGGAGCTTCATGTTAAGGAGGAAAAAATAGATTCTAAAGCCTTAGATGAGTAAGAGATCATAGGAAGTTTTTTTCTTTTGTTGATAAAATTTTAGACCTTTTTTCTACTTCATCCTCACAAGCATCTATTTTTGTGGATGAGTTTGGTCTCTCAAACTTTATGTTTGAGGAAGAGGAGAGCCATGATGAACCAATTATGAAATCATAAATCATCGTGGAGGAGGCAGGTAGAGTTTTTGTAGAAGCGAAACAAAGTAAAAATCATCTTGTAAACAACCATATTCAATAAAGTTTATAGGATGATTCCATTCATGGAGTTGAGCTTCAAATAGATGGGAAAATTAAAAGGATCATCCCATGCCCAATCAGATATCTAGCTAGTTTAGAGCCAAGAAGAGAGTTGTAACTAGTCATGCCCACTTTAGAGTTTGATGAGGAAGAGCTTTAGTGTACCAAATATCAGAAACAATACCTCTTAAGTCCGAATACAGATCAACTAAAAGAGATATTTTTTTTTTGTTAATAATTTGAAGAAAAGGGTGGAAAACCAAACTCTAGCCGAGTTTTTCACTCTTACTTAAGACAATGTCTAATGCCAAATCAAATGCATGGTCTAAAATTGTAAGAAAGGGAAGATATTTCTCCCTGTCTCATTTAGGATTTATTGTTGGGGTTAACACACCGGTTGTACAGATAATATATCAGATCTAAACATACATGCAAATAAAAGTGGATATTCTACCAGAAGAAATATACAAAACAAGAGACATAAATCAACACCAGATTTAACGTGGTTCACCCAGTGTGGGCTATGTCCACCAAGAAACAAGCCAATATATTATCCAAAGCTTTGACAAGATATATAATGAAGATTTACAATCTTCCACACCTCTCAGATGTACAATACTTTCTTTCTATCAATATTTTGCTTCATCACCAAGAATTATCTCTCACCAACTTTTGCAAGTTCTTTCTAATTCTTGTTAATCTTCTCCTTTCTTACTTATAAACCCTAGCTTTTATGCTTATATAGTCATTTATAGACTTAGGTAACTTAGCCATGTAATTATAATGAATAGAAATAATTTAATGCTAAAAATAGATCTAATTCTGAGAGTTAATTAAAACATCCTCACATAGGTAACCGATGCCTGCTTAGACCTAACTCTTGCCAAATCCTTACTTACTTGACCGATGCCGGTCATACTTGACCGATGTCTGTTCCCCTTAATCGATGCGGTTACTGTATTTTCCAGCAAGTTTCCATTGCATGCTAAACTAAATTAATTGAGCTCCACAACTCAACAATCTCCCACTTGGAGATTAATTACTACACCATACCTATACAAAGTGTCATTCTTGGATCCTTCCTTAGCTTTTTTTCTTCCTCTTAAAGTCTCAAACTCGAAGACCAACAGAAGTGGAGTGTATCTCCAACTTCTCCTTTTCTAATGGCTTCATTAGAATATCCGTAGGGTTCTTGCTCGTATGAATATTTTCTAGATTCAACTGTCCATCCTCCAATACCTACTATATGAAGTGATACCTCAATTGAATGTGTTTCATTCTCAAATGAAATGTTGAGTTATTTTCCAAATGAATTACACTCTAATTATCACTGAACAATTTACAATCACTTTGCTCCTTTCCCAACTCTTTCATGAACCTACTCATCCATATCATCTCCTTGCTAGCCTTTGTAGCTGCAACATACTCTGCCTTTATAGTAGACAAATCCACAACCTTCTACAATCTTGAAATCTAGCTAACTATCATTCCACCTATTGTGAAAATGTATCCAGTAGTGTTCCTCCTACCATCCAGATCTCTAGCCATATTCGAATCAACATAGCCACATAATGAAATATCCAAACCTCCATAGCATAACTACATGTTAGATGTCCCTTTCAAATACTTGAGTATCCATTGGACTACTTTCCAATGCTCTTTACCTGGATTAGCCATATATCTACTCACAACTCCCATTACTGTGCAATGTATGGTCTTGTACAAACCATAACATACATGAGACTTCCAACTATTGAAGCATATGACACTCGTGTCATGTATTTGACCTCCTCATGTGATGGACACTGATATTTTCTCAATAGGTGTGCTAACAGGTTTTGCATTCTGCATGTTGAACCTTTCTAACACCTTGTAGATATAATCCTCCTGAGACAAATACAATTTCTTGTTTTTCATGTCTCTATGTATTTGCATGCCAAGGATTCTTTTTGCAGCTCCTAAATCCTTCATAGCAAATGTGTGAGCTAGCTTTCTCTTAAGCTCACCAATGTCCTACATACTAGATCCTACAATAAGCATATCATCCACATACAGTAACAAAATAATATAGCTCCCATTTTCAAGCTTCTTGAAATAAACACAATGGTCAGAATCACATCTCAAGTATCCATGCTCATGCATAAAACTATCAAACCTCATGTACCATTGCCTTGGAGCTTTCTTGAGCCCATATAGGCTCTTTTTCAACCTGCACACTAATTTCTCCTTACCCTTGACTTCATACCCAAGTGACTGCTACATATAAATCTCTTCATCCAAATCACCATGAAGGAAATCCATCTTCACATCTAGTTGCTCTAAATGAAAATCTTCTACTACTACTACCTCAATACCTACTTTATACCTTTTATGTCCTTTTCTCTCTCTTCTCTTCCTTGAGCACCTGTAAACCCAATTTTTCTTAATTTTCTCTTACCTCTCGCAACTTGACCAAATCCCAAGTCTGGTTTTGTTATAAGGAGTCCATCTCCTCATCCATGCCATGCTCCCACTAAATGTGAGTCTTATCTTGCATTAATTCTTCAAAGCTCTCTGGTTCACCATTATCAGTCAATAATAAATAAAATAGAGAAGGTGTAAATATTTTTGGAAGTTTAATTACCCTTTGTGACCTTCTCACAGGAGTTTGGGGTATCGGAGGCTCAATCTGGACCTCTGGACATTCCTATCTCGTTGGGTTTCAAATTTGCACTTGGGATGAAACCACGGTTAGAGGACAAACAATTCCCTCCTCTTTGATGGAGAGAGGTTCCCTTATTGAAAGAAAGGATAAAAATATATATACAACTTTCAAATTTGTGGTCTTCAATATCTTGAAATGATTTTCAGGAAAATTATCATGAAGGATAGAGGAATGAAGGATAGGATGGAGGGAGAAGAAGGCAATACTTTTAGGAAAAGATATTGCGGAGAAAACCTTATTTGTATTGGACAAATGAAAATACAGAGAACCATTCATGTTTTTACCGATACAATCCCATAGACACAAAGTTCTTCAAAATTACATTCACAAGAACAAAAGTTTCTTTCCATATTAAAGATTAAATGATTCTCAAACCAGATCAGAGGAAGAAAGAGAAACAAAGGAATAAAAGAGAATATCTTGTATTGATTCTTTTTGTTCAAAATTACAGTCTCGACATATCAAAATTCCAACCACGACAATGGCTTCTAGAACCCATCAAATAGCTCGTGAAAAGTGGTTATAACTTCCTCCAGGTGAGAAAAATGGTTTGCAAATGGATTTCATCCTTCGTGCCCTTTCAAAATCATCCATTCGTGAAGAAAAACCATGGTGGAAAACCAATTTACGTGAATACACAAACATTTCATTTTATTTTCCAGTTTTGATATGAACCATCGATTTGCTGCTAAAATGTTCAAATCGGACCATCCATGTGGAAGGAGAAGATTAGAGCGAGCGTGGGGAAGCCCCTTTCATTTTCGTGAATTTTTTTGTTTTTGGCACTTTGGAACAAATTTCCCCAGCCTCACTCTCTTTTTGACTTGGACACGTGGCAAACTATGATTGGAAATGGGGTCACGGTGTAATTCTGAACATTTTGACCTATTTTGCAAAAAATGTAAAATCTCATTTACCTCCACTAGCTCGCAACTCGATTCAGCGTGGACATGTGGCACAAGCTGATTGGAAATGGGTGCACAACTCTCGCACATCGTTTTCACCTTTTCTACAAAATGGTGCAAAATCTCATTTACCTCCACCGCGCACTTTGCTTTCTGCATAAGCTCTTTGGACACGTGGCGCCCTTAGATTCATTGCGGGTTATGGGGAAAATGATTTACCTTACCACTTTTTAACCTTTTGGCAAAAGGTTCAAAACCTTGAATTCTTCCATGGCTCCGCCGATCCGATCCTCCCTTTGGACACGTGGCAGCCTTTGATTCACTACGGGTCCTTAGGAGCTTTTGTTTCAATTCTCCCCATGGGCTCATGGGCCAAATCATGTCAACTTAGCTTTTTGCAAAAAATATCAAAATCCCAAATACCTCCGCATCTCCGCTAGTCCACCAAAGGGAAAATTTCCAACTTAGGCCTGTCGAGCCATAACTTAAAAAGTACAAGGAGTTAGGAGGACTTCTTTACCTTTTTGGAAAGGGGAAGAAATTTCCCATCTGATGCAATGATTTTCATGAGTCTGAAAGTCCTTGGAAAGTTCCAATTTTCAAAATACCTCTTTCAAGCATACTTTAAGGGCACCAACTCAAAATTTTTGCAATTTTAGACTTAGAAATTAAAGGGAAATTTGAGGGTGACAACACTATCCAAATTTGATGTGGCCGACGCCGGTCACCTCTAACCGACATTGGTTCTACTAACTGATGCTAGTTTGGATCCTCTATAATCGATATCGGTTTGTCCGACCGCCTGTCGGTCAGGGGTCAACCAACATCGATTACTTATGTAACCCTATCGGTAATTATTTTAAATCCAGAGTTCATTTTCTTTCAAAACTTATAAACCGTTCATCCTTGGGTACCAAAATTTGATCCTGTATATTCTCTTTTCATTCCATTTGACATCATGAATCCTAATAATTTTAGAATTCTCTAAATCCTAAAAATGAAAACCGAAATCACCAGATCCATAACCAATGAAAGTGCACCTCTTAGATTTTGCATCCAATTTTGTTCTATTTTCCTTATCAACATGCATAAAAGCTTCTAAACCAAAACTTTAAGAAAAGAAAGATCTACTAGCCTCTTTTCCGGTCCAAGATTCCTATGGTATTCCTCCATCTAGTGAACTTGAAGGCCCACGGTTAATCAAATAAACCACTGTATCAACTGCTTCTACCCAAAATTACAAGGGCAATCCAGAATGTATCCTCATACTTCTAGCACATTCCATGATTTTCTGTTCATTCTTTATGTAACACCATTCTCCTGTGGTGTTCTTGGAACCATTCTTTCTCTATGTATCCCATTCACTGAACAATAATCATTGAAAGCCTTACTACAATATTCACCACCATTATCAGATCTAAGGCACTTTAACTTAGAATTTGATTCATTCTCAACAAGGGATTTTCATCTTTTAAAAGTCTCAAAAACATCATATTTACGTTTAATACAATAAACCCATACCTTTCTTATAGCATCATCAATGAAAGTAACATAATACTGGGATCCTCCATGAGAAGCTACTTGAGCTGGTCCCCACACATCTGAGTGTACAAGCTCTAATTTTTCTCCTTCTTAGTTGCCCCAACTTTGAGAAATCTCACTCTTTTTTTTCCAAAGATACAATGCTCACAAAAATCAAGATCTAAATCTTTCAAATCTGATAACTTACCCTTAGCCTTTAAGATCTGTATTCCTTTTTGACTCATATGACCCAGCCGATTATGCCACATGCATGCATCTGAATCTGAAGTAGATAATGCAGAAAAGGAATTAGTAATACAGGTAGATAAATATAACGTTCCTACCTTCTTACCTCTTGCCACAAAAAAGCACCCTTGGTGACTTTCCAAGAGTCTCCTATAAAAGTAACCATGTAACCAAATTCACCTAGTTGCCTTGCAGAAATAAGATTCCTTCTAAGGCTTGGAATATGCCTCACATCTTTCAATACCCATGTATTTTCATTCTGCAATTTTAGATGAACTTCCCCTTTACTAGTAATATTGAAAGGTTCATCATCACCCAAATAAACATGCCCAAAATTTCCTGGACATAATTTCTGAAATAACCCTTATTAGGGGTTGCATGGAAAGAAGCTCCTGAATATAAAACCCATGATTCAATTCTACTATCTAAAGAAAGAATAAGAGCATCTTGCATTACCTCTGATGCAACAAGATTTACTTCTTTACCTTTGTTTGGTTGTTGGTTCTCTTTATCCTTTGACCAACAATCTTTCTTTGCATGTCCTTTCTTTCCACATTTCCAACAAGTAATTCCCTTACTTTTGGATTTAGATATGTTGTCCCTTGAATTTGATTTTCCATTACTCTTACTCTTGGATCTCTCCTTCTACCTGCCCCTGCTTTCTACATTCAAAGCATTTCCAGATGATGATTCCTCTATACTCTTCCTATGAATTTCTTCATTCAATATTATACTAACCACATCATCAAACTTCAAAATATTATTAGCAGATGTTGTATTACTAACAACCATTACCAAGTTGTCTTAACTATCAGGAAAATAACATAAGAATAAAAGTGCTTTTACTTCATCATCAAATGGTATAACAACCGATTTTAACTAATTTACAATAGATCAAAATCATTCAAATGAATAGATGTAGATCCACCTTCATGCATCTTAGAACTAAATAATTTCTTCATCAAATAAAATTTATTTGAAGCACTAGGTTTTTCATATAAATTAGCAAGATATTTCATTAAGTCTACCGTAGAAGCCACTTCTATAATATTGGAAGCCATAGATGCTGTCAGGCTCAATCTTATAGATCTCAAAGCATTTCCATCAAGAATCTTCCATTCTTCATCAGTCATCTTTGTAGGTCTAGACTTCTCATCCAACGGTAAGTACAAATCTCTTTGATACAAATAATCCTCAATCTGCATCTTCCATAATTGATAATTTTGGCCATCAAATTTCTCTACCTTGTATTTGTTATCTTCTGTCATTGTTATAGCTCCCACTCAATCAAAAAAATCCTTTGTGAGTAAATCACAACACACACAAAACCCTCAAACAAAGCTCTAATACCAGTTGTTGGGGTTAGCACACCGGTTGTACAAACAATATATTAGATCTAAGCATACATGCAAATAAAATCGGATATTCTACCAGAAGAAATATACAAAACAAGAAACATAAATCAACACTAGATTTAACGTGGTTCACCTAGTGTGGGCTACATCCACCAAGAAACAAGCCAATCTATTATCCAAAGCTTTGAAGAGATATACAATGAAGATTTACAATCTTCCACACCTCTCAAGTGTACAAGATACTTTCTTTCTATCAAGATTTTTCGCATCACAAGAATTCTCTCTCACCAATTTTTGCAAGTTCTTTCTAATTTTTGTTAATCTTCTCCTTTCATACTTATAAACCCTATCTTTTATGCTTATATAGTAATTTTTAGAATTAGGGCACTTAGCCATGTAATTACAATGAATAGAAATACTTTAATGCTAAAAATAGATTTAATTCACGAGAGTTAATTAAAACACCCCACACGAGTAACCGACGCCTAGTTAGACCTAATCATGCTGTCGGTTACCTTACTTGCTTGACCGATGCGGTCATACCTAATGATGCCGGTCTGGGTGACCGATGCTGGGTTCCTCTTAACCGATGTCGGTTCTTGTATTTTCAAAGAAGTTTCTATTTCATGCTAAATCAAGTAATTGAGCCCCACAACTCAACATTTGTTTAGATTCTTATTTCTTTGGTTAGAGTAGAGTAGGGTAGGTTTGCTTTTAGCGAGAACAAGTGAATTTGTGTACACTCTGTATGTTTCCACTTGGGACATGTATTATTTCAATGTTTGTATGTATTTTTGCATGCTTTGTTGTTTGCACCTTCCATTTCAGTTTTGACATACATTCTTGGCCAAATTAAATTTTGAGGCAACTTTAAAACTATATTTTTGGCACCTCAAGAGATCAATTTCAATCCGAGCCCATGGTGCCTCTTTTCTTGTAGAATTAGATAGTTGGAGCAATTTCAAATTTTCATTCAGAGCTCCACAAATCATGCTAAGTTCGAGTTCATGCTTTATACGACTCGGGGTAAGGATTTTAAAAGAAAAGGATCAATTTTAAAGTTTTGGGCTTGACTCCATGCCCAATGGATTGCAAAAGGCTATTGATCTAAGCTAATAGGTGGACTGCCCTAAGAGGTTTCCAAATTGTTATCTAAAATTACCCCTCGGGTTATTTTGGCTTTAACATGCTCAATAAATGGACTTAGTAATTTTTACAGTGTCCTGTGATGGTTATAAATTCATTAAATTGCACTTCCTAAAAGTACTAGTTGTTGGCTTTCAAAAAATGTAGAAGACCATTTTAGTTCATTGTAGGTTTGCATGGAACTTAAAGTTCTATGGGTTCACCTAACTTAGCGGAACAAATGAGCTCGATCAAATACTTAGGACACTTTTTCTTAAACCCGTGGGACATTTAAAATTTGTGGTACAAAGGGAAGTAGAGGGACCACATGGTGGCAATTATTTTGAGCCAAAATATTTTCTAACCTCCTAGTCTTAGAAATTGTGATGCGAAGAGCTACGTGGTGCCATCCTATTCTCTCTCATTTCGTAGACTAAAAATGCAAAGGCTCATCGAATCATAGGAGCGAGACATGAGGAAGACAAGTCCCGACAATAACACATGGATGACATGGAGCATCTCATTGGCTTGCATTTCACAACTATCGAGAAGGACTTCAAAGAAAATTATGACACGCATGAAGTGCATGGAGCTTTCTTATTGGATCGTACTTCACAATTGTCAAATAGGACTTTCAAAGTTTGATAACGAATAAAGTGCATGGAGCTTCCTCATTGGCCTATAGTTCATGGATGTTAGAGGAAAAACTCAAAAGGACTGACATAGGAAGTGTGTGGATCTTTTCTATTCACTTACACTTTGCAATGGTTAGTCAAAGGGCTTTGAAAAGGAAAATTACGAAGAAATGTGGTTGTTTCTTATTGGCTCGTGTTTCTAGGGTCTGAAAAGGTCTAAAATGTGAGAGGCATGGTTGTTTCTCATTTGTCCACGTGTCACAAGGACTAAAAATGCAAAGAATAGTCGACATCCCAAAGGAATGTGATAAAGTTTTATTGGCCCGTATTTTCATGGAGGCAACCTAAAAAGGTAAAAGGTGAGGAAAATGGCAACAAGGGGAGTAAAGCCCAATTTTGCGAACCAATGGGAGACCAACACTTAGAAAAAGGTGAAGCAAGTACACATTGGTAGAGGCCGATCCCCAAACCAATTAGAGGTTGCCACGTGTCAAAATTTTGTGCCTCCCGACTAGTAAAACTTCAAATGGCCATATCTTTTGATCTCGAGCTCCAAATTGGACAAAAATTATATCATTGGAAAGATCTCATTGATCTCTTCAATTTGACATCATCAAAATCTAATTTTGGTGGCTTTTGGTGGGTCAAAATGATAAACACGATTTTGGGGGCGAGAAGGATTGTTTGAGCACGCAATCGATGAAATCAAGTGGTTCAACACCAAAATTGATGAAGCATGGATTCATTTTCTTCTGTAGGATGAAATAGATTGAATGATGGATCTGTAAGGTGCCCATGTGCTTGGTAGAAGAATTGAATGTAGATTGTTTGTGGTTGAAGTCCAAAAATTCATGCCCCTTCTCTCTTCTCTCTTCTTCCTCTCTCTTTGCTATATATTGTAAAACCTTTCATTTTGAAAGGGATGGACATTCAAAAATGTAAAGGAACTATGTCAAAATGGTTCCTGAGTAGTTGTGAGCTGTCAAACCTCCATTTTGGGCTTGACAATGTGTTCTTGTGCCTTCCTCTACAATTGTAATGGTTTTTGTGCATATTTTTATTGCAATAAAACTTGTTTTGTGGTGTTTTCTCAACCCTGACTCGTGTTATTTTGCAACCTTGCCTCTCTTTTACATGATGTATTGTGTTGTGCATGTATTTCTCCTTTGCAAGTTCATTTTGTTGTGTTTCATGTGAGAACAGATGGTAAATGACACTTTGGGTTTGTGTCACTTATGTCTGGCCTCTCCCTTCTCCATTTCCTTCTCTTTCTCTCTCACTAGAGTGTCTCTCGCTCTTTTTTTGGTGCTATCGCCACCTTTTATCTAAGGATTTCCCTTCCATGCATCTTTCTAACCCTCTCTCTCTCTCCTGGTCCCTTGGCATAGTTAGTTTAGGATTAGTTATCTACATTTTCCTTTCTAGGAGTGGTTTAACATTAGATTTAGGTAGAGGAAATCGGCCTTCTCTGAAGGTCCATCTCAAGCACCAAGTCCCATAACTTGAGAGATGGTCTCATGTTAGCAAAAAGTAGGGATTTTCCATGTGCAAATCTCAGGGTGCTACTTTTTTGTGATAACAACTTATCTATATAGTCCTCAACTCTTTTTCTTCAACACTTGGTAAGTTGAACAATTGATGGGGATTAAGTTCTTTACCCCATATGTAACTTACTCATCTCAAGTACTTCTAAAAGGATGAAATCAAGCCTAAGATTAGTCATTTTCTTTGGTTCTTATTCTATTAAGGGATTCTATTTGGAGAACAAGTCATCTATATTGAGATTTCACAAATCAAATACCTTCAAACACCTATTCTTAAAGTGTCCTTGAGCATAGAGTGTTTGTGTTGATATGGGGCTTATGAACACCATCGGTAATGGAGAATGAATGTCCTCTCATTTTAGAACCCAAAGATCCAATGCAAAATTTGTTGGTATGTAGTCTTTCAAATGACCAAGTAGTGGAGTAGATGCATATGGTTGGAAGTTTCTCAAAAGAATATATAAAAAGTGTCTCATAATTTCTCCAAAATAATGAGTATACATAATGGACTATTTACAAATGTCAAATATCATTAAAAATTTAAAAACGAGAGAGAAGGGTAGGGCAAAGAGAAAGGTTTTAGATCTCATCCTTGTAATCTTGAACTCAAGTAAACATTTATGCAACCCATAAAAACAACCAACATGAACCAAATCCAACATGCGTTGGAATTAGATTAAAATGTGGTGTAAGAGCCTAGCGGATTAAGAGTCTCAGATATTTCAATGACATTTCATTGTGAAATGAATAATTTTTTTGTGAATAGCTATTGCACATTCATCTAATTTTTTTAATGAAATCTTTAGAAATCTAGATAGAAAATAGAAAATAGAAATTTGCACATCCATCTACATCTATCTAATGTTAGAAATAACAATAAAATCGATTAAACTAGCTAATCCATTATCAAATCATATCAGAACATGAAAATCTCATCTATTGATCACTTTTATTAAACGTAACAGATCCTTAATATGAATTGGAGACAAAAAGAAAGAAGGAAAAACTCACAAAACATTCATAAATATATTTTCCTTTCTTGCAAAGTATTCCAAACCTATTCTCCTCCTTTCTTCTTCCATACCCCACGTCCCTCCCTCCCCCTTTTAATAATTACTATGTCCCTCCCTCCTTCCCCCTTTTAATAATTACGCACACTTCTCTTTCTGAAATTACCACCTACACTTATTTTGGCTTAATACTTGTATATCATATTTAACTGTTCTAATTTCTATTTGTATTGAAACCAAGCTTAAACCGTTTTAATTTACTTTTATCTCCTTATTATAAAAATTAATATGATATAGAAATGGGATTCCAAGTTAATTAATTGGGTCAACCAACTTTATTGAAAACTTTTGTGGTGGCCATTGACATAAATGGTTAGATACCTTTAGAATTATTAGGTTGTTGACCTTTGGGAAAATTGTGGTATATGATTATATATTCCGACATGGATGTCAATTCAAAACGTTACATCCATACATTAAGTTAAAGAAGATCCCTTTGAAATCTACTTATTTTCGTAATTATAAAAACATTGGAAAAAGTAAAGATTGTTTCATGTGTTTACCTATAATTCTCTTGTCGTTTAGGGTACAAGAAAATTACCTTTATATCTAATAATGTAATTTTGAGAGAATCCACTCATTTTACTTCCACAATCCCAATAGAATGGATAAAAAGCTAGCTTTATCATTCATTCCACTCTCAAATGCCATGTTTCAAGTGTTATATGTTGCACATAATTATAATTATATGATTCAAATCTCATTAATTTGCTATCTTTTATGTTTTTTTTTTTGGTTTTTCACTTTCTTTGTCAATATGTTGTCATTGTATTCAATGAGTCATTTTTACTTTTGACATACCAATTTTTCTATGGAAACTTCCACGTTGTTGGATTCCATCATTTAACACAATTTTTATAGTTATTTGTTCCTTCATTTCGGATGTTTGGTGACTCATCTTTTTCAATTGTTCATTAGTTCATTTGTCTATTTTTAGGGTTTTATTATTCTCAAATTCTGCCAGTTTTCATCTACATTGCATTTTTATTTAACTCATAATGATGATCAACATAGTGACCCAATGTTGTAATGATGATATTTTAAGATAAATTCTACTAAGTCTCTAAAATGTTTTGAAAAGTTTAAGGTTAGATTTACGAGTGAAGGCATAGATCATTTGATGATTCATATTGAGAAATGAAAATTATAATTCATGTAAATAGGGAACATGATCGAGGGAGTGTAAGGTTAGAAGGAGCCAAAAAGACGTTATCACTATCCACATTTTTAAAAAATGGACATATCTCAATTTCGATTAACGATTCGAGGGACTTTTCAATTAGAAATTTCATTAAAATGTAAACATCTCTTTTATACGATTTTAAATGTAGTTTATGAGCCTCAATTTTGTTTTTTCATTTAATCAACTTTTTTACGTTAATTGTTTTGATCTCGGTATAACACTCCTACTTTTTAAGGATGATGAACAAGAATGTGTCTATCGAGGCTTTTTGCGAAGAGAATGGATGATGCTTTTCCTATCTTTTAAAGATATAAATAGGAAATGTGGAAATATGTTGATGTAATTTTTTTATAATTTCTCAATAAATACATGGTCAAATATTATTATATTGGTCATTTTCCTACCGAGGAAAACATGGTCAAATATTATTATGTTGGGTACTCTTATAATGTAGGTAATGATGTGTAGAATTTTTGTGGTATATTAAAAATTTGGAAAGATATATAACCAATCAAAAGTTATGATAGTTGGAAGCCTAACACATGGCCAATATAGGTGGGATGGGAGTTAGGACGAAAGAGGTTTTAAGTTTTAAATCCATGGATGGGCGGGAAGTTGAACCATAGACAACAACGACAAACCCATCGAAGAGCTCGAGGGCTAAGCATCTTTTTGCAAAATGTTTACAAGAAGCCCTACTTAATATTTCCCCATCTTGGAATAATGATGTGTCTTCACCGTCGGTGCCAGTGCGGTGGTGGCTAGGGCGCAGGGTCATTACATGATAATGCTAATTGGCATTTTTACCGAGCATACCCAAATATTGACTATGTGAGAGCATGGGCATGGAGAAAATGGAGAATTTTAGGTACAATGGAAATTAAAGCTCTCCATAATGAATAGTTTTTGCTTTTATTTATGCTAGAGGAGGATCTTCTTAAGGTGTTATTGAAGGGACCTTGGTTTTATGACAAAACTATATTGTCCCTCTCTAGATGGAGGCCAAGTTCTCTTTCCTGGTGTCCAGTAGTCTATCTGTTTGGGTGAGGTTTCTTGCTCTACCTCTATAGTGTTGGGAGATAGATGTTTTGATGGGAAAAGCAAAGGCCCTTGGTAACCTCATAGCTATTGATTACACAAAAAGGGCCTGTTTGAGGATGTTTTTTGCAAGAATGTGTGTAAATGCTTATCCTAATAAACCCCTTCCTTCATCCATCATTCGACTTCAAATTCTAGAATTTGGGTGAAAACAATTGTGGATGGGGATTCACCCATTTTTTTGGAAATTGTAGAAAATTAGGTGAAAAATATTTGCATTATAGGATTCCTAACTAGTTGTGGGATAAGAAAAGGTCCGGGATCTAAAAATATTTAGTGGGGAGGTGTTGTTGTAGTGCCCACATTTTTATAGCCTCAATTATTTGTTGTTCTCTTTACTCATAGACATGTTTTGACAGGGATTTGATATATTTTGGACATTATATTAGGATATTTTACCTTCTTAGACATATATGGAGATTTAGGTGTATAGCACCAATTTATCTTGATTACTGTGTTGACACCTTATCTTATGATGTTATGGATACTAACTGATATGATGTTGTTTGAACCGTAATTATATTGATGGATACTCAGTTAGTTGCATGTTTGGATTTTATGGATGTATGTCACTTTATCGTTATGTCTAACTCATGGTGAATTATGTATAATTATGCATGTTGACGTAATTTTCGATTCCGAACAATGATATACTAGCATAGAATTCATTAATTTCTTATTGAGTAGTTGATTCACATTTTATCGGACATGTGTGTTTAATGTGTGTAATGAGTGTGCAAGTGACAGGTCACAGGAGAACGTGGGATTCAGGCCAACTACACAATTTTGCACAAGCAGCCCATGGGGCTAAGTCCTAACCGTGTTTATTGTATGCAACCTTAGTATTAGAGTTTATTGTTTTGGGCACCATGAGTGATGCTCATTTGTAATGTAATATGTCTTGTAATATTAATCTTGCTTAGGATGTTTAGTTTGTTTTGTAAACTTGATTTGGGGACTTAATGGCCCCCACTTGCATTAAGTTTTGAGTTTGAATAATGATGTATTTAATTAAAGGGGATTAGGGTCACATGTGAACCCTTGGGTGGGCCCCACACCCTCTACACTTGTGCCCAAATGTGCCAAACCCGAAATTGGGCTATTTTAGGCATTTTAAGTGACCCCTTTTTAGTTTGGGAGTTCACTTAGCATGAAAATGGGCCCTTGGACCCTACCTAATAGGTAGGGGGCTTAATTCCAAGGCATAGAGGGAGTTTCCCTCCCATTTTCCCTCCCTTTGGTCACATCCATGTAAGGTGGATGGGTATGTGTGCTTTGTTAAAAGTTGCACAAGTTTGTTTTGTTGTTCATTTTGAGTAATTTGGGAGAAGAGGGTTAAAAGCTATTTTATCCTTTCTCTCTTTTATTTTGAGAATCTTTGACCTTGAGGGAAGAGAGGGGTGACACATGTCACCCCCTCATTTGTGAGGATTTTTGGCTCCTCTTCAAATTCTCTCTCATGGAAAAAGAAGAGAACCTTTTTTTGGTAGCTTTTTCTTGGAGGCTTGTGGATTTTGGAGCTAGAGCTTGCTTGGATAAAGAAGTGGAAAAGTTAGAAGTTGGAGAGATTTTGGAGGTAGGCTCCTTGAGCTCATTTGTGTGTTTTATATCATGTTAGATATTAGTCTTGTTTGTTTAAAATGTGTGTTGTTAGTTATTGATTTTATTTGTTGTTTTATTTTTTTCGCATCCATCATATGACATGATGGATTTTTGGATTTTGTGGGGAAGACAGAGGGATTTTTCCTTCTCGATCCTCATGGCTTGTGGGCAAGCCATGTAGGATTTTTGTTTCTCCCCTCAAATGGTTTGAGGTGGGGAAGGTGGTTCATATGGTTTGATCCCCCTTCCCCATTCTTGGTGAGGAAATCCTTTTGGGTTCAAAAGTCCTCCCAAGAAGGATTTTGGTGAATGGATGGAGAAATAAGGAGGTTGTGGAGATTATTGTTTATGTGCAACCAATGTTGGCTACACTCTTGACACTTGGAGATCTCTTTCTTCTCTTCCCCATTTTGGAGGTAGAATATGGTTTCTCCTCTTTTCCCTTATTTGCAATATTTGGTGTTTGTTTCTTAGTGCATGGTCTTAGCTTGTATGTGAAAATAATGTTGGATTGTCTCCCTTACTCTTGTGAAAAGTTATGGAAACTAGTCCTCTTTCCCATGGGCTTGGGGGAGGCTAGCATGCCTTCGAACCTTGGAAAGGCATGTAATGATGCCTAAAGGTTGGGTGGTTAAACAAACATTGTTCTCTTGGAGTTGGATTCTTGTAAAGTATTCGAGTTTGGAGCTCAAGTTTAGAGATGGTTGGAGTTGTGGCATTTTGGTCTCTCCTAGTCCTCTCAAATTTTTGTGAAGCATCACTCTCATTTTATCTCTAAGAACATGGCTATGTGGAAGCTTTCTTTTCTTGTGAATGCTCCATTTTGTATTTGGTATTACTTGCAAACTTGAATCATGATTTGCTAGAGCAATATTTCTTCAACCTTGTAAAGAAGCTTGTAATGTGGTTCCTTGAAGTAGTTAAGTGGCTTTGGTTATTATGTTGTACATGTGAGCTTAAGCTCCTTGGAAAGAAAATCTTGTAAAATAGTTACTTCTTTTAATGTAAAATAGTTATTTCCTTTAATATGGAATTGTTGGAAATCTATCTTAAAATGAAAGTTGGTTTATTGGAAGAATTGTTAGTCCTTGTAATCTCTTTGTAGTAATTTATAGCATTATTGGGTGAAAATATTTTTCCATTCTTGAAATACATTCTTTCTTGTAAATTTTGAAACATAGTGAACAAAACAAATTCAGTTTTACTCTCTTCCTTGTTAACTTAACAAAATGGAAATATTAGTGGAACAAGTGTGATCATGCCTCCTCTTCACTAAATTTTTAAAATTGTTTCTAAATCCCTTCTCTCATTTGACATACTTGGCTACACTTCCTTTAAACACATCATTAAGAAATTTTAGTCTAGTACGGTTATATTGGAAATGAGTAATGGATTTCATACTTCACCATAATGTCTAAACATGATTTAGTAATATACAACTTGGGATAGTTTTGTTTAACATTGTATGTAGAAGTATATATATATATATATATATATATATATATATATATATATATATATATATATGATATATATGAAAAGAAAACAATTTATATGTATAAAATGGAGTTGTCTTATATTATTGAACTATCTTAATATTTTACAAAATTACATATTAATTTATGTATTAATATAGTCAAATATTATACTATGATTTATTACTGTTTATACTATGATACAATTGTGTTTTATACATTACAATATAAATGTGTCATATTTTATATATTCAACATAAATATATTACATTATATAAATATATTATATTTCATATATTTTAATATAAGCATATTATTTTATATATAAATATTTCCTAAACTGTTAAACAAATAAAAACAAAAAAATAGAATTTCGGAGGGCCGAACCCCCCCACTTCCTGCGTTGTACCCACCGCCGCCACCACTCTCCCCATCTCCCCACGCCGTCTCCACCGTGCCATCCCCACTCCCTTCACCCCTCTCCACACCGACTTGTGCACCCACATGTGCGCACCCACCAAACTCCCTTCCACCAACCTCCTCCTCCCCCTCAACCACGCGCATGCCTCCTCCCACCCACGCAGCTGTCCTCTACTCACCGTCCACACTTTCTCTACCCACACACCCCCTTCTCCTTCCTCAAGCAGTCCCTCACCTCCTCCATTTACCACGGCCACACCAAATACACAAAAGCAAAATATACATTTCAACAATGGTCTGGTTGATTTGGATAACACCCTCCCACTCCATGAGAATCAAGCCTCCATAGCTCCTCCTCCACCTACACAAGAAGAAACAAAAAATAAAATTTAAAATGATATGGAAAAGAAAAGAAAATAAGATAAAGATGCATTAGGGAAAACTTAAGGCAGTTTCAAAATCAAAGGTCAAGATTTGTTTCATCCTAGGGCTCTCATTTAACCTTACATTTTTTTAAGTCGTGATCATTTCATGGGAATGGTAAAATAACTTTTGTGGTGTGTGTGGGTAAATAATTAAACAGAAGGGAAAATTAATAAAACTCAAAATGGGTGTAGTAATTTTAAGGTGACCTTAGTAAGCTCAACAGAAATAAATAATTAACTTAATTTGGGCAAATGTCATATTTAATTTCAAGTAAATTTATAAATGGATATAAAATAAATTTTAAGGGGTTTACGGTTGAACATATACATTAAGTAATCTTTGATCTTTTATAAAAAATATTTCCACAATTTTTAGTCACATTTGGTGTGTTTACGGTGTCCCGAGGATGGGCGTTACATTTGGTATCAGAGCAGAGGTTCGCACACGCAGACACTCTGGGTAATTAATTAACTAGTTAACGATATTTTAATAACATTAAAATAAATAAATAAATAAAATAATTGGTTAAAAATTTTCCGCAACCATTTAATTATAAATCAATAATCCTTTTGCTTGCCTCGTGCACAGGATGTAACCCATGAGACGACGATCGGTTAGGGGTTTGGGACGTAGATCGCCTACGCCCGAACCATCAAAGCACCCAAGTTAAATCCTCGACCCTTAGAGGCTCTTTGCTTGATTGATCGGTGTTGTGTAGCAATGCCTTCACCACCACAAGAGACGAGAAAAAAGGAGATCCTGTTAGGAGATGAGGAGCTGATAGGCGAGGACGTGCACACAAAGCCGTTAGAGCATGATACCCTGAGGTGGGAGAGGTCGTGTAGCCCTTCCATTCATCGCGAGAGGGTGGCCTCTTACCATCGAGCCATTCTCTCGAGTCTTGAGGGACCATTTGGGGATAGGTGACCCCACTCACCGTTGGACTACATCGCCAGGATCGGGATACGGAAGTGTGATTAGAGACATTCTTCGCTTACATGCTACCTACATACATACACCGGCTCTACTGAGATGGCTTTAGGGCTGAGTCATGGCTCCTTAGCCTGGATAGCTACTTTGGCTTGCACTCTTACGAGAGCAATGTCAAAGCTAAGTTTTCCATACACCTCCTCCAAGACGCAACAGGCATTTAGTGGAGGAATGAGGAGTGGAAGCTCCATTTGACTTGAGAGACAGTGACTTGGGAGTTGTTCAAGGAGTGTTTTAGGGCTTGTTATATGTTAGAGCATTTCACAGAAGAGGATTGATGAGTTTCATGACTTACGACAGGATCGACACAAAGTAGCACGGATGAGAGCGAGGTTTCGGATCTTCGTAGTATGTGGACTACCTACAAGATGAAAAATTATAGGTAAATAGGTTTATTCGGGGTTTGAATGCAGACATAAGCGGGAGTAGTTAGGATGCTATCTCCTCCCATGCTTGAGAACTCTGTTAAGAATGCCTACTTAGCCGAGGAGAACATGAGCAAGGAACAAGAGCACCAAGATAGAAACAAGAGCAAGTTTTAGGATATGATTCAAGTCTTTCGAGTCGAGGTCATGAGGGATAACACCACCCCCTAGAGGAGAATTTTAGCCTCCACCAAGTAGGGCTACGAGGGCTCCACCGCATCCACAAGCAATGACACAACATCATGGCCACTAGTAGCAGAGGGCTAGACAGGACTCGAGCTTTGAGAGAGGTGGTACTTGAGGAGGATTTGATGGAGTCGGGGATAGGAGGTAGGGTACTTAGCAGGGTATAGCCGGATCACACGCAATAATCTGCTAGGGTTGGGCGGGTAGGATTAGTTCATTAGAGTATAGGAGGGACCCCATCTGAGAGGGGTACAGGAGGATGTTTTATTTGTGGGTCACCTGATCACTATGTGCACATGTGCCCACACAAACCCACTACCATGGATATGCAGAGAGCTCCTAGATCCGAGAAGACAGGTGGGTGATGTAGGACGCACCCATCATGTGTATGCAGTGGTTGAAAACCGCCGAGCCAAGCATCAAGCCCTTTATTATTGAGACGACAGGTAATATCAGGGGTATTTTTGTCTTAGTAATTTTTGATTCAGGTGCTTCAGATTCTTTTATATCTCCTATTATAGTGGACCAATGTGGGCTAGTGGTGGCTAGGCAACTAGATGGTTGATAGGTTGAGTTGAGCTCTAGGGCCAAACTCACCGTGGACTCGTATGTGGAGAGTTGCGTACTTGATTTGGGAGTCTTCTCCACTACACTTGACCTCTAAGTTATTCCTCTAGGATCCTATCAGGTAGTTTTGGGTATGGATTGGCTCGAGGCTCATTGGGCTAAGGTAGATTGTAGAAATAAGGTCATTGAGTGTCAGGATGATCTTGGGAGTGCAGTTGTGATATCAGGGATGTAGAGGCCTATCTCTTTGTGCATGATCTCGGCTAAGAAAATCAAGTGGAGCATGCATAAAGGTTGTCAGTTGTTTTCTATCACCATCAGTGATTGATCAGAGAGCACCCCAGCATTCACCCTTAGATGATCATGCAGTTTTGAGGGAGTATGCAGATGTGTTTCCAGGTGAGCTTCTAGGGTTACCACCCCGCAGAGAGGTGGATTTCACCATTGATTTAGTGCCAGGATCTGCACTAGTTTCTAGGGCACCCTATTGGATGACGACTCCAGAGCTTCATGAGCTCAAGATTTAGTTAGAGGAGTTGTTGGAGAAGGGTCTAATTCATCCTAGTGTATCTCCTTGGGAGCGCCCGTCCATATTTTTGAAGAAGAAGATGGTTCTCTTAGATACAATTGTGGTTCTCATATAATAATAATAATGAAAGAAAACAATTTATATGTATAAAATGGAGTTGTCTTATATTATTGAACTATCTTAATATTTTACAAAATTACATATTAATTTATGCATTAATATAGTCAAATATTATACTATGTTTTATTATTGTTTATACTATGATACAATTGTGTTTTATACATTACAATATAAATGTGTCATATTTTATATATTACAACATAAATATATTACATTATATAAATATATTATATTTCATATATTTTAATATAAGCATATTATTTTATATATAAATATTTCCTAACTGTTAAAAAAATAAAAACAAAAAAATAAAAAGAATTTGGGGAGGGTTGAACCCCCCCACTTCCTACTGTGTACCCACCGCCGCCACCACTCTCCCCATCTCCCCATGCTTTGCCTCCATCGTGCCATCCCCATTCCCTTCACCCCTCTCCACGCCGACCTGCGCACCCACCAAACTCCCTTCCACCGACCTCCTCCTCCCCCCCTCACCCACGCGCATACCTCCTCCCACCCACGCAACTATCCTCTACTCACCATCCATGCTGCCTCTACCCACGTAGCCCCCTTCTCCTTCCTCACACAGCCCTCACCTCCTCCATTTACCACAACCACACCAAATACACAAAAATATACATTTCAACAATGGTCTCGTTGATTTGGATAACACCCTCCCAATCCATGAGAATCAAGCCTCCATAGCTCCTCCTCTACCTACACAAGGAGAAACAAAATAAAATTTAAAATGATATGGAAAAGAAAAGAAAAGAAGATAAAGATGCATTACGAAAATTTTAGGGCAGTTTCAAAATCAAAGGTCAAGATTTGTTTCATCCTAGGGCTCTCATTTAACCCTACATTTCTTTTAAGTCATGATCATTTCATGGGAATGGTAAAATAACTTTTGTGGTGTGTGTGGGTAAATAATTGAATGTAGGGAAAATTAATAAAACTCAAAATGGGTGTAATAATTTTAAGGTGACCTTAGTTAGCTCAACAGAAATAAATAATTAACTTACTTTGGGCAAATGCCATATTTAATTTCAAGTAAATTTATAAATGGATATAAATTAAATTTTAAGGGGTTTACGGTAAAACTTATACATTAAGTAATCTTTGATATTTTAAAAAAAAAAATTCCACAAATTTTTAGTCACGTTTGAGGCGTGTTTATGGTGTCCTGAAGATGGGTGTTACAGCTTGTCCCTGCTATGCATCGGGAGTTGGAAATTTTGGGCTCTAACATTAAGGTCACCATTGTAAGAGATGATACGGGCATGGGAGAAGCGAGTGACGTGGTTCACTTTATCAGACATAAGATGTGCCAAAGGGGCGTATAGGAAAGGGAAGAAAATGAAGGAAAATCCCCCAGGGCCCCTCTTGGAATATAATGATGATCCTGCAAAAGTCCTTCGGGAAGGTACCAAATCTCGATGGCCATGTAAGACCTTTTCTCTTGGTCCTTCTTTGACAAAAATGAGGCCCTCCCACGAACTAGGAAGATGATTTCTTGGGCGTTCTAGTCACACATGGAAGAGCTAGTGTTCCAAGTAAGTGCAGAATCTTTGTCGAGACTTCACTTAAGTCTCGCATCGGGGAAACCTTCCCAATGGTTGATTCACATATTCTCACCGATAAGAAAGTGTGCAATGTGCTCAAAAATTGGCAACAGAGGTTGGTGTGAGGGATTTTGACAAGGATGTCTCCAATCAAAGAATACATGAGGAATCTCAGAAAAGGATCAAAATATTGAGGAACTTAAATAGGATTTGAGAGAAGAGAAGGGTAGAATGCGCGTGGCATAGTGGAAAACAAAGTGCACAATAGATGTTATCGCTATCGCGTGCACGGCCTTGTTGCACATGCTAAATATGAATATGAGACAAAGCTACATTATTTAGAGGACTTGGCATGGATGCACTCACATGAGAGGAGGAATGGTATAGGGATGACAACCGAGAAGATAGCCATGTAGAAGGAGGATAAAATGCAAAAATATAGACACATCTTGCATGTATGAGGCACTAGATGTAGAGGAGGAGTTTGTCCATGAAAACTACCAATATTTTGAATAGGTAGTGAATGCACATTGCATGAATGATGAAGCTGAGTTAAGGGAGATTTAGGCCAAAATGAAAAACAACAAGGCCAAATGGGAGAATGTGCTAGATGAAATGGAGCAGAAGAGATATTTAATAAGACCTCTAAAGGCCACACATAGAGACATACTTTGGAGGAACTATTTCCCTTGATAATGCGCAAGATGGATGTGTTAGATGATGCAGCTTCGTAGTTTGAGAAGATGATCATGGAGCTTAAGGGAAAATTGATGAGTTAACTCCCGTAGAAGTACTGAAAATCCAATTTCGCGTCGGTCAAGGAAATAAAGGAGTTGGAAGGTTGGAGGGAGTTGAGAAAATTCTAGATAAGAATATTTTAGGATCCTTCCACCCAAAAGACATAAGTTTTAGATTCTTTTAGTGAAACCCATATTCCTATTATTTAATTCATTCATTCATTGAAGGTATTCTTGAACAAAATATTTTCGAGGATGGACAATATCCCTAGTGTGGGGTAATTTTGGTCGAATAATTTCTAAGTACTAATAAAGCACAAATGTTATGTGAACGCTTTTGTTTGCAAGCAGGATCGATCAACGTGTAAGGGGAACATGCAAAGAGGAAATAAGATCAAAGTGTGGGACCGTGTGAAAGAGCTGGGACTTAGCCATTTTTCCGTAAGTCGTGGCTAGAAATAGAAAAGAAGAGTTAGAGTTCGATCAAGAAAAGGTTTAAGAATAGAGAAAAGCAAGATGACTTGGTGGCCAAAAAAGGGATATATTTGGAAAAATCACGTGTAGAATAGAGATAAGGAGAGTGCATGAGGATGCCTAATAATAAGATTAAAAAATGATGGATAGTTTATTATTAGCTACCTTTATAAAAGCATGCAGGCTATTTTTGTATGCGTGCCTATTATTAGGAAAGTATGTAAGCGGTGAAGGGAAACTCCCACCCTATAAATATTGATGATGTGCTACTATTTAGAGGCTAGAGTCAAATGTATTTTGTGCATGCAAAGATACTAAGTTGAGTATGATATGAGTATGTATAGGTGTGTGCTTGGTCCAACGAATGGATACATTGAACCATGGTGTAATCAACTACTTGCTCATGTATTGATTATGGTATTTTGGAATCAATAAAGGATGGTGATTTACAGCTATGTACTTAGACTACTTGATTAAGTAATTTTTTAGGATTATTTTGATGATCTAAGTATTATTGATCACGAGGGTTTTTTTTTCCTTATTATATGTGTTTCTAAATTACCAAGTTATGATGATTATCTATGCGTGAATGAATTTTTGGTTATAAATATGATGAACATGTGTTATAACATTATGATTATCATAATAAAGGAGGGACTTGGTGGCTACAAACACTTCATGTGATCCTCCAAATTCCCTTGGATGAGGTGTCAATGTGCATAGCCCTGGTTTGGGTAAATAAAAGACTTTAGAATCCCAACCATCACCATAAATCGTGGAATCTTCTTCTTTAGAGAAACTAGCTTCTTTTTTGATGAATAAGGTATCAAAATTATCATTCTTGACAAATTTATCCTCACTCTTAGAAGTGCTGCTATCATTGCAAAGAAAAATAAGTACAATATTCTTTAGTATAATTTTTTTTCTTGTTCTTATAAAAATTCTTCTTGCCCTTAGATAGACCGAACGTATTCATGCTCTTGCTAGACTGTTGTGCATAACTTGTCTTCATTATATGATTCCTCAGCTTCTTCATCACTCTCATCCTTATGCTTGTAAGTGCACTTATTTTTCAAAATGTCCATTCTTACCATAGTTAAAACATTTGAAAGGTAATTTACCCTTATACTTACCTAAACTAGTCTTTAACTTTCTAGGAAACATTGTAACTAGTTCATCATCATCTATATCATGAGCATCATCATTATTTCTCTTCTCATTTAATTCCTTCTTATAAGCCTTAAATGCAACTTACTTCTTGATAGGATTTTTATCAATGGTCATCATCTCATAGGATATCAAAATTCCATATATTTCATCCATCAACATGATACTTAAATATTTGGCTTCTTTAATGGTTGAAAATTTAGCATCAAACATGGGAATCGAGATCTCAAGACATTTTACATTACCAAAACCTCTTTCACCTTTTCACCTAAACCTTTGATGATGTTGACAACTTGATCAACTTTGAGTAGGTATGTAGCAATATTTTCTTCTTACTTCATCTTCAAGATTTGAAAATGATTCTTGTATGTATGGATATTTTCCATCTTTACCTTAGAGTCACCTTAATGGATAACCTTAAGCTTTTCCCACATGGCCTTAGTAGAAGTACAATGCCTCACTTTGACAAGTTCTGATTAACCCAAACCACAAAAATGGAATTCATGGCTTTATAATTATCATTGTAAGATTTCTTACTAGTTGCATTTGTCGGAGGAGTTTGCAGAACAATATACCCATCTATCACTAACTTGCAAACATCACATCCCACAAATATTATGTAAGCCTTCATCCTGATACTCCAAAAGGTATAGTTAGTCCCATCAAACATAGTTGTTTTTATAGTAGAAGAGCTACTCTACTGACTCACCATTTTTGGGCTTCAAAGGATCTCCTTTAAGTTTTTACACTTGCTTTAAAAGTACCTTGCTCGATACCAATTTTTGTAAGAACAATAAATGAGAGGGGGTGAATCAGTCCTTTAGAAATTTTTATTTAAATTACTTTTACTTGTGTGAACCATCAAATTAATCATTCAACATTCATTAACCAATGGGAGTTTATTAATCATGAAAAAACCATCACAAGAACATGAAGCAAGATAGTACATAAGAACCCAAGATATAATGTGTGAAATCCTCAAGGGAAAAAAACACACTGAACCTCTACAAATATTACTCAACAAAAAGGACTCAATTGAATATTACACATAATATGAGATTTATTTAGTGAGGCATCAATCCCACAAGGAAGACCGACACCTATTTAGTAAGGAACTAACCCTATATGGAGGATACAACCCCTTAAGATGAACAAGAACCAATGCAGCGACTTGAATATGAAGATCACATGATGTCCTTATTTCTCAACCAAATGATTGTGATCATTTCGTCAAGTTCTTCACTAAAAACCCTCTCAAACATCTCTATCTTCTTCTTTGCTCAAGTATGCACCATATAGTTTTGATTAGGTCAAGTGACCTTATAGCTTCCTCTCCTATACCCTTCTCAAATTTCTCATGCTTTTATTTTCTCTAATTTAGATCCCTTACAACAATTTCCACACACTCCTCTTTCTTGCTCATAACTCTCTTATCTCCACTAGCTCAAATGAGTTCTACATGCCTCATATACATGATACAAGCCAAAGGGCCACATAAACATGTAGGTTGGTCATAAAAACATATTAAGACTCTTTCCAAACATAATCAAATGACCCTTTAGGTCATCATAGACCTTACAAACACAAAATTTATGAAAGGTTATTGACTAGGCCTAATACACTAGTCTTCTCCAATGGTCACAATTTTGAATTTCAAGGCATAAGGTAGCACCATCATGAAACGACAAGCTCTAGAAAATTCATCATAATTTTCTCACAATCATCAACATGAAAAACAACCTCTAGTAACATCCATCTTTAACAAGCACCACTCCATTTGGAAAGCACAAGCAATTATGTCTTAAGCACCTAATTACCAGTCCTCAAGAATGAGCTAGTTCACATATCAAATAAACTCTTCATGACTCATGTAGTACATCACTAGAAATTTATTGATGTCACCAACCGATAAAATACATATCAACCTTCAAATCAGGGCACAACTCTCTAAAATATATCCATATAAAAACTGATCAAACCCACAAGAAGGTCTATGTTATCCAAATAAATCCCCTAGTTATTTAGACAACTTGTATTTACATTCTGAACCTCATTTGCTCCTTTGGAACATTCTCTTGATTGTAGATTCCTCACTCACCCTTGCATGCTCCTCCTTTGCTTCATCCTTTCCTTTTCCTTTTCCTCTTAGTTCCATTTTCCCTCTTGCACTTCCCTCTATGAAAATTCCTTCTTCCCGTAGTTCATGTACCCTACGCACGCGCCCTAAAATTGCTTAAAATCAGCGAAGTCCCCGACACTCTTGCACGCCCCATACATAAATTTGTAATAGTTCCGCCTTGACCATACATTCCTTCCTTGGGTATTTCTCCCATTTCCTCCCACACACATTACCTTGCTACACGTCTTCCTTTTGTCTTCCTTCCATGCCTCATTCTTCCATGTGCCTGCCTTTACACCTTCCTCTATGCCATCCTATGCCACATCATCACATGATGAGCTTGAGTGTGTTACGCGCAACCACCAAAGCATGTTTATAGGGAACCGAATCCTTATGACAATTCAAAGAGGTGACACATGGTAGAAATGACAAAATCTAACCAACAGCTTAACAAAATCTTCATCCAATCCGTGTGTGCCACGTGTCTTGTGTGCCTAGTTTTTACTATAGATCCTCCGATAAATATAACTTTTGTGTCAATGCTCGATTCTTGTGCGCCTAAAATTTTCAGAAATTTTCTAACATGGGCTACATAATAGATCATTGAAATTCAGATTTTTGCGGGATTTGGTAGGTGAGAAGCTGGAAAATGTCTTTCACGCCATTTATGAATAGATCTGATTTCTTCAACCGCCTAATTTGATTTAATCTGCCTCTCTTTCTTCTCCAAAACACCAAACATACATGGAGAAGCGCATGACAGATTTTACGGGTAGATTTATAGGAATTCATTGATAGTGGTTGAGTTTTAAAATCAGATTTCCCTCCTCTTTTCTCTCATTGATCTATCTATAAATTTAAGAGCATTACTCATTGTAAAGGGTTGGACATTTTGCATCCTTTAGTGTTTGCTAAGGATCTTATATCTCTGCATTTTGAGTCGTAGACCTCTAGATCTAGTTCATGCATGTGAATATCAGCCTTCGATGCCATTTTAATCGACTGTGCATACTTGGAAGTAATAAAAGCATTGTTTTGTGGCTATTTTATGCCTTAATGTGTTTATATTCTTCTTTCTTTCCTTTTGTTTGCATTGTGTGCTTGCTATGTCACTTTAAGTTCCTTGTAACTCCATTTTCTCGATTATATTTCATGAAATCGTCATTGTAAATGTGTTTTGGTTTGTTTTACGTGTGCCTAGCCTTCCCTCATGCTTTCTCCTTCATTTTCACTCAGAACAGATAGTGTTCATCCCAATTTTTCTATCGCTATTTCCTCCCTTTTATTTTTAGTTTTCCATTATGTTATCATTCTATCTTTGGTCCCTTGGCATCATTAGTTTAGTTTTCCCTTCCAAGATATTAGGATTAATAGTAGTAGTAGAAATAAGTAGAGGAAACAACCTTTTCTAGAGATCTGTATTAGGTGCACAAGGTCCCACAACTTGGAAACAGCCCATTATTGTTTCAAACGATTCGGTTCTACTGATTTGAGACATGGGTGCAAGTTTGACCTCCAACAGCTTTCAAAGACGCCCGGTGGGACTAGCATTTAAATCTTAAATTTCACATCTCTATGTTCTTGTGTGTGAATTAGTGATTTCTAGCATTTGAGGCTCATTCAAAACATTTGGCACCTCCTTACACTTAGATCTAATGTTGTAGTAGCTAGAGCACCTTTTATGAGAAGAGTGAATACCAGAAAAGTACTCACACCAAGGTCGAGTACCTCTAACTTTCACCAAGACATGTAATAGAACTTCCATGCATGCATCCCCATCTCCAACGTGGATTGTGCACTCTACGCTTTAGAACAACTTCACGCGCCCCGCCATGGTACTCGAACCACCTCATCCTCCAAAGAACTTTGCAATTTTCACTGGTGGAAGCCCACTGAATCTCAATGCACAACATGATATGCTGAAAGCCGCACTCAAGAGCATTCCATAATTCATGAGAGAAAATCAAGTCACCCATGTCAAGCATATTAAAGATGTAGCAAATGTGTTCTCTGTTTACTTGATCATGCATGATGATGTAGCAGTCAATCTCTTTGTAGCTTCATTCAAAGGGAAAACACTCCAATGGTACCGAGGTTTGAGACCTGCATCCATTGCCACCTAGGATGAGCTTGGAATAGCTCTATGCAACTATTTTGAGGATAAGTCAAATCACCTATCTTTGGTGGAACAACTGACTACAATGAAAAGGGAACCCAATGAGTAGATGACTTATTTCAACATCGATTCTAGAAGACTTGGGATAGAATTCCTCAAGTGGTAAGGCCTATAGCCCAACATGCTTTCTTGTACTATTTAAGGGATTTGAATAATGACATCTTAGTCATGATTTAATCCAGAGAGGTAGATCCTTACCGCTGCATACAACATCACCATAAGGGAAGAAATTAGTCTCGTCCAGTGAACATTAGCTCTAGACCACCCATGCCCTTATTTACAGAGATGTCTCTAGTGCCCTAGTATTATGTTGCCCTTTTTCGGTGTAGAGCATGCAACCAACAAGGCGTCTACATCCTAATCTCCCGTGCAAGCAGAAAGAAGATTATGAGATAAAGAAAAATTGATTATAAACTTATCCAATAAGGTCATATCATTGTAAAAACAATAGGTGTAAGCCTACAGAATCGATTCTAATCGGCGCTTAGCCAAAACAATCACCTTGGAAAAATCAAGATAGAAACCAATGATATGGTTAGAACCAACAAAATGATATATGGCATGCTAATGCACACTTTTTTACAAGTTATTCCTCCGAAAAACCTCTTTTCAATACCCAACACAAGTCGTGCACTTGTTCCGATTCGTAATAATATGGTCCAATATTCGAATGGTTTTTCCTTGTAACATGCCTCAAAATCAATATCATTGTGCTAATGTTGTGCATGCACATGCTTACATGTTCTAGAATGCTTCTAACCGTGAACCTTACATAATTGTAAGCAAGCCCGAGAACAAAGAAAAACCATAAGTTTCTTCAATCCAACCTTATATTATTTGGCATCAAGGACTTTTGTGCGATCAATCAAGTTATAGATGATACAAGCAAACTGTGTGCCCAAGTTGCTAACAACAAAGGTATAAGAAGATAATGCTTGAGTTTCACACACAGTCAAAATTCCTACAACACAATCTGATCCTCAAAATAAAAAGGATGCAACTAAGGCATCTAGAAGTAAAGGCACGCAAGATCCCGTGATAGAGGTTCTGCTTTAATGTTGCTCCTAAAGCAACGTGTGCCCCTCCTTTGGTAGGTCATATCTATGCCCTAGCTAAGGCTCCCGCCATGCGAGATGAACAATCAAGAAAGGATGTTGTTGTGCCTCATATGCATAATTCATGGGGACCCTTCAACATTGTGGACTAGATGAAGAGAAAAATATAAATGTCACAATATGGGATGCCCTGACCATTCCATCTCAGACGACTGCTGCAAGAAGCTTTAGCTTAAATTCCATGCGCGATCCATCTGTCCAAAACCATGTGCCATTGTTAATAACTACCAAGAAGAGGAGAAACAAGAAATTATGGTCATTAAAACCCCACCCTTTTATATGTCCTTGATCATAGGTAAACATCTTGTGCATAATTACATGATTGACTCGGGTGCAAGTACTTTTGTCATGCCAAAGATTTTTTTGATGTCCTAGGTCTTAAGTAAAACCCCTTGAAAAAAGGAGTCCTTCAACCTGATGGCTCAGTTGTTACCATTCTAGGAGTCATCAAGGATCTTGAGTTAACCCTCCATGCATGTCCAAATCTAACAATAACTCAAGATGTGTCAATCATTGACCTACCCCCTATGTTTTTCCATGTGTATGTCAAGGGATTTTACTGCAAAGGTGGGTGGTTACTTGTATTCTGATTGGTCTCATATGTTACTCAAGATGAGGTATGGTACCCGGTTTACCATACAAGATGAGAAAATATTTTCTTATCATGTAGATTCATATGACTCATCTCCCCTCCAAGCCAATTGCCTAATCCAAGAAGAACAAGTTTTAGTTTCTAAAGAACAACATGTCGCACCTCCTATTCCTGACTTAGTGTTGGATGAATGGGAAGAGAGGCACCATAAATTTGATCCATATGTTGAGGAGCTAGAAGCTTATGAAACAAGGCTTGGGACATATTGCATCCTTGAAGAGGAAGTTGTGTTACTACATGCGCTCAAACAAAACAAATACAACTCTAGTTTGTGGAAGTTGCACTTGATGGATCCAAAAGTAGAAATGGTGTGAGCGTACGATTTGTTTTCATTTCTCCTAAGGATGAGAAATTATTATTCACGCACAGGATGCAGCTTCACATGCTCAAACAATGTGGCAAACGTATGAGGTGTTGGTGCATGGTCTACTTATTACCGAAAATAAAAAGATTAAGGTGCTGCGATTTTTGGGCACACGTAACTAGTTATCCACCAAGTAACAAACAAGTGTGATGCAAATAATAAACTTCTCAAATATTCTAAACATAGATTTTGGGACCTCCTTGAGAGATTTGAAGCTTTGAATTTGCAAGTGGTGTCACACAGAGAATGAACAAAGAAGATAATCAAATGGCCATGATTAGTTCGTAGTTCTCACCTCGCTAAGGACTTTGTCAAAGGAAACACACAACACATCAAAATAGTGATCAAGCCATCTATTCTAGACACCAGCTAGCAAGTGTTTGATACGACACATAAATTATCTAGTTTATCCAAAATGAAGCTGAGTTCTCATTAAGCATACAAGTTGACTTGCATGACAATGCTATGGTGAGCAAGTGATACATTTGAAGATAATCAAGTTTCCTAAAGGTTTGATCACCTTAGAGAAAATATTTATCCCTGATGATGAGTTTAAGGGTGAAGAAAATAATATGCACATTGAATATGACTATACTCTAGTCACTATTACGCACGTAAAGGAGTTGTTTCTCAATAAATATTGTGCACATGAAGAAAAGAAGGCCTTCATCTCTTTCTATCAAAAATATAGTGACATATTTTCATTGGAATATGAATACCTTAAAGGTTTTGATCCAAGTGTTTCTCAACACTCTATTGACCTTGATCCTAGTATTAATCCCATAAAAAAAAGTAATGGCAAGTCAATTTGAAGATAGAGCCTCTCATAAGGAAAGAGTTGTCTAAACTCATTGAGGCGAAGATAATTTTTCCTATAAAATACTCTACCTGGGTCGTGAATCTTGTTCCAATGTGCAAGAAGAATGGTGAAATCAGACTTTGTGTGGATTTTAGATATTTGAACAAGGCATCCTTCAAGGATCCTTATCCTGTGTCTTCTATGGAGTAGATTCTATAGACTATTTCTAGCATGCAGAAGTTTTCAATGCTAGATGGGTATTTTGCTTCAATCAGATCCTAGTCAAGGAAGAGGATCATTTCAAAATGGTGTTTACAACCAAGTGGGGAACATATGCCTATCAGAATATTCCCTTTTCTTTGTCAAAAATTGGCACACAATTTTAGTGTACCATGGATATTACCTTCAAATGCTACATCTGTTGGTACCCAATTTTATTCTCCCTCGGAAGTTGAGCAGAATCATAGGTTTGGCAGAAGCTTAGAGACAAGCAGAGCATGTAGTGTGTCATTTTGTAGCTAGGGATGAAATGCAGCTTGCTCTTTGTCACTTAGATGTGGAGAAATGGGTAGCACCCTCAAGAGGATTTGACCTATCCTCACTACTTTATGGTTGTGCCTTTCAACCAAGGTGAGAGGACCCTTTTTGTAGCTTCGTAGTTTGTGAGAGAGATGAATATATCCTTCCTTGTGAAATTATTAACAAGACCATGAAGAAAATATGATCAAAACAACAAAACCTAACTCTCACGAGTTGTCACTCTAGATAATGGAGCTATTCTCTAGGAAAGGTTCAGGCCACTAAAGACAATGGAAACCTGATTGTTTCTACATGTTTTGGTAGTAAAAATTATGCATTTGTATACACACATGACAAACAAGGGTAGTATGGGTATGATTAGTTGTTTTTAAGTGAATTTTTGGTGGGAGGTGAAGTAGGATAAAGTTGATTATACCAGATATTTGGAGGGACTTTTACAATAATGAACAACTTCACTATAGAGAGATTTAGTACACCAAGACGTTACTTCAACTAGAAGGTCTACTTCAATGGAGGCCCAAACCAAACATTTTCACATAATCTTTAAGACTCCAATACGAAGGCTTGAATTAGAAGACTTTTGGTGAGAAAATTTGTCGTGTGGAAAAACTTGTGGATTTCTTGCCAATGCTCTGGGAATCTAAGTCCCTCTACTTAACCAGTGCAACTTCTGTATATGCATTCGCGTGAAAAGGTGGATTTCTATGGTGGCCTTTTGACCGAGGATTAAACAGGGGCACTCCATTGACCCTACAGAAAAGCTAGCAATCTATTACTAGGGAATTATTCATCTGTAGAGCGGGAAAGGGGAGTCAGAAAAGAGGTAAGAGAACTAATGCTGCAGGTAGAAAATTAGATTCCTTCACGCACTAGTTAGAAACTTCAACACATGCATTCATGAGAAGAAACAACCCTGCAAATAGGACTAAGACCAAATAGAATTTGATGAACACAAAGTATCATGAAACTCCTTAGTCAAAGAAAGCTAGAAACTCCTTCTTCTTGTATTGATTTCTTAGACAAAATTTGTACATAATGGAGAAATGGAAGAAATTGAGAAGGGGGGAATAGAATAAAATGGCTATCTCCTTTGTTCTCTGAAGGTGTAATATACTCTTGAGTTTACAAGACCAATCTCCAACCCTTTGCAATGGGAATGACGTTACAATTTATAGAATGAGAGGTGACTTATCATCTTCCTCATGACCCTCCATATGCCTTAATATGACTTAAGACTGTTCATATTCCACTTTAAATATTTAAGTCCCTTTTATAATAGCAAGGCGACTTAATTTACATTATGTTTCTAAAGTCACTTTTAAGTGACTTAAAGGCATATCAAAAAGTGCAAACCCCAACAAAGAATTAGAACATTTGAAAGTGAGAGAAAGTTGGGGGAAGAGGAGAGAGAAAGAGAGAGAGAAGAAAAAGAGTAGATGTTCCCGATGAAGTCCATTGATCCTCGTTGATGGAAATCTCCAAATGCAGTGAAACTCTAAATCTTTGAACTCCTTGCACACTGTGAAACTCCTCCAAATTAGCTCCCGAATGCTCACCCAGTTGAATGAACTAAGGTGGATCTCAAATTCCCTGTGAAAAATGGCTAGGATGCTCTCGAACAATGATGTCCCCTTGAATGATTAGCCTTGTACATCCCATTGTGCCAAAACTTCTCTTTGAGTGTAACTTACTATTTTTAGTAAGTGTGAAAAAGTAACTCCCTCGATCCTTAGCTTGAGTGTTGTGACCTTGATTCCCCTTTCTCCTTGCATTCCTCACTTCTTTGGATAAAATTTCTATTTTTAGTAGGTGTTCGAGAGCCCACTTACTATTTTTAGTAAGTGCCAAAAATTTCCGTTCTAGTGAATTCTCAGCTATAGTGCACCTCTGATATCTTCATCTCCTTCACAGGTTCTTCTGTTAATGACTTTCCCGAAATAGCAGTTCCTATGTAGTAGACCTACTATTTTTAGAAAGTTGGCCTTTGGGTGTCAGATTGACGTGGAACGAATTTTTTGATATGGTTTTTCTCCCAATATCATCCCTTTGAAATTTCGAGTCCACCCGCTTAATAATCCAAGAGATTTTAAAGTTTTAATTTTCAGACTTGGCAGTGCTTCAGGTATGGCAGCCATTAATGGACCTCAAAATTGTAGGTTTGGTTTTCTCCTCTGTTTGCAAAGAAAATTATATTTTTGATGTGGGTTTTTTCTTCGTGCTTCACATGCAATCTTACTTCTATCCGCAATCGAATCTCGATTTGACGAAATCCCAATTCTTTCTTCGTTGAGCCGGAAAGGAGATTTCTTCATTGTGGATGCTCTGTCACACATGGGGGAATTTTAAGGTGTCTTCTTGATGTCCTTGGGTAGAGCAATGAGCATAAAAATATATCTTGTTGTTTCATGCATCTGTTTGGGAGATTTCTTCAACTTCTCATTTCATGGCTATGGATTTTTCTCTGTTTTCTCCTTATGTGCTCTGTGCTTCTCCTTTTGTGTTTGATGAGGATTCCTTCGAGACCTGCACATCTCTATGGGAAATTTGTTTCAGTTCTTGGTTGAGCAGGTCTGAGCATTTTCAATGGTGGAGTGATGGAAGAATGTTGCAGAGGAAGTATGGAGGAATGAAGTGCACATATAACTGTTAGAAGTTAGAAGCGGGAAAAAGTGGCACTTGGAAAAATTTCAAAAATATATGCACAGGTAGGGCTTGGGTAAAATTTTCCATGCTTGATATTACTGACCTCAGGGACATGAGGGACATCAACTTCCACAATGAGCAAGATGTCGACACGCGGCACTAGATCCAACGGTAGGGAATGAAGGAGGAAAAAGATGATTTAAAGCACTGGGAGCTGAAAGGAGGTCACATGGGTGTCCAAATGACTCCCTATGGGGGCTGGGTGAATTTTTCAAGGTCTAATGTCCCCCACCTCAGGTGCATAAGGGACATAAAATTCCACGGTGGTCAAGAGCATGACACGTGGCACTCGATCCGACGATAGGGAATGCACGCTCCAAATAAGCACTGGGGGTTGAATTACGGTCGCGTGTGTGTCCGTGGGTCTCCCTATGGGAGATGGGAACATTTTTCAAGGTTTTATGTACCCCACCTCAGGTGCATAAGGGACATCAGTTTCCACAGTGGTCCTAGAGCTGACACGTGGTGCTCGATCCAACGACAGGGAAGGCATGCTCCAAATAAGCACCTGGGCGCTGATTTGTCAAGTCTGGAGGTCATATGAGGGCCCCATAGGTCACATGGGGTCTGGGAGAATTTTTAAAGGTCTTATGTACCTGACCTCAGGGATGTCAGGGACATGAAATCCCACAAGGCTCCCGGTGTGCGACACGTGTCCTCTCGAAAAATGACTAAGTCCTGAACTGCATTTGAGAGGGTAACTTAGAATCGAAGATAACTTGAGCTCCCGGTGGAATTTATTGGTGAATTTTTATATGATCATGACTGGAAATGAAATTTTGAATCCAATTATGGGAGTTTAGTGTCTTGATTCGGCCATATGATTCTTGAAAACTTTTATTTTTGATTTGGTACTCCACTTGTTCTGAGAAAACTGCCAACAATCATATGCGCCAAGGTGTTGTGAAAAATATTATTTTACCATCATGTAGGTATTGGAATACTCTTTCCTAATATGTTTTTTTACTTCCAACTCCATCCGGAGCTCCTAGAATCTTCTTTTGAAGCCCAACAGTTATTTTAGGCTTGTGTGCCGCCTAGGCTTGTGAACCCTGTTTTTAACTCAGACTGCTCCAAGTCTTGCAAAACTTCCCCAAACCTTCCAATATCATTTCCATGATGTTATAAGGTCCTCCAATCACCTCCATGTTGAATTTTTCCCTTGTTCTACTTCAGGGATCAATCCAGTCCTGGGAAGGCCAACGACAACCCTTCCCGTGACTCCCCAAAATTTGCATTTTCAATGAAGTCCTAAAATCACCTAGGGGAATGAATGGAATTTCCTAAATCACCTAGGGGATGATATAACATTAGTTGGGAGGTAATTTGGACTGATTGGATAGAGTCGGGGTTGCCTAGGAATGATAAAGCATGAAAATTTCGGCATAGGGGTATAGTTGTCGTGCTTGGAAATTTCCAATTTCCCTGTTGCACATTTGCATGAAAAAAACTGGCTCTAGCTTGGGGACATGACATGGAATAAGAGAAGCAAAGACATGGCATGGGAATCTAGAATCTCAATTTTAGACAATCTAATTCATTGACCAAAGGCCTTATCCATTGGGCCTCGCTATGAGTCATGTACAACTTCTAGAAAGGAAGATTAGAATAAGGAAACACACATACAAAAATGACAGAAAGGAAACACACGACACACAATAGGAAGGGAAACACATGCAATAGAAAGGGAAACAAACCTATCAATCACCTATGGTATAAGGCAGGGGACAACCCGCTTTCACTGAAGTACTTTTCATTTCTCAAAAGTTACCCCTAAAGAGGCAACACCGAATGATGATGTTCTGCGAAGCCGTTGATGGGTTCCAGAAAGTAGCCTCCTTTCCTTAATTGTTTATGAAAGCCAGGTGCTTTCACATTTATCTATTTACTTGGTAGGAGTGAGTCCATGTGAGCTTCTTGATGCTCAGGTCCTTGCTTGGAAATTCCACTACCTTCGTGTTCTTTGAAGTCGGTCTCATAGCACCAGTTTCCTTCCATGTTTATCCATATAGCTGATTCTCCACGAGTGTCTCATTGCTGCCCCAATGCTGATTTTTGTTCCAATTCCTTGAACCTTCTGAGTTACTTTATTTCCCAGTGTCTAAGCTCATTGACATCTCTTCCATGAGAAACCTTAGACTTATTCATTTCCTTTACTCCACTGCGAGGTTCTTGAGTACTGACGGAGGGATTGGGTGTGGCCTCATACTTTTCGTGTATTCCCATGGCATGAGTGAAGAGATAAAGAATCATCTCAAGGTATTCCACAACTTCTACTGTGTCCAATAGTTCTTGCACAAAGATCTCATCATCTTGGGAATCGCTGAACTCTAACGATCCTTCATCAAAAAGAGATTCATCTTCAAATGGGAATAAAAATATCTCCATTTCGTTATTGCATCCATCAATCATTAGCTCTAGAGTGGCATCGTATTTTTCATATTGCTTTATCTCGATGTGGCCAACCTTCGTACTAGTTAAGGCTTCCGACCACCTTCATGCTTGTCTTGCATATTTGTGGCTTGATCGTGATCTTGAGACCGAGCTTAAGATCTTCGCCTTCTTCGTAGCTTTAAGCATTTCTTGTATAGACATTTCTTTTAAAACTTTCACAGCTCATCACAAGCTGAGTTTTTCTCCATAGATGGATTGATCGAGAGATCATCTTCATCCCCAAATGGGAATGCGAATAAATCGTCATCTTGTAAATCATATAAAATGATTTTCTTCTTGAAAATCATCAAGAACCATCTTCTCTTCCTCATGTTTTGCATCATCCGTGATTTGGGGCTGTCCTCTTGTAACTTGAATCTCCTCAATGCTTCTTCAAAATCCAAATCTCTTTGGGAAGGCATGTCCGGGCCTATCAAGATGGGGATATCATCTTCTTCCTTGGTTGCCATAAAGTGATTCATCCGCTCGCTAGCTTGATACAAGTGTTTCACCCGATTTCTTAGTTTTTTTTAAAAGTACTTGACGAAACAGATAAGGTAAAGGTGGTAAGAGGAATACCTGGTTTGAGATGGTTGAAGGTTGTATGCACGCCTATCTGAATTCTGAATTAAAGTGATTGTGAGATCTTCCTTTTGCTAGGAGGAACTACCTATATAAGAACCAAAACAAGACCACAAAAGAGAGTTAAACAATATATGAAGTGGACTTCCTAGCATGTGCTAGATCCTCGTAAGTTTGATACTTCCTGATGGTCACAATCCACCGTTTTAAAAAACAATTCAATGCTGAAATAAAGTAAATATTGTCCTACTGTAGTTTAATATGATTTAGGCATCTCATACAAAATGCAAAATAGGCTAGATCTAATCTAACAAGCTAGGCTAGAAGGAGATCCAGAGGTCAAGTAGGTTGGTTATAGGTGAATCTAAGCTAATAGGCTAGGTTAGATATAGATCTAAAGGTCAAATAGGTGTTCAAGTAGGTATATGTCAAAAATAGGTTGTTATTCGCGTAAATCAGGTGACAAAGAGACCGACCATGGTTTTATGAAACTGATGATGGTTGGAATGTAACCGTGACGTTAGATAAAATCAACAAAGCTAAGTTAAGTCGGGATTGGTGGACTCACACACCAAGTGTTTTTGAGTTTTGGGGCAAAAGTGGAGTGCATAGAAGACGAGGATTGATCATAGAGGGGGTGTAGATATGTTGCGAAGGTCTAAGACTACTGAGGAGGTCAAATAGGAAATTAGGCCAAGTGTTAAGATGATTGGGTATGGAAGGTGGCTGAATTGGAGAGAGGGAATGGACAGAGAGTAAAAGACTAGGTTCCTTTACCCCAAAGACTACAATTGATGATAAGAAAATGAAGCAAATGGAAGGAGGATACTTACTCTTCTGTGAGGTACAGGTCTAAAGAATAATGAAGAAGTTACTGTGTTGGAGGATGCTGGGAAGAAAGTCTCACTGTTGTGCCAGTGTATTTGGTTGCCTTTGTTGATCACAAATCAATCTTCATTCTGTTGTCGCATCTAAAGAGATTGAATTCGAGATCATAAGTTTTCTCACAAAACCAACCCAGTATTACAAAGCTGTAAATGGGTCTAAATAGTCCATTTGGTTCATTCCAGTATAACCGGCATCATTTTAGGGTGAACCGGTGTCAGTTTAGGGTGAACCGACATCGGTTTGGGTGAGATATCTCGGGTTGTTCAAAAGTTGCCTAGGAAGTTGTTCCACCATTTGATAAGGGTCTCTTCTTTTCCTCGAGGCAAAACCGACCTTAGGAGGATTTTTAAATGTGAGGTGAGGGGATGGGTCTAATGTTAGGTTTTATTTAGGACATTGGTTTAGGGTTTAGGTTAATGGGTCAAATAATGGGGGTGATTAGGTGAGGTGCATTTAATAAAGGTAATTATATTAAATAGATGTGTGAGGGTGGTGAATTAATTTAATGTAAATAATTAAATTAATATGTGTGTGGGAAAAAGGCTATTAACTTAATTAAAATAATTAAATTAATGTGTATGGAGGTAAATGGCATTAATTTAATTAAAGTAATTAAATTAAAATGTGTGGGGTGCAGGAGATAGGTGATAAGGTGTTGAGGATGAGGAAGTGATTATAGGGTTGTGCTAGGGGACCAAGGTGATTACGACACAATTTCAGTGTCTACATTTTGCCCCTTTTTGTTGCGTAGCTTGTACTAGTAAGCGATGTGAACAAAAATAGAGTGTGGTTGCCCCAAGTGGGAATGAGGGTGATCCCCCTCAAACTAAGAACTGATGAGGTGACAGGTGAATCAGCGAGTGGTTTGATAAAATTGGATGCAAAGTAGAATGATGAGAAATGAGGAATGGGGTAAAGGGAAAATCGGGCATATAGGTAAACAGTAAGTGGACCAAGGTCAAAGGTAGGGGTAGTTGAATGCACACACATGTATAAACTACAACATGGTACCAGGTTGAAGAGTGTGTAAACTCTACATCGTCTAAGGTCGATAGGTTTATCCAAACAAGGTTGAAGTGATTCCGGTATCCAAGGTATAGGATATGGTTAGGAAACAAAACATAGGTTAGGTGCAGGAATGGTTAGGTATGTTTCTGTACACCAAAGGTAGGGTTAGGATAAATGGTCACAAAAATAGGCTAGGTAAGGTCATTAGGTCAATCAACACAGGTAATAAAGTGCCCGTAAGGTATAGCAAGCACATTGGTTCAAAGGCCACAAACAATTTTTTGGGGTCCGTAGATAGGTCACAACACAAGAAGGCCGAGGTAGGGGTAAGATAACGAGTCCCCAAAGGAGGAAAATAGTAGGTAGGTAAGTGAGGAGGTCTAGAAAGGTAAGGTAAATAGGTTGGGTACATGTGGGGTGGGGTAAAGGATCAGTGTAAAAGGTGGGGTAAAAGAGCAAAGTAAGGGTAATGTGCAGTGAAGGTGAAGGTGAAGGTGAAGGTGATTGGTTTAGGCATGGATCGAGTCAGGTTTGGTTAGGCATGGATTGAGTCAGGTTGGTTTAGGCATGGATTGAGTCAAGTTGGTGTAGGCATGGATTGAGTCAGGTTATAGGCATGGATTGAGTCAGGTTGGTTTAGGCATGGATGTTCATTTCAGTATTTTGATAACAAATGGCAATATAAATGCATGAGATGGTGTAAAATGTGGAAAATGCTGGTTATGTATGAAAATGTGAAATAATATAAGTGGTAAAAGTTATGTGGTATATGGTTTAGATGTTGAGGTTTTTGATATGAACAAGAAATCAAGTAAAGGTGGGGAAAATGGTTAGGGTAAAGAGTGGTGAGCTAACCCTCCAAGGCCCCATGCCTTGGAAGTGTTGCCTACATAGTCCCGGTGAAAAAAGGGACCTCAGACCAATGTAGTTCTCCCATAAGCTAGGGAAGAATATGAGAAGATAGAAGAATAGGTAGTGAGGTTGAGAGGTAGGGTTGATTCGAGGTCATAGGTATGATTAGGTCAAGGTCAATTAGGTTGGGTGGAGGATAGGTAGATAGGTATAGGTGATTTTAGGTCAATAGGTAGTGTTGATTCCAGGTCATAGGTATAATTAGGTTGAGGGCATTGATGTTGGGGTTGAGAATAGGTAGATAGGTAAAGGTGATTTTATGTTGATTGAGGTGGAAGAAGAAAATCCCAAAAGACAGGTGTCAAGGTTCTAGTCCTATATAGGAAGATCAAAAGGTAATGAAGAAGAGAAAAGATAAGAGGGGGCAAGAAAGCCACCCGATTGGCAAGGATCAAAACGTGTGAAACACATCTACAGATAGGCTAGTGAACATAAGAACCTAAATACATTACATGATTGATTACTCTAAAGGTGAAGAATAGTCACATAATCACCAAATGTCAGTAGGTTCAGTAGGTCCCTTGAGGCAGTATGAGGTGAAGAGACAACGGGTAAGGAGGTGAAGGTAATTGGGTCATAAAATGGGAAGTAAAATGCCTTGGGCAATAGAGCCAAGATCACAATAGGCAAGTCCATGACGAAAAAGGATACTTTTCTTTTTCTTTTTATTTTTAACTTTTGAGATAGACTGATCGATGCGGGAAGTTTATATGGGATGAATATATGTCTCCTTGAGGTCTTCGCGAAGCTGATCGATGCGGGAAGCTTCTGAATTTTGATTTTTGAGAAAATAGTCCTCTTTTTGGATAGACTATGTAGAGAATTGCAAGCTTTTTATAGCTATCCTTCGAGGGAGCAGTCTACTTATAATGACAATTGAAGGTGGAAGATGTCCTTTTGAGGGATTCATCTTTTATATTGGAAGTTTGACTCAAGGAGTTAATCCCTTATTTTGGAAATAATTTTTTTGGCTTTTAAGTCATAGACTAGACTATAAAAAATCATTTGGTTCTTATTGAGAAGGCAAGGGTGAATGACCATGGGATCTCATCTAAAAGAAGATGAAAAGTATCCATGAGAATCATGCCATGTGTAGAGCCATGGTGCACATATTTAAGAGGAGGAAAAAGGGTGATGGGTAATCACATGATTCTTGTTTAGTCATTGAAGGGGAGGTGTGGAAAATAGAAATGTAAATGGCGCTCAAGGGACAAGCATGAACTAGATAAATAGTGATGTAGGACTAGAAGTCAACAATAGAACGGTCGAAGATGCAAGGCATTGAGGGGCTCAAGTTCGGGCTTACCATCAAGTGAAGACAAGTGATAAGCACCTGATCCATAGTCATGGGTCACGATGTATGGTCCAAGCCAATTAGGAGCAAATTTGCCCGTTTGCTTTTTTCTACTTTGGTTACGTGTTGATTTTCCTTGAGGACGAGATCACTAACCTTAAAGGTGTGTTCATGGACACATTTGTCATAGGCACGCTTGATGCATTTTTGGTAGACTTGGAGATGGTCGAGGGCATGAAGACGACGTTCATCTAATAACTCAAGTTGTGCTAAACGGTCTTGGTGAAAGTCATCATCAGTAAGCATATCTTGAAGGGAGATACGGAGACAGGATTTGGACTTCGAGAGGCAAAAAGACTTGCACTCGTAGTCCGTAGAAAATGGAGTGGTAGCGGTGGAGGTGTGAATACTAGTACGGTATGCCTAGAGGGCGAAAGGAATGTGTGTATGCCAATCCTTCCCAGTATCATTAACCACTTTCATGAGAATTTTGTTTAGGGTTTTTTTGGTGGATTCGGCTTGGCCATTGGTTTGTGGATAATATGGTGAGGAGAAGCTAAGATAGATACCAAAGGTGTCACAAAGTTTCTGTAGAGTTTTGTTTTTGAATTGTTTTCCATTATCAGTGATAAGGTGATGTGGAACACCGAAGCGACAAATAATGTGATGATTGATGAAATCACATATTTTCTCAACTTTAGTGGAGATGAGGGGTACGACTTCAACCCATTTGGTGTAATATTTGGTAGCGGTGATGATCCATTGATGTCTTAGGGAAGAGTGGGGATTGATCTCTCCGACAAGATCCAAACCCCATTGAGAGAAGGGCCAAAGGTCACGAGCGACCTATAAGGCATGACTAGGTGTGTGATGAAGATTGGAATGTTGTTGGAATTTTACACAATGCTTAATGTAGTTGCAACAATCATGATTGAGGGTCAGCCAATAATAGCCTAGGCGAAGAATGCGTTTAGAACAATGTGCCGAAGCCATCAAGTGACCTCCGCATATGCCATCGTGAACTTCTTTAATGGTATAGGGGATTTCAGAGTTGGTGAGGCATCGTAAGAGAATACCGTCAAAGCCTCATTTATAGAGAAGGCCACCCATGATGACATAATGAGAGGCCTTTTTGAGAAAGGCACATTGTCCATTACGTGTGAGATCAAGAGGTAATATAGAAAGGGAAAGGTAGTCTGCAAGCTGCTTATACCAAAGGTCTTGTGTGTTTAGTGAGGCAGTTCGGATGAGGTTAACACAACAATATTTATAAGAAGGTCTCGGTATGCATTTTATGGTAACAAAGATGTCTGAATTGGCAGGTGAAGCAGAATTTGGGAAGCGAGGCATGCCATGGTATCCACAAATTTATTAGTGGATCGCAGAATGGTTTGAATTTTATAGCGGTCAAAGGTAGTCAACATGATGCCGATGTAACGTTTGTACTCTTGAAGTATTTCATTATGACACTGATAAACACCATTGACTTGGTTTACTACTAGTTGAGATTCACCGAAGATATTAATGGACTTAACCTCTAAGACATAAGCAGTCATGAGACCCAATACGAGTGCTTCGTATTTGGCGATATTGTTGGTGCATTCGAAGTTGAGTTTGAATGATAAGGGCATATGTTCCCCATCAAGAGGAATGATGATAATAGCCGCACCACCCCCATGCTGACATTTGGAACCATCGAAGAATAAGGTCATTTGGTAAGGGTCATCATCCAAAGAGACATTAGCAATGGATTCGTCAGTGAAATAAAAATTCAAGATTGATTCCCGTAAAGAGGTGCATCGGTGAGTCAGGTTAGCAATGGCCTCTGGCCCTTGATAGATTTTTGGTGAATGAATTTGAGGTCTAGGTCAACAAGAAGCATGAGCCAACGTGCGCACATTGATTTTGGTAAGGTTTAGCATACATGAAGTGTAAGGGGTCAGTGTTGGTCACAACATAGGTTTTATGGTTGAGTAGGTAATGGCGAAGTTTGGTGGCAACAAAAACTAAGGCTAAGCGAGTTTTTCAGGGTGAGTGTATCAGGTTTTGTAGTCTAGAAGGGTACGACTTATGTAATAAACCACCTACTCCCTATGTTGTTTGTCACAATGAGCGAGCATAGCCCCTAAAGAGTGATCGAGTAGCAGATATGTATAGGTAGAAGGGTTGGTCATCTTTAGGTGGAATAAGTATAGGTGGTTGGAGAAGGTATTGTTTTAAGGCCTCAAAATCTTTGTGGCAGTTGTCATCCCATTTGAAAGAGACCTCCTTTTTGAGAAGGTGATGAAATGGTTGACAATGGTCGAGAGTTGGGAAATAAATTGACGAATAGATTACAATTTACCTTGCAGGCTACGGAGCTGTTTAAGGTTAGTGGGTGGAGGCATTTCAAGGATGGCCTTGACTTTAGCAGGGTCAACTTCTATACCATGTAAGGAAATGATAAATCCCAGGAGCTTTCCTAAGAGAACCACGAAGACGCACTTTTTAGGCTGAAGGCGACGCAATATTTAATGAGGCGGTCAAAGATGGTTTTGAGGACTGCGAGGTGCTCGGTGTAATGTTTAGATTTGGCCAAGAGATCATCCATGTAATCTTCCAATATGCGATGCATGATATCATGGAAGATGTAAGTCATAGCATGCTTGATATGTAGCACCAACATTTTTAAGGCCAAAAGGCATGACTCGATAGTAGAAGGTCCCCCAAGGGGTAATAAATGTGGTTTTGTGTTGATCCTCTAGGGCAAGCAAGATTTGGTTATAACTTGAGAAACCATCCATAAGTGATAGCATCTCATGGCCAACGGTAAGGTCAACCAACTGGTCAATACTAGGCAGAGGAAAATCATCTTTAGGGCAGGAAAGGTTGAGATCACGGAAATCGGTGTAAATGCGAAGTCCCCTATCACCTTAGTGACAAGGATGATGTTAGAAATCCATTGGGGGTAATCGATGGGTAAGATGAAGGAAACTGAGAGAAGGCATTGAAGTTCTTCTTTGACAAGAAGAGCAATGCGAGGGTGCATTTTCCTCAACTTTTTTTTTACGGGTTTGGCACCGGAATGGTTACAATATTATGGACCATGATAGTGGGATCAATGCTAGGCATGTCAGCATAGGACCAAGTGAAAGCATGGCTATGAATTTTAAGAAAAGAAGTGAGGATTCTTGTTCAGCAGCATCCAGAGATTGTCCAATCTTGAGAATGTGGGGGTCATCCTGAGTGCGGATGTTGACTTCGATATTCGATTCATTCAACATTGTTTGCATCTCAGAAGGTAACAATTGGTGAATATAAAAGTATTAAGCACCAAGGTAGGTGAGTATGGATTCATCATCCTGACATTGAACAACATTAATAGGAGTATTGTCCCCTATCATGTTAGGATACAAGAAAGGAAGAGAGGAAGGAGCCTCGCCATCGCGGTGATAGGTTAGAGGCCCCAAGGAAATGGTATTTATGGAAAAAAAGGTAGGAGGGATAGATTCAGGATCCATCGACTCCGTTGGTGAAGGTGGTGAAGGTGGGGTAGGTGAAGAAGGTGGAGAGGGGTCAATGTCTTCAATGAGTTCAATACGGATCTTTTTGGTAGGTAGTTTGGTAAAAATGATTCCACTACGATCATTATGTTTATGCATGGTACATGAAATAACGGTGTGACGACCTTGTTCGTAAAGGCCAAAGCCAAAACCTTTCCAGAAGTGGTGCGAAAGGAAAGTGTGAGCAAAGTGGTAGTTGGTAAGCAAGTTAAGGTTAGCCGAAAAAGGTCGGGTTTGTGATGGTGGTTCGGGTGTGTAAGTGGAAATATAAATCCCCCATAGGTAAGATGGGTATGGAGGTGGGGAGGACCATAAAGGAGACACTCGCCTATGTGGTGATCATAGTGAGGATGTTGGTGAAGGTTTCCATACTCTTGTGGAGTAAGGAATGTATTGACATTATACAGGCGATACTCCCCCATAGTGAGGCATTGAAAAACACCTTCCAGGGGATTAGTGGTTGATATATTGGTGGCTGGAATGGAGGAAGCATTAGAAGTTAGATCAATGGAGGTGTCGGTTATCTGGGAAGCTAATGTGTGACTGTAGAAGCGACAACAGTGGTGGGAATAGAAGATTTGGGTGAAGGTGAGGTTGCAATGCACCATTGGTGGATGGGGTCGTGTGTGAAGAAGATGTAAGCAGGGAGGTAGATGCCTTAATAGGTACAAGGACATCATTGGGCTGGTAAAGCATGTTGTAGGTTTTGAAAGGTGATGGGTTAGCTGGAATGGTATAGGAATGTCCTTCATGTTCGAACTTTACACATCGGTGCAAAGTAGAAGGAACACAACCCATGACATGAATCCAAGGTCTTCGAGTAACAAATTGTATTGAAACTCCCCTTCCAAAACATAGAACAACTCGAGAATAGTACGGGACCCACACGAACGTGGAGGATGATAGTGTCGAGTGTAGAGGTAATAACGTCATTAAATGAATGCAACATGACTAGATGTTTATGCATGCAGTTATTGGGTATGCGCATTTGTTTGAATGCGTGAGAGGAGATGATGTTAATGCTAGCACCCCCATCAATCATAACACATCAGACGCGTATATTATTGATATGGATGGAGATGAAAAGTGCAGGATCTGGGTCATTGGTTTGGTGGGGGACAATTTCTTCATCCAAGAAACTAAGGATAACAACTTGGTGAACAGGTGGAGGTGATGAGGTAGATGGAAATTTGGTGAGTGAGGCGACATGATGAGGTGTGATAATAGATGCTACAGGTGTGGGGTCATTAGGTAAAACCTCAATAGATTGAAGGACCTCCATGAGGGCTTGACGATGTGACTCTGAGGTTTGGATGAGGTCGTATAAGGACATTTTGAGGGGAGATTGGTGTAGTTGTTTGAGCATGGTGCGATGTGTGATGCCATTAGAAATGGGGTATGCGGGGCCATGGATAGTTATCTTAGGTATGGGTGTAGATGGTATGTTGGGTATAGGATTGGTTGGTGGGTCAGCTATTTTATCTTTTCCCCTCTGCGCACGTGTGGTGATGTGTACCATGTTGATTTGAGGGGAGTTGGCAAATGGAGAAGGTGTAGGGTAAGTGGTATAATGACATGAAGGGAAAAAACCTACTGGAGGAGAAAATCCTTGTGAGGTTAGTTGGGCGCAATGACATTTGGGTGGTGGCATGGCAAGTTCTCTGATGTGAACCATGTTAATTTCAAATTTCAGAGATGGAAAGAAAGGTCGTGGTGGTGAAGATGGAGGTTGTGGTATAGGTGTAGGAGGAAGGTGTGAAGAAGGTGGTGAGGGTGAAATAGGTTCATCATCTAGGAGGTCATCGTCATCAAAATTGGGGTTAGAAGGACATAATTGAATGAGGGAAGCCTTTAGACCCTTATAGTTCTCAACATCATGTCCTAGCACATGATGGTAAGCACAAATTTTAGTATCATCAAACCCTTCTGGTTTAGGTTTAAGAGGGTCATAAGGTCTAAGAGGAGGGAGGGTGATAGCAGAGCTTTCCAGGAGGTTAGCCAAGATGGTGGCATATGATCCTACCAATGGATCACAATGCGAAGTGAAAGTAGGTTTGGTTGGAAGATTGGGTAGTTCGTGGTAGTCGAGGTGATGCAAAGATTGGATTTGGGTTGTATTTTCTTTAGTGTAGGTGCAACAACAGAAAGAGGGGTAGGTTTAACCACCTCTTTGGAAATTAACAATTTTTTCGATTTTTGGTGTTTTTTCTTAGGTAGAGGTGTAGGGGAACACGTGATGTAGATGGCAAGGTAGATGGTGAGAGAGGATGAGTGACCTAAGGGGAAAAGCGAGGCATAGGTGTTGGTCGAAGTCAAGAGAGAGGTCAAGTGAGGTGGAAGAAAATGTCATAGGTAGGGAAGGAGGTACAGAAGGTAATGGTGGTATAGGAGGCAAAGAAGTTACAGATGGTGATGAAGGACGCAAGGTTCTCCTAGGTAGAGCTGCAGGTTGTGGTAAAGGGGTCAAGGGATTTTTAGGTTTACCCCTAGAGAGCGTAGATTTTGTTAAGGTAGAGGGGTGAGGTCCCAAGATAGATGGTAGGGGTGAAGATGATAAAGGTATAGTTGGTGAGGTCGGTGTGTGCGGATTAGAAGGTTGGGGTTTTTGTTTAGGTTGAGGGATTGGTTCAATAGGTATATGGGAAGATGTGGTCAAGTGTATCCTGACAGGAGGATGTGCAAGGTTTGATGTGGGTGTGACCCCTAGAACACTAGTGGGTTTAGATACAAGAGATGATGTTGGAACATGTCGGCTAGTAGGTAGAGAGGTGGGTATAGATGAGGATGATGTAGTAGAAGATGTATCGAGAGTTATGTTCATGTGCGGTTTGGGTTGTTGAAACTTCTTTAGATAAATGGTAGAGGTGTCAGTGGAAGATGATTGCATTTGGGTCAAGACCGGGAGTAAGAGACGCCCCTAAAGTGAAGCCCTATCAACATAGTCTAGGTGGTCAGCCAAACGTGAGAATGACACTGTGGTAGATGTGGAGCGAGTGGTGATTCCCATAAAATATGTTTGAGAAATAGGGAATTTTCTGGCTTCGGCCTATATAGGTAAGAGAGCCAAAAGTAGGTTCGCAGGATCTTGGGTAGCTAATGGAGAATGGTCACCGAGTGGCAATGACAAATCTATTGGATCCTAAATAGGTGAAGAAGATGATGGGTACTCCTATGTGGGTGGAGGAGGTATAATTGGTAGTAGGCGATTTGGGTAGGGAAGTCTGAAGAGGAAATGATATTAGTGCTAATGAGAGACTCCTCCATAGGTGTACGGGGAGGTGAAGGACTTTCCTCTATGGGTAGAGGAATAGATAAAGTAGGTTCCTGTGTGGGTAGAGGAATTGGGGCTAGGATTTCCTCGATGGAGGGGATAGAAGATATTTGGGAATCAAGTGGTAAGTCGGTAAAGATAACATGTACCTCTCGTGTATTACTTTCATTATGTGAGGCATCACCAGTTTGATCATTAGATGGGAATGGTTAGGGAATGGTTTCTTGAATATATGAAGGTCTTGATTTGCGAAAGCATTAGGGTTATCCAGGACTAACTCGCTGCTCTCGAGCATTCCCTGAAAAATGTTTTTAAAGGTGATACAATTGCTGTCATTGTGACCATTTACACGATGATAGTTACAGTAGTCATTTTCCTTATACCAACTTGGTATGGGGCGAGAGGGGTCAAAACCAATATGTGGTTTGATAGGAGGAAGGGTGATGGCATTAGATTTAATAAGATTTTCTAAAACAGATGAATATGGTTCCCCAATTGAGGTGTATTTCTTTTGTTCTCGTTTGAATTGGAAGGCTTGGACTGGTGACAGATTGGATGAAGGTTTAGCATGATTGGATGGATGGGAAGGGCCAGCCTTAAGTACCACTGCGTTGGCAATTCCTTTGGCTTTGGAATAACTCATCTGAGGTTTCGAGGAAGAGGAAGTATCATGTGATTTAAATGAAGAGTTCTTGTTTCGTAATTGTATCTTCTTCTCTTCGATGGCATGAATTTCAAGCTTACGTGCCATGGTGAAAGCCTCATCAAATGTGCAGAAGGTTTGCACTTGTAAGGTAGGTGAGATATGTCTAGCATAGGCTCATGTGAAGAGCTCTATGAGTTCATTTTGCAGTAATTGGAAAGTGAGTTGGTTGATTAGGCTACGCCAATGAGTGACAAAATCTGCGATAGATTCATCGTCATATTGATGTGTAGAATAAAGATCGGTCATGGTAACCTTCTTGACGACGTTAATTGAAAAATGATCCAAGAAGGCTTGGGCTATTTGGTTGAATGAGAAGATGGAATGTCTAGGTAATCCACTATACCAGCCTAATGCTTTGGACTCAAGTTAGGGACATGGGAAAGCTTCACAAAAGCAAAGCATCATCATGGGAAATTAAGTAACACCCATGTTTGAAAGATCACAAATACTACTTTGTGGGTCTTCCTTACTATTAAAGTGGTTAAATTTAGGCATCTCCCAAAGATTAATACGGATATGGATGAATGGGAATGGATGGGTGAATAGGCTCATTACAAATCTCGTCATAGGTGAGAGAATTGCGGGCATGGGAAACAAATGCTTCTAATGTCTCGCATCTTGTCCATGATTAACTTGATAACATCATGTTGGGTTGTGAAGATTGGGTACCCCCCCAACAAAAGGAGGCTGTTATGGGACATATGAAGAATAGGACATTCCGTAATATGGTGGTGTCGAATAAGGAAGCGGAAATTGAGAGACAGATATAGAGGGTATATATTAGGACCGAATGATCGACTGAAATAGGGGCAAATGGGTAGTAGGTTTGTGAGGGTGGGACACTCGTAGTGACCCCGTAGAGATGGGAGGTAGAGATTGGGGAATAGAAAGAATGACGTTTTGAAATGGGGTAGAGGTTACTGACACCATGGGTGGTAGCATTGCGAATAGTATATATGAGACAACAGGTGCGGAGGATGCTATGTTTTGGGTGGTGGATGAAGGTATGGTGGAGACTACAGGTACAATAGAGGTGGCGGATGCAGCGTGATCAAAGCTGGTGTGGGACATAGTTGGGACACAATTGGGGATAAAATAGGTGAGGTCACCATGTTAGGAGGTGGAGCCGAGGCAGAAGCAATCATTAGGGATGGAGATAAGGATATGGGCATGCCATAGATCAATTGACCCGAGGAATCTCGAGTGGAGGTATGGGTGATGTAGTGGCTCAAAGTAATGAGATTCTGATCCAGGAGTCGTGCAAACTCCGTGTTGCTCCGTAGGAATGGTGATAGGTTGATTGGGATCCATGGATGAGGAGATGGAAGGTGGTGAAGGACTAGGTGACGAAGGGCTAGGTGGGAGTGGTAGTTGACTAGCATCAAATACGAGGGCACTCACCTAACTACAGGTCAACACCATGTGGGTAGGAACTGATTTGGTGAGACTGTATTATGTTTGAATGGCACAGAACACAACAGAACTAGGAAAACAATCAACGGTGAATGAATTAGGTTAGCTAGTGAGTCAGTAAAATAAAGACAGGGTGACTGATGCTTTGGTTTAGGTAAACCAATGCCGAAGTTAGGCTTAACCGATGCCAGGTCACTATGAAAAAACAAATAGTCTATTAAATGATGGTCCTAGACTGAGAATTTCCGCACAAGATGAGACATAAGGTGGCTGTGTTTGAAGTAATGACAATATGAAAGGTGATAGGAGCCTTTTACAACTCAGAAAGTGAAATAGGTGTCTTTTGGATAAGTATCCAAGAAGATTTTAGATCGACGCTGGTTGGGTTAAACCGATGCCGGTTAAAGATAATCGTGAGCTCTTCGTGAAATTGAAACAAAGAATAAGAAAAATGGTTGTGATTTCAAAATCTGATGTTGAATCAAACCCATAAGTCTGAGGATGATGTAGATGTGGTCCAAGCACACTCAGAAAAATTTAGAATACACTGACTATGATTGGGAGTGTGCAAGGAAAGACAAAAATGATGATCGAAAGCTCTCACCTCAAAAAAAAAATCAAGCAAAACACTAAGAAAGAACATTCCTAGGGTGCCTATTCTATTACGTTTGTTCAGCTTATGCTATTTGTATGGACTAATTGTTATGAACAACAAAAAATAGAATTTCTAGGTGAGGAAGGCTTCCTATGGAGAAACAATTCTAAAGGGTGAGGTTTCAGAATGTTATGGCGGGGCGGGCTTCGCTCAAGTATGACTTGACAGAGCAAATGAGTTGGGTGCCCACTGTACCGTGATTGCGTGATCACCTACAACTTCTTCCAGGTAGGATGTTGTTTAAGAATGTATGTATTTTGAATTTTTGTGTGGTTTGGTAAGACTCAAAGAAAGAGAAAAGGATAGAAGTGCTTTGCTACGATTTGTTTGTCAACCATCAGCTAGTCATGACTTCAAGCATATAGGTTGCCCTCAATTAATGTGAGCTAATGAGCTAAATCAGAATGCAGTGCACTTGTTTTAAACCCAAATCAAAAGTTTAATATTCGATGACAACAATAGATGAACATGAAGAGGGATGCTATTTCACTAAAATGCAGAAAACAAGAATACGAAGGTTCTTTTTAAATACACCAAAAGAAATGTGTCCATGATTACTGAAAAGCGACAAGCAAGTGTGGGAATCTACAGGTAACTCTTCCGCGTACCCGACCTCCCGAGGTCATGCCGAGACAGCCGGTGGGGATGGAATATGCGTGGGATGCAGACAAACTAGTTAGGCAATCTAATGTCTTCAATACGCACTAGTGGAATTTGTGAATCTAAGGCAAAGAAGGCCCTTCTAACCTGAACTGGTGTGATAGATCGATCGGCAAGGATGACTGCTCAAAGGCTCCAATCAATATCGAGATCTGGCGTGATTTGATCTATGGGTTGTGGAATACGTGGAAATGACCAGGATAGTTTCGTGTATGTCTCCGATAAGGTCATATGGTGGGTAATGAATATAATCAGCTCTATGGACGATTCTCTAGCCTAGTCCGCAGAATTCTCTAGCTTTGTTAGCTGCTATATCTAGTAAGGATAGGCTGTTCGATGATGGTGGGTGGAAGTGGAGTAGATCTCGAATACTAACGTGCGTAGGCCGTGTCTATATCCGATTGATTTATGGATTCGTTAGGTGTGGGATTTGTGGATCACAACTATAGATTCTTGCTTGCTGCGATCCTCGCTATGGTCATGTACAAAATCAAGTCCTAACCCCTAGTATCCAAAGAATCGTATGTTTTTTCAGCTTCTATGTTTAGACTCAATAACGTGGTGATTTTCTCATAATATCTCACAGCGTTCGTGCAACCCGGATTCTTAAACTAGTATCTATGTCCTGTGAGAGTGTCTCCGCATCTCGGTCATGAGACCAAAGGATCACAACCAAAGGTTTGTTCTCTTTCAAACCCTTCTACAAATCATGTGAATGTTTGCACTGGTAATCTGTAATTCGGTTGATTTGACCAAAATGTGTGCGCTTGGTCGTCTTCTATATTTAATCCTCTCACCGAGAGCCGATCGATCGTAATCTGTTGCTGTTTGGAAGACTTGTATTCTAAGGTTTTGGTCTATGTCAACTATTACTTTGTGACGAGGTTGGGTTGAGGCATGATTGGCTCAAATACGTATTCCCCGGCTCTCGGGGTTCCGTGATTGTCATACAAAACAAAAATGTAAATCTAATCGCAACAAAAGCAAATTATGTGGAATAAATCTAAGACATATATGACTTCTATTTTTCTACTTTCGATTATACGATTTTAAGAAAGTAGCTTATTTAAAATATCTAGAAATAACAACTAAGTTAAAACTTAAAACAAACAAAATAACCGAGTGTAGTTATTTGTCTGTGCAATTTATAGATCTATTCTAAATAATGAAATAACTTGCTTAATCTATTTGCCAGACTTTTGATCCTACCTCAGAAGTGAGGAATGAATCATAGTTTCTCAGAAACTATCAATCCCCACAGCTTCCCTGGCAATATCGAAAGTAAACTTAACTGAAAAGAAATGATTATCTACTCTATTTGATATATTTCTAACTTTAGAACTTTGAAAGCTAGAACCTGGATTTTGCAGAACAGTGGCGAATCCAATGGTGTGTGTGATCTTGTCCCCTCAGTGTGATCTCCTCGTTCCTTTGTGTTCACGTGAATCCAGAAAAGCGTGTAATGCTAGCATCAACAGAAATAGATTTTGAGACAAAGGCAGCTCAGAATGCAGACTAAATATAATGCGAGTAGGAGAGGGATAGCGCAAGAGTACAGAGCTTGGCTTATGCAATTCCTAGCGGGATTTATCAGAGTCATGCAACATAAAGCGTCCAGAACCTGAAACTATCCTGTTTGAGGAGCAAAACCTGTAACTTTAATGGCTTCCTAAGCTATTCTACTCCAATGGATTGGATAAAACAACAACATTGTTTGCACAAGTTGGATATGTGGCTTACCAACAACTGAACAATGTTAACTAAGCATGCAAAGAATTAAAACTATGGCTTCTAAACAGAATAAAAGACTGAACTATGAAAATGAGAGGATGAAAGTGAATGAGGGCACTTTGTTTGAGCACAAGCCACTTATTTATAGCTTTTCATTCACCCAAAATCAAAACCAAATCGAACTCTAAAATTATAAACAATGGCCAAACACTATTCCAGGGGACCAAAAACATAAATGCAAGCCCAGTCGGCAAGGAAAAGCATGTTGAAATGTTGATCTTTACGTGAGTCACGTCAAAACGCTTTCGGAAAACGCGTAAAGGACCGCCACTCTAAGCGTGGCGGCGGTTACAGAGACCGCCACCCCGACAGGGTGGCGACGAGACCGCCGCCATTCGTGGTGGCGCTTCGTCCACCAAGAGCAAAAGGCCAAGAAAAGAGGGGAAAAGGGAAAAACAAAGCACGCAGGGGCTAAGCGGGGCATGCAGGATGTTAACGCATACTCGGAGAGATTTTCTGATCCCGAACACCTTGCGAGGAGACCTGTATCATCATCAGGGCACTTGTTACATTATTACGGCGAGTACAAGCCTTACAATTTTGGGTACGTACATATCGCCTTCTCGAGAAGTGTTTTAGCCATGAAGAGGCATAAAACGGTGGGTCCGAGTATGGCAGTCCCGAAATGGGAAGTTAGAAGTTATACCTGACACGTCCGTGTGTTGAAATGACGCCATCCAAAATTCCCACTACCTATAAAATGAAAAGAGAACTCAAGTGCAGATAGATACAATAGTTCGAAAAATAAATGCTAAGAATAACAGGGAATGAGAACGTACCATTTGTGCGGGGATAGGAACTTACCTCCATCAGCGCTCCAAACCTGTGAAAATTCATTTTAAAATGAAACAGAGTGCTATATATATGAAAGTGGGCCCATTTTCCTATTCATTTGTGCGAGTCGATTTGGTTGATTTTGAGCTCTGGGACCCACGGTGATGGTTTCTTGCATGAGTAGAGTCGAAACATCCGCAGCGAGATCGTGATCATGCCTCCACGTGCGGAACACCGACCTCAGCGATCACAGGTTAGTTTTCTTCAGTTTATTGTTTTTCCCCCCTTAATTTTGAAATGCTAAATACTCTGCAATGGGGGGGTCATTTTTGAAAATGCTAGTGTTAAAAGGTCCACCTAGGGGGGCGCCTACTGGGTAGGCTCTTTTTTTAAGTTAAATGGCCATTTCTTGCACTTTTTAGGCCTTTTTAGGTTAAAAACCCGCGTGGGTTTTCAGACCACGACCGCCGCCTTTAAAGCGGTGGTTACAAAACCGCCTCCCTGCTCAGGGCGGCGGTTTTGCACAGAATGCAAAAGGAACCTATTTTTGAGATTGCGTTTGTATTTTTAGCATTTCTACGTGTTTTTATGAATTTCTCGGTATTGTTCGGATTCTAACTTGCTCTGTTTTGTGTGTTTTTGGGTGTATGTAGGCGAGAGAGGAGTACATCCGATGGAGCAGAGAGGGAGTGTGAATGGCTCCCAGGGGTATTAGATACCCTCTCACAGGATGAGGGGGACACACTTCGCAGGGTCGGCATATTGCGCATATCGCGTGTGCCCCATGTTACACCATCTAGTCACATCCTTTGTGACTTATTCTCTTACTCGGGATGTAGATCGAACACCTTACGATTTCCGGGGTCCGTGGCAAGTGGACCATTACATTGGAGGACGTCTACATCGCATTCTGGGGTCCCGATCATCGGAGACGACTCACTTTAGAGACAAGCAGCTCACGGGCACAGATCAGCACAAAGGGGTGACTTATATGGGAGATGCAACCATCTCCACGGGGTTGAAGAAGGGGGTGAGAGTTCGATCCATTCCTTCTTTTCCCATCCCCGTATTTCGACAGGCCATCATGGGGATCCTTGCCTCGAGATTGATCGGGGACAAGGGAGGGGACACATTGTTATACTGCTGGGCCCCCATTATTACACAGATAGAGGGGCACGGTCGGATATATGCTTGGGGAGTAGACATTCTTGGGACCACCTACCATGATCTATATAGGGTGGTCCGTTTACAGGGGCAGTCGTTGAGCCACCCGACTCTAGTCATGAGTTGGGTTTATGAGCATTTCATCCCCTATGGCAGGGGTGTGGAGGTGGCAGATCTTGGAGCTGTTAGGGCAGCCAGATGGACAGACATGTCGGTGCTTAGAGCACCTCATCAGCCAGTTGCCTCCCTGACTACTGCCGATATGGAGGTGACACCATACCAGACCATGGCCGGCATATGGGGCGAGGAGACCCTTACCTTGATCTCCTGCTCCACCACAGGGGCATTCATTGATAGAGTGGGACGAGTGGAGGTGCACCCCTTTGGCCGAGTTCCTCAGCAATTTGGCCTACCATATACGGGTATGCTTCCCCGCAGCGGCGCCGCCTGACGATCAGTTCGTGAGGCCGAGGGGGCCTAGAGGCCGAGGTCGGGACAGTGATTACTCCCGGCATTCCTATTGCAGCCCGGGAGGATAGCTCGTGCTTTAGAGGGAGAGTTGGTGCACCTCGGCACCTTTATTTCGGATTGCCGTGGGTTCCGCCTCACATCAGCGATGAACCTATAGAGGTAGACTCCGAGTCTGAGGAGTTTACGGGGGAGACAGAGGATAGTGATCCCGAAAGTGGCATGACACTCGTGATATCATGCGCAGCAGAGAGGGTCGAGCAGAGCACGAGAGGGATACTCTAGTTTCGTGAGGAGCCACTCTCCCGGGCCATGGTGGAGAGGATGAGTCCATTGCAGGGTGACACGTTGCTCCTGCCACAGAGTAGTGCCTCGGTCAGCAGCCGGCATCCGCGGCATGTGCCACCTCTATCGACCCATCCCTGAGGCTCGGTGATCCGAGTAAGTTACCCTTTCTCCCTTTTAATGTTTATTTGTAGGCTCTCCTTAGTTTCTATTTTGCATCTTTTAGCTTCTTGCTTAGTTTCTAATTTGTTTTCTCCTTTGTTTTAGAGAGACCGTTGATGAGTGGCGGGATTTGATCCACAGGGTATGTACCGACTCCCTAATGACCGCCATGGATAGGACCCGTGCGCAGCTATCCGTAGATGTTGGGAGCCCTCAAGCACCGGGTAGACATACCGATAATTTTTCTCCCATCTCGGCACGTGGCCAGGATGGTGTCGACCCTCCGCACAAAGCTAGCGGGCTATAGGACGGCCGAGCGCCTCATGAGGAGCCATTCTCGTGGTGAGGCTGCAGCTGCTCCTCGAGACCCTGAGCCCTCCATGCATTCAGAGCGCCGGCGTAGCTGGAGTCCTAGGCGTGGGACGTGCACCTTCGGAGGGGTCGCATAGGGATTGAGAGGCCACTTGGCTCTCGTAGATTTTGTATTATATATTATTTTGTATATCACGGGCTCTTTGAGCGTTCTGAGCATGCTTAGTGCATGATGGCATTGTATATAAACGTTGATCATTTATATATGCGTATTCATTTTGGATCAAAACTTGACACTCATGGTTTTCTTTCTATTTCCAGTTTCCCTATGTATACTACGATGTATGTTTATATGCTTTTTAGAATGTATGCAATGGAGAACAAATGATGCAAATGTTTGTTTCCTTTTGTGTATTTCATGATACTGATATATGTAGATATAATGTGATTTTGAATCTTAGCTTCTCAGAAGCAATTTTTGGATACCTCATGTTTGTTTTGCAGAGTGATGAACACAAACCAAGATTTATGAATAGATAAACTTGCCCCACCCCTAATCCCACACAACTAGTAAGATGCGAGGGCTCATCACCGAGAGCTAGAAAGGGCACAAGTTATGAGGTGTAGCTGAAATGATAGTGATGAAAGATAGACAAAGCTTTGGTGGAACCAAATTGGAAGCTACAAGCTTACTCTACCCGAGTGACTTCATAGTTTAGAATGCAACTTACTTTGCAGTTTATCTAGACTTAGATCTCGTAGATGGTCACATAGTAGACAAAATCGGGTTTTTAGGGTTTTAACTCTCTTAGAATTTTGAACATCTGATTCATTTATTTTTGACTCAAAGTTTCAAAGTTTGAATTGTTTGTTTATGACCTTTAACGTTTGCTTTGTCAAGAGGACCCCCTGTACTTTGCCCCATGCTACTAGTAAGAAGCGTGGGTTTATCACCATGGACAAGGTATAGGCGAGTAAGGGCATTTCCATCCTTTCCCAACCCTACGTCACTAGTAAGAGATGCAAGCTTATCACCGAAGGTTGGTGGGGCAAGGAAATGTGTAAAATTAAAATTTTCTATTTTGATCAATGTTTGACTTGTTTATTTGAGTAAAATGTCAGTATGTGCTTATTTCCAAAGAGATATACATATGGGATAGATGTGACACCATGAAGCTTCTAGAATAGACCATAGGTAAGGCACCTATCCTAAGAAGAAATCAAAGTGAGAATAAACTTGCAGATCTTGGTATGGTTACCGTTAAGACTTCGTCATGTCTGACTTTATTTGATAAAATGATTCTGAGATAATTTGATGATATCACGAAAATGGAGAGGTATGATTAGAAAGTTTATGCCAACAACATCATGAGTTTGTAATGAATTACTTTGAGAATAGATTCCTTGATCACCATTTATGTAAGAAACAAGTGGACAAAATGATCTTAATCTACATGAGGATGCAATGTAAATATATATAAATAGTGCTAGCTGGTTATGCGTAGAACCGCTTGAGGTGCAGAGAATTGACTGTTTCACCAAATTCCTCACCTTCTAGCGTACATAAGAGGTATGCACCATTTCCATAGTCCTTCATGACTCGGTATGGGCCCAACCATTTGGGCCGGAATTTCCTTCCTTCGCCGGTCTTCTTGTCGATCCGGCTATCTAGCCTTAGAACTAGATCACCTTCGTATATGTTGTGTTCATAGACCTTCTTGTTATACTGCCGGCACATTCGGTCAGCATAAGCTCTATGCCGTTGTTCAGCATCTAACCTAGTTTCATCTAGGATTTCTAGTTGGGAAAGACGTGCTTCTCTGTAAGCGTCTTCATCCAGAATCCCTTGTAATGAAATGCGGAGACTGGGTATTTCGACCTCAAGCGGGAGAACTGCCTCTTCGCCCCAAATACTAGCGAGAAAGGAGTCGCTCCCGTTGGTGTTCTTATTGAGGTTCGGTGGGCCCACAAGGCCGGATATAACTTCAAATGCCAATCTCGTTTGTTTTCTTTTACCGTTTTAAGGAGAATGGATTTCAGTGTCTTGTTTGTTGCTTCAAATTGTCTCGTTGGCTTGAGGGTAATACAAGGAAGTCGTATAATGGCTTATCTTAAATTTATTGCATAGTTCGCGAACCTCTTCATTCTTAAAGAAGTTCCATTATCGAAGATAATGATTTGCGGATACCGTATCTCAGTAAATGATTTGGTTCAAAATGAACTTGGCAATTACTAACTGTGCATAGTAGTAAGAGGCATAGCCTCTACCCATTTGGTAAAATATTCAAAGGGCCATGATTATAAAATTATGGTCGTCTGTGGATGAGAGAGAGAATTTCCATATTAAGTCTAGACCCCATGTAGAAAAGGGCCATGGAGTAGCGATTGGTTACGAGTGCAGTCCGGCATGTGGATCTCATGGGAGAATTCTTGCACTTATGACACTGTGTACAAACTCTATCGCGTCATGTTCTAGAGTAGGCTAGAAATAGCCCATTCGATGTATTTTTCGAGCTGTGGCATGGCCACCGAAGTGGCCTCCACATATTCCACTGTGAGATTCATGGAGAATATTCTTGGATTCTTCTGTGTCGAAACATCTTAGGAGCATTCCATCGAATGCTTTTCAGTAGAGTACTTGCTCTATGATGATGTATTTGGCTGCAATAATACGTAACCGTCTTCTTTGTTGTGGTGTAACTCCTTCTGGGTACATATGGTCCATGATATAATTAATGATATCAGTGTACCAAAGACACTCAGAGATAGAGGGTCGGGTTTCGATTTAGTATACACACTCATCCGGAAAGTCTAAATCTACTAAATCGCCTCCATCTAATGGGTTGTCAAACCAATCTGCGATGATTTTTCCTGTAACCAAATTTTGATTTACAAATGTTAATTCGAATTCTCCCATTAAGGTTATAAAATGTCCAGATTTTTTAGATAAGGACCCTTATGTGAGGAAAGTTCGTAAGTGGTCCATTTTTACCATGACCCTTGTTTCTTGGTTCAGCATATAGTGTCTTAAGCGTTTAGTAGCAAAGACTATGGCGAGACATTCTCGTTCTGCCTGTGTATAACGTGTTTCATAGTCAAGTAATGTTCGACTAATGAAATAAATCGCACGTTCCCTCTTATCATCATCCTCTTGGGCCAACATACAAGCTAACGAGACATTGGTAGCTCGTGAATATAGAATTAATGGGTGATCTAGCTTAGGTGGCATTAGCGTAGGTGGTGATAACAGGAAACGCTTAACTGCATCAAAGGCTTCATTGCAGTCTTCGGTCCAATCAATGTTATAATCCTTCTTGAGTAAATTGTTGATTGGATGAATGGCGAAGCTCAAGTCCGGGATAAATCTCCTGGATTGCACCCAGCTTTCCAAGAAATGACCTGATTCCAGATTCATTCGAAGGTGGGACCATTTCAAGGACAACCCGAATTTTGGTTGGGTCAACATCTATTCCTCGTGACGATATGATGTAACCTAGGAGCTTTCCTCCTGTTACACCAAAGACGCATTTCTCTAGATTTAGTGTGACTCCGTATTCTATTAGGCGTGAAAGAATGACGCGGAGTACTTCCGGATGGTCACAACGCTTCTTGGCCTTAGCCAACAAGTCATCTACGTAGGATTCCACGATTTTATGAATTAAATCATGGAATATATATGTCATAGCTCGCTGGTACGTAGCACCGGTGTTCTTGAGACCAAATGGCATAACAACGTAGCAATAGGTTCCCCAAGGAGTTATAAACGTAGTTTTAGCTTGATCTTGCTCAGATATTTTGATTTGATTGTATCCCGAGAATCCATCCATGAGAGACAAAAGTTCAAATCCAGCTGTTGCATCAACAATGACATCTATGGATGGTAATGGGAAGTCGTCCTTAGGACATGCTTTGTTGATGTCTCAGAAATCTATGCAGATGTGTATCTTTCCATTCTTCTTGAGAACGGGAACGATGTTAGATACCCATTGGGAGTAGTCGACTGGTTTGATGAATCCTACCTGGAGGAGTTTTATTACCTCCTCCTTTACCATGAGAGCTACCTTGGGTTTCATGGGTCTTGATTTTTGTTTAACTGGCTTTGCATCAGATTTAGTGATGAGGTTGTGTACCACGATGTGGGGTGCGACTCCTGTCATCTCCTTATAATTAAATGCAAACACCTTCTGATGTTCTTTGAGGATCCGAGTGTGTATTTCTACTTCTTCTGAGGTTAACGAGGACCCTAATTTCAATATTCTTGGTTCATCTTCTGTTCCGATGTTGACATCGATTGTTTCTTCGATCAAAGAGGCGTTACCCTCTTCGAACTCAGGCGGTGCTGGAGGTAAATCCAAATCATCCCCATTTTCTATTGTATATATGTTGGGTTCCATTTGTGAGGGAAGATCCATCATGGGATTTCCGAAGTAGGAAGACGAATGTGGAATTAAGGACAAATCTAGCATATGATAGGAGAGATGTAGTGCTGCATAGGCGTTTAAGTAATCCAAAGTAGCCACATCACTATTAACCTGATCCAGGATGGTAGATTCACTTCTGTTTAAAAGGGGATTTGTCATTGTTTTTATCAATGGTTCATCACGAATGGATACCGTGAAATGGGTATCCTCTAACTCATTGCTTGGAGTAAAACGTGATGCTGAAGTTGCTATTGAATCGGCGAGAAGATTTTTCTCTCGCGGGATTGCTTCAATGGATATGAAGTTAAACACCTTGCTTAAATCTAATACAACTTTTTTGTAAAGCTGCAAGTGTTCGGCTTTGGTTTCGTATACTTCAGAAACTTGGTTTTTCACTAATTGCGAGTCTCCTAAGACTCTGATGTTATCAACACCAATTCTTTTGGCTAAGGTGAGGCCAAGGAGGAGGGCTTTGTACTCAGCGCCGTTATTTGTGCATTCAAAATTTAGCTTAAAGGAAAATGGCAGGACTTTCTCTTCGGGCAAAGTAAGAATTATACCTGCCCCTACCCCGTAACGGCATCTAGCCCCATCAAAATGGAGAGTCCAATACTTAGCCGGGAGTATAGATGTTGGGGTATCTGCTACATTTGCGCACTCTACTTCTACCATGCAGAGATCTTCTATGGAAGGGAACCAACACCTAGGGAATATCCTATGCCTACTGAATCAAATGGTAAGAACATTGGTAAATCTTGTTCTATTAACTCAACGATTTTTGCAGTAGTCCCTAATGATACCGTTTCTATAGTTTTAGCCTTATCTTTGGGGTTGGGGTTGTTTTGGCTATGCTGATAGTTTCAAGATCCGTCGTAGGTACCAAATTATCCTCTGGTTTTGGGTCAGTGGGTTTATTAAGTTGGTTTGTTGGAAGTTCAAATTCCGAGTGCACACCTGGTCTTTTCTTTAAATCAGCTAGGTATATATCGAAAGGTTTTGGATCGCCTTTGGCTACAAATACCTTTCCCGGATGCAGAATCTTACTTCTTGGAATAACGTAGAAGGGATTGCCTTCATTCGGTGTATCCATGGTCGGCCGAGGATCATATTATAATTAGTTTCCCGATCTATAATATAAAACTCAGTTAGGATTGTTTTGGGTCCTAAGGTGACCGGTAATATTATAGTTCTAATCGAAGTGGCTTTAAGGCTATCATAGCCTCTCAATGTATTTCGAGTGGTGGAACAGGTTTGTTTCCCCATATCCTAGTTTTGGAGGAAAGAGAAGGGGACTATGTTAATCTGCGGCCCCATCATCAACCATTGCTGCTTTTACATAGTTATTATAAACCCATACTTGTAAGTGTAAAATGCTGGATCGCCTCGGCGTGTAATCTCAAAGGCATTTGTAGGCATTTTACTTATTTTGAATATGAATTCGACATCCTTATCCGGCTGCCTCGGAGGGTGGATATCAAAATCTACGTGATTTACTTGTGTTTCAGGAGGTGGAGTGATGTTAATTAGATGACCTAAACCTAATGCTTCTAAAAGAGCAGCTCTGTGAACAGGAGAGTTCTTTAGTAAGTCCAAAAATGAAATGTGTGAGAAGGTCTTTGTTAAGTCACTAATTAAATCATAGGCACCCACGAGTTTTTCTATTATTTGTTGACTCTTATCTGTTTCTGGAAGATGACTTGGGCTTGGTTGAGAGAAATACTCTCATGTTCTTGTTATAGCTTCGATAGGTAGTTCAACATCTAGTTCTACCAAACTGACTATCTTGGGTCTCGATTGATTTCCTAATTGTGGCGCAACTGATGGATTTAGTGAAGTCGAGGCTTCATGATCATTGTTTCCCGTCATTGCACCCTTGTTCATCCCAGTTGGATTTAGTCTGTTATTATCATGATTTGGGAGTGGATTGTTAAAGATCTTGAGGGGAGCATTCTGAGGGGAAACTGCCCCTGCGAGCGTGTTTGGTGGTGGTGACACGGATCTCGCTAAAAACAAATCAGTGAAGAACTGTCTTTGTTCTTCTGGCAAACGTTGCATGAATTTATTGTAGTCATGACACGTTCTAGTATCATGACCCCGAATTTTGTGGAAACCACAATATGAATTGGGATTGTAATTCTGGTTGTTGGTTTGGTGTATATTGTGGCTCAAAACTCGATCAAACTATTGCCTATTAGGATTAAAGTTTTGCATTTGTTGTTTCTCGCTTTGATTTTGGTTTTGATAACCAAATGAACTTTGGTTTAGCCCTCGTATGGGATTTTTCCATTGTTGTTGTTGTGGTTGGTTAAAATCCACCGTATTGATTGTCGTGGTAAAGTTGTTGTTTCGTTGGTTGTTTGTTTGTGATGGAGTATTGACAACATTTACCCTCTTGGGCTGGTCGGTTACTCCATCCGTTGTTACACCCCGATTTTTGTTAAGGAATTTAGGTCCTTGACGACATTTGTGGTAGTGGGATAATTTGTAGTGTTCTCGATTGGGGGTGATTAACCTCCGTTTGCTCCATATGTTTTGCGACCACTATCAATCGCCGCTTGATCTATTCGCGAGCACTCTCAAGTACTTCATCGTAAGTTCGTAATGGGAACTTATGGACTTCTTAACTCACCTCTTTGCTAAGAGAATGAAGGAATAAATCACATAGTTCCATCTGATCCATATTTGGAGCACTTGCTGAAGAATAAAGAACTGTATGCCACCTCTGGATGAAATGGGTGACAAATTCGTTGTGTTCTTGTTTGATGTGTAAGAACTCCCTGATTCCTGTTCTTAACAATTTTTCATGTCAAATGCCTTAATGAACTCGCACACAAGTTGTTTGAATGAATGGATAGAAGCCTCGAGTATTCTAGTCGAGAGCAATGCCTTCCAAGGTTTTGGGGAATATTTTAGCAACAACCCCATCCCAAGGGAGTAGTTCACGTATGGCTGTAGCGTAAGCTTTGATATGCGCGTTTGGATCTCCCTCACCTTTGTACTTGGGTAAATCGGGAAGGGGTCTTGGAAGCATGACGCTTTGTATGGCGAAGTCTAAGGGCTCTTTCAGATATTCTGAATAAGTCCCTATTGCATAGGTTTCGACCATTGATGGTGGTTGCTGAGGGAGTGGCGGTGGGATGGGTTGTTGATATGGCACAGCGTATGCATTGGCAGGGGCATAGGGAAGTCCCTGCATTTGAGCAAAAATGTTGGGAGAGGAGAACATATCTCCTTGTGGTGATTTGGAGTACATGTTTAAGTATGACGGGGTATTTTCTAGGAATGGATTGTTTGATACTAGACCGGGAGGAATGGTGTTAGAGATGATGGGCCTTGTTGGCATTTGTTGTGGATACTGAGGAGGCATGCCTAACGTGCCTACTCCTGTGAGGAGATCTACTTGGCCAGGGTGGTATGGAGGATTGGAACTTCCTGCTTGCATGAACTGAGAATTTTGACTTGCTTGAGCAAGTTCTAACCCTCTCACTTTTTCTACTAACGTTGAAATGACTTCATTTGGTGAAGTCACGGTGCTTTGCCTTAGTGGCGTTTGTTGTATACCCTGGTGTTGTATAGGCATGTGATATCCTGCTATGAACTGATCGCTGTCCTGCCAAGTTTCTCCGAGAGTATTTCCTATATGCCGTGGCATAGAGGTATTTTCTTGAAAAGAGACCTCGGGTTGTGTTTGTAAACCTCCTATAGGTGGGTACATACCCCGAGAGCGTTGTTCACTCCTAGGATAATGTATTGACTGTTCATCATCTAAGACCAGGTATGGGTCGGATTGTCTACTAATTTGTGGTCTAAGAAATACCTGAGGAGATGACCCAGATTCTCCGGTGAACGTCATATTGTTCGAGCCTGAAGGCTCTGTTTGTTGCGTTCGAGGGGGTTGATCTAACTCCTCCGTTTGAAAGGACGAGCTATATCTGATCCTTGGAGTTTGTGTTGACAACTGACTAGTTGAATAGTTGTCGCCCCATACTGAGAGTGAGGGTGATGATTGTCTATTCTGTTGGGCGTAGTATGCCTCAAGACCCAAGAGGGGTCTGCCATATGCATCGAATCCTGACATATTCGGGGGGTATATGAATACCCGCAGAATAATGGGAAGGAGTGAAGGTGATTTGTGAAAGGCTAATGAGGCGGAGAAGATGAAAAGTAAACTAAACTTGGAAGAACACGTGATACTATGACTCCGAATTAGAAAGTAGGAAGTTTACGTCAGCTTCACTAATTTTGTTTGTTTCACGTCGGTTCACCAATTTTGTACGCTGGAAAAGTGACAAGTGAGCGTGGGAATCTACAGGTAACTCTTCCATGTACCCGACCTCCCGAGGTCGTGCCGAGACAGCCGGTGGGGATGGAATATGCGTGGGATGCAGACAAACTAGTTAGGCAATCTAATGTCTTCAATACGCACTAGTGGAATTTGTGAATCTAAGGCAAAGAAGGCCCTTCTAACCTGAATTGGTGTGATAGATCGATCAACAAGGATGACTCGCTCAAGGCTCCAATCAATATCGAGCTCTGGCGTGATTCGATCTATGGGTTGTGGAATATGCGGAAATGACCCAGGGATAGTTTCATGTATGTCGCGAGATAAGGTCATATGGTGGGTAATGAATATAATCGGCTCTACGGACGATTCTTTGGCCTAGTCTAGAATTCTCTAGCTTTGTTAGCTGCTATATCTAGTAAGGATAGTTGTTCGATGATGGTGGGTGGAAGTGGAGTAGATCTAAATACTAACGTGGGTAGGTTAGTGTCTATATCCGATTGATTTATGGATTTGTTAGGCTGTGGGATTTGTGGATCATAACCGTAGATTCTTGCTTGCTGTGGTCCTGCTATGGTCATGTACGAAATCAAGTCCTAATCCCTAGTATCTAGTAATCGTACGCTTTCTCAGCTTCTATGTTTAGACTCAATAACTGTGTGATTTTCTCGGAATATCTCACAGGTGTTCGTGCAACCTGGATTCTTAAACTAGTATCTATGTCTGTGAGAGTGTCTCCTGCATCTGGCTGTGGGACCAAAGGATCACAACCAAAGGTTTGTTCTCTTTTGAACCCTTCTACAGTCATGTGAATGTTTGCCTAGGGTAATCTGTAGTTCGGTTGATTTGACCAAAACGTGTGTGCTTGGTCGTCTTCTATATTTAATCCTCTCACCGAGAGCCGATCACCGTAAATCATTGTTGTTTGGAAGACTTGTATTCTAAGGTTCTGGTCTATGTCAACTATTGCTGTGACGAGGTTGGGTTGAGGTACGATTGGCTCAAATACGTATTCCCTGGCTCTCGGGTCCCGTGATTGCCATACAAAACAAAAATGTAAATCTAACTCGCAACAAAGCAAATTATGTGGAATAAATCTAAGACATATATGACTTCTATTTTTCTACTTTCGATTATACGATTTTAAGAAAGTATCTTATTTAAAATATCTAGAAATAACAACTAAGCTAAAACTTAAAACAAACAAAATAACCGAGTGTAGTTATTTGTCTGTGTAATTTGTAGATCTATTCTAAATAATGAAATAACTTGCTTAATATATTTGCCAGATTTTTGATCCTACCTCAGAAGTGAGGAATGAATCATAGTTTCTCAGAAACTATCAATCCCCACAGCTTCCCTGGCAATATCGAAAGTAAAATTAACTGAAAAGAAATGATTATCTACTCTATTTGATATATTTCTAACTTTAGAACTTTGAAAGCTAGAACCTGGATTTTGCAGAACAGTGGCGAATCCAATGGTGTGTGTGATCTTGTCCCCTCAGTGTGATCTCCTCATTCCTTTGTGTTCACGTGAATCCAGAAAAGCGTGTAATGCTAGCATCAACAAAAGTAGATTTTGAGACAAAGGCAGCTCAGAATGCAGACTAAATATAATGCGAGTAGGAGAGGGATAGCGCAAGAGTACAGAGCTTGGCTTATGTAATTCCTAGCAGGATTTATTACGAGTCATGCAACATAAAGCGTCCGTAACCGAAACTATCCTGTTTGAGGAGCAAAACCTGTAACTTTAATGGCTTCCTAAGCTATTCTACTCCAATGGATTGGATAAAACAACAACACTATTTGCACAAGCTGGATATGTGGCTTACCAACAACTGAACAATGCTAACTAAGCATGCAAAGAATTAAAACTATGGCTTCTAAATAGAATAAAAGACTGAACTATGAAAATGAGAGCATGAAAGTGAATGAGGGGCAGACCCTTTGTTTGAGCACAAGCCACTTATTTATAGCTTTTCATTCACCCAAAATCAAAACCAAACTGAACTCTAAAACTATAAACAATGGCCAAACACTATTCCAAGGGACCAAAAACATAAATGCAAGCCCAAGTCGGCAAGGAAAAGCTGGTGAAACGTTGATCTTTACATGAGTCGCGTCAAAACGCTTTCTGAAAACGCGTAAAGGACCGCCGCTCTGAGCAGGGCGGCGGTTACAGGACCGCCGCCCATTCGGGGGCGGCGGTTTTTTCACTAAAGAGAAAAAGGCCAAGAAAAGAGGGGAAAAGGAAAAAACAAAGCATGCGGGGGCTAAGTGGGGCATGCAGATGTTAACACATACTCGGAGAGATTTTCTGATCCCAAACACCATGCGAGGAGACTCCGTATCATCATTGGGGCACTTGTTACATTGTTCGCATCAATACCTTACAATTTTGGGTATGTATAGTGTCTTTCGGAGCAAGTAGAAAGAAGAGAATGTTACCAAGGAGAAAGTCTTAATGTGAATGCTACTTAGAAGGGAAACAAACACACACAATTTTTCACCTAGGAATGAAGAAAGATGCAAGGAACCCCAAATGGGTCCCACCGGGCATGCCAAAATGTTTCACCTGATTTCTTAGTTTTTCTGAGAAGTACTTGACGAAATAGATAAGGTAAAGGTGGTAAGAGGAATACCTAGTTTGAGATGGTTGAAGGTTGTATGCGCACGTATCTAAATTCTGAATCAAAGTGATTGTGAGATCTTCCTTTTGGCTAGGAGGAACTACCTGTATAAGAACCAAAACAAGACCACAAAAGAGAGTTAAAAATATATGCAGTGGACTGCCTAGCATGTGCTAGATCCTAGAAGTGTGATACTTCCTAGATGGTTGTCAATCCACTGTTTAAAACAATTCAATGCTGAAACAAAGTAAATATTGTCCTACTGTAGTTTAATATGATTTAGGCATCTCATACAAAACACAATAGGCTAGATCTAATCTAATAGGCTAGGCTAGAAGGAGATCCAGAGGTCAAGTAGGTTGGTTATAGGTGAATTTGAGCTAACAGCTAGGTTAGATACAGATCTAAAGGTCAAATAGGTGTTCAGGTAGGTATATGTCAGAAACAGTTGTTATTCTAGCAAAAATCAGGTGACACAAAGACTGACCATAGTTTTATGAAACCGATGACAGTTGGAATGTAACCGCGACGGTTAGAGAGAACCAACGGTGGTTAAGTCGGGGTTGGTGGAATCACACAGTCTGGGTTTTGGAGTTTTGGGGAAAAAGTGGAGTGGATAGAAGATGGGGATTGATCACAGAGGGGGTGTAGATATGTTGTGAAGGTCTGAGACTACTGAGGAGGTCAAATAGGAAATTAGGCCAAGTGTTAAGATGATTGGGTATGGAAGGTGGCTGCAATTGGAGAGAGGGAATGAATAGAGAGTAAAAGACTAGGTTCATTTACCCCAAAGACTACAAATGATCATAAGAAAATGAAGCAGATGGAAGGAGGATACTTACTCTTCTTTGAGGTACATGTCTGAAGAATAACGAAGAAGTTGCTGTGTTGGAGGATGCTGGGAAGAAAGTCTCACTGTTGTGCCAGTGTATTTGGTTACCTTTGTTGATCACAAATCAATCTTCTTTGTTGTCGCATCTAAAGAGATTGAATTTGAGATCGAAGTTTTCTCACAAAACCAACCCATATTACAAAGCTATAAATGGGTCTAAATAGGCCATTTGGTCCATTCCGGTATAACCGGCGTCGGTTTAGGGTGAACTGACATCGGTTTAGGGTGAACCGACATCGGTTTGGGTGAGATATCTCGGGTTGTTCAAAATTTTCCTAGGAAGTTGTTCCGCCATTTGATAAGGGTCTCTTCTTTTCCTCGGGTGAAAACCGACCTTAGGAGGCTTTTTAAATGTGAGGTGAGGGGATGGGTCTAATGTTAGGTTTTATTTAGGACATTGGTTTAGGGTTTAGGTTAATGGGTCAAATAATGGGGGTGATTAGGTGAGGTGCATTTAATAAAGGAAATTATATTAAATAGATGTGTGAGGGTGGTGAATTAATTTAATGTAAATAATTAAATTAATATGTGTGTGGGAAAAAGGCTATTAAATTAATTAAAATAATTAAATTAATGTGTATGGAGGTAAATGGCATTAATGTAATTAAAGTAATTAAATTAAAATGTGTGGGGTGCAGGAGATAGGTGATAAGGTGTTGAGGATGATGAAGTGATTATAGGGCTATGCTAGGGGACCAAGGTGATTATGACACGATTTTGGTGTCTACAACAAGATGTTAGCTTCTAGGCTTCCAGAATTTCATTTTGTGTACCTCATCTTCTTCTCGAGAAGTAATTTCTCCATGTCTCCCTTCACTGGTATGGTTGCAAAAGACCAATTCATCTGAATTTTCCCTCCCAAATCTCGGCAGAAATTTCTACTTAGCAACATTCGAACGAGTCCGGGCGCCTACTACCAAAATCATCGCTAAACTTTCTTGTCTAGAAATCCGGCAAGATCCACTCAGTGCATAGTTAACCTTCCCTACAAGTGAGACCTTTTTTGATTCCAAAGAGTAACAAGAGCCACTAGGTGGAGTCATTGTAAGTTTAAGAGCCTTGGCAACCTTCAAAGGCATCACGTTGTCTGAGGCACCAGAATCTATTATGCAATTGTTCAATACATATTCTCCAACAAGAAGGGAGACGTAGAAAGGTTCAACTTTATCAGTCTTTGATGCACTCAGAGAAAGCATGTTCTGTGAGGGAGGTGTAGGTGAGTTTGGTAGCATGCCTTTGGAATGATGAGCTACATCATTGGGTGTTAGACTACCATTTCTGATGTATTGGACAAACCTCTCAAATTGTTCAGGATGAGTCCGCAAATATTCAGTTTTAGTAATCTACACTTTGGCCTTGTTTGCATATTCTATGAAGTCAAAGGGAGAAAATGCGGATAAGGGGGTGAAGGGACTGATTTTGGAGTCTGGATAGGCTTAGGAGCAGGATTTGATGTTTGAGGAATGGAGGGTATTTTGAAAGGCACACTAGGAGCTTTCAAGGAATTATATTTTGTAGGAGCAGATTTAGATTTAGACTTGGAAGAGACATTAGAAGACTTACTTGGGATTGTGGGAGCCTTCTTACTTGCTACGAGATTAGGCTCTAAAAATGCAGACTTCATGGAAGATGGAAGTGGGGATCCTTGACTGATTATTTTGTTTTGCGGAGTCACCACAAGAGGATCATCAACCTTCTTTTATTTTACAACAGTGGAGGGAGATGCTCTTTTCTCAGACTGAGAATGAGTGAATACCACGCATGAGAAACTGGGTGCATCTTCTTCATCTTCTTCATAACCTCTAGAATACTCACAAAATCTGATTTGTGTATTGTTCTCAAACTCATCACTTTCTTGGAAATCGCCACCTTCACTTTCTTGTTCAAACTCTCCTTCACTTTCTTGAAATCTGCAATTTACGTTCATGGGTGGGGCCTCCAAGGTGAGCCTTTGGGGTGCTCCTGCAATCTGATTTCTGTTGCTTCTTTGAGAAGAAACTTGTTCAAATAATTCCCTCTTCAAAGAGGCCATTTCATTCGCCAAATTTTGTAGTGATGGATTGGTTCTCTCATCTCCAAGATTTTGGGCCTTGCCCTTTGATGGATTCTTGATCTTTCTAGAGAGGATGAGATCGTCATCCAATTCAATGGCCCTCCTTTGTGCATCTATAATGTTCCTTGGTTGAACTCTTCATAGGAGAAATCCTACCTCTGGTGATTGAGCATTTATGAAGAATATTTTGATATTGTTATGAGAGGGAGAATCTTCTTCCGTATCCTAGAAAGTAATTCGTAATGAGCCACGAGTCTCTCATTGTTTCACTTTCTCCTTTCCTCATTTGAGACAACCGCACCAAGAGGTCTTGACAATCTTCGCTTGATTTAAATCTTTCCTCGAGGAAACTTTGATGTCATCCCAACCAGTGATGGATCGGGAAGGTAGGAGGTAGAACCATTCTGCTACTTTTTCTTGGAGGGACTCCACGAACAATCTTACAAAAACATCTTCATGCTGGACACCAAGAATTCCACATGATGTTGTGAAAGCAGCAATGTGTTCTTTAGGATGTTGTGTGTTGTCACCTTTGAACTTTGGAAATTTCTTATGGGAACCCATTGGTAGATCGTGTAGAAGTGGCTCAAGAGAAAGCGGGCCCGTATTCCTTCCCCATGGAACAATGGGTTGAGGTATTTCTTCTTCATCTACCGATTTTGTTTCTAATTTTTCTCTTGCTTCTGTAAATTCTTCTTCAAATTCTTCTTCTTCCATGAACTCGATGTTCAATGGTTGTTGAAAAATTGCAGAATTTGAAGGATTTTGGATAGGATTATCAAGTGAACTTCTTGAAGAGCTAGATGAAGAGGAGGCTTGAGAGAAGAAATATGGATTATCTCTAATTCATTCTTGCAGATTTTGCAAAGTCTCGAAATTGGAATCAACAACACCTCTTGACCTGCTCAACCTGGTGTATCTTCCTTCAGCCAGCTTTTGGAAACTTTTGTAGTCAAAAATGAAAGGACACTGTGGAATGAGAAAAGTCACTTGCAAAAATCAGCAGTGTATCTTTCAGCAATGGAACTTCATGAACTCTCTTTTCTGATTTTTTTATATATGATTTTCAGACCTTGCGGTCGATATATTGGGTGTAGATGCTGCTAAATCTGCCCCACGGTGGGCGCCAAAAACTGTTGGTGAGAAAATTTGTCATGTGGACAAACTTTTGGATTTCTTGCCAACGCTCTAGGAATCTAAGTCCCTCTACTTAACTGGTGTAACTTCCGTATGTGCATGTGCGTGAAAAGGTGGATTTCTGTGGTGGCCTTTCGACCGAGGATCCAACAGGGGCACTCCACTGACCCTAGCGGAAAAGCTAGCAATATCTTGCTAGGGAAGTCTTCATCTATAGAGCGGGAAAGGGGAGTGAGAAAAGAGGTAAGAGAACTAATGTTGCAGGTAGAAAATCAGATTCCTTCATGCACTAGTTAGAAACTTCAACACATGCATTCATGAGAAGAAACAACCCTGCAAATAGCAACAAGACCAAATAGAATTTGATGAACACAAAGTATCATGAAACCCCTTAGTCAAAGAAAGCTAGAAACTCCTTCTTCTTGTATTGATTGCTTAGACAAAAGTTGTACATAGTGGAGAAATGGAAGAAATTGAGAAGGGGGAATAGAAGAAAATGGCTATCTCCTTTGTTCTCTCAAGGTGCAATATACTCTTGAGTTTACAAGATCAATCACCAACCCTTTGCAATGGGAATGGCGTTATAATTTATAGAATGAGAGGTGACTTATCATCTTCCTCGTGACCCTCGATATGCCTTAATATGACTTAAGAGTGTTCCTATTCCACTTTAAATATTTAAGTCCCTTTTATAATAGCAAGGCAACTTAATTTACATTAAGTTTCTAAAGTCACTTTGAAGTGAATTAAAGGCATATCAAAAAGTGCAAACCCCAATGAAGAATTAGAACATTTGAAAGCGAGAGAAAGTTGGGGGGAAGAGGAGAGAGAGAGAGAGAGAGAGAGAGAGAGAGAGAGAGAGAAAAAAAGAGTAGATGTCACCCGATGAAGTCCGTTGATCCTTGTTGATGGAAATCTCCAAATATAGTGAAACTCTGAATCTTTGAACTCCTTGCACACTGTGAAACTCCTCCAAATTAGCTCCCAAATGCTCACCCAGTTGAATGAACTAAGGTGGATCTTGAATTCCCTATGAAAAATGGCTAGGATGCTCCCGAACAATGATGTCCCCCTAAATGATTAGCCTTGTACATCCCATTGTGCCAAAACTTCTCTTTAAGTGTAACTTACTATTTTTAGTAAGTGTGAAAAAAGTAACTCCCTCGATCCTTAGCTGAGTGTTGTGACCTTGATTCCCTTTCCCATTGCGTTCCTTACTTCTTTGGATCGAATTTCTATTTTTAGCAGTGTTCGAGAGCCCACTTACTATTTTTAGTAAGTGCCAAAAATTTCTGCTTTCCGTGAATTCTCACTATAGTGCACCTTTGATATCTTCATCTCCTTTGCGGGTTCTTCATTAATGACTTTCCCAAAATAGCGCCTTCTATGTAGTAGACTTGCTATTTTTAGAAAGTTGACCTTTGGGAGCTGGATTGAAATGGAATGAATTTTTTTGATATGGGTTTTTTCCCAATATCACCCCTTTGAAATTTCGGGCCCGCCCGCTTAATAACCCAGAGATTTTAATTTTCGACCTCGCATTGCCTCTAGGTACGACAGCATTAATGGACCTCAAAATTATAGGTCTAGTTTTCTCCTCTGTTTGTGAAGAAAATTATATTTTTGATGTGGGTTTTTTTCTTCGGTGCTTCACGTGTAATCTTACTTCGATCCGACAATCGGTTTGACGGAAATCCCACTTCTTTCTTCGTTGAGCCGGAAAGGAGATTTCTTCATTATGGATGCTCTGTCACACATGGGGGGACTTTGAAGGTGTCTTCTTGATGGCCTTGGGTAGAGGAATGAGCAGAAAAATATATCTTTTTGTTTCATGCATCTGTTTGGGAGATTTCTTCAACTTCTCATTTCATGGCTATGGAGTTTTCTCCGTTTTCTCCTTCTGTGCTCCGTGCTTCTCCTTTTGTGTTTGATGAGGATTAATTTTGAGACCTACACATAACTATGAGGAATTTTTTTCAGTTATTGGGTTGATCAGGTCTGAGCATTTTCAATGGCGGAGTGATGGAAGAATGTTGCAGAGGAAGTATGGAGGAATGAAGTGCACATATAACTGTTAGAAGTTAGAAGCGGGAAAAAGCGGCACTTGGAAAAATTTCAAAAAGATATGCATAGGTAGGGCTTGGGCACATTTTTACATGATTTATTTCCCTAACCTCGGGGGACGCGAGGGACATCAATTTCCACAATGAGCAAGATGGCGACACGTGGCACTAGATCCAACGATAGGGAATGAAGGAGGAAAAAGTTGATTTAAAGCACTGGGAGATGAAAGGAGGTCACATGGGTGTCCAAATGACTCCCTATAGGGGATGGGAAAATATTTCAAGGTATTATGTCCTCCACATCAGGTGCATAATGGACATAAAATTCCATGGTGGTCAAGAACATGACACGTGGCGCCCGATCCAACGGTAGGGAATGCACGCTCCAAATAAGCACCAAAATGGGGCAATCGGTCGCGTGAGTGTCCAGAAGACTCCCTATGGGGGATGGGAAAATTTTTCAAGGTTTTATGTCCCCCACCTCAGGTGCATAAGGGACATCAGTTTTCACAGTGGTCGTAGAGCTGACACGTGGCACCCGATCCAACGGCAGGGAAGGCATGCTCCAAATAAGCACCTGGGGGCTGATCTGTCAAATATGGAGGTCATATGAGGGCCCCATAGGTCACATGGGGGCTGGGTGAATTTTCCAAGGTCTTATGTACCTGACCTCAAGGACGTCAGGGACATGAAATCCCGCCAGGCTCCTAGTGCTGACACGTGTCCTCTTGAAAAAATGACTAAGTCTTGAACTGCATTTGAGAGGGTAACTTAGAACGAAGATAACTTGAGCTCCCGATGGAATTTATTGGTGAAATTTTATATGATACTGACTGGAAATGGAATTTTGAATCCAATTATGGGGGTTTCATGTCTTTATTCGGCCATATGATCCCTGAAAAATCGGATTTTTGATCTGGTACTCCACTTGTGCCTGAGAAAAACTGCCTGTCAATCATATGTGCCAAGGTGTTGTGAAAAATATTATTTTACCATCATGTAGGTATTGGAATCCTATTTCCAAATATGTTTTTTTTTACTTCCAACTCCATCTGGAGCTCCTAGAATCTTCTTCTGAAGCCCAACAACTATTTTAGGCTCAGTGCCGCCAAGGCTTCATGATACTGCTTTTAACTCAGTCGCTCTAATTCTTGAAAAACTTCCCCAAACCTTCCAGTATCATTTACATGATGTTATAAGGTCCTCCAATCACCTCCATGTTGAATTTTTCCCTTCTTTTCTACTTCAGGGGGTCGATCCAGTCCTGGGAAGGCCAAAAACCCTTCCTGTGACTCCCCAAAATTTGCATTTTCAATGAAGTCCTAAAATCACCTAGGGGAATGAATGGAATTTCCTAAATCACCTAGGGGGATGATATAACATTGGTTGGGAGGTAATTTGGACTAACTGGATAGAGTTGGGGTTGCCTAGGAATGATAAAGCATGAAAATTTCGGCATAGGGGTATAGTTATGAAAATTTGGCATGCAGGAGACTCCAAGAAATGATAAAAAACCATCAAAATATGCATCCCCTAGAGCTCTAGAGTAAAAATGGCAGAAAAATCATATACAGATGCACAACTGCCATTGATTTCTATTTTGCATTTGGATCGTCCCACGCGGAGAACCATTTTAGAGCAGGTCCGTGAGTTCCCTTTTTCCTTTTAAAACTTTTGGAAAAATGTAAAATTTTCACATTTTTCTCCACACCTCCGCCCTTGAGAAATGAGCCTGACACGTGTCCTAAGGTGGGTCCCAAAAGAACCGTGGCCAAATTCTTCTATTTCACCTCCTTTTTGGAAAAGGGAAAATTTTCCAAGTTTTCCCGTAGCTCCACCCTTGAAAAATGTTCCTAACACATGTCCCAATGTGGGTCCCATCGGAACCACGCTTCCTTTTCACTCTTAACTCCCTTTTTCCACAAAAGGAAAATTTTCCAATTTTCCTCCGAAGGTCCACATCTCCACCGTTGACTGGAGCAAGTTTTGAATTTTCTCTATCTGGGCCCACGGGTCATTTTGATGATTTCATCCCTTTTGAACATCAAGGGGAAAAAAATCCAAGTTGCCCCACTAGCCCGCCTACCCACGTCTTAACATTTTCAAAGCCAACGTTGACCTCCTCCTTGTCAGTGTGACCATGGGATCATTTTTGAAAGTTCCCTAAACATTCCTAAATGATGTCGGCAAAATATCATCTCGAGAAATTTCCAACGACTGTGAGAATGTGACAAACGGACATTGGGAGTTCTGGTTATGTCTAGTCAAAGTTCGGTCAACGAGAAAGTCAACTCTAGTCAACTGGTCAATATTGGACCAATCGCACTACGACATGAGGCAAAAGGGAGTTGTTTGTTGGTTTTCGATCACTTTGGTCGTCAACGAGCATAAAAATGGTGCACGGGAACAAGAGGCTCAACTTTTATTACGAAGGGGAGCCCGACTGTCGTGTGGACTATGGTATTATCGCCGACGTGGTGGGTCCACAAGCCACCATGTGGCTTGCCACCACGAATCGAATATTATCAATTTTCCTATCGGAGATGAAAAGTGGACTACATGATGATCAAGTTAATTATTTTCGATACCCATGGTATGGGTCAAATTTTTATTTACTTGGTAAGTCCACTATACATTATTCCCAAATGCCACGCATTTATATATTAATGTTCAAACATTAGTATAAACCACATAATACCCACTTAGCCACCATATATTATGCCAAACCCTTTGTAAAGTGGTTGTAGTGGAATCTTCCACGTGGAGGAGAGAAGGTGGTGAAGCGGTTGTTGGGGGCTTAAAACCATGCGTGGATTTTTCCACGTGAAGGATGGAGTGGGTAAGGGTTATTAAAACCTTACCCAAATGAAATGGCTCCAAATTTGGGATATAAACTACTAGCCCTAAGTGCCTAAAATGGGAATTAATCCCCTCATTAAAAAAAAGCCGCTTTTTGGGTATGTAATCCCATTAAAAAGGCAAATCGGCTAAAATGGGTATTAATCCCATTTCATATGCTAATCCGCCCAAATGGGAATTTTTATCCCAAATTTCATGTACGGGTTTAGGCTAATATTAGCCTAGGATTATATGCAAATGCATTATTCAAGGACCCTAAAAATGTATAAATAGGGTACCTATTTCATTGTAAAGACACACACCCCAAGCTTATTATTTGTTAAGCTTATTGTGGGGACACACCCCAAGCTTATTATTTGTTAAGCTTATTGTGGGGACACACACCGATGCAACAGAGAAGCTCATTGCTAGAGTGCGGAAAGGTGGAGACACACAACCCAAGCTTATTATTTGTTAAGCTTATTGTGGGGATACACACCGGTGCAACGGAGAAGCTTATTATTTTTAAGCTTATTTGTGAGATGTGTCAACAAATATTGTTTATTGGCCTATTATTTTAGGCAATAGTAAACGAAATATTTGTGATTGGGAGTAAATTATAAACTACCCAATAGGCCCATCGAGCCACACCAATTACTTGCAAATCCTGGATTGTCAACCGGAGTGCTAGCGTCGCATTGATAGCGTCGGGAAGGCCGATCGAAGCCAAAGGAGATTGTGCATCAGGAAGGTGGAAAACAATTTGACTAGTCATCAGAATTTTTTGAAGAACTGGTGTACTGATAGGCAAGTAAAATTCCATTAGGTTTTCTTGTGAAAGTACTATTGTAACTTACAAGTTTTGACTAGTGGAACGGTTTGATAAGAACCCGGAGATGTAGGCAATTTCCAAACTCCGTAATCAATCTGTGTGCAATTGTCATTATTATCTTGCATTATTTTAAATTGATTACTTAAAAGGAGAAAATTATCAGAAAATAATTAAAGCCTATAAGGGTCCGAGATCAGGTAGTAATAATCTGATTATTTTCGGATCATGTTTGGTATCAGAGCTGGTTTAGCTCCATATTTGTTTTTCAGTAAATCTGATTAACAGTGATTGCTTCAAGATTGGTGTAGTTGGTTCAATTTGTGTGAATAGGGTACAAGTGCACTATGGGAAAGATGTCTAAACAAGAAAATCTTGAGGAAATTGAAGCTTATAATCACCAGATCTAGGAAGAGAATTCTCTCCTGCGATCAATGTATTACTCCTTAGAAGAGGAGAATGCTCGTTTGAAATCGAACTGAAAACCAAGGATGAGCTCTTGGCAAGGTTGCAGTGTGGTGATCAGAGAAAGGAAATACCTTCAACTTCAGATGCAGAGACCATGGTAGATGACTGCACTAAGTTGTTCACCACTGGAATCTTCTTCTTCCTCCCATTCGGTTTCGATTCAGGTAATGAAGTCTTTGGTTTGTTTGAAAAGCATACTAGAGGAATTGGATCCAAGTTACTAGATAAAATGGGATTTGATGGAAGAGGCCTTGGTAAAAATGGCCAAGGCATTGCTAACCCAATACAGGTCAGGATCATCCTTGTTTTGTAGGTTTGGGTTATCCTAGTGTGGGAATGGAAATTGGAGAATGCTCCAAGAACGCTGACGGAGACAAGCTTCCGAAAGCAAAGAGAATACCCCACTAGTCCTGCAAGAAGATTCTGAGCAGGAAAGTTGTGCTTCGTTGACACAGGTAGGATGTGGTAAGAGAAATCAGTGAAGAGGTAATGAGATTCCACCTCCTGTTTCTTACCATAATCATAAGCACAATAAAACTTCTGATCCACTTTTTCAGCTTAAGAAGTATGGTTATGATTTTTAGAAGATGTGGAATTCCTTTCCATGTACTTTTTGTGGATTGCATAATCATTCAATGGCCAGATGTTGGAAGAGAAGGACACTAATGAAGAAGTTGATGTCGTTCATCAGAACAAGGAAAATCAGAAAGACCAATCTCATCATGCAGAGTCAAGAAATGGCAAAAAGAGTTCCTCATCTCAAAAGGAGTTTAAGAGGAATTTTTGTGCTCATTGCCAGAGGAATGGGCATCAGGTGGAAAATTACTGGAAACTACATCCATCTCGCCATCAGAGTAATGGCAAGCCAAAGATGGAATGGAGGCCTATTGCAAAGGCAAAGGTAGTTTCTACTCCACCACCAGTTGACAAGTCAACCCAGGACCAGGTAATACCTGAAAGTGAAAGTCCTTTAAAATGGGTAAGTCAACAATTTTTCAATTATATATTGCATAATTCAGATTGATGAATCGTATGCAGTATTAAGTTTGGAGATCAGATATTGTGAGAAAATGCTGAGAGAAAGGTTTACAATACTCAGTGGATTTTCTTACTTAGAAAATTTGATTAATGCTCCAAATATATCTCCTAATCAGTGTGTGAGTACCTGTTACAACTTGGACACAGGAATTAACTCATATAAAGCTTGGAGATTGATCTGCCATTTGTGCAGATAGTAGAGTTCATAGAGATCAGCTCGGAACTTCATTCTGTGTAGAGGCATTGTGACCGTGCAGCAGAATGGTAGCTGAATCATCATTGGCATTGACGTCGGGTCGAAATTCATTCTGTGTAGAGGCATTGTGACCGTGCAGCAGAGTGGTACCTGATATTGTATGTCAACAAGAGAGCTCTCAAAATATCAGCTCGAACGTCATTTGGTGTCAAGGCATTGCGACCACACATATGAATGGTAGCTGATCAACAGACTTAGCATCGTGCATTGGAGGCTCGAGGTCTTGCAAGAGGCTTAACATCATGCATCGAGGCGTTGAGGTCTGTAATAGACTTAGCATCATGCATTGGAGGCTTGAGGTCTTGAAAGAGGCTTAGCATCATGCATCGAGGCGTTGAGGTCTGAAAAGGGACAAGTCATTGTCCATCATTGACATCGGATCAATCAAAGCTCTACGTAACATGGAGTTCCTTCAAACCAGTTTGGATTCTACGGAATCAACTCGGAGCTAGGAGCTGTGTTATAGAGTAAAAGAAGATCCTTGTTGTCAGATATCAAGAAGCTTAGCACCACACAGAAGGAGCGTTGAGGTTTCATTCAAAAACTTAGCACCAAAAGTGGAGGCATGGAGGTCTTCTTTGGATATTAGAGTGGCGTAGCGAGAAGCGTCGTGGGCCCATAACCCACAGGTCCCAGGATCGGAGTAGAGTTGTCAAAGTGAGAAGGTTGGAGGAGAATACCCAAGGGTCTACTACAACAACACTTCTGAGGTGGCAACAGAGTTTTTCAAATTCAGGACAGTATGGAAGCTTTTTGGGACAAAAAGCCTTTCTCAGTGGGGAGGTGTGATCAGGGGATCATTTTTAAAGTTCCCTAAACATCCCTAAATGGTGTCAGTGTAGAAGATCATCTCGAGAGCTTTCCAATGACTATGAGAACGTAAAAATGGACATTGGGAGTTCTAGTTATGTCTAGTCAAAGTTTGGTCAATAGGAAAGTCAACTCTGGTCAACTGGTCAATATTGGACCAATCGCATTGCGACATGAGGCAAAAGGGAAAGGAATGTTTGTTGGTTTTCGATCACCGGTCTTCGACAAGTGTAAAAATGGTGCACGGAACAAGAGGCTCAACTTTTATTACGAGGGGAGCCCGACTACCATGTGGACTATGGTATTATCATCGATGTTGTGGGTCCACAAGCCACCATGTGGCTTGCCACCACGAATTGAATATGATCGATTTTCCTATTGGGAGATGAAAAGTGGACTACATGATGATCAAGTTAATTATTTTTGATACCCATGGTATGGGTCGAATTTTTATTTACTTGGTAAGTCCACTATACATTATTCCCAAATGCCACGCATTTATATATTAATGTTCAAACATTAGTATAAACCACATAATACCCACTTAGCCACCATACATTATGCTAAACCCCTTTGTAAAGCGGTTGTAGTGGAATCTTCCATGTGGAGGAGAGAAGGTGGTGAAGCGGTTGTTGGGGGCTTAAAGCCATGCGTGGATTTTTCCACGTGAAGGATGGAGTGGGTAAGGGTTATTAAAACCTTACCCAAATGAAATGGCGCCAAATGTGGGATATAAACCACTAGCCCTAAGTGCCTAAAATGGGAATTAATCCCCTCATTCAAACAAAATCCGCTTATTTGGGTATGTAATCCCATTAAAAAGGCAAATCGGCTAAAATGGGTATTAATCCCATTTCATATGCTAATCCGCCCAAATGGGAATTTTTATCCCAAATTTCATGTACGGGTTTAGGCTAATATTAGCCTAGGATTATATGCAAATGCATTATTCAAGGACCCTAAAATTGTATAAATAGGGTACCTATCTCATTGTAAAAACACACACCCCAAGCTTATTATTTGTTAAGCTTATTGTGGGGACACACACTAGCACAACAGAGAAGCTCATTGCTAGAGCGTGGAAAGGTGGAGACACACAACCCAAGATTATTATTTGTTAAGCTTATTGTGGGGACACACACCAGTGAACGGAGAAGCTTATTATTTTTAAGCTTATTTGCGAGATGTGTCAACAAATATTGTTTATTGGCCTATTATTTTAGGAAATAGTAGATGAAATATTTGTGATTGGGAGTAAATTATAAACTACCCAATAGGCCCATTGAGCCACACCAATTACTTGCAAATCCTAGATTATCGACCGGAGTGCTAGCGTCGCATTGATAGTGTCGGGAAGGCCGATCGAAGCCGAAGAAGATTGTGCATCAGGAAGGTGAAAAACAATTCGAATGATCATTGGAAGTTTTCAAAGAACTAGTGTACTGATAGGCACGTAAAATTCCATTAGGATTTCTTGTGAAAGTACTATTGTAACTTACAAGTTTTGACTAGTGGAACGGTTCGATAAGAACCCAGAGATGTAGGCAATTACCAAACTCCGTAATCAATCTGTGTGCAATTGTCATTATTGTCTTGCATTATTTTAAATTGATTACTTAAAAGGAGCAAATTGTCAACAAATAATTAAAGCCTATAAGGATCCGAGATCGTAGTAATAATCTGATTATTTTCGGATCATCGGGCTTGCGAGCCATTTTGAGATTTTAATCCTTTTGATGACAAGAGGAAAAAAATCCAATTTTCCTCCGATGGTCTCGCTTCCCGCCCCTTTGAATTTTCAAACTGCCACGTGTCACAATGGTGCATCTTGAGATGATCCCCAAAATTTGAGACCTTGAATGAGCACGGCTCACCACGTGTCGTTATGGCGCAACTTCAAAAACCTTAAGGCTTCAAAATGATTTGGCGGGTGCACTTCTATTTTAGAATTTTACTCCATTTTTCCAAAAGGGCAAAAAATCCAACTTACCTCCAAAGGCCCGCACCTCCGCCATTAGCTTTTCCACGTGTCCTCCTGCGGGGTCAAAGTAAGACTTTTTCCCTGCCACTTAAAATTTGCTTTAATCAAAGCTTGGCAGGCTGCGATGTAGGATCAATTTTTTTGCCAAAGTAGCTAAAAGAACAAACTAAAAAAACAAACCCGTTGCACCCCATCTAATTAGAAGAAGCCACGTAAGCACCAAAAGAACCAATTAAATTTGAGCGAGCTATGGGACCAAATTTTCCTTTTTGCCAAAAAAGCAAAAAGTGATAAGTTAAAGCATTTGCCCACCATCCCCTAACCAACCAAAAGAAGCCATGTGACCGATGAACACTGAGGAATAACTTTGACAAGAAAAAGACACCTGTCAGACCATCAAAAACACAGAAAATCACCATTCATGCCCAAAACCCAATTTTTTCGCTAAGGACGAGAATTTTTCAAAACAAAACCAAGTGAATCATGGTTCCGAGCATCTTTCAACCATGGGTTTGGATTTTCAAAGGCATACAAATGTAAATTGATCATTCTCGAGCTTCCATGGTCGGGGAAAGATAGGGAAAATGGAAAAGCCCATGGATTTTGAAGAAATTAGGGCAAAAATAGGGCAAACTTGGAGACTCCTTCAAGGAGGGACATGACAATGGATTCTACAAACAATTCAAAGCATTTCAAATGAAGGTAGAAGCTTTTAGAACACCCACATCGAGAGACAAAATGTTTTAGAACACGCAGATCAGAGGAAAATAATGGCAAATGGGGCAAAACAAATATGAGCTCTAACAACATCAATGAGTTCATCTTGGTTTACCTAGATGACATTATTGTCTTCTCAAAGTAGGACACAAATCATATGGTGCATTTGGAGAAAGTATTTGAGAGATGCAAATTTTTTGAGATATCTCTTAACCCTAAGAAGTGTAAGTTTACAAAGTGGCGTAGGGAAAGCTCTTTGGGCCATGTGGTTTTAAAGGATAACATCATAATTGATCCCGAGCACGTTTTGGCCATGTTGGCTCTTTCCGTGTTGGTGCAAGAAAGCCTTGCAGTCCTTCCTTGGAAAAATGAAATTTGTTAGGAGATTCATTGCTAATTTTGCAGGAGATCGGTAAGGCCCATCAACGTCATGCTCAAGAAGGACATAAATTTCAAGTGGACAACAAAAGCAAAGGAAAGCTTTAACAAGATCAATCAAGAGATTACTTACGTGCCAACACTCATCAAACCGGATTACTCAAAGGATTTCATCCTTTATTCTTATGGAACTGATACATTTTTTTGTTATCTTGACACAAGAAAATGAACAAGGATCAGAAAGCAAAGGGTTTTCTTGACCAAATGATAAAGGATTATAAATTGAGATACAATCACATGGAAAAACAAGTCTTCGTCATCATGTGTGTGCCCAAGAAGTTTAAAAACATGCTTGCCAAAAATCACATCAAGGTGTTAGTTTTGTACGTAAGTGTGAGAGACTTCATCATGGGAGAAGAAATCAACGAGAAGAGAGCGCGATGGGTGACCAAAATCATGAATATGACATGACTATCAAAGCCACAAAGATGGCGAGAGGTAGCACGCTCTACAAGAATATTGTTGAGGATGTGTAGAATGAACATGAAACTTCATTGTTTCTACGGATGAAGATCTCCCATGCGCAGATCCTGAATAGAATGAATCTCTTGATGCGCGTGATTGGATGAAGGACATGATCACATTCCTTTCTACGAGGACGCATACCCTCCCGGTTTAAACAAATCAAAGAGAAGACATATGCAACTTAAATCTATTCCATATGTGATGATTGATGGTCTTATCTTCAAGAAGAATCTTGATGGTGTGCTTTATTGAGATGTATTGACAACGCATAAATTGAAAAAAGCGTTAGTACAATTTCACGATGGATTTTTGGTGGACACTTCTCTACCAAGACTACAACAATGAAGATCATAAGTGGGTCATGAAATGTAAGGAATGCACTTTCTTTGTAGGTACGAAAATATTGGCGTGTTTTACTCTCGGACAATTCCAAGTGGATCAACCTTTTACGCAATGGGGTATTGACTTCATAGGCATGATCAATCCTCCTTCAAGCATTGGCCACAAGTGGGTGTTGACAGCTATAGATTACTTCACAAGATGGACAAAGTTTTCTCACTCAAAGAATCAACTTAGTCAATAATCTGGGACTTTCTTGAAGGAATCATAATAAGGTTTGGCGTTCCTCAAACCATTATCTCCGATAATGCAAAAGCCTTCCTTGGTACTAAAATCACTGATTGGGCACTAATCCTTAGAATATTTGTAAAGAATTCTTCATAATACTACCCTAAGGGAAATGGCCTAACAAATTTAACAAAAAGATCCCGATCGAATCATGAAGGAAAAAATGAATATCAACCAGAGACAAGGTGGCATACAAAGGTATCGCGCGCACTCTAGGGAGACATAATCATGACAAATAAATCAATTGGAACTTAACCTTACAATCTTGTCTACAGAAATGAGGCTACACTTCCTTTGATAATTGAGTTGAATTAATTAGCACTTGCTCAAAACTGGAATTGAGGGAGTGAATCAAAGAGAAATTAGAATGGAAGAACTAGTTGAGCTTGAAGAATCAAGAAACTTTTCCATGATCAAGCTAGAAAAACATCAACAAAAAATAAAGAGATGGTTTGACAGAAAGGCTAGGCCTTAAGATTTCAAGGTTGGAGACTTGGTCTTAAAGTGGGATGGTGACAAAGATAAACCAAGGTGCCATTCAAAGTTTGATGCACTTTGGAGTGGCACATACATCATTAATTCATGCAAGGAAGCTAAATATTCTTGATGGAAGCATGCTACGAATCCTTGTCAATGGGATATATCTCAAACCCTTCCATTGAGATTGCCACATCATTTTGTAAATATTAGAGTAGTCTCAATTCCTCCAAGTGCGCTACGTGGAAATTATTTTCTTTGTACGTAGTTTTTTCTTCTCGTGCACTATTGTGTGCACTCTTATTTTCTTTCAGGATACCGATATTCTTTTCAATAGTTATCAATAGTTTTGCAGGGTTTGGGATAGAGTTAAGAAATGATTCATCAAGTGACTTCAAGGGTAGTTCTTCAAGATCCTAGATCAAAGACCTATGATTATATAGAAAACTTCATGTGCAATGGATGCTCCAAGATAATGATCCCCTTCATATAATAGGAAGATCCTGAAAGTCACCAAAATGGTTATCCAAATAAATCCCTTAGTTATTTGGACAACTTGTATTTACATTCTAGATTTGTGGTTCTATGTTATAGGTCCAAACCTCATTTTATCCTTTGGCACAATCTCTTGATTGCACATTTCTCGTGTGCCCTTGCACGCTCCTCGTTTTCTTTGTCCTTTCATTTTCCTTTTCCTCTTTGTTCCATTTTCCCTCATGTGCACCCTATGCGCATTCAAATTCTTCCATACAGTTCCTACACCCTGCGCGCATGCCCTAAACTTGCTTCAACATTAGCTAATTCCATAGCACTCTTGCACACCCCACACATTACTTTGTAATAGTTTCTCCTTGACCATACGTTCCTTCCTCGGGCATTTCTCCTATTTCCTCCCACATGCATTACCTTGGTGCGTGCCTTCCTTTTATCTTCCTTCCACACCTCATTTTTCTGCATGCCTACCTTTGTGCCTTATCCTGCATCATCCTGTACCACATCATCACCTAACAAGCTTGAGTGTGTTACACACAACCATTCAAAGTGCACTAATAGGGCAACGAATCCTTGCAACAAATCAATGGGTGACATGTGGAAGAAATGACAAAATCTAACCAACATTTGACCAACTCTTCAATCAATCTATATGCGCCATGTGTCTTGTGTGCCTAGTTTGTAATGCGAGATCCTATGAAAATCATAACTTTTGTGTCGGTGCTCATATTATTGTGCGCCAAAACTTTTCAGAAATCTGTTGACGTGGGCTACATGCCAGATCATTCAAATTCAAATTTATGAAGGATTTGGTAGGTGAGAAGCTAGAAAACATTTTTCACACCATTAATGAACATATTTGATTGATTCAACCACCTTATTTGATATGATCTTCCTCCCTTTCTTCTCCAACACACCAAAATGCATACATGGAGAAGCCCACTGGCTGTGATTTTGGAGGTGTATTTCTAGGAATTCATTGTTGATGGTTGAGTTTTCAAACCGGATTTCCCTCCTTCTCCTCTTTTCTCTCATGGATCTATCTATAAATGTAAGAACATTTCTCATTGTAAAGGGTTAGACATTTTGCATCCTTTAGTGTTTTCTAAGGATCCCATATCTCTACATTTTGAGTCGAAACCTCTAGATTTGGTTCATGCATGTGAATATCGACCTTTAGATGCCATTATAACTGATTGTGCATCTCGAGAAGTAATATAAGCATCTCTTTGTGGATATCATTTTCCTTAACATGTTTATATTGTTCTTTCTTTCCTTCTCGTTTGCATTGTGTGCTTGTTGTGTCTCTTTAAGTTCCTTGCAGCTCTATTTTCTAGTTGTGTTTCATGAAATCAATGGTGTGAATGTTTTTGGTTTGTGCTACGCATACCTAGCCTTCCCTCGAGCTTTATCCTTTGTTTTCACTCAAAATAAATAGTGTTCATCCCACTTTTTCTAGTTCTATCGTCTCCCTTTTAGTTTAGTTTTCCATTATGTTATCCTTTTATCCATGGTCCCTTGGAATTGTTAGCTTAGTTTTCCCTTCTAGAATTAGGAGTAGCATTAGCAATATAAATAGGTAGAGGAATCAAACTTCTCCAGATATTTTTCTCAAGTGAGCAAGGTCCTAGAACTTGGAGACAATTCCATTGTTGTTTCAAATGACTCAGCCTTCTGCCGGTTCCAAGACACAGTGCAAGTTTGATCTCCAACAAGATCAAGAACCAATCTTGAGAAAGCAAATGTCTAACACCTCCATGGAAACTTCCAAGAACTACCACCACTTGAAACACTTCAATGGAGGCATGACTCACCTCCTTGAACACTCACATGCATATGTCACATGAATAAAATTGCACTTGTATAACTGATCCACAAGCCTTCTTGACATGCCTAAATAGTGTAGTTTAGGCCATTGGCTCTTCAACCTAAAAACACCTCATCTAATCACACCAAGAGCTCAAATAACTCATATGATACGTGTACAAGATACATATACCCAAATAACTCATTACACCATGCAAGACATCACCAACTCCTTTAAACCTCCATGACTAGTTTTGACCCTTAAGGCCATGCCATTAGCGGTAGAAAAGTAAAACATTAGAAAGAAGGGTTTCACAAAATTCTTGTATAGAACTTGTCCAAATATTTTTATGAGCACTTATCATACATCCCAAGCTTGCTCCAAAAGTTTTTCTTTCATCATCACACCTCGCAAAACATGCATATACCTAGAAATCTCCAAAAAGGTGTTTTTCTCGTAGCTTATCAACACACGCGGAACATGCAAATGCCACCGAATTGATCTTTGATAAATTATATATATCCCTAAACTTTCATATCATCCTTACCAAGTCATTTCATGGCCATACCATTCATATTTTTCCTATCGCTTATAAACTAGGGTTTAGGGAGGGTTTAAACCTACTTGACTTCTTAGCAATAGATAATAACAAATAGGACATTATTTTACCTCATTCCAAATGAAAGATACTCTTGACTCCATGCATCAAAAATGATGAATGGATTAGGTCCTAAATAAAATATGTCACGTGTTACTAACCACTTCCAAATTGACCATCGAGTTGGGAATGATTGTTTTGAGATCTCGATAGAGCCAAAATCAACTTTGTATGCTTTATCATCAAAATCCTAACCTAAAACTTTAAATTCACATTTTTATTGACCTCCTCCATGTTTTATGAATCCCATTCATGATTTATTAGCTATAAAACTCAATATGCACCTAGTTTTCCCCATGCTTTCTTGTCTTTCCTTCTTAGATATTGCTTCTAAGGACCTTGAACATGCACTCTATACATAAACTATGAGCTTGTACACAATGCACACCTATTATGTCATATCAAAAACATTTCACATGCTCATATTAAATATATCTACCTTATTCTCCTTAGAATGGAAACACTGGAAAATGAGGTAGAAAATATCAAGAAAGAGATACATCAGCTAAACAAGCAAAAGGGAAAAAGAAAGATAAATGATGATGCGGGTTTTGGCACAAATTAGACTGAATAAATTTACAGAAAAATTAAACTCACTGGATAATAGACTAGGGAGAAATAAGGATAGACACGACCATAATATGGCCATATTTAAAGCAATCAGTGAGTTTCTTGAACAACATGTCAGAAGCATCACATTGTTGAGTGGAGTCCCTAAGGATATTTGGGGCACTGAAAAGGAGAGAAATTAGGTCATCTCGCAGCTAAACGTTAATGACCCAACACATGTCACCACTCTAGCACTTTTTACCTCCCTACAGATGATGAATTCAAGGATTAAAAGGGCCTCAAAGAAATAATACCTTCTGGGAAGGCTTGAGAAGTTCAAGTTGTTGTTTTATTTATGATAGTTTTTTTGTTGTTTAGTTGTTGTTATGTCCATGTTTTTCTTTTTATTAGTAGTTTATTTTTTACTACTATTGGACTTATCATAATATTTGGATTCAGATCCTATTTTGATGCTTTTTCATGTTGATCTGGTTGTTGAGCCTTTGTTGTAACAGGGTATAGTCCCTTCAAAACTATTTTCCTTTAATAAAAAAACTTTCTCTACCTTATACCTAAAGCTATCATGAAATCCTCTTTATTTATGTCTAGGATTAGGCCTAGACTGGATAGTATCAATACATGCTTCATGTATATTAACCTCTTCTCCATCTTACGAGACTCTCTTTTACCTTTGACACATATCCTTAGACCTTCTATACATCATAAAAACCTTTATACATTCTTTTAAGCTTATAAAAACACCACACAAGTTGAACCATGCACTAGATCATGCATATGCACTAAGACACCATGCCACTACAACACTTCATGACACCAAGAAACATCACTAATAATCAACCTTGACTCAATTCACCTTGTTTGACATCAATGATCATCAATGCACTCACATATGCACACCAAGACACCCTTTGACATCAATCACACAATTTCCAACATTTGCAAGATAAAATTCAATATTTATAACAAAAAGCATCTATTTTTCCTCTTATTATGGAATATACTCGATTACTTCATAACCCACTTACACCTTAAGTTGTTTCTTACCATTTTCCTATCAATTTTCTTACTCCCGATCTTCATATCTATGAAGGAATGGGTGATCTTGGAGATCACATTTTTATATTTCATGTTTCTTGATTATATTATTCATCCAAAAATACATATTTTATAAACATATTCCCTTGTAGAATCAAACACTTCACCTTATAATGGTTATATGCACTACCCATGTATTATGTATGGACATTTATTGCCATGGCTAATAAATTCCTAAAAATGTTTCTATCAACAATTACAAAATGTATCTTATGCTCAAATGGATAAAATATGAAAAGGATACAATGAGACCATTAGTAATTATATTTAACGATATTATAATATACTCGCTAAGATAAAAAATCTTTTGGATGAAAATGTATTACAATACCTTCCTAAATAGAGTCTTATTTTCCCTTTACAATAATCTATTATTTATGACAATTTTAATTCATTTGATCGTCTATCTCATACACTTAAATAACATGAATCTATGCTCCTTAACATGAATAAGCTCAAATATTCACTATTCTTCCTAGAACTTTTACTCATAAGTGTGAAACAAAGACTACTAGTAAGAACAAGGCTAATGATGACAAATGTAAGGCTATAAATACTATTGATGAAGTGTCTCTCAATCCAAAGCTATGATTAAAACCCTCTATATGGTAGTTCACTTGTTTACCTTATCAACCAAAAAAAGGTTTCCAATAATTACTTGACTATAATCTTATATCTCTCACTCCACCACATGATATTTATATAAGAACCCCTCATTGTAAGATATTTGAAGTCAATTCCCATTGTGATCACTAGAAATGTGTTAGTAAATCCATTAATAGGTTTTTAAAGCTTCATCACATTATAAAAGACCCCTTGATGAATTTAGTATTGAATGTTAGGCTACAAATTAGCCCGAACATACCAATGATAATGCTAAGCTAAAAATCATTATAGACCCTCTTCCAAAACACGATACTACTAAATCTACATTGAAGGTATACAATGCATACCTTGTTGTGTTGCATCCAACATCTTATGATTTTTTTAATGTTATGATTAGTATTTTTAATACAATAACCCCTCCCAATTACTAGAATTGATGTTGTTGATATGAAAAAACATTTTCTTTGTAATAAACTCTCTTTCCTTACATTTTTTTATCGAGTGAACTATACACAATGTTTTGGTTCATAAAATTACTCATTATATTTTCACTTTGATTTATTGAATTCTCTTAGATATATACTAATAAGCATTTAATAGTTGATCCTAAAACACATATAGGGAATGCCATAGTTGATCCTCAAACAAATATTTCATGTAAAATGAGTGTTGATTTCTTCCTTCCAAAAATAGCAAAAAATGCAGGGTTCAAAAAGGGTTATCTTAAAATTAGACCATGAAAATTCATGTAACTCTTTTATTTCAATTGTGGTGACTTATGGGCATGCAAATTATTTTAAAACAAACTTATGTTAGTGTTCTTGTGATGTAAGAGCATCATAATGTATAAAGTCAAAATTTTAGTTTTCATCAATTTTGGGGTTGATTTGGATCTTAGTAGGTATTTTAGGTATGTTAGAGTGTGTTCAAATTGTATTTTTATTCTTCTTTGGGGTTTAGAGAACTCTGTGAGTTTTCCTCCAAAATGATTCTTTTGAAAAATTAAATTTCCAAACAAAAATAGAAAAGTATAATGTAAATTGTGAATACTAGAAATGATGTAAAAGATCCTTTAAGATCTTATGGGAGGAAAATAAGGTCTCTTTACCCTTTGTGTTACCTAGTTTCATAACATATGGTCATCTTGTACCAAGCTCAAGTAACCTTGAGTTAAGCTTGTAACTACCTATTCTCTTGTTAAGAAAGGATGCATTCGAATTGTGAAGGAGTTAGTTAGGGGTTTTGAATGAGTTTTAGAGATTGAGATCAAATGGGAAGTATCCAAGAGGCTTGAGAGATCTATTAGGATGTAATAATGATGAAATAATACATATTTCCATTGAAGTATATTATGAAATGCATGTTTTTTTATGAAGAGGAACAATGTGCTAGTGTATTTTATGCTTAATAAATGTTAGGATTACATGAAATGATGTGTTGTTTGAATTTTCAAGAGTAATTTTTAGGAAATGTGTCTTGAGATGATGAAAAATAGCAATGTTAGTAAAATTGCACTGAAAAATTAACAAAATCGGTGTTTAGGGTAAGAGATTCATGTATGTTGGTGCATGAATTAGAAATTAAAGTTTTAGAAAACATATTTTTACTATTTTATGGCTTGGAAATATCATCTATTTTTCCTACCCATAGTTTGATAGATATTGAGAGATAGGTTCAAAAATGACAGATAAATTTTATTTCATAATATGTGTTAGGACTATCTAAGCCAAGACTCTAGGTGATTATGAATGTGTTGGTGTGGATTATAAGTTTGTTTTTGTTGTAAGAACATAAGGAGGGTTAATAAAACCAACATATGTGATTAGCCAAGAAACCAAGACAAAAACTAAAGCTCTATTCATGGATACACTTGCAAACCCTACCTTATGGTTTAGAGGATTAAAATATAGGAATATATATTTGTACTCGGTGGAAGGATCAAAAAATTGGTAAGGAAAATGTGATAGGAAATTTTAATAATACTGATAAGTTTCAAGGAATATAAATCAAGGCACATAAGATAAAAAGATAAAATAAAGCTCATACGAGTCTATAAACCCGGTCTCGAGGGTTTTAATGAGGTATTAAGAGAAAGGTATAAGAGTCTTGTACTTTCCTGTTGAAACTTTTATGGGAGGATGATTTCAGTATATTTAAGGTGTCAAAGGAATTGTAAAGTGGTTAGGATGGTTAAAGGGTCCAAAACATAAGGTTATACCACTGTCACAAATTTACTGAGATCAATCATGCATAGTTAAGACAAATAATTGAAAGAAAACCTTAAGTGAGTTAAGTTTCCTAGATTGAAGTATAATTTTATGGATGTTAGTCATTGGAGAAGGTGATGAATTAGAGAAATGGTGGGTTCTAATAATTTCTTTGTACAAACCATGTGAGGATAGTCATACATGTTTAGGACCTTAGACGAAAAAGGTGAACAAGTTATTCTTGACAGTTGTGTTGGGTTACAAAAATTATATGTATTAATATACTTGATAAGAGATTGCATAAAGTGTATAGGGATTTATTTAGGTTCTTTGGAAAAAAATTTAATGAATGAAAGTGTATAGCATGAAAATTTCAAACTTTTAGGCATGACAACTTGACCCAAATTTGAATTTTTTTCTCCCGATTCTTTCTAAATCCCTCTCTAACTCAATTTTCCTTCTATATAATCCCCAACATGACCTTGCAGGTACTCCAATTTTATTGAATAATCTTGTGCAAGTGATTTAAGTAGGTTATCTTGTTCATTCACCTCATTCAGTAAAGTGCTTCCAATAACTAGTTTCTCGGAGGCCTATAAAGGCTAATTATGGCCATTCTGGGGTAGGTATGCACTCTATGAGAGGGATTTTAAATCCCACACTCATCCGAATAGTTGCGGTGAAAGTAGGTATTTTCAGGGGTAAGGAGTATGTAGTCTAGATCGATATCTAAACTTCTCCAAAGAATTATGGGAGTTCTGTAATGAATTAGAAATAAAAAAATATTTATTAGAATCATGTAGAATTATCTACAAGATGTAATAATAAAATATTTCACAACACTTGATGGATTCTCAGGGAAACTCATTTTTGCATACACACCCTATTGTCTTGAAGAAAAGTGGTCAAATTTTTATGATGTAATAATAATTTGGTATTGAAAACTATTACCTTATTCTTGTAATTATCTTGAAGTAAAAATAATATAATACTTCACCGAAAAGACCTCTTGAGCTCCAGAGATTATGTCATCAAGTCGTCTCTCTTACAAGTGTGCTTCTCACATCAGTATTATTTGGAGTAGGAAATGTGTCAAAGCACCTTCTTGAGACACATTTTTTTGTCCCACTTATTCCCATTCAAAAGGGGACATAGATGACAAAATTTTTGCCCCTCTCTAGCTTCTTCTCTAATCTTCCGTATGACCAACTTCCATCCGTGGAGTGCTTAGTAGGTCAAACCCTATCTTCCACATCTTGCATCCACATTGTGACACATGGAAGCATCTGGAGAGGGAAACATTTTGTGTCCATCTTGTGTCTATTCCCAAGAGGATATATGGGACAAAAAAATATGCCCCTCTCTATACATTATCAAGGTTCCTCATGTGCCACAAGTTCAGCTCCCGAGTGTTTTAAAAAGGTTTTCTCTATCTCCCTCTCATCTAATCTTAACATGCTTCTTTTCCTCACCATAATTAGGCACATTTTTACTACACCTCTTATAACAATCACCAAGAATATAAAGGTTATAGAAAAATGTTCCCCATGTCAAGACATTGCAAACCACGAGTTGTGCCTTACGTACTACTACTTCACCGTGATCAAATTTGATTGTTGAGTGAGTGTAAAAACTTAAAGCACATCATATATATTACCCATCCTATTTTTTCACCCGGTTCGACCCATCAAAAATTTTGGAGTCCATGAAACCTATACATCCTTTAGATCACATTATATATGCTTCCCATCATGTTCCAAGTCCATCCATGGTTACAAGAAAAAAATATTTCCTTATAATTTTTCATTTGGAAACCTAATTGCATTGATTTTTAAACTAAATTTTATTCTCCCAAGCCACATGTGATCAATCTAACTCCAAAATCCATTAATTTATGCCATCATATCTTCAAACTTGAAAACCCTAATCAGTAAATGTTGCTTTTGATTTCAAAGAGATCCGTTGCACGAAACATATCAAAAATTGGAGCACTAGATTACAACAAGGAGGTAAATTAAAAATTGAGGTTTCTAATGCAAACCAAGGCCATTTTTACCAGCTTACTAAAAATATAATATGGCATGCTTCTTCACATGCTTAAAGTAGTAAGTACCTTAAATTACAAGCTCGATCACTCAGTCATCTTGAAACAATGCAAAATAACAAGCAAGGATAAATTATTATTTTTCCCAAAATAACAGGTTCAGAAAATGTAACTTGCTGAAAATAGAAAAATTCTAAAAAGAGTGAAGTATCATCGGTGGATGTGAATTAAGTGTATCAGGGGAGACTCAAATGACCAAATTCAAGAAAAAAATAATACCCCAAAATAATGACTCATGGTACCACTTGCCTAAAATAGAAAGTCTCGCTTTTTTAGGTAGAAAGTTTTAGTTGGCTTTGTTTTCACTCATATCAATACTTATTTCCGTCATAAGATGGTTATAAGGTTTCCTCTTAGCTCAAATATGATAATTTAATCTTTACAAGGATCTTGAAGCATCATTCTAGTGAAAATTGTTTCCTACGAACAAGGTGGAACATAGCGAGGCATAATATGTGAAATTTAGAGACATTGTGTATCTATAAATGATTTGAAATGTGTCAATAACTCCATTGATTCATCATAGGAGGTCGTCATTCTCATCATCTAGTCTTGAAGCAATAATCATCTCACTAAGGTGAGCTGGTTAAAGTGAGCCGAGTGAGACGAGTGAGATGTGTTGAATAAGAATGGACTGAGAATCAGTCGTAAATTTTTGTATTTCATTTAAAATTCATCATATGTTACCATTCATACATCCATTCCTTCAACCATGTACATTATGTGTGTTTACTTAAGCATATAAAAATAATAACAAGACCAAGAGCAAGAGAGTACACATGACACCAAGATTAAGTTGGAAACCCTCATGGGGAAGAAAACCCACTGAAACTCTACTTATATTACACAAAGAAAATTAATTTAGTGAAGCAAAAACTTTACAAAGAGAACCAACCCCTAGTTTTGTAGAGCATCAACACTACGAGGAGCACCAACCCCTAAATTTAGTGAAGCACCAGATCCACAAGGAGGTTATAACCCCTTAAGGATGACCAAGCACAAAATCAGCCACCTGAATATATCTAATATATTATTTTTCTACTTGCACAACTGATGGATATCACAATTTCATCTCACAAACCCTAGCTCACACACTAGGTATTCAATATCTCATAATCTTGCTCTTTCTTCACTTGTCAAATATCTATTCACATGTACACATTATATATAATCTTCCTCAACTTTTAATTCTCTTCCTAATCCTTCAAAAAATGCTCTCATACCTGCAAAACATTCTCCTCTACGTTGCACTTCTTCCCTCCAAGAGCACTAGTTCAAAAATGAACCAAACAAGCACTTAAATATGCTTTTCTTTCTTCCAACCCAAAGGAGGTCAATACCTCATAATAATTTTGGCCCATATATCTCTATAAAATTCATTTACATTCATTACAAAATTAAAAAATGACCCAAATAGGTTATCCTAACTAAAAACGCATTACACGTGTCAAAAATGACTCATAACCCCATGTGAACAATCTTTGAATTTCCCTTATATAAAAAACCACACTTATTCATGACCCATAACCCTTTACACATGATTAAAATAACATTTAACATCCATATATGGTTGCAATTTATCTCAACCAATAAAATTATTTCGTTTAATGGGCTTGATGCTCTTTGCAATTATAAGAATAATTGTTTCCACACCCTTCAGCACCCTGAAAACTTCATAATTCCACAAAATCACTTCAACATGAGAAACCCATGCCATGTAATTAATTTATGGAAATTTAATAACTTGTAGAATAATTCTAAGAAATTTTGAACCCTTTAATCACCCACTTGCTCAAACCACAGTCACTTTTGTCTTCACAAAATCATCCTGTCAAAAACATATGTTTCCAAAGGTTAGCTCATAAAATCATTTATATAAACATTCAGGTCCTAAAAATTGATTAATTGGATGAAATATTCATCTCTCTTCACATTCCACGTGATATCAAATATCAACCAATCCATCTCATGCTTCAAACAAATTCAAACATGCACAAAAACACATCTTGTCCTGCACTGTCAAAAGATAGTCATGTCCAAAGAATGACTTGGAAACCATGCCAAATCACGTCATCATGAGGAAAAAATCATATCACTGGAAATATATCTAATTCATATTTCCAACACAACTTTAATCATCTTCACACTCCACATTTATCTCGTGTTATTCCCATTTTATGGAACCCTTCTATTTGAGACCCCAAAACTACCCTTTGACACGTCAACCTGTATGGACCTTAAAAAACCATGTACCTAAATGAACATGTCTTGAAACCTCCATGTAAATCAATATAAACTATCATACATCATGAACCATCAATTTTTATTGCTACTCCTTTAGACCACCTTGTCCCAAAACCTTCTTCATAAACTGACATGTTTGAGTGAGGCCCACTCATCACTATGACCTCAACCATACATTTCTAGAAATATAAGAGAGTCATATACAACATAAAATCATAAATTTTGATGAACCAATCAAAAATGGGTCACTATACTTCTCTTTCTACAAACTACTCCTAGCTAGGATTTAACTAGGGTTTTAGACCACTTTATCTTCTTAACATTCATTCATAAAAATGATGATCAAGTGACCTGACTATTTTTGTGAAAATTTATAAAATTACCATAAAGGCATCCTTAAAAGCTACAAGGTCCCATACAAAGCACAAAATTCACAATGAGCATCTGAAGTTTAACTTTGAGCTAGAATTTTACTTGATTTTGACCTTGTCTCACATAAACTGTCATATCTTGGAAAATTCACATCGTGGCAACCTGAAATTTTTCTAAAGAACTATGAAACATCCCTATAACATATAAAAGCATCATAATGTCAAGTCCATACCTTAATATCTCCATTCATTAAGATGTACCTATGCTTGCATGTTTGTTCCTCACTCTAGAAGCTAGGGTCGTCTAAAATAATGCAATAAATAATAATAAAACCTCTACAAATGACCCAAAAATACTTGATATGCCATGATACACCTGAATACAATCGTCCATGAGCTCATATGGCTCCAAAACACACTTTCACACTTCCATGTTGTCATACCTTCTCCTAATGATTACCTATAACATAGTGAACCACTTGTTCTTGTACAATGCCATTGTTGTGAGTTCCTAGAACCCTCAAAACCTCGCTATCCGTCATGCCAAAATTCTTCCCAAGCATCCGAGAATGTCCCACTATCATGCCACATCACCTAGGCACCTGAATAGGCTTACAAGAGCAAGTAATCCTCATTGAATCTCATTGTACCAATAATTACACATATGAAACACCATGTTAGCATCATGCACATAATAATAACACCATAATCCAACATTGAATTTATCATTAATATGGTTTTACATCAATGCCAACACCTATTAGGACCACTTTCCAACAATCTCTTCCTTTGTTATTGATGGAAAACACCCTGAACTTCTCCCCCTTTTTACATTAATTTAAAAGGCATACTTGTAGCTAACATTATTTACCTTCTTCACTTCATTGCATCATGATTTGGTTTTAAACATCAACCAAAAGTCTCAAACTAGCTCAACTTGATTGATTTTGCAAAAATCTGATTTCTTCCTTCATTTTAGGTATGCAACTACCATGCTCCACCTTGGGATAGGAATATAAAGCATCGAACATCGTTAATGAACATGAAAGAAACATCTTCATACCTTATTTGGAGCTGATACACCTTTTTTCACCTCTTAGGTATGCAAAATCAGCTCCTTTTATCTTCTATCATGTTTTTTCCTTCTTGGCAACACTTTAACAATTGTATTATGAAACATACATCCTTGGAATCATGCCAATAATGTTAGTTTCAAGAACATCAATGCATTACTCACCTTTCTTGACTAAAAGCATCATCTCTAGGCATAAGACAAGATTTACCAAGAACATTCTTGCTCTTCATCCACAGATTGATACTAAAGGCCCTAAACATAATTTTTAGAGCAATTTTATCCAACTTTTCCATGCTACAAAATTTTAACCAAATGTTTACTCATCAAGATAAAACCCCCTGGACATATGAGCACTATATCTAGCTCCCAAGCATAATTTGAGTCAACTTATCTTGAATTCTTGACTAGAAATCACCTAGAACATGTTTTCTCTACCCTAAACATCTTTCTTAGCTTATAACAATCATTTTTGAATGAAAATATGCATTCAAAGATAAAAAATAGCTGAGAAAAGAATATATCACCCATGTCATACCTTGTTTTCCTTTGAAACATTAAGGAATCCTCTAGGATTCTACCCAAGCACTCCCTTGGATGTAGTAGGAACATATGCCCTTCATTTACTTGTAACAACATATTCAAAACACTATAACACTATAGGCTCCATGTTGAGAAACTTCTTCATCAGCCAAGTCAATTATATGCTTCTTCTTACCATCAACATATGATCAAGTCAAATATCACCATATAGTGAGCTTACCATACAATTATGTGTGAGAATACACCATACACTTTGCCTTTGAGACCAACCCCGCACATGTAGGTTAGTTTACATAGTCACCTAACACTTTACAACTCTTGAGTCATATCTTTAAATCCTCCTTATGAATGAGAAAGCATAAAACAAACCATATTGGCATCAACCTTTTTATACCACATCAACCTATTATGATAAAGTCTGAAAGGCCTCTCGGACTGTAATAAGTCATCATAAGCATATACTAACTGCATCAATAATCTTTCTGTGTAGAAATCATCAACTAAGTTTATAAGAGCTTACCAAAAGTTAGATCCTCATTGTCCATGGTGATAGACAACTTCTAAAAGAATCTAAAAGAGACATTTGCACCCATCTAGATCCATCAATAGGCATAAAAGGCTATTTCATCTACATCAAAATTCATAAGAGGGGAGTCTATTATTTCCATGCACACATTTACTACATTTTACATCTAGTTATTTTCTCGCTACTTCACAAAGTATGACTAGCACAAGAGAAACCTAGGGCACGATTGCACACACACACACACACACACACACACACACACACACACACACACACACACACTAGAACTATATTGGGTTTGAGATGTAGTGCAGTGCTCAGTGATAAGTCCATCAATTTGGTAGATAAAGAGATTCTGACCCCTTCAAATGTATCTTTCCTTTTTAGGGTTTTTATGATTTGTCCAAGGTTTTGTAGGTGATTCTTCCATCTCCTATTCACAACGAAATCTGATGCACTTCAACAAAATTAGTGAGAGAGGAAGTGAACACAAGATAAAATCCAACAACACTCTAGAGGAGGTTTCCTTGTCATTTCTACAGACCAAGGCGCCCACAGGCGCCACTATCCCTCTCCAGGCTCCTAGTCCAAGTAAAATATCTTAGATATGTGCTTTCTCAAGATACTTGTGTGGTCATTTCCTCCTCTTGTTGAATTGGTCTACAATTTGACATAGTCTTGTGACATATGTGGATTAGCTAAGGCTTTCTTAATCCTCTTTGCACATTAGGGTTTCATATTCTCTAGCTTAGTTTTCTTGGGTATCATTTTAGTATTTTATTACTTCATTTATTTAGTTATTTTACTACTCCTATAGAATTAGATTACACTAGAATAATCTTATTTTAGTTAATCACCTCACACAATTATCGCATCTCAACATAGGTCACCACCTTGTTTTATTCCACATGGGTGTCCATCACCTCCACATTCAGATTATCATTGGTCTCCATAACCTACGCATTTTGTTACACCCGTGCAATCATCATATATTCACCCATTACATGCACATAGATTTCACTCACTTGTGCAGGTTCCTATCTACTATACCACCACTACTAGCACATGGCCAAGCACTTTCATCATCACTGACATTAGATAGGGGACCTTCATCCTTCACTTTCATTGGTTAGTTCATTCACTCACACATAATTTGGGGGAGTAGCATTGACACATGTTTTGTACTTGCATCATAACCTCCTAGCATAGGCACCGTCATCTACACATTCACCTCGTCATTTTATGATGACACACTCTTATGCTTTGGTTCACACTTGAATGTTAAGGGCATTCTCTACACATGAACCCCACACACCGCAAAAATAATCACTACACCTTAGGAACCACATATCATGACATGATCCTACATAATTTACACATTAAAAAATCCACTACAGTTATGCACACTGTGTGTCTTCCTACTTAAGCCATACACGTTCTATACATGCTTCACACACAACACCATAGCCATCACCTGCTCCACATTTTTCACTCATAAATACACATCATCTTACATTCTACACCCTTCACATTTTATTTTTAAATCTCACATATTACATCTACTAGGCTATACATCTTAATTCGTCTATGCATCTCGCATTACATACCATACACTATACTATGCACAATATACATTTTACATATTCTCCTCTACGTAATGCACTCATTACCCGATGACGTACTCTAGTCTCGTGGGTCCATATTGACTGTTGAGTACATCACAAATGGACCACATCACACTCACATATTCATCATTAAATATTATTTTTCTCATGTGACATTCCTAGGATTAGTGATATATGCTTTAGGATATATAGTCACTTCTTCTAGAATCATCTCATGATCGACTAAATCATCACATTCTCTTACACTATTTAGTGATATATGCTTTATGATAAATCACCACTCCTTCACACTCATCTTGTCATGATATATGCTTGCACTACAAATTCACACACAATTCATCTCTATGTCACATATCATCACCACATACTCATCACAACGTGCTACACATAACACATAGTTTGACCATTTCCTAATGATGAACTCTTGTTTATGGTTCATTCTTGACTACTGAAGGGGTATACTAAATGAACTTCATTGCATAAAAATCCATTCGCTTGGGGGGAATGTGGTTCGTATCATCCACACTACATTTTAATCCATCCATCCACAAGATACTACATTTTATGGTTGCATTTACTCTTGCTTGCACTTGCTCTTACATGTTCACTTTACTACACACGTTAGATAGATCTCTTGTATGTAATTATCATTATCATACACACATGCACGTTCACTTTCTTCCTAGTTGTGATCATAGACTATACATGGATACTACACACAAAGTGTGGATGTTTGGCTATTTCCAGTCCCATAACGGTTCTGGGGGCATCCACTTTCATCCACTCCAGTGTCGTTGTTTCATTTTGTACGTAGCACTTTACTCTATTGGTTATATATTATTTTGACATACCTTTTATCTTTCTAACTTGATAATGGGTGCTTCATGTGCAAGATTTGTTTGTAGGATTACTAGATACCATGGCTATCTATTGTTTATACTTGGCTTATCTCTGCTTGCTATCAGTATGTAGGATTTTCCCTTTTTTTGGTGTGCAAACTTATTTGTTTATGTGTGGCCACTATGGCCTTGAGTGTATTCCTATGTCGTGAGTGGTGTCTTATGTTTACAACCCACTTTTCACGGACTATGATTAGATTCTTTCATGTTTACTTACATTCTATCTTACACATTGTCTTTCTAGCTTACACTTCTCTTCTACATGCATTCTTGTTTGTAATAACACTTATTTTCTAGCCATTTGTTTGTTTTTGCTATGGTTTCTACCAAGCACATTCCCTTATCCATGCAGGGAAGAGTTAAAGTTTACATGGTTGGTTCTCTTTTGGGGTCGTATTCTCCTATCCACAATGTCACATGTTCCCCCAAAGAGGGGGCATAATTTGGGTTTATACACACTACACATAGTACCAATACACTTAAGTCCACAATTTGTTTCCATCACATAGTGGGTTATAGAGCGAGTGGGTTCATACCAATCTATAAACCCCATGAAAAAAACATTTTATAGGGTAGATAGTCCTTAGCATTTTGGGGAGCAGTTACAAGTTGGAGGAAGATTGGAATTTCCTCCCTACACTTCTTCATCCAGTGGTGTCGGATCACCCAAAAAACCAAACAATACATATATCTCTTCATACATTCTCAGGGAAGTAGTTACAGGTTGGATGATAACACAACTTTCTCCCTACACTTCTTCGACCATAGTGGCGTGACATCACCCAAAATCTTGTACTTCACCAAAAGTTACATGATATCATTTCTACACCCTTTTGTCTCATCACGGATCAGGTGCACTTGTTCCTTTTTCATTGTCATTTTCATACTATTTTTACATGTTTCTTTACATACATATACATATACATACATACATACATATATACATATATATATATATATATATATATATATATATATATATATATATATATATATACACACACACACATTTTTAAACATATACATGTGTATTTGACTACTTGATCATCTTCTCTTTTGCAGGTCTTTCTCGTATGACAAGAAAGTAGTCAACAAAACCACACACATATGGCGTGTACATCACACACACGACACTAACCATGTAGGTACACTACACACATTGACATCTACACACACACTTCCTCCCCAAGTTCACTTTCATCACTTTTTACACTTTTGCATATTTAGTCTCCACACTCCATATTTTTTTCACTCCACACTTTTTCTAGTCCTTAGAAACGTTTACTACATCACTCTACATGGATTACTAGGGATGCTTCTCTATCTACTTTATGTTACTGAAATTTACACTTGCCAACATAAAGTGTGGGAAAATGTAGACACAATATCACACACTTTGAGTCATTATTTAGTCTTGATCTGATACTACTATTCATATGGTTCTTAAGTGAAAAGAGTAATAATCAACCCATGTCTTTGGAAATTTTTACATTTCTTTTCTTCATATTTTCGATCTTACACATGCACTTGCCTAATTTTTATTGTCATTATATGTTTTCCTATTTATGACCGGGGTGCCCATCCAGACTAGGGCACCCCTGTACCCTGTTCCACTCTAGGGCACCCTAATTCTCTTTGTTCTTTACTATCACCTTTTGGAAACTTTCTAGCCATTTGATATTTCTATATTTTTAGTGGTTAGCCTTCTTGGGGTTAATTACGAAAGTAGAACAAGAGAGCTCATTGAAACTCAAATTTTCACCCATGCATGTATCATAGATAATTCAGGATTTGAGACAACATGGGATTGTCTCCAAGTTGTGGGACTAGAACTGAGATACAAACCTCCAAAGAAGGCTGACTTCCTCCTCTTACTCTTAATGCTAAAAACTCCTAGCAATTGAAATGTAACTCTTTAGATTTAGTCAAACTTTCCAAGGGACCAGGTGAGAAAGAGATGCATAAAACATAAACCTAATCTAGAGAAGGTGATAACACCAAAAATAAAGGGATGAATACTTTAACAAGGGAGAAAATGGGTTAAAATGATGATGAAGAGGGTGGAACAAAATCCATAGTTCAAAACCACGTCTAGAATCCCATTTTTACGATGCAAAATAGACAATTTTTTTGAAACAACACACACAACCCACCTATGAGTGAATGAAAGGAAAGGAAATGTAATAAAAAATAGCTAAGGAAGAGAAGAGCCACAAAAAAGAGATTTTATTTCTTAAAGGTCACACACATGACCATCATGATATAAGATGAGGATGAAAAACATTTACAAAATTGGAGTCCAAGGCATAAAACCCTTAGAATACTTGTGCAACATAGAATAATGCCCTTACATTCCCAAAATATCCAACATTAAAACTAGGCATCACTTTACAATATATAGAAAATTAGAAGAAGGAGAGGAGAGAAAAGAGAGGGAAATTCAAATTCCCTTTTCCCACCAACCACCTTCATTTAATTTTCTCAGAAGATCTGATTGTTCTACAAATTCACTTCCCCCATGCCATTTTCCTTGTTGAAGAAGGAACGACACCCATACTGCATTTAATTCTGGTGGTTGAGCCATTTGGAATAGACCTTTTACGTGTTGTAGATGCCTTTCTTTCCTTCACCCACCTACCTCCATTAAATTCATGAAATCTAATTTTTATTACATAGAGGAGGTCAAGATTCCTTCAAATAGTATCATATTTGTAAGGATTTGATCATCAAATTGAATTTTATATGTATTTGAGCTTCCCATAGTATTTTTTTCCTTTGATACGCAGTTTCTTGTTTTAGTGTTGCATGAATGTTGACTTCCATGGCTTTATTTTCCTCTTCGCCTCATCCTACAACACTCAATGTAGAATAACTTTATGTTAACATCCGCGCATTTTTTTCCTCATTCTGTGACTTTTCCTTTTCCTTTGTTTCACGATTTTGACCTTGGCGGCATTTTACTTTAGTCATGGATTTTGTCTTGCTTTTTGCAACATGCTTAGACTACTTCACGTGTCCTTCATTCCACAACCCAAGGCTTCTCAAGTTGTTCAATTTTTGAAAGGTGCAAAAATGGACAACATTTTTGGTGACTCATAGGGGGCATCTACCTACTAGATGAACTGATTAGTAGCCTTGGCATCCATTGGGCATGGATTCAACCTGATATTCTGGAATTTGATCTTTTAGTTTCTTTACATTTGATTTTCTGAGACAATCTATAACTAATCCTTGATATTTTGAGCCACCTTCAAAATATCTTTGAGAACATGATGAAATGTGCACAAGGACATCTTCAAGAAACAAAATATGCAAAAACTTAGGGAAAGAAACCTACACTACCAATAATACAATGTGCTAAAAGCACTTGGAGGAATTGAAATCCTAATCTACTATATACAAGATGCATGAAATATCTTAATGAGAGAGTTTGAGATGAATCCCATTGACTGGGATCTGAAGCACATTCCCATTGAGATCAGATAACTCAAATGAGTTGGCCTTCCTTCAAGTGAGATGATATATATGGTCCACTCCAAATAACATCAAACTTGGAGTGTCTCCCTGGTTTAGCTCGATCTTGCATCCCATTTCAAAACTAGATCTCCCACCTTGAATGTATGATCTCTAGCTTTTTTATCAAACCATTATTTGGTTGACACTTGATGTTGTTCCATCTTGACCATGGTGGCATGCCTTAGCTCTTCAAGCTCTACTAATTCCACCATTCTGATTTCCCTTTGATTCATGCCTTCAAACTCTAGTTGTTGAGCTAATTCAAGTGAAGGAAACTCTAGTGATAATGAAAATCTTGCTTCTTTACCATATACCATTTTTAGGGAGAAGTGTTAATTTCTTTCTTCATTGTTATCATGTCCACCTAGAGAGAGCATTTCTCACCTTTGTGTGCCACTATATTTGATTGATGTCCATTTTTCTCTTCATGATTCTGATCAGATTCTTGTTAGTAGATTCTCTGCCAATCCATTACCTTGGGGTAATAATTGGAAGAAGTTTTTAGATAAATCCCAAGTTCCATAAAGCCCAATTAGAAATATTTGATCCTAAGAAATCCTTTGCATTATCATAAATAATAGTTTGAGGGATACCAAACCTTGTAACAATTTCTTCAAGAAATTATAGGATGACTAATTTAGTGGCTTCCTTCAATGGTGTGGCTTTAGTCCACCTAGTGAAATAGTTTTTCTTATGAGAACCCATTTATGACCCACACTAGATGGTGGATTGATCATACCAATGAATTCAAGACCCCATTGTGTAAATGGTTGATCCACTTGGATTGGATGAAGTGGTAGGGCCGCTAGTCTTTTCTTTCCAGTGAAGAGTGTGATTCCTTTGCATTTCCTCACCCATCTATGAGCATCCGTGAACAATGTAGGCTAGAAATACCTACTTTTATGATCTTCATGGTTATATCTTTAGCAGAGAAATGTCCTCTTGAGAAACCATCATGAAACTCGGTAAGGATCTTGTTACATTTCTCACCTTCAATGCATCTGAGCAACACTCCATCAATGTTCCTTTTGAATAGGATGTCATTAATTAATGTATAAGGAATAGATCACAACCTCAAATGTCTTCTCTTTGCTTTATTTAAACCAAGAGGATATGCACTATAGACAAAAACTTTGACATATCAGTCAATCTAGCTACGATCATTGAATACATTTCTTTCATCTTTTTCCACTCAACATCATGTGATCTCATCATTTGAAGGCACTTCATTAATGAGGGTGGTCTCTTGAGATTCCATAGCATCTAGAGCTAACTTTTCACATAAAGTGCTCTTCCTCCCTTACTAATTTTTTGGCCTTAATGGTCACATCATACTCCATGATCTTAGTTACCCATCCAACTCATTTCTCACTGATCTCTACTCCCATAATGAAGTCTCTAACATTGGAATGTGATACTAAAACCTTTACATGGCTAACAATCATAATTTTGAATTTCTTCAAGGCTCTCATGATGGAAAACACTTATTTTTCAACATGACTATATTTGAGTTCATAATCCTTTAGTGTTTGACTAAAAAGGCCACATGGATGCTCCTTTCCTTGATCATTTAGTTGAGTTAATACCATGGAAATACTAGATTCTACCCCATAGGCATATAGAATGAAATCCTTGGTATAATATGGATTAATCAATGTGGGGCCCAAGAAATTTCTTGCTTTTATCTTTTCAAAGTTTCCTTCCCCTCATACGGTCCATTTGAATGCTAAATATTTCTTGAGCATGAGAGTAATAGGTCTTACTAAACCCACAAAGTTAGGAATGAAGTGCCTAACAAAGTTTATCTTTCCAAGGAATGATTGTAAGGCCTTCTTATGAGATGGAAAGGAAAGAGCCATGATAGCTACAATTATTTTTGGATCAATGGAAATGCCTTCTTTTGAGACAATATGCCCCAATTTCCTCTAGGGACTGTAAAAGTTACATTTCTTAGGATTAAGGGACATGACCAAATTCCCTGCATATTTCAAATACTTTCTCTAGGTGCTTCATATGATCCACACTCTTCTTTGGAGAAAATAGTGATGTCATCTAGGTAAACCAAGATGAATTGATTGATATACCCCTTGAAAGAAATATCCATTTCTTTGGAATGTGACACCTGCATTTGATAGGCCAAAGGGCATTTTTTGATATGCATACATTCCCATTTTGTGGTGAACGTAGTTTTATATTGATCCTCCTCTTTCACTTGATCTAGTTAAAACTAGAATAGCCATCAAGCATTGAAACCTCTTATCTCCTGCTACTATCTGCAAAATCTACTCCATGGAGGGTAAAGGATAGTGATCCTTGAGAGAGGATTTGTTCAAATCCTTGAAATCTACACAAATCCTAATTTCACCATTCTTCTTTCTTACTGGGACCATATTTTCCACCCAAGTGGAGTACTTAATAGGAAAAATTATCTTGGCCTCAATAAGTTTGGATAGTTCCTTTCTCATGAGGGGCTCAATTTTGGGGTTAACTAACCTCTACTTCTACCTAATTGGTTTGATGTTGGGATCCAGGTCAATAGAGTGTTGAACTATGTCTGATTGAATTCCTTTAAATCTTCATAGTCCCATGAAAATACATCACTAACTTCTGACACAAGGAAACAAAAGCTTTCCTTTCACTTTCATCACATACCTTTCGAGTAGAAGTTATTTTCTTGGAGCGATTGAAACTAGCTGACAATATTCTTGCTTTTTCCATGTTATTTTCCACTCCTTTGAACTCATCATCTGGAATGAATATATATCCAAAGTGAATAATCCCTTTGGTAACTTGTTTGTTTTTAGTTGAATAATTTGATCCCCATAGACCTCCTACAAATCAGATTGCATCCTTGAGGAGAACTCCACTTCATTTTGGATGAACTACACAATTTTTCATCATTGTCAAATACCTTCCTACAGTCTAATTGTCTAGGATGGAAGGCCTAACCACTATTTTCACATGCCACATTTTCCCTTGATCAAATCCTCAGTAGGTGAGAATTGAGAGCCAAGGGCTGCCATTTGGTCTATCTTTGTTCAACTTTCTGGGCACAACTTGTAGGTTAATGACATCAAATATTTCTAAAAATCCCAAAATTATGTTTGTAATATTTCAACAACTTGTTCTTTGTCATACATCTACCATGGACTTGGTGAATGACTAATTCAATGTCTCCAAAGACTTGTGAACTCTTTAATTTTTCTCTTTTCCATAATTAATAAACCATGCACTAATGCTTTGTACTCTACACATTATTAGAACATGAAAATTACAATTTGTGAGTGAAGAATAACTTCTCATTGCATGGAGAAATGAGCACAACACCCACCCCGAATCCATTTCTACTTCTTGAACCATCAAAGAACATCCACCATAGTCTAGAAGCACTTTCCTTTTCTTGTTTGAATGCCACAAGTACCACAGATTCTTCTGGAGAATGAAATAAGTGCCCAGACTAGTCTCAAAATTTTTGAGCTCTTCATCATAAGGATCAAACTTGTGGTCTCTCTCATCCCATTCATCTAGAAAAAATCATGGCATGGAAGGAGGAATAACCTGCTCCTCTAGAGTCTGAGTCTTTCTCATGTCCTTCTTGTATTAAGAAATTTGATTGGATGGGAGAAGGGTCATATGACTCAATATGGTAAGAAAATATGGGCTCACTTGTATTGTGAATCTTGTACCATATCTAGTTCTTAGAAGCATGTGAGTCCAATATGAAGATAAGTAACCACCTACCTTAGCAATGAAGTCTCTAGACAAGAAAATGGAAAACATGGGAGGAAGGTCAATTACTAAGATGTCATGGGGTATGGTGAGGCTTGGGCAGGCATGAAGTGTTAACTCAAGATCTTTTATTACTCCCAACACACCCACAGTTTGACCCATCAAGTTGTAAAACCCCTAGACACATGGACTATATTTGAGGCCTAGGATATCAGCTATTTTCTTGGGCATTATAGAGGTACTAGCCCCCAAATCAATCATACAGTTATGAACCAAGTGTTTACCCACAATTAATGACATATAGAAAGGTGGGGTTTTAACATTTTTACCTACTTGGTCTTCTTTTTCTTGACAGACATGAACCACGACATGATATTTTTGCATTACTAGATCCATCTGGAGGTAGTTTCTTGAGGGCTTCACATAGAAGATCACGTTGTGATGGAATAACAAGCACATCCCACATAGAGACATTGACATTGGTATTTTTCATTTTCTCAACAATGTTAAATGGAAGACTCATGATTTCTACATCTATGCGGCATGTTACCTTATTTTCTCTGTTGTTGCATTGAATTGGTAGTTTTGATTGAACAACAACCTCTTTATCCATGGCTTTTCCAGGTGGCTCAGGAAGCTTGCATTTGTTCACCATGGATTCTTTTTCCTTGGCCATGACATTAGCTTGATCCATGAAAGGCAAGAAGGTTATGACTCCAACATCTTTTCTTATGCCACGTATTATCAAAAAAACTAATTTGAGGTCTATTAGAAGTTCATGCACTTGGTTAACTACACAAAAATCCTCAGACTCCAAAGAACATGAGGTTGGTGTCATTTTTGGTCTCTTGAATTACTTCCATGCGTTTGGATTTGGTGCCTCTAGTAGTGGTTCTTGTTGATTGGAAGAGCCCTGAACCATGTATGCTTGAAGATGCATTTCCCTTTCAAAACCAAGTTGATTATGTGGCAAATTACATGGAAAACACCACTCTGTTTCTTGTGCCATATTTTTTTGACAAGAACTAAATCCTGACTTGAACTAGGAGCAAGAAGTGCTTGTGGAGGAGGAATCATTGCTAATGGAAGAGGAGCACTTTGACCTTGCCATCTATTATTTTTAGTTTGCATATCTTTGATTAGGCTATTTGATTTCTATATGATTGATATCCCTGATTAGAATATTTTCCCTTGATTTTGATAATTTTATAGGATTGGGCTTGATTTTTTCTAGGGATATAACTTTATTTGTCAAATTTCTAATCAAATCCTTCATTTCTTCATCTTCCTTTTTTTGGGTAGGGGTTTGTGATGTGGAAGCAACAGGTTGCAGATTTGGCTCAGAATAAGAGCAATAAAGGTTGAGCAACTTGAGGTAGTTCAGGATACAATGGCATGGGTGGTCTAGGAGATAATTTCCCAACTTGTATTAAACTATTTTCAGCTCTAATTACAATTACATAGGTTGTTGGTAGAGTTGTTCCTCCCATAGATTGTATCATAACAAATATATCAGAGTTAAGAGATTTTAAAAAGTAAAGAAATGAACCTTCCACTACGCAGGTCTCACAAGAGATGGAATTATGTCCCAAGTTCTCTAGAATCTAAAATTAAAATCCACCATTTTCTCATTAGGTTCTCTCTTGATTATAGTTAACTACTCCAATAGGGACAAGTTATCTTCTCTTTCTCCAAATTGATTTCACAAGGCTGTACACAACTCATTCCAATTCTTGACTGAGCCTGTTGTTAGGATTTTGAACCATTGTAAAGCTTTACCTTTGAATGATGAAGCCAAAATTTTTACTGCTACATCCATCTCAAAATTTCATGAATTGCACATACATTTGTAATATCTTGGATGTGATCAATTAGGAGTAGTATGATTTTCTCCTATGAAGAATGGAATATTCTTCAAAACTACTACTAGTATGGGATTTTGAGCATTTAGGGAAAGTGGATTGATGCCTGTGAAGTTTACAAAAGGATTAGGTGGTGGTTGTGTAGCCATTATGATGGGTCTAAGAACTCTTGTTGACTATAAGAAGGGCCTTTCCAGGTGGAGGTGTTGAAAGAGTTTGATTTGGAGGAGATGGAGATCTTTGAATCTATCTTCCTCTTCTTCCTCTTCCTAGGGATAACTGCAAATACTCAAATATGCATTCTTCTCTTGTTCTCACCATGTGTTTGGATCCTTCTCATGAATCGGGACACTTGAATCACTAGTACTACTTTGAAACTAGTTGATATTGAATGGAATCACTAGATGTGTTACTACAAAGCCTCCAAAGGCTAGAGTTTCACCAAGATACACATCAATATTTGACAAAACTAGAAATATTAATTTGAATGTCCCACCAGGTGTGATAAATATGTTGGAGCTGAAATTTGCACCCATGTTCCCAATCATAGATAATTTGGGATTTGAGACAACATGGGACTGTCTCCAAGTTGTGGGACTCAAACTGAGACAGACCTCCGAGAAAGGTCAAAATCCTCCTCTACTTACTCCCCGATGATAAACTACTCCTATAGGAATTGAAATGCAACTATCTATCTCTACTCTAACTTTCCAAGGGACCAGGGTGAGAAAGATATGCATAAAACATAAACTAAGATAGAGAAGGTGATAACACCAAAAATAAGGGGATGAATACTTTGAGTAAGGGAGAAAATGGATGAAAATGATGATGAAGAGGGTAAATGAAATCCAAAGTTCAAAACCATGTTCATAATCCCATTTTTATGATGCACAATAATAGACACATATTCTAAAAAAACACACACACCCACCTGTGAGTGAATGAAAGGCAAGGAAACACAATAAAACAATACCTAAGGCACAAATGAGACACAAAACCAGAGATTTTATTCTTAAAGGTCATGCACAAACCATCATCACGATACATGATAAGATGTAAAACATTTACAAAAATTCGAGTCAAGGGTATGACCCTTAGAATACTTGTGCAACATAGAATGATTCCCTTGCATTCCCAAAGTATCCAACATTAAAACTAGCATCACTTTGCAAATATATAGAAAATTAGAAGAAGGAGAGAGATAAAATAGAGAGAAATTTAAATTCCCCTTTTCGCGAACCACATTCATTTAATTTTATCATAAGATCTGATTATTCTTCAAATTTCGCTTTCCCCATGTGCCATTTTCCTTATTGAAGAAGGAACAATGTCCATACTACATTTAAGTTTGGTGATTGAGCCATCTGGAATAGACCTTTCCTTGTTGTAGATTCCTTTCCTTCCTTCACCCACCTACCTCCATTAAACTCATTAAATTTTATTGTTATCGCATAGAGGAGATCAAGATTCCTTGAAATTGCTTCACATTTACAAAGATTTGATCATCAAATTGAAGGTTATATGCATTTTAGCTTCCCATGGGAAACTGTTGCTTTCCTTTGATACGCAGTTTCTTGTTTTAGTGTTGTCAAAATTTTGACCTCCGCGGATTTATTTTCCTCTACGCCTCATCTTAATGGAACTCAAAGTAGTGCAAATTTATATTAACATCTCAGTGGATTTGTTTTCCTCATTTAGTGGCTTTTCTTTTTTCTTTTTTCCGTAGCTTTTTTCCTGCGAAATTTTCCTTTAACCGTGACTTTACCTCTTGCTTTCCTCAACATGCTTAGACTACTCAAATGGCATTCATTCCATATCCTGTGGCTTCTCAAGTTGTTTAATTATTGCAAAGGTGAAAAAATGGACATCAAGAACCATATAAATATAAATTTATGTGACCATAATGACAATGACTAAGAACTAAGCATTTATTATCACCGTCTAGAGTTGTATCCATCAAAGGAATCTAAAAGCCACATTTACATTCATCTAGCTCCATCACAAGGCACACAAGGTTGGTTCATCTGAATCACACTTTGTATGAGGGTAGTCTATTATTTCCATGCACACATTTAATACATTCTACATCTAGTTATTTTCTCGCTACTTCACAAAGTGCGACTGCATAAGAGCAATCTAGGGCATGATTACATACACACACCTATAACTACATTGGTTTCAAGATGTAGTGCAATGCTAAGTGATAATTCCATCAATTTGGAAGTCGAGGGAATTCTCGAACTCGTCATATGAATCTTTCTTTATTAGTTTTTGATGTTGTTTCTAGGGTTTTGTAGGAGATTCTTCCATATCCTATTCACGGGGACATACGGTGCGGTTCAACAACATTAGTGTGACTAGAAGTGAACACGGGAGAAAATGTAGAGACACTCCATAGGAGGTTTCTGGTCATTTCCACATAATAGGGTGGCCACGTGTTCCCCTATCCCTCTCCAAGCACCCAAGTCTAGTCGGATAGCTCGGTTTGTGCCTTCTCGGATTTTATGCGGTCGTTTCCTCCTATTCACTTGGTCTACACTTGAAACACAATCCCGTGACATCTATGAATCAATTAAGGATTTTTAAACCCTCTTTGTACATTAGGGTTTCATATTCTCTATCTTAATTTACTCGGGTATCATTTTAGTAGTTTATTACTTCATTTATTTAGTTATTTTACTACTCATATAACATTATATTACACTAGAATAATCAATTTTTAGTTAATCACCCACTCAGAAAGTTATCTAAAAGCATTAGTACGAAGAACACGATGCTGGTCCATGAATAAAATGTTGCATATGACTAACGAGATTATGCATAAGAACTGATAGTAATGCCACTTAATTATAACTTTTAGAGGATGGGTATGGATCATCTGTTTTAATAATTTCCATATGAAGTGAAGGCATAATAACCCTCACAATAATAGAATGAGCATCCAAAAGAAGAGATAAATAAGTGATGATCTATAAAATAGAATAAGTGAATGATATCCTAGAAGGAGAAATCCCATTTGAATTAATAATATTTTAAGGCTCTATAAATGGAATAACATTTCCCTATATTATAAAACAAGTAGGGTTTGCAAAAAGACATATAAGGTTTGACGTAAAATCATCCTAAAAAGGTTTCGATAAAAATAAGAGTAATGTCTAGAAATAATGTATCATCAACACCAGAAGTAAGAGTAGATATGCCTCACATGATGGCCATGGACTAGATGAAAATGTAATAAAAGTAGGTGGAATACTATAGAACTGTGAACATGTTTTCCTAGTGTTTTATGGATCTCTCGAAGGTGTGAGCGTTAAGAGGAGATTCAACATTATCATAAAGGTAATTAGGAGATAGAGGATATGTATCCTCATCAATAATCATCTCATCATAACTATAAGAATAATCCTCAACATCGAAATATCAACGAGAAAATATGTATCAAGTAGAACTATCATCACATGAGTGGGTGTGGAAACAACACTATTAGAAGGAGTGACAACCGCAATCTCAAAAGGATGTCTAAATGAGGTCTAAAGAATTCTCTAAAATGTACAAGGAAAATCCATGTATGCCACTTGATGGTGGAAAAAGGTATGGAAATGTACATAAAAACAATCAAATGATTTAACGAATATTGAATATATTTTAAAAAACCCTAGATGCTATTTCGTAGTCACATGTAATACATAAAATAGTAAAGCACAAATATAACATAAGAAACAATAAAATGGTAAATTAAAACCCTAAGTTCAATAGGGAGGAAAGAATACTTAGCTTATTTGGAATAAATCTCGAAGTGTATGGTTCTAGAAAATTGATGGAACAGGATTACAGACGGTCATCAATTTTCTCATAAAATTGTGTGATTGCGGAATAGGTTGGTCCAAGGCACCTAGATGATACTTGGGAACCCGGAATCGAGAGACGCTCACTAGGAAGGTATGACTACGTAGAGGCTCTATAACTAGTTTTCGTTAACTATCACTATTCTTTTTGTTGATCACCTACATGTAACACTATTCCCACCGAAGGTGTATGTAACCTACAAAACAAAATACCTCCTACAAAACCCAAAAACACATCAAATCATAAAAATAAAAATATGCAAATGGGGAGTTAGACTCACCCTAGAGCTCACACGATTGAGTGAACTTATGACTAAGCATTGTACTACATTTCAAACTCCATGTAGTTATCTCTCTCTCTCTCTATGTTTAGATTCATGCCCTAGGATTCTCTTGTGCAAGATGCACTTGATAACAAGCAATAGCTAGATGTAGCAATATAAATAGATGTTTGTATGGAAAAATAAACTTACCCTCTAATGAAGTGTATGCAAAAATGTAGTCACTTGTCCCTTAAATTAAGCTAGATGGATGATTTGATGCTCTTAGAATACCTTTGTATACAACCTTAGGTGCCGATAGTATTTTCTTATAGCTTGGTCCTTTAATTTGATTACATAACATTGTATTTATATGATTCCCTTGTTTGAATTTTGTAATTAACTACTAAAAGGCCGACCCATAAGAAATCAAGATGCCCAATAGCTATTTAAGAGGACCAAAAGAGTTGAGTACGATACAAATAGGTCAAGGGCACCCGGAGGGGACGAGGGAACCTGGATGGTGGTGTCCAAACTTAGAGAATCTAAAGTGATGAAGGTCGATCAGGCGTGGGGTGTGTAAGACCAAGAAGAAAACCAAAAGAAAGAAATGAGGCCAAAAATAGTGGTGAATTAGTACTTTTCTTGCTTAGGAATTATATGAATCCAAGTATGTGATTAGGATCCATAAATGTACCCAAGTACGTGATTTAGTGTCTACATTTTCCCCAGCTTTATGTTATGGAGAGAATTCTCAATAACATAAATTAGATAAGAGATGCGTGCACTGATAACCATGTACATCAATGGTGAAAGCATACTTGAGGAGATAAGAAAAAGTGTGAAGTGATAAAAATTAAGCGTGGAAGCTAAGGAAGAGGGAGTGACCCTAGGGGTGAAGCATATACAATCTTTCATGTTGTACTTGTTGTCATTTTTGTGCCCGAGGTGTTTGATGATGTGAATGTTGTTTCCCATAAGGCTAGACCTGTAAAGAGAAGAGAAAAAGAGTAGTTAAATATGTGTATATGTAACATTTTATCCCAAATATGTAAAATTTGTGTGTAAAAATGTGAAAAAATAATAAAAGGAAAATGTGCACTTGATCTGTGATGAGTGTAAAAGATAGAAAGTGTCTTAACTTTCTGTAGAAGGGTGATTTTTTCAGTAATCTCATGCCAAGAATTGTTTTTTGGGGTGATCTCATGCCACAATAGAAGAAGTGTTAGGGAGAAAGGTCTAGTGTTATTCTCCATCCCTGATCGCTTCCCAAAATTTATACACCACTATGCAGATGGTGTGATCCTACTTTGTTCTAATTTGATCCAGTTCAATCCAACGTAAATAGAAAAAGAGATACATTACATTTTGGTTGCTTTGGAGGATTGTTCGTGTTATGTGAAAACTGTTGTGTAAACTATCAGAAATCGTGTCAATATGAGAATGTTGTTGTAACTTTCCCTTGGTCATAGATTCCCGTGAAGGGTCAAGAGTGCTTAGGAGTTCATTTCTATATCTCGGGAACTAGTGTGTATGATGTGTTAAGGACACAAGTGGATTTATGGGTCATTTCTATGACTAAAGAATTTGTTTTTCATGTAATGTACATGTCTGAAAAGTAACCACGTGCTATTGAATGAGGTGACTAATTCACTATATGTATGCCCCCATCATTTGGGGTGTATCCGATGTTGCTAGGAGGATGCGACCCAAAGGAGAGGACTGGATGTTGATATGAAACTTATGCCCTATAGGGAGAATGTTGTTGGTAGAAAACAAGGGACATGCAAATAAAGTGGTTGGAAATATGTGGTAGTACAAATAAGATAAATACACATATAAAATACAATGTGTTATCTAGCAAGTAAGAATAAAATGTAGACCACAAAAATCAGGTCACAAACATGGTAGATCACTCATAATATTGCAAGACAATCAAGGACGAAGCAACCAAAAGCATATAAGTAATGAGTAAACGAAGCATAGGGAATAGCCCACAAACAATGGTAAATATGAAAATAGTGGAAAGAAAAGAATCGACAACCATGGTAATAAAAAGTTCCTGCAAAGTAAATGCTACACATGAAGCACCCATTAACATGTTAGAAATATAAAAATTTCTAGACATGGATCTATTTATAGAGTAGTGTGCTAGAAAGGATAGGAAGTAGTATAAAATGAAACAATAGCACCTCCGATGTGTACAAAAATATATTCCCTCAAAAGCCTCAGTGGGACTTGTAAGAGCTACATTCCTAAGAATTCATGCTACGTGTAATGATCTATGTAAGGTATGCATTCATAACTAGAGAACAATTGAATTTCCATGTGTATATAGAAAAGATAATGATATATAAAGCATCCGACTAGCATAGTGAGAAAAGTGTATATGTGAGAATAAGTAAGCAAGAGTAAATACAACACACATATGCAATATGTTGTGAATGAGTGATATGGGATGATATGCAATGTCAATTTGATAGGATCATCATTCCCCCAAGTGATTGTGAATGAGCATAAGTGAAATGATGTTCATTTATAAAAGACCTCTCGACAGTCAAGAATGAACCATAGAAGAAGAGTGTGTGATCATGAAATGGTTTGAATTGTATACACTAGAAAGATATGATCTATGAATCATATAACACAAAGAGTTTGAATGTGGTGAGGTCCATTTAAGATTTAGACCCTCTAAAGTTTATTATGAACCGTGGGACTATAGTGTGTCATCAAAAAGTGTGTTGTGCGAGAGTGTGATGCTAGAAATATATGTTGTGAATGCGTCGAGTGTAGAAGTGTGTAGTGTGTGAGGTTCATGTATGTAGTATGCCATCAAAAGTCTAGTATGAACCGTAGAAAAGAGTGTGTCATTGGGTAATGATAATACAAGTTGTGTGTATCAATGTTAGGTAAGATGGAGAATAAAGACTGAGCGTGATAATAAAACTAAGGGACACCTAAAAAATTTTAGAAGGGGGAAGAATAAGCGTGATGGCCCCAAATGTATGAGTATGAGTAAGATATCCAATAAAATTTAAGGGCAATGGTCCTCACCCGATGTATGAGGAGATAAAGATGTATGACCATGCTCTAAAGGCAGCCATGAATGAGACTGAAAATGTACGTGAAATGGAAGCCGAGGTGATGAACACCTATAGGATGGAGACCACAAAGGTGAGGTGGACCTAGATGAAGGAGACCAATGAGATGATGTGCATCTAGATGAAGGAGACTGACAAGGTGATGTGCACATAGATGAAGGAGAATGATGAGGTGATGTGTACCTAGATGAAGTAGAATGATGAGATGACAAACACCTAGATGAAGGAGTCATCGAAGAAGTGGGCCTAGGATGATGATATGGAATAATAGACTGATGAAGCTGAGTAAGACATGTACGAGTAGGAGAGATAGGAGCAGATTGTACTTTAGATTTCAGAGGTCCATGGAATCTACATTCTCTATCGAGTGCAATGACAACCTCAAGAGGAGGTTGAGGAAATGGTGTGTATGGTGGGAATCCTTTGAAAATGATGAATTGCTTGTTATGAATGTACTTAAGACACAAGTGACTCATCGAAATGATTTCCTAAACATATAGGACCCATGAAATACCTAAGATCATGTCACAATCTTTAACGCTAGGTTCCACAAGGAAATGCACAAGCATGGTGAGATGAATGACTATAATTGGAAGCTTGATATAGCCATAAGATCAAGGAACTTGATATGAAATCTGCAATAATGGATAATTTATAGTAACAAGAAGTGTGATAGAGCATGTACTTATGCAAAATGATGGATCAACTATGGTGTTATTGATATAAATAGATCCAATAAAAGAACTGATGTGCAAGCGATCAAAATATAATGTAACATGATGATCTTAATCATTAAATTCAATGAAAAAGGTGGTTATGAATTAGCACGAGAAACTAGAAAATTAAGAGGCCCCAATGATGGAGAAGGCATTGCATGATATGCATGATTATCCAAATATTCCTAGCTTTATTATCATGATTAAGTAGAATATTATTGAAGATTTTGAGATTTCTATTGTCATTGATGAGCGTAGATGCCAAAGGCTCGGAAGCTTGATTTCATTTTTTTCAATAAGATCTTGAATTAGATTTTTGAGTTTGAAACATCGATCCATAGAGTGCCCAATCCATTGATGATAGTTGCATCTAAATTTTTCATTGTAATTGCGACGTTTTGGATGAGATGGATCTAGATTAAGTAGAGGAGGAAGCATAATAATATTTCTCTTGATAATTTGCAGAAATATAATATGCGGAGCATAAGTAAATGTAGTAAATGTATGTTTAGGTGGTTTCTATTGAAGCTTCTAAACATTAACAATAACTTTTGCTTCATTAGGTTTTGTAGATGGATTGAAAGTTGTTTTTCTTGGAACCCGTGTAGAAGATGATGAAGCCCGATCTTGATACTTAAGTTTTCTTAGAGTATGAATTTTTCTTTCATGTAAATTAGGAGTGTGACAAAGATGATCAAATGAAGGAGAGGTCTCAAAGTTGAAACTCTTTTGTAGTGTAAATAAGAGACTTTGAACAAATAGATCTTGTAATTCTGAATCAACGAGTACATTAGTCATCCTAGCTAGGTTGTTCTTGTAATGTAAGTATAGCCAATATTGGAATCCAATATTACTAGTTTTGGATTCCAAAATGTTAAATATTGGAATTATCTGCACTCGCATATATTGGAAAAATCGCATATATTGTATATATTGGATTCAAAAATCACATATATTGGAATCCAAAATCACATATATTGGAATTTACTGCACTCCAAAGTCCCATATGTTGGAATCCAAAATCATAATATCGGAATCCAAAAACTCAAATATTGAATCCATTATATAGGGTAAGCACCACTAGCATTATATAATGCTTTGGAATAAACAAAACATGTATATGTTTTATACATGATAGTGCAAAACCACTAGAATTATTTATGCTTTGTTATATACATAACATGTTTCTATTTTATATGGGCTAGTGACCTGCTAGGCATTATTTATGCTTTGTTATAAATAGAACATGTTTATGTTTTATATGAGCTAGTAGCCGTTAGAATTATTTATGCTTTGTTATATACATAACATGTTTTTATTTTATACGGGCTAACATGGACACTAGGCATTATTTAAATTTTTTATATAAAGAGAAAATGTTTCTGTTTTATACAAGGTAGTGACTACTAGGCATTATTAATGTTTTGGAATAAGGTTCTTATCAATGTTTAAATGTCTTTAAGATTAAACTATGAATATTTGAATAATTAAAATGCCTTGTGGCCTAGCGACCGCTAGGGTAATGAAATTCAAGATATTTGTGACACTTCTAGGTTCATTCAGTATGATGTGATTGAACCTCAACATAACCAGAGAATTGCTAAAGATATTATGAAGAAACTAGAAGAGGGTGACTATTTAGAGTAGGAGAATGTAATTAACTGTAAAACCATTCCATAAATATTTTCATATTTAAATATGGATATGAAATTAATTACAATTAATTGTAAAACCAACCTATATATATTTTTGATTTCATTTATAGATATGAAATAAATTTAAATTGCTTTACTAAAGATAGAAAAGTAGAAAAACATTTTAAGAATTTTTAATTTTATTATAACACTATTCCCAAAGATCTGGGATCCCAAATTAACAAAATAAATCATAGTAAAGCTCCAAAAATAAGCTCCCTCCAATTCAATTTTGATCACATAACATTCAAACATCTTCCATGTCCTTCAATGGTTGCAACAAAGGCCACAACCATGTGTAAATTTGATGCCCATTTAGACGTTTTTTTAACATTTTTAGCCATAAAAAAATAGTTGCAAATATTTGAAATAACCATCAAATATGACTTGGATATTTTTTAGATATGACCATCAACATTTCTAGAGATTTATTTATATATTAATTATATTAAAAAATATTAAAATATTTAAGTATATACAATCTAAATTTATATTTATTTTATGAACAATGTAAAAATAATACTATTTTACAATTTCTTGAAGGGTAAGTTTTTCTAATAATTCACCACACATAGTTATTCAATCATACTTATCAGCTTATAATCAAGTGAAAATATAAATACTCCCAACTTATATTTGTACAATCTCAACATAATATAATAAAGTTAAGTAATACCTTCATAATAACATATGAATGTATATATTATTTAAAACATTAAGCAATACCATCATAACAACATTTTGAAATGATAAATAGTTATTTAGCATTTTCTTGCTCCAAATATTTGATGCCCTCTACCACATTCAATCCCTAAGACACTATTTGTGATTTTTTTGTACAAATCGCCATCAACCATTTATCTTTTATACAGTCTTTGCATCTACTTTTCATCCCCACCATAAAATTTTTAGGAGGGTTTCCCTTTGCACCTAATGTAATACACAAAGTGTTTTTAGAATTATAGGAAAAATAATTTCTAATCCAAACCTTTCTAGGTCTCTTATTGTTATTCCCTCACTATATTACAATGTTCCTTTCCCCAAGTGAGTCTTGGATTCAATATGGTCGATATTTTTTTATTGAATCCCGTTGATATATTTTTAACATCAACAAAATGAGATTGTTGACTAGAATCCCAGTTCATAGTATGGTGATAATAATTTTATAAATTTTGACAGGCCACCTCACAGGTTGACAACTTTCATACCAAACCTTGAATGACATCTTCCTATTGTATGTTTTGTTTATCCCATATAAAAGTCCTCCATATCTAAAATAAGTAAATAACTCTTATCACTACCTGCACAGAAGTAAACAAATTTTATTTTCATCACTCCACATATCAATTATAACCAATTGAAATAAACAACATTTTAGGTTACGACTACTAGTTACCAATTGACATTGTGGCTTGGATTACACCGCCTTTACACACTATTTGGATCCGTTGATGCAAGATATATTTCAAATAAACATTCATCAATTCATAATCTATTTCTTTCTATTGAAAATGTGAGCATAATGTATTTGAAATAAACATTAATCAATTCATAATCGATTTCATGTTGTGGAAAATGAAAGCTTAATTTGGAAAACATAGTGGTTTTTGTGGTGATATGGTAAGTACAATATCAATTTTTCTCTATCCTATGTTTCAAATTTAGTGGCCGCTAGGTTATGCTTATATTTTCCAACCACCCTTTGGTGGAAAATAGTCCTCAGCTATTGATGAGGATTTGTGACCACTAGGCTATGCCATCATTGGCCAAACTACACTTCACTGAAAACCTTTAATGAGGCTAGCCAAGTCCTACATTACACACCTACGAGTGGGATCAAGCCATATGTAGTTCTGCTTAAGATGATGTTGAAGCCAAAACAATGTTAATTCAATGTAAGTAGTCAATATGCAGTAGTGAATCAATGAAACATTATAGACAATATGCAATTGTAAATCAACGAGACATTGATAAAAGTAAGGTTTTATAGTCTAACCATTATTGTATTGAACATGGATGCATAGAGTTCCACTAATCTCTATACTTTGTTTTAAATTGTTAGCATAGCTTATAAATGGATTTCCTTAAACTTTGTCTTCTACCATATGCCAATCATATAAACTAATTTATGTTAGTTATCATTTCCTATAAATTTGTGGGCCTTATAAATGATTTTTTGTAAAATACACATGGCTAACTTACAAGTTGTGAGATTTTATTCATGTCTAGATACCTTCGTGCCCTCCATGGTTATGTTCTCCAGGTTTTTGGTTGTCTACATAATCATTTATTGTCTTATAAATTTGTGGGGCTTATTAGCGGTTTTGTTTGTAAATTCACATGACTAACATACCAGATATGATTGCATATTCATGGCAGATGTGTGCCCACATCCTCCACATCTTGTCATCTAAACTGTAAAAAACATTTGTTTGTTAAAAAAAAATTGAAAACCATGGCAATTGAAAATAGAGCTCATTAAACATATTTATAAAATGATTGAAGGTAAATCACCATGTTGAACTAGTTGTGTAGTGTCAAGTTGAAAGGGTTGTACATCAAATTTTATAGCTTTGTGGTTGTCTGCATAAACAATAAATGTATAAGTAACATATATAGGTTCAAATCCATTAAACAAAATCACTTGTTGAAGTTGTCTTCGGCAATGAACCTTTCTTCATATGAGAATAGTAATGTTTCAGAAACATTTCTTGACTATGTGTCTCAACAATAAAAATAACAGATAGATCGAATCAACTAATGCATGGATTGTGACACTTCCACCATAAAGCACTAGTACTAGAGAATTTTTGGAACAACATCGAGTGAACATCTCATCCCAAAACTCATAAGATCATTCACAAGGAAAAGGATGGATGTTTCCTTGTAGGCCAATTTCACTTGTAGTTACCAATTTTTGTGGCAGTTTCTCCATCCAATCCCTAGTGACCTCTTCTCTATAATCATTGTTATTTTCACAGTTGTGCACACCAGTTATTGTGTACATAAGACAAAAAAATTTGAATATCCCATTGTTGTCATAGAGTCTATAACATCCTGACAGAATTGATTCTCCACTATCTTTAACCTTTTCCATGTATGTTTTACTATGTTATGTGAACATTTTTGAATAATCAATTGGTATTAGAACAATAATAATACAATCAACACACTGGTTCTGATAACTGTTAGAAGCTCCATTATTACATCGAAAGAAATATCACTATCCAAATTGCAAAAAAAATCAGTGATCACACATTCAACATTGAAAGGATTAGTCGAAGGAATAGTTGATAAAGTTGATGGAACCTGGAATGGATATGCACATTTACATGAAAAATATTTTGTGTCTTCCATCCTTGTTGGTATATTTCCTTCCATTGACATTACATAGTTGTCTAATATTGTTTGAGCCACGATGGGAAGAACTTCTTCCACCTCATGGTTTTTTTTTCCATTTTTCCATTTTTCCCTAATTGGGAATCAATTTTATTTTTCCATTTCTCTCTTCACCCAATAGTATAGAAATTGGTGGTAGTGTGATTCATGCAATTTAAATTTTTCAATTACATTGGATTCATTGTAAGTTTGTCAATACAATATTATCCAGATGTTTTTTTCAAATAATGTAGAACTTTTCTCTCATTTTGTTGTCTCCTTTTATTCTCTGGCAGTAAGAATCAAATGTCTCTACTATTACACTAGCCTCAATAGACCCAGTTAACCAAACATCCCCTAAAATACTTTATCAACTAGTACTTGATAGTTGTTTGTTGGTCATTCCTCTAGCTACACTGAATGGATTGCATGTGAATCTTGCAAGTAAATTTTGGCTGAAAGTTAACTTGATTATCCTTAATAGGTGAACAAGCTAGGCCACCTGATCTAAAAAATGAAATTTTGTTGTCCATTTAGTCCATATGTCATCAGAAACAATAGAAAATTCCATTTATCATACAGATTCTTTGTTTTTTTCACTTGAAAAAGTGAGAGGCATTGATTCTCAAAGCTCTGCATTCAAAGGATTTTTTTTTATCTTTTTATATGAAAAAAAGTAAAATTTAATAACCAATGCAATATAATTAAAATTCATTACCTTCCAATCTTTCATCTCTCTATTTTTGTCAATCCTGGCTCCATTGAGGACATCCTAACGATTGCCAAACTAATCTAGCTTTGTACAAAAAATCAATAAACTTGGTTTCTATCCAAGTTTTGTTTACTTCATTCTGTTGTTTGCAAATATTAGCAATGGATTCAGTAGATGCATTTATAGATAGAAATGCGATCCTTTCATACCGTAGCCTTGAATGTAAACACTTGTAAGTTTCTGAGCCCAAAATATTTTTTTGCACACAAATTATATGTTGGCCATCAAGTATATAAAATTTCACATCATCACTTTCTAGGTCATTCGGATCATGGAGTTCTACAATGTTTTTTTTGAGACTATAAGAAGGGAAGAAGAATTACATCTTTCTTGTAGGAATAACATTTATCAACATGGAGTGGACAAGTAGGTCAACATTTTCATCATCTATCGATGATACTTGATATTTTGGAGGTGTTACATGGCATCTTGAAACATCAATTGAAAATACTTCACCATTGAAACAAAAACAAATGAAACTGTTGAATAGTCCAAGGTTTTTTTTTCTCAATATAGTGGTTTCCTTCTTCAACAATGTAGCTGATTTAGTATTCATTTTCAACCCATGCAACTTTGATTTAGATGGGTCTATCTCCAATTTAGTCAAATATGTTCATCTCAACATAGTAAATAACTTGGCATCTTTTGGAGGTGTAAGAAAACCTTTTCTATGCAAGAAATGACAAACATAAGAGGTTTTTTTTCATTTCTATACAATTTTTTAAATATTATAAATATACCTTTATGAATTTTGTCTACATTTGAATAACCAGTTTTGTCAGAATCTATAAGCATCCCCAAATTCCAACCATATTTTGAATAGAATATGGCCCATTTGTTTATGGAGGCATGCATTTCCCATTTCTGAATAAAGAAACATCCAACTTCATATCTAGAATAAGACACTTATTGTTTTTAGAGTCAATGCATTCCACCTGAACATGCAAATGTCCCCGAATCAATAACTTCTGAGGATAGAACAATACCAACTTCCTCTTGATTTTCATCTATAAAAAAAAACCACATGTCGACGTGGTAGTTTTCAGGGGAATGGATTTCAACAAACCATTCCTCGTCTCTTTTCTTCCAACAATTACCACTGTGATGAAAGGAATTGTCGTGAATGGAGCAAAAAATGGAAGACATTTTACCTATAATTAGAGTAAAATACATTAATAATTAGGACATTTTGAAGTTTAATTTTTTTCTCGCATTTGTCTAATAAGGAATTTAAATACTACACTAGTGGTCACCAACCTCTAGAGTTCTTCACTATGTATCATTAGAGAGTAATTGACTTAATGGTTAGTGACCACTAGGCTTCTTCAGGACATCTTATCTATCATTCAACTAGTTACAATAATTCATATTTTATGGATCAAATCAATAATAACAAAGTTTTCTAAAACTTATGATAGCCAATTATGATGCATTGAAAGATAAGAAACCATTTGCACTTTTTGAAAGGATTATCTATGAGTTGGAAAATCTATAACATTCCATAGATGGCATGATAGAACGTTAAAAAATATACATTTTAGTGGTAGATAGGCTTCTAGTCGACATATAAAAGAACAACTTAAAACATTCTTTTTATCCATTTACACCTATTGAATGGAAAAGTGTAGAGGACATTAAGATCTAATGTTTGGTATTTTGAAAAGAGTGTTCGAACAACAAATCACATTAACGTAGTTTGTGGTAGCTCAAGATTTTTTTTTTTTACAAGACGATGTGACTTATGTGTATATTGGTCATACTATAGTTGAGAGGATTAAATGCCTATAACAAGACTAAGGAAGATATTTAGAGCGTAGCCATTAAAGATCTAATTTTTGGTATTTTGGGGAGAGTGTTTGAGAAAAAAATCACATTAACGGAGTTAGTGGTAGCTCAACATTTTTGGTTATATAAGACAATGTGAAATATATGTATATGGGACATACTATAGTCATGGAGATTAAATGTATGTAACTTGTCTAAGTACGATAGTTATAGCTTAACAATTTCTTAATGTGATAATAATGATAAAATAATAAATCGCGACCTAGTTGAGTGATGGATAGGATAGGATCCTACCATTACGGTCATTGTAAACACTATATGTACAACTTAGATCGCTAGTGTTTTCCATTGATTATAATTGATATCATATTGGCTAGAATGTACGTGGCGAGATAATAGCTGCACTACATACCCTCTAGAGGGATCAAACCTTATGTAGTTCCAGTAAGATATATTGTTTGTAACATATAATTCACATCGGTTCTTATGGGAGAAAATGCTCAAAATTTTTTCAAACGCTAAGCTTCATTACTTATCAATAAGTAATGGCATTACTGGAATGGATACTAGGATCAACAGTTTCATAATTTGAGAATAATGATAAAAGTAAAGATCATCGCTAGTGTTTTTCATTAATTAAAATTGTATCATATTGGTTGGTCCTTCCCTAGCGGATCCAAGTGTTGCACTACAAACCCTCAAGAGGGATCATGACTTATATAGTTCTCACAAGATGTATTGTTTGTAACATATAATTCACATCTTTTCGTATGAGAGAAAATGCTTAGCAACCACTAAGCTTCTACAAGTATTGAATGGAATGACATAAATGCCACTAGATCAATTATTTCTTATTTAAACACTATCTATATAGTTTTGGAACACTAGGTTTTTCATTGATTATACTTGTATCATATAACAACTTTGGATCACTAGCCTTATTATGTAGTTCCCATAAGATATATTTTTTCAACACATGTTTCACAACATTTCCTATCAAAGAAAATGCTTAGCTGACCGCTAGGCTCCTTTACTTATTGAAAAAAATGCCATATCAGAGCCTAGGCTCAACAAATAAAAATCCATATAGTAAAAACCATGGTATAGCTTAGTGGTCGCTATATGCTAATACCTTTACCTCTTGACATTATAAACACTATCTATACAATTTTGGAACACTAGTGTTTTTCATTGATTATACTTGTATCATATAACAACTTTGGATCATTAGCCTTATTATGTAGTTCCCATAAGATATATTAATTTGAACACATAATTCACATCATTTCCTATCAAAGAAAAATGCTTAGTGACCGCTAGGCTCCTTTACTTATTGACATAAATGCCATATCAGACCCTAGGATCAACAAATTCTTATTTTGAAAATAGCCATAAAATAGTAAAGCATGGTATAGCTTAGTGGTCACTACGCTCCTACCTTTATCTCTTTTCATTATAAAGACTATCTTGTATAGTTTTGGAACACTAGTGTTGTTCATTGATTATACTTGTATCATATAACAACTTTGGATCACTAGCCTTATTATGTAGTTCCCATAAGATATTTTTTCAACACATATTTCACAACGTTTCCTATCAAAGAAAATTCTTAGCGACCACTAGGATCCATAAAGTAACAAACCATGGGATAACTTAGCGGCCTCTGCTAGGCTCCTACCTTTACCTCTTGACATTGTAAACACTATCTGTATAGTTTTGGAACACTAGTGTTTTTCATACACTACTAGAAAGGAATCCTAGAATATATAGAGGCTATCGGCCACTAGGATTTTCCTCGAAAAATAAATAGCTTAGCTCTCACAAAGGCCTAAAGCTTTATTATTTTAAATTTTTCATTTGAATAACAAATCATAGTAAATTGAATTAGCTTAAAATATTGCTAATTGTTTTCCTATATATAAGCCATTTTAAGTATGTGTCAATTATAATGTAGCCTAAATAGCTTGTTTGAACTTTCCACGTGGCACATTTTAATTGGAGAATTAATTTAAATTATCGCACACTATATCTAACAATGTCGATATCGATTTTCATAAAAATTAAAAATTAAATGTCTCTATATTATTCTAATACACTTAAAACTATGTTCAAGACTTATTTCTTTTGTTTTCTTATAATATATATTTTCATTATGCTTGTTTTAATATTTTTAAGGTCAAATTGCTATGATTTTTATTTTCATTATAGCGATTAATATAATGAAGATATGTTTGACCTTATTAGTTTTTATTTTTACACCATGGAAAAATAGAAATTTTGAAATTTGAAATCCCCTGCCTTTTCGAATATTTGAAATTTCAATAGCCCGCACTTTTTTTTAAAAAGGGGAAAGTGAAAAATTTCAAATTTTTTGTATCCCACTTTTTCTATTTTCAAAATTTCTTTCATGGAATGTGTCAAACAAACTATTAAATACCTTAGAAGAATTATTGATTAGGGTTTTATTTTTTTTGGTCACGGAAAAGCATGTCTCCAAATTAAAAAAATATGTGCAGTCGTAGATTAGGGGCCAAGTGTTCAAATCCCGTTGTTTTTTTTGCACATGATTATAATCTTGTTTGCAGAGAAGGCACAAAAAGGACACACACAAAGGATGCACAAAAAAGGACTCACACGAAGGAGGAAAGCAACAAAGGTTGCATGAATATAATCACATATAGTTTGTTTGAGGTAGTAGATGGAGGTTTCACAAGACAACATAAAGTACGAAATAATCCCAAGATATTACTAAATCAAGTATTTATAGTAAAGGTGTACCTTTTTTATTACGGGCTCTATTAGTTTCTCTATAGATGAATGGTTCATGTGTTTTTTTCACATAGTCCATTCGTGATCCACACCAGCCTTGTTTTTCCTATTGAATCGTGTTCCACAGTCAAGCCTTGCTTTCCAATTGCTTTTTATCTCCATGCCAAACCACCTTGTTCTTCAAGAAAACACAATATTTTTTTGCGTTAACGGAAGAAAATTTAATCCCTTTTCTACTCTAGCATTTATCTCTGGTGAACGCTTTCGATTTCCACCTTTCTATGTCTCTCTCTGGGTATTTTTGTTTTGAAATTTTCATTCTCGTTCTTGTGATTTTTTTTAGGATAATGATGGCTTTTCGCATAATCACTTTTTTAAAAAAATTTATTTTGGTTGAGAACCAAGATATTTTAATGTTTTTATTAAGATGATACAAAGAAATGTCACTAATTAATTCATATTACATTTTTTACATGGTTTCACTTAGACATTTTAGGAAAATATATGAGGTTAAAAATTACTTTAAAACTATAAAACCATATTAAGAATTCAATTGTATGATAATTATTTCCAATTATATACGTGTTTCCATGTAGAATTAACCAAATGTAATGTCTTCAGCAATTTTATGTTTTGTACATTGAAGTTAAACACATTATATATGTGTTAATATTATTAAATATAATTTTAATCACTATGTATTTAATAATTAATATATTCTTCCTTTTGCACCCACTAATCTATGCCAAAAATTCACATAGCTTTGAGGCAACCACAATATAATTCTTTTTTTGACAACCTATTTACTAAACCCAAATTTTATTTCAAATTACATACATGATTCTACACGTATATTTATATATCCATTATATAAATTCCAGATTTATTTGTTATCGTTTATATCTTTTCAATATGATTTCTCTTATATGAATACACTCTACCATGGGAAAATTGTCTACCCTAGCATCTGCTAGGCTATAATTCTTATTTGAAAAAAACATTCGTTTACCTTGGTGCCTCATGGATCAATTGTTTTTATATAGGAAACACAATGTTTTTGGTCCTAGTGATCGATTTTTTCTTCTTTTCTCTATTTTATATTTATAAAGATTAACAATTTAGATTTATAAAACAACTTCATTATGAACATGATATATTTACCTTTAAGAATAGATTAGTGATTGCCACTAGGATGCAACAAGTAGATGGCGTCATATGTAAAAACTTGTTTTATAACTTCTCGATCACTAGTCATGAGTTTCTATAATTTTCATAAATGTAAAATAATTACCAAAATCTCATAAGAAATAGATAAATCTATACGTATACCTATATAACACATTAAATATATAATTTTACACGTATATTTATGTATCCATTATATAAATGCCATATTTATTTGTTATTTGTTATCATTTATAGATTTTCAATATGATTTCTCCTGTATGAATACACTCTACATGAAAAATTTGTATACACTAGCACCTGCTAGGCTATAATTCTTATTTGGAGAAAACATTCATTTACCTTTTGCGGCCTCATGGAGCAGGTTTTTTATATAGGAAACACACTATTATTTGGTGCTAGCAATCACTTTTTTTGTTTGTCTCATGTTATATATGTAAAGATTAACAATTTAGATTTATAACATAGCTTCATTATGAACATGATATATTTACCTTTAAGAATAGCTTAGCATTTGCTAGGGTGCAATGAGTAGATCACGTCGTATTTAAAAACTTGTTATATAACTTCTAGGTCGCTAGTCCAAGTTTCTTTTCTTGTCATAAATGTAAAAATATTCTACCAAAATATCATAAGAAATAGAGAAATCTATACATATACCTGTATAACACATAAAATACATGATTCTAAACGTATATTTATGTATCCATTATATAAACTCCAGATTTATTTGTTATCGCTTATAACTTTTCAATATGATTTCTCCTGTATGAATACACTCTACATGAAAAAACTTGTATACACTAGCACCCACTAGGAAATAATTCTTATTCGGAGAAAACATTCATTTACCTTTGGTGGCCTCACGGAGTAGGTTTTTATATAGGAAACACACTATTATTTGGTGCTAGTGATCACTTTTGTTGTTTGTCTCCTGTTATATACACAAAAGATTAACAATTTAGATTTATAACACAACTTCATTATGAACATGATATATTTACCTTTAAGAATAGCTTAGCAGCCACTAGGGTACAACAAGTAGATCACATTGTATTTAAAAACTTGTTATATAACTTCTCGGTCACTAGTCCAAGTCTATACGTATACCTGTATATCACATAAAATACATGATTCTACACGTATATTTATGTATCCATTATATAAACTCCAGATTTATTTTTACCATTTATATAAACTCTTGTATGAATACACTCTACATGAAAAATGTTTCCTACTCTAGCGACCGCTAGGCTATAATTCTTATTTGGAGGCAATCTTCATTTACCTTGGTGGACTCACAGATAAGTTGATTTTGCTATAGGAAACACACTTTTTTTGGGCCAAGTAATCACTTTTTGTTATTTGTCTCGTGTTAAATACGTAAAGATTAACAATTAAAATCATAACACAACTTCATTATAAAAATGATATATTTACTTTTAAGAATATCTTAGAATTGTTAGGCTTCATTGAGTATATCGTGTCATATATCTAAAAACTTGTTATAAATCTTCGTGGTCGCTTGTCCACTAGGTTAGCCCAAGACATAATATTAAGACCTTATGATCGGTTGGATTAAATAAATTAAATTAACATAATTTGAGCTAAGTGGGCGCTAGGTACTTCCACAATATAATATTTCGAGCTTAGTGGTCGCTATAATTTATCAAAATATTGAATAATATTTTGTGTTAGTGTACCAGTATCTTATGACACAACATAATATTTGGATCTTAGCAATCTCTAGGTTTCAATAAAATAAAGTAAGATATTATAAGCTTAACGATGGTAGGTTATGCCAAAACATAATATTATGATCTTAGTGAATATTGGGATTTAAAAAATTAAATCAACATAGTTTGAGCTTAGCAGCTCACTAGGTATTTAAACAATATATTATTTCGACAGAAAGAGTCACTAGCATTTAACAAACTAAAGAAAGACATATTGAGTTTAGTTTCCGCTAGGTTTTGTTTCAACATAACTTAACAAATGATATTGTAATCTTTGAAGATGCAAACAAGATATGTCTATATTAGTTGAATTTATCATATGATTTTAAGATTTTAAATTAATATATTTCAAGCATAGCGTGCCCACTAGGTTATGCTACCACATAATCATTGGAGCCTAGTGGTGGTTAGGATTTAATAAACTAAATTAAGGTATTATGAGCTTAATGCGCTGCTAGGTTATGCCACAACATATTATTTAGGATTGCATTCGCTATGGTTTAATAACTTCAATTACGATATTTTACAATATTTAACAATATTTAGCGGCCGGGTTACACAAAAACATAATATTTGGATCTTAGTGGTCACTGTGATTTCACAAATTAAATCAACATAGTTTGAGCTTAGTGGCTAGGTATTTAAACAATATATTATTTTGACCTAAAGAGTCACTAGCATTTAAAAACTAAAGAAAGACATATTGAGTTTAGTTTCCGCTAGGTTATGTTTCAACATAACCAAACAAATGATATTGTACTCTTTGAAGTTGCTAGGTTTTAACAAATTAAGGTAATATTTGGATCTTAGGTCTCTAGGTTTCAACAAAAGAAAGTAAGATATTACAAGCTTAGTGGCTGGTAGGTTACGCCAAAACATAATATTTGGATCTTAGTGGTCACTATGATTTCACAAATTAAATCAACATAGTTTGAGCTTAGTGGTTGCTAGGTATTTAAACAATATATTATTTCGACCTAAAGAGTCACTAGCATTTAACAAACTAAAGAAAGACATAATGAGTTTAGTTTCCACTAGTATATCAAGATATTGAATGATATTTTAAACTTAACATCCACTAGCTTATGACACAACATAATATTTGGATCTTAGCGGTCACTAGGTTTCAACAAAAGAAAGTAATATTTGGATCTTAGTGAATACTGGGATTTAACAAATTATATCAACATAGTTTGGGCTTAGCGGCCATTAGGTATTTAAACAATATAATATTTCAGCTAAAAAGTAACTACTATTTAACTAAGTAAAGAAAGACATATTGAGTTTAGTTTCACTAGTATATCAAGTTACTGAATGATATTTTGAACTTAGTGTCCACTAGCTTGAGTTTAGTTTCTTAGGTTATGTATCACAAACAAGATATGTATAAATTAGTTGAATTCATTATATGATTTTAAGATTTTAAATTAAGATATTTCGACCAGAGCGCCCGCTAGTTTATACCTCCACATAAAATTTTGAACCTATTTTTTTCTATTCGTACCTAGGGAGAAGGCCCTAGCTTGTAAAAAATAGTACATGAGGAACAACTCCATGATAAGTCTTCCAAAAATGGACTCCCATGATGATTACAATTGCCCAAAAATACTTCTTATATCTATACACTTTGCTATACAGACAACCATTTTGGCCCTTAATAAAAAACTAAAGAAAAATACATCTAGGAAAGATTAGTCCTTTCAGCCTCCGAGATCCACCTCACAAATTATATTGAGATCCGAGTCCCCTTTACTTTGATCAGATGAGGAGGATGAATCCACACAACATTCCAAAATTTTCACTTTAGTGCTAGCAAATGTTAGCATTAGTTTAAGAATGTTAGAGTTTAATACATTGTTAATGGACAGTTATAAGCATGTCACCCTCCTCATGTAGCCTATCTATTTGGATTCCTCTTTTGTTTGTAACACACATTGAATAATAATTATTTTCTCTCCTTCAATCATTGGTATCAGAGCTCTGCGTGCGATCTGGAGGAAGATTGACAGAGCAATGTGTAATTGAAGACTGTGTTTTCTTTCACCAGGACGTGTGGACCTTGGGCGTGGCAGTTTGGAGATCCCATGCGTTCAGCATTGGAGGATCAACCTGTTTCAATGGAAACCTACTATGACCTGTGAGTGTATCCCATATTGAGCATGGAGAATTTGCTAAGCTAACATGGTGGTGCGATCTAGAGGAAACTTGCAGTGAGGTGTTTTGGAGTAGCACGAGACACAAGATCATAACGTGTCTAAAAGTTTGAAATTGGCGATTGGGACGTGTAGGAGAAAGCAAATAAGATCTTGTCATTTTCTCAGAATGTGGTAGAAACCTGCGTGAAGTGAAACCTGCCTCAACTAGCGTACAAAGGAGGAGTCCTGAAAATAAAGTTTGGAGACTTATCATTTCGCACCATAGACCCATCTTTGGAGACGTGGCATAAAGAAGAGGAAATATATGGAAACCTCTTTTGGTGTGGTGACTCGACCAAAATATGAAGTGACATTGGCATGGTGACAATGTGTATTTTCTCACTGTTGAAGACCCAGCGTGGGCAAAGAATCAGCAAAAGTAACCTATAAAATTGGAACGACCTGCTTAGTGGCATTTTTGATAAAACGTGAAACATTCTGCAGATACGTTGCTCTTTGGTGATCTGTTTGGAGTTTTGAAGGACCTGTAACGTTGGCATAAGAAGTAAGTCTTCTCCCCTCTGTTTCTCTTCCGTTCAATACACAAAGTATATGAAGCAGCAATAGAAACTAGAGACAAAGGAAGGTCAAATAGAGAGAAGATTGTTATAAGGAGTGCCTTCACAAGCCTATTGAGTTCATGTGTGTGCCACATTGTGAGAGACATAAGTCATGTCGGCTCCAAAAATATTGCTATCCGATGCCCAACTCTTGAAAGGGCCAAATTTCACCACATGGAAAACCAAGATGCGGACGATTCTTCAATTTGAAGATCTTTGGGGGATCGTTTCTGGCATGGACACCCCTCCCATAGATGTTGATCTGTTGGCTAAATATGAAAAGGATGATGCAAAATCATTAATGCTTATCACTCTGAGCCTTTCTGATGAGGTTCAACCTCACATTCGGGAAGCAACCACTTCCTCTATGGCATGGGCCGTATTGTGTACCATCTATGAAGCCAAGAATCTGACGACGATGTTGCATCTTCAGACAAAGCTTCACACATTGAGTATGCATGATGGTGAATCAGTAAAAGCCTTCATGTGGCGTCTGACCAAGTTACGCGCAGAACTTTCTGCTCTCGGTGAATCGGTGGATGACAAGTTACTAGTCCCACTCACCTTGCGAGCTCTTCCTTCCCGGTTTCAGACACTGATCACCACGTTGACCATCACTCAACAGGAGGTGAGTTTTTCCAAACTGGTGAATTATCTCCAGTAGGAAGAAGCCATTTAGAATTTTCAAGAAGCCTTCAAAGACAAGGCTCTCATCACGAGGCAAAAGAATAGCAAAAGCCTCGAAAGGGCAACACCCCCGAATCGAAACAACATCCGCAAAGAACAACCTTCTCGGTGGCCACCCTGCATAAACATAACAACAAGGTGGATCGATGGTGCCACATTTTCTCCACGAATACACACACGAATGTGAACTATTATTACAACGGTCACAAGCATGGCAACTCTGGTGAAGAGAGCACTTCTAGCCAAGGATATTCCAAGAAATCCCAATGGTGTGCTCATAATCAGAGGCAGAAGGGTCATATTGCTGCTCAACAGGATGCCTCCTCTGATGAAGAGGTTCCAGACACAACTCATTCGGACATTTTCCTAGTCTCACAGACTTTGTAGCCATCAGAAAGTGTCTGGTTGATTGATTCGGCACCAAAAAACACATGACTAGCAATAAGAAGTTGTTCCATACCCTGAGTGACCAGCCCACTGGAGATCGGATCACCATCACAGATAATCAGGAGTATATTACGGTGGGGATTGGTGATGTCATCATTCCTCTTGGGACACAAAGATGTACACTCACGAAGGTGCTATATGTTCCAGGTTTGACCTCAAATCTCTTGTCTATGAGTCAACTTCTTAATCATCGAATGTAGGTTGAATTCTTTGTTGAGAAAGGGGTCAAGTCCTGCATTATTTCCCAGGGAGACCAAGTTATTGCTCAAGAATTTATGAAGGTCCTTCTATTTGCACCGGATGCGGTCACTTTATCTAACATTGCTCTCTCTGCTTCAATGGCGAGTCCACCGCACTTTCGATGGCACTTTCAATATGGTCATCTCACTGCCAAGGAAATGGTAAGAGGGCTTCCTCCACTCTCCCATTCCTTACCTATTTGCTCAGGATGTCTTGCGGGAAAACAACATAAAGGTCTGTTCAAACAAAGCTCTTATCATTCTACGAAGCATCTTCAGGTTATAGACACCGATCTGTGTGGACCCCTGCTAGCTAGCTTCCAAGGTTTTGAATACTTCCAGCTCATCATTGATGATTACTCACGAAAATGTGGGTATATTTTCTCCGGAAGAAGAGTGAGGCATTTTCCAATTTCCAAACCTTTTACCAAAGAAGCCTCCAGCAGCCCTCAGGAAGCCTCTCCTTCTCCTCCTCCGAGATCGATGGGGGGAATTTGTATCGAAGAAGTTCATAGCATACCCGGCGAATGACATTTAACAAAATATGACTACACCCTACACACCCCAACAGAATGGGATTTCCGAGCGACACAACAGGACTGTCATGGAGATGGCTCGTTGTATGCTCTCCACCGCCAAGTTGGAGGATTAGTTTTGGGTAGAAGCAGTCCAGACAACAGTAGTGTATCTACTCAACCGGGCACCCACGAAGATCTTGTAGAATAGGACATTGGAAGAGGTATGGACTGGTCGTAAACCTTCTATCTGTCATTTGAGAGTTTTTGGTTGTACTGCATATATGCATGTTCTAGATAAGAAAAGGAAGAAGATCGATCCAAAGACACTTTGCCATGTCTTTTCTTGGGGTATAGTACTACCTCAAAGGCATATCGTCTCATGGATCCTGAGATGAAGAAGATCTACGAGAGTCGAGATGTGGTGTGTGATGAGTCATCCTTTGACTCCCTACCACACAATGGAGATCCAGTACCGACCTCATCACATAGATTGCTCACACATCCAGATGATGGGAAAGATGATTCTTCTCAGAGAGAAGAAGAGTTAAGTGGAGACTTATTCATTGATCTAGGCACACTGGAAAACACATCTTCACATCAGCAAGCAACAACACCAACATTCGAAATGGGTCTAGAATACTATTAGGGATGCACACCTGAACTCACTTCCAGGTACTTCTACAGAGTCAAAACACAAAGTCAATCCAGACATGAGGTAAATTTTGTACTCATGAGTTCAGTTGTTGATAGCACCGAACCTGACACTGTTCGTGAGGCATTAGACCAACCATAGTGGAAACAGGCTATGGATGTTGAATATGATTCCCTACTTCAGAATCGGACGTGGGAACTTGTCGATCTGCCTCCAGGTAAGAAATCCATTGGCTACAAATGGATTTTCAAAACAAAATATAAGGCAGATGGTTCAATTGACAAACACAAAGCACGACTTGTTGCAAAGGGTTATGCTCAACAAGAAGGAATTGACTATGACGAGACCTTTGCACCCACTGCGAAGATCAAAACCATCGAGTTGTCTGTGCACTAGAAACACAAAATGGATGGAAACTTCAAGTAGATGGATGTCAAGAGTGCTTTTCTGAACGGTGATCTAAAAGAAGACGTATACATGGCCCAACCTGAAGGGTTTGTAGATGAGCATTAACCACACAAGGTATGTCATCTGATAAAGTCACTTTATGGACTCAAACAAGCACATAGGGCATGGTATATAAAAATTGATGATCACCTATTACAACATGGATTCACTTGTAGCCCCTCAAATACAAATTTTTATATCAAGAAGGTAGGAACAGAGATTGTTATTTTGGTTTTATATGTAGATGATATTGTGATCACAGGAAGTTCTAACAATCTTGTGGATGATGTAAAGAATGATCTGAAGAAATCCTTTGACATGATTGATTTGGGGCTACTTCACTACTGTCTTGGCTTAGAGATATGGCAGAAGAAGAATCATATCTTTGTCTCCCAGATGAAATATGCCAAGACACTCCTGGAGAAGTATGGAATGTTAGATTGTAAACCAATGTCCACACCTATGGAAAAAGGTTTGCAATTATCTAGATTCCAGGATTCACCACAGGTAGATGGCACTCACTATAGGTAGCTTGTGGGGAGTCTCATTTACTTGACTTATACCAGGCCAGATCTTTTCTTTGCAGTGAGCTATCTTGCCAGATTTATGCAGGAGCTAAAGAAATGTCATTGGATAGCAGCAAAGCATGTGTTGAGATATGTCCGAGGTACAATTGACTTTGGTATGGAGTATCAGAAGAACACTCAGTTCTTCTTACAGGGATATACAGACTTAGACTATGCAGGATCCATTGATGACAGGAAATCCACTTCAGGATATGTTTTTCATCTCGGATCTGGACCTATCTTGTGGATTAGCAAGAAGCAAACTATTTTTGCTCTCTCATCCACTGAGGCTAAATACCGCATCGCATGAGGAGCTGTGTGTAAAGCAATTTGGTTACGTCGCATTCTTGCAGATATAGGGATTCCTGAAGAGAAACCTCCCATCATTCACTACGACAATCAAGGTGTGTTGAAGCTTGTGAAGAATCCTATTTTTCATGAACGAAGAAAGCATATTGAGGTCGAATGTCGCTACATTCGTGAACAGGTCTTGAACCCCCAAATTCAGCTCCAAAGACTACCCTACGATTTTCAGTTACAAATATTCACACCAAGCCTCTCGGAAAAGTGAAGTTTGATTTGTTTAGGGGGTACATCTGTAAGAGCAATGTATTAAGGGGGAATGTTAGCATTAGTTTAAGAATGTTAGAGTTTAATACATTGTTAATGGATAGTTATAATGTCACCCTCCTCACATAGCTTATATATTTGGCTTGCTCTTTTGTTTGTAACACACATTGAATAATAATTATTTGTTCTCCTTCCATTAGTAGGGAGTTCTATACCCCGATTTACTTCAACCACCTCCAAACCATGTGTAATTTCCTACATCCCCCACATCAAGGCACAAATATGATACTCGAAGACTCACTAGATGCTCTTCCAACTTCTCATGCTACTTATACAAGATATTTTTCCCTCAAGAGTTGGCACGGGGGTTCATTAGCTAGGCAATATCCTAAAGCACGTGGGTTCATATTGAGGTAATTAAAATTTATAAAGTTGAAGTCAATATACTTTGGTAAACATGAGGGGGTGAAAGGGTTTAATTTATTAATATTTTGAATCAAATATTGGGGGTAGGTTAGAGAAGCGGGCCAAAGGAAAGTGAGGTTTAATTTTACTATAAAACTAAAACATTTGAACCCTAGTTTTTAAAAATAAATACCTTAAAACTACAAAAAGGAGTGTGTTCATAAAGTTAAATTATAATTTTTTTAATAAAGAAATTTCAATTAAGAGATTCTTAACCAAGAAATAATAAGATGGTAGAAAACTAGGATTGAGTATACTTTTCAATGCAAGTGATATTATTTCACCATCTTAATTATTTGAAGAACTATTGATAAATGATTAAAGCTTAATATTTATAAGGTGATTTATAATAGGTCTTCGATGGATTCAAACTATCTTTTGAGAGGAAATGCATATTAAAAAAATTGAGTGAGAAATATGATATATTTTTTGTTTAATATAATAGGGTAGAAATAAAAAAGGGGTAAATAAAATTGTAATTGAAAAAAGGGTAAGTAAGGTACATGGAAAAATAGGGGTATTTTCATTCTAATAATATAACAGAGGGGGTATTATCAATTGAATATTTAGAGGTAAAAACTAGAATTAAGGGTATTCTTTAATACCCTTCGAACGCACGTGTTATACCATAATTTTACTAAGTGAACCCCCTGTGAGAGTTGGCGAAGATATTTTCCACACTCAACCCTTGCACCATGTCAAAAATGTTCCTCCACCCTTGGGAATGATCTTGGTAAAGCATAAACTTGCGCATTATCTCACAAATACGAGAGTCCTCTTCTTCTTCGAATAGCTATGCGACCATGCTGCACCTTTTTGAGCTAATTCCACATAGTTTTGTTCCATATTTTCCTGTCCATCTAAGAAGTAAATGATTCCCTAAAGATCCTTTCATGTCATAGCTCTCCTCCTTTTCTTGCTAAGACCACACTCTATATTACCCAAGAAACCATCAAAACCCCTTTCACCATCGCAGAGAGACACAAAATACAATGACCAAAAATGAAAAGAGGACATGGGTAGTGAAATGTCTAGGTGGCCCGAGATATAAATCCACTAGTGCGCAACACACAAATGGAGGTAAGTGTGAGGGTATCGAATATCATCGATTGATATCCTAATCATACATATTATGCTTCCCATTAAAACTCTTAAATTCTCGATGCCATATTAAATCTCGCATGTGTATAACCATTAATTTATCTCGTCTATCGCATGAATGCAATCGATCAATGTCATAAATTACCATTAAATCCGCACGTTTCGTATCCTCTTATCACCACCAAAAAAGGTTACGCCTCAAAATAACCTAATAATTTTGATTAAAATCTTATAACTCACTAATTTTTGAAAAATTAAAGTAAGTTGTCTTGATCTTATCGACTCTATGATTTAATCAACCACATTAACTTTAGAGAACTTTATAGCAATACAAATATGTATAAATTAGTCAACTTTATTGTCTCGATTTTAAGATTTTAAATTAAAATATTTCAATCTTTGTGCGATATGTTATACCACCACATAATGTTTGGAGAATATAGGTTTTTAGCATTTACTAAGTTTAATTAATATATTTTGAGCTTAAGCAGATCCGCTACATTCTCCGCCACAACATTTTTTTTTTTTTTTTTTATTATCATGAAATAGTTTTTGAAAGGGACTATACCCTTGTTTACAAAAGAAGGCCTAAAAGCCAGAATAAGCAAGAGAACCAGAGAGAAAAGGATCAAAATCCAAATGTTACAATGATGTTCAAAGTAGCTAAAAAACAGCTACCAAGACGAGACAAAACAACAAAATTACTGCAAAAAAGCAGTAAAGGATCCGCAAAAAAACAACAAAAAAACAAACAAGGACAATAGAGAAGCATCTACAACTACTTCTTAGTAGCTTTGTCTATGATGGTTTTGATATTCTTCCAGGATTTAAACATACCCAAAGTAGTCATATGGGCAGCGTCATTAGAATCCAGCTGCTCCAAGGTCTTCTTGCTTTCCTTATCAGTACCCCAAAGATTTTCCGACACTCCGCTTAGGTTGGAGACACTTCTGACGTGTTGTTCGATAAATTCCTCAATCGCCCTAAAGATGGCAATGTTGTAATCATGCCTAGTCTTGGCCTTCCCTAAGCGAGAGTCCAAGGAGTGCAATTTCTTGTATATATCTTCAATTTGGCTGCTGTCCACATCCTCCTCCTCCTCCTTCTTCCTCTTTCCTTTTTGTTTTGTCAAGTTTTTAACTTCATCCTTTAACAATTTCATTTCTGCCTCTAAGGCTTCCAGCCTTTTTGTAGGGCTTTCCAATTGCACTTCCTGGGGCCGCCACAACATATTATTAGTACTACCTCTGGTAGGAATATTATGCCTTTCATGCAAATAAATAAATTTTTCCCAACTCACCAATCAAAATAAAAAAAATTAGTTCACTTCAAACTTTCTACTGTCTATATTTTATTTAAACATTTATCTAATGTAAATAAGTCATTCAACTATTTCCTTATTGGTTAGTTGGTTTTGATTTGACAAATATAAGGCCTTATTCTAGTACTATTTTTTTCATTTTAAAAACTTAAATTCTTATAAAGACATGTGTCCAGTCTTTAAATGATATTTTGACAATAAAAATAAAAAAATCTCCTATCATGTTTGTGACTTAATACTTTCATTAATGCTGGAATAATTTTGTACCCATTTATTAAATTTGCATCCCATTCTGCATACAAGGGGGCAACACTGAGAAAAATATCAACCTCCACTTTGTGTAACAATTTTTCCAAAGATTTGCAAGGCTTTATAAAGTGTTGGAAATCATTGAAATTTGAGTCGAAATGAGCGTGAACAAACACGGATCCGTCATCAAGCTGCCAACCTCTCGGTTTATCTTGATCTTGCTCACTTATCCTTAGTCTTCCCGCCAATGGATAATAATACACAAGATCTCTCGCTAGGGAATCCCGCAAATGAGCCGCCACATTTCTATCATCATTATTGTTATCACCAAATTATAGAACCCTTGAATGGTCAAGTGTGGAGTGGGGCATTCGATGTAATTTGTGTATCTCTCAAGCTACGGACTTGCGTGCTTTGGATAACCCTCCGTGAGAAATTTGGTTCTTTCTCCTAATCCTACCTGCCATAAACTACTCCTAATGCAGGAAAGGAGACTACCTAATCCTATTCTAACATTCCAAGGAGATAGGGAGAGAGATGCATAAAATAAACCTACACTAAGAGTGGTGATACATCGAAAAGAAGGTGTTAGACACAATTCAATTGCTTGAAATGGAGAGAGGTGAAAAATGAAGAGGGCGTACAAGATGCACCACAAAACAGAGATATATTCACACAAAACACCATTTATTTCCTATCAAACATAGCTCCCACAAACCTGCAATAAACATCAAAAGTATGCATAGTATACCCTGTAATGAAGAGAGGCAAGTAGAGACAAAAAAATTGATAAAATGCATCACAAAACAAAGTCTATTGCTCCATTAAAGGTTTGCACAATACATCATTAGTGGGCAAGAGGAAATAAAATGCCATTACAAAGCATAGAGAGGAGGCGTAAGGAAAAAATGACTAACTCTCCTTACAAATGAGAACCATTTACAATTTATAGAATTTGAGAAAGAGAGAGGGAAGTGTAATCTCGAAATTCACTTTCCAACCATTTGCAAGTGATAATAAATGATTGCAATTGATGATATTTTTCTTGATAATTTCTAGGTAGCTGAAAATGACTTCTAAATATCTTCACTCTCCTCTAATGTTTTTTTGGATGATTTTAATGTCTGAGGCATTTAAAATTATTTCTTGAGGGGCCCACCAATTTCTTGAATTTAAAAGGGGGGGAAGTGAAATGTTATAAAAGTATCAAATTTGGGCCCCCTCCTATTAAATTTTCATGTTGACCACCCTTATCTCCATGTACTCGGCCCCACCTATCACCGACCCACTGAGTCATTTCTTATGCTGCCGAGCTAGTTTTATTTACTTGGCCGACCATTCTTCACTTGCTCGTCTCACTCCCTTTGCAGCATCCAAGTTTTATTCACCAGCTACTAAATCCAACTCGCCATAATTCTAATTATTTTCCCTTGGCACCACAGACTTCCATGTTGTGTCAGCTCTCGAACTCTACCACCCCGACTGAGTTGGCCTTCTACCTTGGCATGTCCACTTCGCTATGTAATGCGGGCATTTGAATTGTGCACGGAACACCATCCAACTCGGCCCGTTTCATTTTCTTTTCCACCCCAACTAGGGCCTCTCACGCACTCTTGCGCTCGCATTGGGTTCCCATGGCCTGGCTCTGATCCGCAACAAACTCTTGTCCCGCATCTCAATGTCTGCTTCGCCGCATTTTGGTCCCATCTAGCTTGGCATCTACCAAGACCCGTGTCGGCCCTAGCCCAAGTTTCCACAGCTCGGACTTTCCCCACTCCACCCTCACTGCTTCGTGCATGTGGCGATTTCGAACCTAAGCCACACGTTCGTCTCATGGCTCGCTTGGGATCCCCGAAGCTGATCATATCCCCGCATGAATCTCTCCGCGACGAGTTAGGGTATTTGGCACCCGTGTTTCCCGAGTTGTTTGGGCTATCTGAAACATGGTTTCTCACCTTCTCTGCACATGCCAATCCGAGCTCATTTTTTTGCTAAATTCGGCCCGATCACCATTGCACGCTTTTACGGAGCTCCCCTTGCATTGAATCGTCACAGAGACCTACGCCATGATCATGAGTTGGTTCCTTATGCACTTGCATCGCCATTCCTTCGTGGACTCACCATTTACAATAAAAACCTTCGCCAAAGTCTTATGCCTGAGCCTGTTGAAACATCTCACTTTGAGCTGGCTATATGCTCTCTGAAGCACTGCCCGGGCTTCCTTTCTTTGGCAACTCGGTTATCATTCTTGTGGCCTGATCGAGTCTTTGGTGCTTTAACATGCCATGCTTAATGATATCCATACAACTTGCACTCTCGCCATTAATTTAATACCCGACCAGCTTGGTGATATTTGCATGAGCTCGGAGGCACTGCTCCCTTGATCAGCTCGATTGAGATTTACACCTGTCAATTCATCCTCCTTTCATCTGTTGCACTTTAACACACACATCTCGACCTATATTGTGTAATCTTAGCTCTGTATGATAACCGATCAACCTAGTAGTTTCTACAAACATTCCGTTGATATACTTGCAGTAGCTCGGTTTACATGGTCTGCAGCGTAGCTCATACATGTCATTGTTCCAGTGATGTAACCCGGTCCTCTAAACCTTATAAAATGAATCACCGTAGTTGTACCCTACAACGTTTGAATCTATGATGAAATGGTTCATTTGTTTCAAATAGCTAGGCGAGCTCACTCTCCACATAGCACCTAGTCTGTTTACTTAAGCACAACTCGCCCCTTTAGTATGAATGGCTCGGGCTTTCAATGTAAACAACTCGGTCTGTAATATAAATATTTAGACTCTCCACGTGTATGACTCGGTTATGGAGCTTGACTAATTCATTATGTGAACTCGGGGATTAGTGCAAATGGCTTGGATTCTTCATGATTAGCTCACCCGAGATCTTTTCTATCATCGTGACTTGATCCTCTAAGTCCGGAGCCTGTCACTTCAAACTAGAATTCTCCCTCGATCTTCATGCTAGCTCGATGAAGTATCCTGACTTTCTGGAGTCATTAACAACTCGGCTCCCTCCTATGAGACAACTAGATCAACCATGCAACCTGACTCGCCGAGCTGGGAGCCAACTCGGTGAGCTGGCTAGAAAACATAGAGGCAAGTTTTACAAATTTTTCACTATGCCTTCAAGTTTTCCAACTTTTTGCATTCTTCTAGGCGTGTCGTGGGCTGAGTGAAATATCCGAGGATGTCCCTAGGCCATAATGCTACACTTTTCCATTTCTTTGCATGCGGGCCCCCTTGTAACTTCCGGGAAGTGCGAACTTGCTTCATTGTCCAAATTCACTTGGGGAGTGAATTTGGATAACAATTTTGGCGACTCACGGGTTCATCTTCCCGCTAGATGAGTTGATCGAGAGCGTGTAGCTATCCATTGGGCACGAGTCTGCATGATCATCTTATACTAATCAAAAATTTGAAAAACTCGCTTTGAAACTAATTCAAGACGCTTGGGATGTTGCTTCTCGTATCTAAGACCGCCTTTTCTCGCTAACATCTTCTAACTTCAATAACAAAATTCTAAAATTTGTTTTGTGAGAGTGGAAAATTGTCTTCGAACTTGAATTACACCCATTCATGCAACTATAATCCGCGAGGTTGAAGGATGACACCAGAATCGCCTCAAAATAGATCCTTGCCAAAGCACCTTGACTTGGACATCATGGAACTCTATTAAAATATGGTTTTCTTTTTTTTCTTCCGAATGTTCTATGCTTGTGACATCACCAAAGGTCAGCTGATTTTTGACATGTCGAAGTGAATGAGACACTAAGTCGCTAATCGAAGGAGAAAATAAATGAGAAAATTGAAATTTTCTCGTCAATCTGATTTTAGTTGCTCTTCATTTGTTTTGAGTTGAGGTTTACAACTATTACATGCAACTATGAGTTTCTTTGTTGCGACTTTTCTTTTGGAGCATGATGAACTATATACGAGAGAAACTATAAGCAATAAATCATGTGCCTAAGGCACTTAGGGAAACTGAAACCTATCCTAATACAATGTGCACTAGCACTTAGAGGAATGAAAATTCATGTTGTTACTACTACACTAACCATAGAAATGAGCTACTAAACGAAACAAGAAATGGGTGAAGAGAAGTAGCTATCCTTTCTCACAATTGGTAGCCATGTAGATGATTTGGCATCAAGCACATCTATGATTAGGAGTGAAAGACTAGCTAAAAATTGGCACTTCACCCCCTTCATCAAGGCATCAACCAGAAGCAAGACAAACACCTCTTCTAATTTTTGTTCATCTAGTCTCAAGAGGCATAGTGGTTGATCTTTGGCACATTGTGCCTCATCCTCATGCTTAGAAGAAAGCATGACCAGCTTGTGGCTTCTCCCTTGACTCCAATTAAGAAAAGTACCGATCAAGAAAGGTCTGCTCCATTGAATTTTCTCATTCTTGTGTGGCTCAACTTTGACAAGGAAGTCTTCATGCAAAATTTTATGGAAAAGGTGACTAATGAGCTGATATTTTCCTTCTTGGTCACCTATAAACAGCTGAGGTGTCACCTTGGTCATGGTATGAAATGGGGAACATCTTCTTACTTTTTATATTTTGTGGCAACATGAAACTCCTCCTAAATAAGTAGCTCATCAGTGAATTCTTGCAACTACCAATGGAGTTACTTTTGGATTATTGCAATTAGTTGTAACCTATTATATACTTCGGAGTTCCTCCTTTTGATATGAAGACCACATTGTTTTTGCATTAATTCCTCCTCTAACATGAAATTCGGAAGATCAAAATCTTGAGTATGCTTCTCTACAGGAATTTTTGGGGAAGCTTGATCTTCTTGGACATCTTCCTCTGCCATGGATTCATCAACCAAATCAGATTTTATACAAGAGAACATAAAATTTTCAATGATCTTTTCATCATTCAAAGTATCTAAATCTAATTTTTCTCCCTTGTGTGCTTCGTTATAACAATAGTAGGTTATTTTTGTTGTTAAAGGATGCATGATGAGGTAACAAAAGTTGTGATTTCCAAAATCTCTTCTTCATCAAATAATTCTCCCAAGTCGATAGGTAAGCAAGCTCCTCATTTTTCCATTGTGCCAAAGGTTCTTTTCCCTCCATAATGACCTCCAAATTTATATTTTTCTCATCACAGTTATCTTCCTATTTGAACATAAGGATAGTAAGCTCAAATATATCCTCCGAATCATAACTTTGAGAGGATGGAAAGGATTAACGAAATGGAACCTTTTATATGTTTTTCTACGCACTGAAGCCATTCGGGCCCACATGGTTCTCTTCAATGGTATAAGGCTCCTTGTGCTTAGTTGCAACACTTGAAGATGACTTCGGTGGACTGATGCAAACTTCTAAGAGTGCTGCAAGCTCTTGGCATGCCTGGAAATGAAGGTCATTGCATTCACTTGATATGCCTTGTACACTTAGGAGTTTCTCCTTACTTGGTTGCACGTGATTTTCTTTTGGATTTACTACTAGTTTTTATCCTCTTCTCGTTGATCTTGCGGTTGGTAATGGATCAACAATCTCTGTAAATAAAGTGCCATTATGGACACTACATTCATAACATACTTATTGTTGATATACATCAATCTTCTCTTGCTTTTCCAAGTCTTTATATAAAATTAGATTCCACCTTTTTCTTTGATCTCACCCTCCACCGGAGGCTTAACCATCAGTGGTATTTGCTTGATATTAAATTTGGCAGCCCACTCTTTCAAGTTTCTTTCCAAATATTCCTTGTTAGGCTCTTCATTCTTCTCCTCTTTTCGTTGGTTTTGTATTTTTCTCCTCTGCTTTTAACCATCAAGGAATTTTTTCAATACCAAATCTCGAGCCAAAATTCTTAAGTTCCTTGTCATTTCTTCTTCATTGGGATTCTCTTCTTGTTTCCCTTGACTGGTTTTTTGGTTCTCATTTTTCCAACATGAACTTGTAAGAGGAGGGGTGGGTTGGGTTACAATTGATCCTTGTATCATTTGTGGTGGTGGGAGATATGAAACTTCTTGTTAACATGGAGGGGAAGGTTTATTTGGAGGAAAAAGGGAAGAAAATTCCAAGTGGGATGGGAGATTAGAAGGTGAAGAATGGGAATCCACAAATGGGACAACAGCTGGAAGGTTAAGATAATGGTATTCATTTGGAGATTGCATGGGTGGAGGCTTAGGGAAGCTATAGGATGGTGATTTCATGGCTTCCCATTGACATGTTTGGATAACATTAGGTTCATAAGCCTCCCTCATTTTAATCCATTCCCCAACTTGAGTCAATATTTTAATTATAAATTGAAGTTTTTGTTGGGGATTTAACTTACTTGGAAAAGAGATGATCCAAGGATACAACATTTTGAAACCAATCTCAACCACTATTTTCATCTCTTTATCTCTCGACCAAAACCATGCTATGTTCCAGCTCTTAAAACATATTCTACAAATAAGAATCTCTAGTTGTAGAATAACCTCCAGTGTTCCGTATATTGTTGTTCTTGAACTACTGCATACTCTGACATATAACTATACTAATTTGCATCTTGTTCTTGTGAGTATGCATACTGCATCGATTGTAATCATAGAGTTTTTCTGGAGGTGGTTGATAATAACCCGCAAATGAATCTTTCAGGCTTGGAGAAGGATTTCATTGATATGGATGCTGCAAAATATGATTTCCACGTGGGAAATGAAGTCATGATTGCACAACTTCATGAATGGAAGGAGATAGAAAGACGTGGAAAGAAAGGTGAATGAGAATGAATGAAAATGGATAGAAATGAAAGGTTTGAAATTTCATATAATGGGTTGTTTGGACCAAATGGAGTCTCCAAATGTGTTTGCATGTTCCTCCAAAGGATGATATTTCAACAAGAACACATACACTTGTTGAAATAAAATCTGCTCCAAATGTTTGAATCTACACTCTAGCTAATGATCTTGACTTCTTAGTCTAATCGAGCGTACTAAACTATTATCACCAAATTACAACACCCCCGAATGGCCAAGTGTGGAGTGGGGAATTTGGTGTAATTTGTGTAACATTGGGTTATCTCTAAAGTTGTGGGCCTTCTGGGCTTGAGATAACCCTCCAGAGAAATTTGGTTCTTGCTCCTAATCCTACCTACCACAAACTACTCCTAATGTAGGAAAGAAAACTACCTAATCCTATTCTAACCTTCCAAGGAGACATGGAGAGAAATGCATAAAATAAACCTACACTAAGAGTGGTGATACGATAGAAAAGGAGGTGTTAAACATAGTCTAACCGCTTAAAATTGAGAGAGGTGAGAAATGGAGTGGGTGGACAAGATGCACCACGCACTGATCTAATTTCACACACAACACCATTTATTTCCCATCAAACACAGCTCCCAAAACCTGCAATAAACATCAAAAGTATGCATAGTATACCATGTAATGAAGAGAGGAAAGTAGAGACAACAAAATATGTAAAGGATGGACAAAATGCATCACAAAACCTAGTTTATTTCTCCATTAAAGGTTTGCATAATACATCATTAGTGGGAAAGAGGAAAGAAAATTCCATTAAAAAGCATGGAGAGGAGGCTTGAAACTCCACATTCAACCCAACAGAGAAGAAAGAGAGAGGGGGTAAAAGGAAAAATGACTACCTCTCCTTACAAATGAGCCCCATTTATAATTTATAGAATTTGAGAGAGAGAGAGAGGGAAGTGTAATCTCAAAATTCAATTTCCAGCCATTTACAAGTGATAATAAATGATTGTAATTGATGATATTTTTCTTGAAAAAGGCATTCCATGTTGTCCCATAAATTGCAGTAGAGAAAGAATGATTTCCCATGCCCATTCAATGCTCTCTCAGCCACCTAGAAATATATATTTGGAACTGGGTTCATTTTCTTTGAAATTTACCATCAATTTTTCATTAATTCTAGAACCTCTTGACCCCTATGCAAAGGTCTCGGAATCATGATTCCAACGAGACCATTTCTGTGTAATTTTGTTGAGAAATGCTCAAGTTATGGGCTTTTGAGTGACTGTGGCTATTTGATTTTTTCCAGGCTTGCTTGATATTCATGAGACTCTCGAATTAATTTCTCGATAGCTGAAAATGAATTCTAAATATGTTCACTCTCCTCTAATTTTTTATTTCATGATTTTAATTTCTGGGGAATTTAAAATTATTTCTTGAGGGGCCCACTAATTTCTTGCATTTAAAAGGGGAAGTGAAATGTTATAAAAGTATCAAATTTGGGCCATCTCAAATTTGACTTGCCGAGCTAACCCCCTCCTTATACTACCGAGCCCCAATAAATTTACACGTTGACCACCCTTATCTCCACGTATTTGGCGCCACCTATCACCAACCCACCAAGTCATTTCTTATGCGTTGGGATAGTTTTATTTACTTGATGACCATACTTCACTTGTTCACCTAGTGTCAACTCACATTATACTCCACCTCGGTTCCATCTTATTGCAAGCCCATCTAAATCCCTTTGCAGTGTCCATGATCTCCAAATTTTATTCATTGGCGGCTAAATCCAACTTTCTAGTGTTATAACCATTTTTCATCTCGACATTACATCGGTACCATGGACTTCCATGTTGCGTCGGGTCTCAAACTCTACCACCCCTGGTCGAGTTGTCCTTCTACCTCTGTGTCCTCTTCGATATGTAATGTGGGAATTTGGATTATTCAGGAACACCATCCAACTCAGCCCTTTCTATTTGCTTTTCCATCCTCTCGAATCGGATGACTCGAGGCTCTCACACACTCCCATGCACGCATTGGGTTCACATGGCCCACATCTCAATGTCTACCTCACCACATTTCGATCCCATCCACTGGTGTGTAGCAAGACCCATGTTGGCCCTAGTCCAAGTTCTCGCAACTCGTCCTTTCCTCACACAACACTCGCCACTTCATGCGCATGCAAAGTGATTTTGGACCTAAGTCACATGCTCATCCCATGGGTCATTTGGGATCCCCGAAGCCAATATTCCCACATGACTATCTTCGTGGAGAGTTCAGGTTTTTGCACTCGCATGTCCCGAGTTGTTTGGGCCTTCCAGACACAATTTCCCACCTTCTCCGCACATGCTGATCCGAGCTTGGGTTTTTCACTAAATTCAGCCCAATAACCATTGCACACTTTTACTATGCTCCTCCTTCAATCATCACAGACCTATGCCATGATCGTGAGTCAGCCTCCTTATGCACTTGCATCACCATTACTTCTTGGACTCATCATTTACATTCAAAACCCGATGCATGAGCTCATTGAAACATCTCACTTTGAGATGGCTATATGCTCTCTTAAGCATTGCTTGAGCTTCCTTTCTTTTGCAGCTCAACTATCATCCTCATGGCTTAAACGAGTATTTGGTGCTTCAACGCACCATGCTTAATGATATCCATTCAACTTGCACTCTCACCATTAATTTGATACTTAACCACTTGGTGATCTTCACATGAGTTTGGAGGCACTGCTCCTTGATCACTCGATTGAGGTTTGCACTATCGATTCATCCTCCTTTCATCCATTGCACTTTAACACACACAAATCTAAGCTCTATAGGATAACCAATAAACGTACTAGATTCTACAAATGTTCCATTGATGCACTTATAGTAGCTCCTTACATGGTCTCGCATCGTAGCTCATTCATGTCATGGTTCCAGGATGCAACACGGTCCTCTCATCCTTGTAAAATGAATCACCATAGTTGTACCCTAAAATGTTCAACTTTGGGATGTAACGTTCATTTGTTTCAAATAGCTAAGAGAGCTCGGTCTCCACATAACACCTAGTCTGTTTATTTAAGCACAACTCGATCCTTTAGGATGAGTGGCTCAAGATTTCAATGTAAACAATTCAGTTTGTAATACAAATAGTTATACTCTCCAAGTGCATGACTCATCTCAGGAGCTAATTCACTATGTGAACTTAGGAATCAAAGTGCAAATGGATCGATTCTTCATGATAAGCTCACCCAAGGTCTTTTCTATCATCTCAACTTATTCCTCCGAGTCCGTAGACTAGAAATTCAAACTAGAACTCTCCCTCAATCTTCATGCTATCTCGATGAAGTATCCCAACTTGCTTTAGAGTCATTAACAAATCATCTCCCTCCCACAAGACAACTAGCTAAACCACGCAACCTCGACTCACCGAGTTGGGAGCCAATTCGATGAGTTGGCTAGAAGACATAGGGGTAAGTTTTGAAAAAATTCACTATGCCTTCATGTTTGCCAACTTTTTACATTCTTCTAGTTGTGTCGTAATGAGTTAAATGTCCGAGGGTGTCCCTATTGGAAAATCAAATGGGCATTAAATGTGAAACTAATTTTTTTCTTCCTCGATTTAGTTCATTGACATCACAGATTTGTATTTAATTATGTCACCGCATATTTATTTTTTGGTAAAAAAATTCTCTTTGATTATTATGCGTACCCAAAATTGTAAGGTATTGCAGACCGTCGTAACAATGTAACACGTGCCCCAATGATGATACAGGTCTTTTCCTTTTTTTCCCCTTTCCCCTTTTTTTTTTTTGCCTTCCACCTTTGGCTCTCACTGAAACTACCGCCTGCACAGGCGGCGGTCTCGAGACCGCGCCACCACCTGCTCAGGGCGGCGGTCCTTCACGCATTTTCTAGAATGCTCTTTTAACACGACTCACATAAATTTCAACGTTTACCAGCTTTTTTCACCGCCTTGGGCTTGCATTAATGATTTTGGTTCCCTGGAATAGTGTTTTGCCATTGTTTATAGTTTAAGAGATCAATTTGGTTTTTACCTTGGGTAAATGCAAATGCTATAAATAGTTGGCTTGTGCTCAAGCAAATGGCCCCTCAAATTTGCCTCTGAATTTCTCATTGCAATAGATTAGTCTTTCATTTTGCTTAGAATTCTTAGTTTCATTCATTGCATGCTTAGTTAGTGTTGTTTTGTTGTTAGGAAGCCACATATCCATCTTGTGCAATTGTTGTTATCACTTCATCCAAATCAATTGGAATAGGATAGTTTGTTTTCAATAGGAAGCCATTAAAGTTGTAGGTTTTGTTCTTCAAACAGGATAGTTTTAGGTTCTGGACGTTTTATGTTGCATGACTCATAATAAATCCCGCTAGGAATTGCATAAGCCAAGCTCTGTACTCTTGCGCTATCTCTCTCCTACTCACATTGTATTCAGTCTGTATCCTAAGCTACCTTTGTCCCAATATCTACTTCTATTGATGCTAGCATTACATGCTTTTCTGGATCCACGTGAGCACGAAGGAGTAAGGAGATCACACTGAGGGGACAAAATCACACACACCATCGGATTTTCCATTGTTCTGCAGAATCCAGGTTCTAGCTTTCAAAGTTCTAATTAGGAGCATATCAAATAGAGTAGCCAATCACTTTATTTCAGTCAATTTTACTTTCGATATTGCCAGGGAAGCTGTGGGGATTGATAGTTTCTGAGAGACTATGATTCATTCCTCACTTATGAGGTAGGATCGAGAGTCTTTCAAATAGATTAGATCAGTTATTTCATTGTTTAGAATAGATTTACAACTGCACAGGCAAGTAGCTATACTCGGTTGCTTTGTTTGTTTTAAATTCGTCATTAGATTAATTGTCAATTTCTAGATATATTAAAATAGTTTCTCCTCCTTCAATTTCATTCATATAAATTCATCAGAAAAATACAAAAATAGAGTCATATATATCCATATATTTACATAGTATACTTCACATAGTTAATTTTACATTGTTGCTTTTGTATGACAATCACGGGACCTAGAGAGCCCAGAGAATACGTATTCGAGCCAATCATGCCCCAACCCGATCTCATCACAGCAATAACTGATATAGATCAGAATCTTAGGATCCAAGTCTTCCAAACAACGGAAAATTTACAACAGATCAGCCTCCAGTTAAGCGGGTTAAACATAGAAGATGACAAAGCGCACACGTTTTGGTCAAATCAACCAAACTACAGATTACCCTAGATATATATCCATGACTGTGGAAGGGTTTGAAAGAGAGAAAACATTCGGTTGTGATCCTTTGGTCCCATAGCCAGACACAGGAGACACTCTCACAGATATAGATACCAACTTAAGAATTCAGGTTGCACGAATGCCTGTGAGATACTCTAAAAAGATCACACAACTGTTAATTCTGAATATAGAGGCTGAGAAAGCATATGACTATTGGATACTAGGGATTAGGGACTGAATCCACACATGACCATAGCAGGACCACAACAAACATGAATCTATGGTTGTGACCCACAAATCCCATAGCCCAACAGAGTCCATAGGTGAATCAGACATAGATGTTGGCCTACGTACATTAGTATTCAGATCTACTCCACTTCCACCTATCATCATCGAATAGTTATCCTTGTTAGACATAGCAGCTAACAAAGCTAAGGAGTTCTAGACTAGGCTAGAGAATCACCCATAGAGTCAATTATATTTACCATCCACCCTATGACCTTATCTGGAGACATACACGAAACTATCCCAGGTCATTTTCCACGTATTCCACAACCCATAGACCGAATCATGCCAGAGCTCGATATTGATTGGAGCCTTCGAGCAGTCATCCTTGTTGATCGATCTATCACACCAGTTTAGGTTAGGAGGGCCTTCTTTGCCTTAGATTCACAATTTCCACTAGTGCGCGTCGAAGACATCAGATTTCCTAACTAGTTTGTCTACATCCCACGCATATTCAATCCCCACCGGCTGTCTCGGCATGACCTCGGGAGGTCGGGTGCGAGAAAAGTTACTTGTAGATTCCCACGCTCGCTTGTCACTTTTCCATCATACAAAATTGGTGAACCCAACGTGAACTTCCTACTTTCTGGTTTGAGTCATATTTCTACTTGCTCTTTCAAATAACATTTATTTCATCTTATCTACCTCATCAACTTTCACCATCAGCTTCACCAACAAAATTGGTGAACCTGACGTGAAACGAAATAGTTCTTCTTATTTTCACTTCTTCCTTCCACCTTCACCTTTTCCCATTATTCTGCGGGTATTCATATACCCCCCGAATATGTCAGGATTCGATGCATATGGTAGACCTCTCCTAGGTCTTGAGGCATACTACGCTCAACTGAATAGACAGTCATCACCCTCGCTCTCGGTATGGGGTGACAACTATTCAGATAACCAATTATCAACACAAACTCCATCGCCAAGGGTCAGATATAACTCATCTTTCCAAATAGAAGAGTTGGATCAGCTCACTCAAACACAACAAACAGAGCCTTCAGGCTCGAACAATATGATGCTCACAGGAGAATCTAGTTCATCTCCTCAGGTACTACTTAGACCACAAATTAGTAGACAAGCTGACCCATACCTAGTTTTAGATGATGAACATTCGATACGTTATGCCAGGAATGAACAACATTCTCGAAGTATGTACCCACCTATAGGAGGTTTACAAACACAACCCGAAGTCTCTTTTCAAGAAAATACCTCCATGCCACATCGTATAGGAAATGCCCTCGGGAAATTTGGCAGGGCAATGATCAATTCATAGCGGGATATCACATGCCTATACAACACCAGATATACAACAAATGCCACTAAGGCAAAATACCGTGACTTCACCAAATGAAGTCATTTCAACGTTAGTAGAAAAAGTGAGGGGGTTAGAAATTGCTCAGGCAAATCACCATTCTCAATTCATGCAGGCAGGAAATTCTAATCCTCCACACCATCCTAGCCAAGTAGACCTCCTCACAGGAATAGGCACGTTAGGCATGACCCCTCAGTATTCACAACAAACCCCAACAAGAACCACCATTTCTAACACCATTCTGACACCTCCCGGTCTAGTACAAAATAATCCATTCTTGGACAATACCCCTTCATACTTAAACATGTACTCCAAATCACCACAAGGGGATATGTTCTCCTCTCCCGGCATGGTTCCTCAAACACAGGGGTTTCCTTATGCCCCCGCCAACGCGTACGCTACGCCATATCAACAACCCATTCCACCTCCACTCCCTCAACAGGCACCATCAATGGTCAAAACCTATGCGATAGGGACATATTCAAAATACTTGAAAGAGCCCTTAGATTTCACCATACGAAGCATCATGCTTCCAAGACCTCTTCCCGATTTACCCAAATACAAAGGTGAGGGAGATCCGAATGCACATATCAAGGCTTACGCCATAGCCATCCGAGAACTACTCCCTTGGGATGGGGTTGTTGCTAAAATATTTCCCAAAACCTTGGAAGGTATCGCTCTCGATTGGTATTATAGAATACCTGAGGCTTCCATCCATTCATTCAAACAACTCGTTTCAGAGTTCATCAAGGCATTTGACATGAACAAACTATTAAGAACAGGAATCAGGGAATTCTTGCACATTAAGCAGGAACACAATGAATCCATTGCTCATTTCATCCAAAGGTGGCGTACAGTTCTTTATTCTTCAGCCAGTGCTCCAAATATGGACCAAATGGAACTATGTGATTTATTCCTTCATTCTCTCAGCAGAGAAGTGAAGGAAGAAGTCCAGAAGTTCCCACTAAGGACTTACGATGAAGTACTTGAAAGCGCTCTCCGAATAGATCAAGCGGCAATAGATAGCGGTCGTAAGACGTATGGAACAAATGGGAGGTTAATCACCACCAACCAGAATACTACGTCTTATTCCACTACCACAAGCGTCAATCAAGGACCTAAAATCCTTAATAGAAATCGCGGAGTGACAACAGATGGAGTAACTGATCAGGCCAAAAGGGTAAATGTTGTGAATACTCCACCACTAATAAACAACCAACGAAACAACAATTTTACCCCAACAGTCAATACAGTGGATTTTAATCATCCACAACAACAACAACAACAATGGTGAAACCCTACACAGGGTCCAAGCCAAAACTCAACTGGATATCAAAACCAAAGCCAAAACCAAAAACAACAAATGCAAAACTTTAATCCTAATAGGCAATGGTTTGATCAGAGTTTTAGGCCACAATATACACCAAGTCAACAAACTAGGAATTACAATCCTAACTCGTATTGTGGTTTCACAAATCCAAAAATCAGGGCCATGACACTAGAACGTGCAACTAGATGATTCTGACTAATAAATTCATGCAACGTTTGCCGAGGAGGAACAAAAATTCACAACTTTTTATAGATATGTTTTTATTGTTCTTGGCGATCCTACACCACGGCACCAAATACTTTACGGGGTAGTTTCCCCTCAAAATGCACCCCTCAAGATCTTGATGATCCACTCCCAAATCACAACAATAACAAGTTAAATCCAAATGGGACAAACAAGGGTGTAATTACGAGGAAACATGATCATGAAGCCTCGACTTCATTAAATCCATTAGTTGCGCCACAATTAGGAAGTCAACCATGACCTAAGATAGTCGGTTTAGTGGAGTTAGATGTTGAACTACCCATAGAAGCTATAACAGGACACGAGAGTATTCCTCTTAGCTAAGTCCAAGCTACCCGCTAGAAACAGACAATATCCAACAAGTATTAATAAAACCCGTGGGTGCTTATGATTTAATTAATGATCTAACAAAACCTTCTCACACATCTCCTTTTTGGATTTATTGAAGAACTCCCCTACCCACAGGGCTGCTCTTTTAGAAGCATTGGGTTTAGGTCATCTAATTAACATCACTCCACCTCCCGAAACACAGGTAAACCATATAGACTTTGATATCCACCCTCCGGGGCAGCCGGATAGGGACACCAATTCATATTCAAAATAAACAAAATGCCAACAGACACTGAGATTGCATGCGAGGTGATCCAGCCTTACATTTGCAAGTATGGGTTTATAACAATTATGTAAAATGCGAGCGATGGTTGATGATGGGGCAGCAGTTAACATAGTCCCCTTTTTCTCTTCCTTCAAAAGCTAGGGTATGGAGAAACGAATTGTTCCACGACGTGAAATACACTAAGAGGCTATGATAGCCTTAAAGCCACCTCGATTGGAACTATAATACTACCGGTCACCTTAGGACCCAAAACAATCCTGACTGAGTTTTATATTATAGATCGGAAACTAACTATAATATGATCCTCGGCCGACCATGGATACACCGTATGAAGGCTATCCCTTCTACGTTATTTCAAGAAGTAAGATTCTTGCATTTAGGAAAGGTGTTCATAGCCAAAGGTGATCCAAAACCATTCGATATACACCTGGCTGACCTAAAGAAAAGACCAGGCGTGCACTCGGAGTTTGAACTCCCAACAAACCAACTTAATAAACCTACTGGCCCGAAACCGGAAGAAAAAAGTTGGTACCTACGACAGATCTTGAAACCATGAGCCTAGCCAAGACAATCCCAGCCCTCAAAGATGAGGCTAAGATTGTAGAAACAGTATCATTAGGAACTACTACAAAAATTGTTGAATTGCTAGAACAGGATCTACCAATGTTCCTACCATTTGATTCTGTAGGCATGGGATACACCCTAGGTGTCGGTTCTCTCCCAGTAGTAGATCTCTGCATGGTAGAGGTAGAAGATGTTAACACAACAAATATCCCAGTGCCCATATTCCCAGCTAAGTATTGGACTCTCCATTTCGATGGAGCTAAATGTCGTTACGGAGCTGGGGCAGGTGTAATTGTTACTCTCTCCCGAGGGAAGAGTCCTACCATTTTCCTTTAAACTAAATTTTGAATGTACAAACAATGGCGTTGAGTATGAAGCCCTCCTCCTTGGCCTCATCTTAGCTAAGAGGATCGGTGTTAATAACATCAGGGTGTTAGGGAGACTCACAATTGGTAGCAAACCAAGTTTCTGAGATGTATGAAACCAGAGCCGAGCACTTACAACTCTACAAAATAGTTGTACTTGAATTTAAGCAAGGAGTTTGACTTCATATCAATTGAAGCAATCCCGCGAGAACAAAATCTTCTCGCCGATTCAATAGCAACCTCAGCATCACGCTTTACTCCAAATAGTAAGTTAGAGGATACCCGTTTCATGGTATCCCTTCATACTGAACCACTGATAAAAACAATGTCAAATCCTCTTTTAAATGGAAATGAAAACAAATCTACTATCCTAGACCACATCGATAGTGATACAACCACTCTTGATTTCTTAAATGCCTATGCGGCGTTACATCTCACCCATCATGTGGTAGATTTATCCTTAATCCCGCATTCATCCTCCTACTTGGAAATCCCATGACAGAGCTTCCCCCACAAAAGGAACTTAGCATATACATAGTCGAAAATAGAGACGATCTGGAATTACCTCCAGCCCCGCTTTGAGTTTGAAGAAGGTAACGCTTCTCTAATCGAAGAAACAATCGATATTAATATCGGAATGGAAGATGAACCAAGGATATTGAAGTTAGGATCCTCGTTAACTCCATCGGAAGTAGAAATACACACTCAAATCCTCAAAGAACATCGGAAGGCTTTTGCATTTAATTATAAGGAAATGACAGGGGTTGCACCACACATTGTGGTACATAACCTCGTCACTAAATCAGATGCAAAGCTGATTAAACAAAAATCAAGACCAATGAAACCTAAGGTAGCTCTCATGGTAAAAGAGGAGGTAACAAAACTCCTCCAAGTAGGATTCATCAAGCCAGTCGATTACTCTCAGTGGATATCTAATATCGTTCCCATTCTCAAAAAGAATGGGAAGATACGCATCTGCATAGACTTCCGAGACATTAACAAGGCGTGTCCTAAAGATGACTTCCCATTACCATCCATAGACGTCATTGTTGATGCAACAGCTGGATTTGAGTTGTTGTCTCTCATGGATGGATTCTCGGGATACAATCAAATCAGAATATCCGAACAAGATCAAGCTAAAACCACGTTTATAACTCCTTGGGGAACCTATTGCTATGTTGTTATGCCATTCGGACTCAAGAATGCTTGGCGCTACATACCAGCGGGCTATGACGTATATATTTCATGATCTTATTCATAAAATTGTGGAATCCTACGTAGATGACTTGTTGGCCAAGGCCAAGAAGCGTTGTGACCATCGGAAGTGCTTCGCGTCATTCTTTCACGTCTGATAGAATACGAGTCACGCTAAATCCAGAAAAATGTGTCTTTGGTGTAACGGGGAGGCTCTAGGTTACATTATATCATCACGAGGGATCGATGTTGACCCAACCAAAATTAAGGTTGTTCTCAAAATGGTCCCACCTTCGGATGAATCTGGAATCAGATCATTTCTCGGAAAGCTTGGTGCAATCCGGAGATTCATCCCAGACTTAAGTTTCACCATTCATCCAATCAACAATCTACTCAAGAAAGATTATAGTATTGATTGGACCAAAGATTGCAATGAAGCTTTTGATGCAGTCAAGCATTTCTTGTTATCACCACCTACGTTAATGCCACCTAAGCCAGATCACCCATTAATTTTGTATTCGCGAGCTACCATGTCTCTCACTTGCTTTGTATCTTTGGCTCGAAGGCGATGACATGAGAGAACGTGTGATCTATTTCATTAGCTGAATGTTGCTCGACTATGAAACACGTTATACATAGGCAGAACGAGAATGCCTTGCCATAGTCTTTGCAACCAAACGCTTAAGACATTACATGCTAAATCAAGAAACAAAGGTCATTGTAAAGATAGAGCATTTACGAACTTTCCTCATGCAAGGGTCCTTGTCTAAAAAGGTTGGATGCGCTTATAACCTTAATGGGGGAGTTCGAACTAACGTTTGTAAATCAAAAGTCCGTTAAAGGACAAATCATCATGGATTGGTTAGCTGATAACCCACTAGACGGAGGCAATCTAGTAGATCTGGACTTTCGGATGAATGCGTATACTACATCAAAAATAGACCTCCCATCTCTGAGTGTCCTTGGTATACTGATATTATTAATTACATCATGGATCATACGTATCCGGAAGGTGTTACATCACAACAAAGAAGGTGGTTACGCATTATTGTAGCCAAATACGTCGTTATAGAGCAAGTGCTCTATCGAAAAGCATTTGATGGAATGCTTCTAAGATGTGTCGACACAGAAGAATCCAAGAAGATTCTCCACGAATCTCACAGTGGAATGTGTGGAGGCCACTTCGGTGGCCATGCCACCACTCGTAAAATACATCGAATGGGCTATTTCTGGCCTACTTTAGAACACGATGCAGTAGAGTTTGTACGAAGGTGTCATAAGTGCCAAGAATTCTCCCATGAGATCCACATGCCGGCACAAGCTCTACAACCAATCGCTACTCCATGGCCCTTTTCTACGTGGGGCCTCGATTTGATAGGGAAGTTCTCTCCCTCATCTACAGATGGCCATAATTTCATAATCACGGCCACCAATATTTTACCAAGTGGGTAGAGGCCATGCCTCTTACTACTTTATCAGGTTCTGTGATCGCCAAGTTCATTTTGAACCAAATCATTTGCAGGTACGGTGTCCCACAAATCATTATCTCGGATAATGGGACTTCTTTTAAGAATGATGAAGTTCACGTGAATTGTGCAATAAATTCAAAATAAGCCATCATACGGCCTCCTTGTATTACCCCCAAGCCAATGGACAAGCTGAAGCAACAAATAAAACGTTAAAAGCCATTCTCCTTAAAACGGTGAAAGAAAACAAATGAGATTGGCATTTGAAGTTATATCCGGCCTTATGGGCCCACCAAACCTCAATAAGAACACCAACAGGAGTGACTCCTTTCTCGCTAGTATTCGGGGTAGAAGCAGTTCTCCCGCTTGAGGTTGAAATACCCAGTCTCCGTATCTCATTACAAGGGATCCTGGATGAAGATGCTTACAGAGAAGCACGTCTTTCCCAACTAGAAAGCCTAGATGAAGCTAGGTTAGATGTTGAATAGTGGCACAGAGTCTATGCTGACCGGATGTGCCGGAAGTATAACAAGAAGGTCTATGAATGAGACATATATGAAGGTGATCTAGTTCTAAGGCTAGACAGCCGGATCGACAAAAAGACCGCGAAGGAAGGAAGTTCCGGCCCAAATGGTTGGGCCCATACCAAGTCATGAAGGACTATGGAAATGGTGCATATCTCTTATGCACACTGGAAGGTGAGGAATTTGGTGAAATGGTCAATTCCCTACACCTTAAACGATTCTATGCATAAGCAACCAGCACTACTTGTATAATTATAGCTACATTGCATCTTCATATAGTTAGGATCATTTTGTCCACTTGTTTTGTACAACTTTGTGATCGAGGAATTTATTCTTAAAAGTAATTCATTACAAACTTCTGATGGTATTGGCATAAACACTCTAATCATACTTCTCCATTTTCATGATATCATCAACTATTTCGGAATCATTTCATCAAACAAAGTTAGATATGACAAAGTCTTAATGGTAACCATACCAAGATCTGCATGCTTGTTCTCACTTTTGGTTTCTTCTTAGGATAGGTGTCTTGCCTATGGTCTGTTCTAGAAGCTTCATCGTGTCACATCTATCCCATATGAATATCTCTTTGGAAGTAAGAGCATGCTGACATTTTACTCAAACAAACAAGTCAAGTATAAATCAAACAGAAAATTTTAAATTTACACATTTCCTTGCCCCACCAACCTTTGGTGATGAGCTTGCGTCTCTTACTAGTGACGTAGGGTTGGGAAAGGATGGAAATGCCCTTACTCGCCTATGCCTTGCCTAAGGTGATAAACCCACGCTTCTTACTAGTAGCATGGGGCAAGGTGTGGGGGTCCTCTTGACAAACAAATGAAAGGTCATAAAATCTTGAAGTCTTGAGTCAAAAACAAATGAATCGGATGTCCAAAATTCCAAGAGAATTAAAAATCCTAAAAACCCAGATTTTGTCTACCATGTGGCCATCTACGGATCTAAGTCTAGATAAACCACAAAGCAAGTTGCATCCCAAACTATGGAGTCACTCAAGTAGAGTAGGCTTGTAGCATCCTAATTTGGTTCCACCAAAGCTTTGTCTATCTTTCATCACTATCATTTCAACACATTTCATAACTTGTGCCCTTTCCAACTCTCGGTGATGAGCCCTCGCATCTTACTAGTTGCGTGGAGTTAGGAGTAGGGGCAGGTTTATCTGCTCATCATACCGGCTTATCTTCACCACTTTGCCAAAACAGATATGAGGTATCAAAATTGCTTAAAGAAGCTAAAAATTCAAAATCACGTTATATCTACATTATCATATATCAGCATCATGAAATACAAAAAGAAAGTAGACACTTGTATCATTTGTTCTCCATTGCATACATTCTAAAAAGCATATAAGCATAACATCATAGTTCACATGAGGAAACGGAAATGGAAGCAAAAGCCATAAATGCCAAGAGTCTGATCCAAAAAGAATATATATATATATATAATGGTCAAAATTCCTGTACAATGCCATCATGCGCTAAGCATGGTCAAAATGCTCAAAGAGCAGGAAGTACACAAATATCACATAAAAATCTAAGAGAGCCAAGTGGCTTCTCAACCCCTATGAGATCCCTCTGAAGGTGCATGCCCATGCCTAGGACTCGGCTACGCCGGCGCTCTGAATGCACGGAGGGCTCACGATCCCGAGGGGCAGCTGCGGTCTCGCCATGAGAATGACTCCTCATCAGGCGCTCTGGCTGTCCTATACCTGCTCCGCTCAGTACGGAGGGTAGATACCATCCTAGCCACATGCCAGATGGGGAAAAGACGTCAGTATGTCTGCCAGCTACTGAGGGCTCCCCTGCATCCACAGACAGCTCTGCACGGGTCCTCTCCATGGGGATCATCAGGGTATCGGTGCATACCCTGCGAATCAAGTCTCGCCACTCATCGGCGGTCTCTGCAAACAAAGGAGAAAATGAATTAGAAATAAAACAAGAGATAAAACACAAGTGTAAACAAAAGGAGAGATAGCAACTAAGGCAATCCTAATTAAAAACAAACATTAAAAGGAAGGATGGTAACTTACTCGGATCACCAGGCCTCCAGGATGGATCTCTAGGGTCAGCACCTGCCACAGATGCCGCCATGCTGACTGAGGTGCTCCCCCATGGCTGGAGTGATGTAGCATCCTGTAATGGACTCATCCTCCCCACCATGGCCCTGGGAGAGTGGCTCCTCTGAAACCAGAGTCACCCTCTCTGCACTCTGCTCTGCCCTCTCTGCCTGCATGATATCTCTGAGTGTCATGCCACTCAGGATCACTGTCCTCCTCAGTCTCCTCCTCTGTCTCTCCCCCTGTGAACTCCTCGGACTCGAGTCTATGTCGATGGGGTCATCGCTGCTATGGGCAGGACCCACGGCAAATCTGAAGTAAGGGTGCCTGAGGAGCACCGGCTCTCCCTCGGGCACGTACTACCCGCCTAGCCGCAATAGGAATGCCAGGGGTAACAACTGTCCAACCCGGCCTCTAGGACCCCCTCTGGCCTCTCGAACTGACTTGTATACTGGCACTACTGGGGAAGCATGCCCATGTAAGGTAGGCCAAACTGAGGAACTCGGCCAAAGGGGTGTATCTCCACTCGCCCTACTCTGTCAATGAGCTGCCCTGTGGTGGAGCAGGAGATCAAAGTAAGAGCCTCCTCGCCCCATAAACCTGCCATGGCCTGATATGGTGTGGCCTCCATGTCATCGGTGGTCAGAGAAGCAACTGGCTGATGAGGTGCTCTGAGCACCGACATGTCTGTCCATCTGGCTGCCCTCACAGCTCCGGGATCTGTCACCTCTACACCTCTGCCATAAGGGATGAAGCGCTCGTAAACCCAACTCATAACCAAGGTCGGGTGGCTCAAAGACTGCCCCTGTAAGCGGACTACCCTGTATAAGTCATGGTAGGTAGTCCCAAGTATATCTGCTCCCCAGGCGTAAATCCGGCCATGTCCCTCGATCTGTGCAATGATGGGGGACCAGCAGTATAATAGTGTATCTCCCCCTTGTCCCCGATCAATCTCGAGGCAAGGATCCCCATAATGGCCTGGTGAATCAAGGGGATGGGCAAGCTAGGAATAGACCAAACTCTCACCCCCTTCTTCGAACCAGTGGAGATGACTACATCTCCCATGTAAGAGGCCCACTGTGCTATCTGGGCCCGTGAACCTGCTGTCTCAAGAGTAAGATGTCTCCCGATGATCGGGACCCCCAATATACGATAGACATCCTCCAAAGTGATGGTCCACTCACCTCGGACCCCTGGTAATCGGAAGGTGTTCCGATCAGCATCCCAATATGAGAATAAGTCACAGAGTATGTGACTGGATGGTGCAACATGTGGAACCCGCGATATACGTAGTATACCGGCCCTCTGTAGAGTGTCCTGCTCGTCCTGTGAAAGGGCATCTAATACTTGTCGGGAGCCAGTCACACTCTCTCTCTCGGCTCCACCAAATGTACTCCTCCCTCGCCTGCATACACCCAAAAACACACAAAATCAGAGCAAGTTAGCATCCAAATGACATTAGAAAAATCACGAAAACACATAAAGATGCTAAAAATGCAAAAACAATTTCAAACAAGTGTTCTTTTGGCATTACGCGAAACCGAACCACCACCTGAGCGGGGGTGGCGGTTTATGTTTCAACCGCCACCTTAAAGGTGGTGGTCTTGTAACCACCCTGAACAGGGGCGGTCACGTGACCACCGCCCTGTTCAGGGCGGCGGTCGTGTCCCAAAAACCCACGCGGGTTTTATAACTTAAAAAAGCCAAAAAAACACGAAAAAGGACCATTTTAACTAAAAACAAAGCCTACCCAGTAGGCGCCCCCTAGATGGACCTTTTGAACCTAACATTTTCAAAAATAACCCCCACGACAAATATTTTAGCATTTTAAAAGTTTGGAGGTAAAAATGATAAATTGAGGAAAACTAACCTGTGATCTCGCGGGTCGATGATCTGCTCGCGGAGGCATGATCGCTATCTCGTCACGAACGTTTTGACTCTACTCTCGTAAGAAACCATCACCGTGGGTCCCAGAGCTCAGAATCAATCAAATCAACACGCGCAAATGAATAGGAAAATGGGCCCACTTTCATATATATAGCAACCTGACTTGTCTTAAATTCCCTTTTCACAGGTTTGGAGCACCGACGGAGGTAAGTTCTTACCCCCACACAAATGGTACGTCCTCATTTCCATTATTTTAGCATTTATTTTCCGATCTATTTTGTCTATCTGCACTTGATTCCTCTTTTCATTTTGCAGGTGGCGGGAATTTTGGATGGCGTCATTTTGACACACGGACGTATCAGGTATAACTTCCAACTTCCCATTTCGGGACCGCCATACTCGGACCCACCATTTTACGCCTCTTCATGGCTAAAACTTCTCAGGGGGCAATATGTACGTACCCAAAATTGTAAGTCTTGCACCTTTGGAACAACGTAACACGTGCCCCATGATGATACTGAGTCTCCTCGCAAGAGTGTTCGGGATCCAAAAAAGCTCTCCAGTATGCGTTATCATCCGCATGCCCCAGCTTAGCCCCCTTGCGTGCTTTGTTTTTCCTTTTCCCCTCTTTTCTTTGCCTTTTTCTCTTGATTTACAAAACCCGCCCTGCTGACCTGCCGCGGCGGTCTCGTGTGACCGCCACTGGGGGCGCGGCGGTCTTGTGTACCTGCCTCTCGGGGCGGCGGTCCTTCACGCATTTTCCAGAATGCTCTTTTAACATGACTCACGTAAATTTCAACGTTTACCAGCTTTTTTTCACCACCTTGGGCTTGCATTAATGATTATGGTTCCCTGGAATAGTGTTTTGCCATTGTTTATAGTTTAAGAGATCAATTTGGTTTTTACCTTGGGTAAATGCAAATGCTATAAATAGTTGGCTTGTGCTCAAGCAAATGGCCCCTCAAATTTGCCTCTGAATTTCTCATTGCAATAGATTAGTCTTTCATTTTGCTTAGAATTCTTAGTTTCATTCATTGCATGCTTAGTTAGTGTTGTTTTGTTGTTAGGAAGCCACATATCCATCTTGTGCAATTGTTGTTATCACTTCATCCAAATCAATTGGAATAGGATAGTTTGTTTTCAATAGGAAGCCATTAAAGTTGTAGGTTTTGTTCTTCAAACAAGATAGTTTCAGGTTCTGGACGTTTTATGTTGCATGACTCATAATAAATCCCACTAGGAATTACATAAGCCAAGCTCTGTACTCTTGCGCTATCTCTCTCCTACTCGCATTGTATTCAGTCTGTATCCTAAGCTGCCTTTGTCCCAATATCTACTTCTATTGATGCTAGCATTACACACTTTTCTGGATCCACGTGAGCACGAAGGAGCGAGGAGATCACACTGAGGGGACAAAATCACACACACCATCGGATTCGCCATTACTGCAAAATCCAGGTTCTAGCTTTCAAAGTTCTAATTAGAGCATATCAAATAGAGTAGCCAATCACTTTATTTCAGTCAATTTTACTTTCGATATTGCCAGGGAAGCTGTGGGGATTGATAGTTTCTGAGAGACTATGATTCATTCCTCACTTCTGAGGTAGGATCGAGAGTCTTTCAAATAGATTAGATCAGTTATTTCATTGTTTAGAATAGATTTACAACTGCACAGGCAAGTAGCTATACTCGGTTGCTTTGTTTGTTTTAAATTCGTCATTAGATTAATTGTCAATTTCTAGATATATTAAAATAGTTGCTCCTTCAATTTCATTCATATAAATTCATCAGAAAAATACAAAAATAGAGAAGTCATATATGCTATAGATACACTTTACATAGTTAATTTTACGTTGTTGCTTTTGTATGACAATCACGGGACCTAGAGAGCCCAGAGAATACGTATTCGAGCCAATCATGCCCCAACCTGACATAGATCAAAATCTTAGGATCCAAGTCTTCCAAACAATGGAAAATTTACAACAGATCAGCCTCCAATTAAGCGGGTTAAACATAGAAGATGACAAAGCGCACACGTTTTGGTCAAATCAACCAAACTACAGATTACCCTAGATATATATCCACATGACTATGGAAGGGTTTGAAAGAGAGAAACATTTGGTTGTGATCCTTTGGTCCCATAGCCAGACGTAGGAGACACTCTCACAGATATAGATACCAACTTAAGAATTCAGGTTGCACGAACGCTGTGAGATACTCTGAAAAGATCACACAAATTATTAATTCTGAATATAGAGGCTGAGAAAGCATATGACTATTGGATACTAGGGATTAGGGATTGAATCCGCACATGACCATAGCAGGACCACAACAAACATGAATCTATGGTTGTGACCCACAAATCCCACAGCCCAACGAGTCCATAGGTGAATCAGACATAGATGTTGGCCTACGTACATTAGTATTCAGATCTACTCCACTTCCACCTATCATCATCGAACAGTTATCCTTGTTAGACATAGCAGCTAATGAAGCTAAGGAGTTCTGGACTAGGCCAGAGAATCACCCATAGAGTCAATTATATTTACCATCCACCCTATGACCTTATCTAGAGACATACACGAAACTATCCCAAGTCATTTTCCACGTATTCCACAACCCATAGACCGAATCACGCCAGAGCTCGATATTGATTGGAGCCTTCGAGCAGTCATCCTTGCGATCGATCTATCACACCAGTTCAAGTTAGGAGGGCCTTCTTTGCCTTAGATTCACAATTTCCACTAGTGCACGTCGAAGACATCAGATTTCCTAACTAGTTTGTCTGCATCCCACGCATATTCAATCCCCACCATGTCTCGGCACACCTCGGAGGTCGGGAGTTACTTGTAGATTCCCACGCCGAAAATTTGTTGCGTTTTATTCTCTATTGTTGTCCTGTAGATTCTATAGTTTTTGTAGATCTTCATATTCCCTTCATTTGGTATCAGAGCCAAGCTAAACCTTGCTTCTATTCATTTTATGGGTTTTTATTTTTTCATTTGGCAGCCATTAATGGCTTCTACGTCTAGCACATCACTGGTTAGTGTACAAACTCCTATCTTCACAGGAAAAAATTATGAATATTTGTCTTTGACCATGAAATATTTGTTTTGGTCTCAAGAAATTTGGGAAATGGTTGAAAATGGTTACCAGGAACCAAAGATACCAGGAAGTAGATAATGCTCTTACACAATCTCAAAAGGACACCTTAAAGGAACAGAGGAAGAAGGATGGGAAAGAACTATTTTATATCCATCAAGCAATGCATGAGAGCATACTCTCAAGAGTTGTAGAAGCAAAGAAATCCAAGGAAGCATGGGACACACTCTAGATTGCTTATCAACATATGGACAAGGTTAAAACTGCTAAGTTACATCTCCTTAGAAGAGAATTTGAAAAATTTCAATGAGAAACTCATATTCAATAGAGTCTTTCTTTACTCATGTTGTTGGTATGATTAATCAAATCAAGTCCCATGGAGAGGTCATAGAGGATAGGAAGGTTGTTGAGAAGGTGCTTATGAGTCTCCCTTCTAAATTTGATCTTGTAGTTGTGGCTTTAGATGAAACTAAAGATTTGAGTCAATTTAGTGTTGATGAACTTCATGCCTCTCTTATCAATCATGAATATAGAAGGAATAGATCAAATACTTCAATTGAAAATGTATTTTCATCTCAGATATCTATAACTCATGGAAGAGGAAGGAGGAGTTTCAGTCCTAGAGGTAGAGGGAGAAGTTCTCCTAGAAATGGACATGGTAGCAGTCCTACAAATGTTGGTGGTAGAGGTCAAAATCAGAATTTCAATCACCCAAGTGGCCAAATATTTGACAAGTCGCACATTCAGTGTCACTATTGTAAGAAGTTTTGACATTATGCTCATGAATACAAGAAAAAACAATATGATCAACAAAAGCAAGGTCAAAATCAACCAAGCAAGTACTCCCTCAGGTAGCATGTTCATTGCATGCACTAAGATTGCAGAAGCAATCCCTACAAACTCTCTAGTTGAGTGTAATGTTGTTCAAGAAAGCCCATGTGACATATGGTATTTAGATTCGGGCTGCAGTAATCACATGATAGGTTATAAATACTTGATTTCTAGCTTGGATGAATCAGTTCAAATTGATGTTATACTTGGTAACAACAACAAAGTCACTATCTTGGGTAAAGGTACGGTTAATATTCTAACTAAAAAGGGGGAGCTGAAATTTATGCCTGATGTATATTATGTTGCTAGTCTAAAACACAACTTGATGAGTATTGGATAGTTGATACAAAATGGCTATAGAGTGTACATGGAAAATAATGAGTGTGTTATTTTGGACAAGCTTCCAAGCAATATGATTATTGCCAAGGTACAAATGACTGTAAACCGCATGTTTCCTTTAAAAATAAGGTCGGCTATGAAAGAAAAAATAGCTCAATCTGTTCATGAGACAAATAATGTAAATTATGGAGTAGCTTTTAAGGTAGAAGATAGCTATGGAAAATTTCAAGACAACTACAGAAATGTTCAAGATAAAAAATCACCAGTAGCCAAAGATAGCTACAGAAATGTTCAAGACAACTCGGAAAAAACTCTAAAGAAGAGAATGGTTCTATAGAAACTCAAGCAATATTTCAATCAGTAGTAAAGGATGAGTCTTGGCTATGAAATTTTAGATTTGGGCATTTATATTTTGGAGCACTAAAACTACTACATATGAAGAATATGGTGAAAGGTTTGCCATTAATTGAGAAACTAGAAAGAGTTTGTGAAGGATGTATTATGGGAAAACAACATAGAGAGTCATTTCTGGTTGGCCAGTCAAATAGAGCTACAACACCACTTGAGATTGTGCATTCAGATATTTGTGGGAAAATGCAAACACCATCTATAGGAGGATGCAATTATTTTCTTACTTTTATTGATGATTTCACAAGAAAAACTTGGGTTTATTTATTAAAACACAAATCTCATGCATTTTCTTATTTCCAGTAGTTTAAGGCACTTGTGGAGAAGCAAAGTGCCTACTACATCAAGGTTCTAAGGATGGATAGAGGTGGTGAATTTATATCTAATGAGTTTATAAATTTTTATAGATCTCATGGCATACACAAGAAATTTACAACCTGTTATACACCTTAGCAAAAAAATGTGGCAGAGAGGAAGAACCAAACAATTATGGAGATGGCTCGAAGCATGATGAAAACCAAACATCTACCTAGTGAATATTGGTCTGAGGCAATGGCAACTGCTATTTACATCATGAATAGGTGCCCAACAAAGAGTGTAAGGAAAAATGTTCCTCAAGAGGCTTGGACAATAAGGAAACATAGTATCTCTCATTTGTAGGTATTTGGATGTGTTGCATATGCGCATATTCCAGATGAGTTGAGAAAGAAGTTAGATAATAAGGGACAAAAATGTATATTTGTTGGTTACTTAGAGGAAACAAAAGCATATAAGTTGTTTGATCCTATCAATAGGAAAGTTATAATCAGTCGTGATGTTCAGTTTGTGGAGGATGAAGCATGGGATGGAAGCATAGAGAGGACTGTCAGAATTGCAGCTATTGTCCCTAATGACAATATGGCGGATGAAGTACACCAAATATAACCCAAACAGCAGCTTCCTTCCAATCCCGGATGGTACCACAAGTTGCAGCTCAAGCTACGCCTTCTGTTACACTAAGCTGATCTTCAAGGCTGTTATCCATACCAACAAGGCTGAAAACTTCACAAGCATCTACACCAACGATCTACATCAATTGGTATCCTTGGAGCAACACCATCTAGCACTCCAAGTAGTTCTTCATCTCCGGATCCAACTCTAGCAAGCATGATGCCACCAAAAATAAGGAGTTTGAGTGAGTTGTATAATGTTGACACAACAAATTCATTTTCAGCTTTTGCTTTATTTTTTCATATTGATGATCCATTAACATTTGAAGAGGTTGTGAGTAGTGATATATGGGCACAAGCCATGGATTAGGAGATTGAATCCATTGAGAAGAACTAAACATGGGAGTTGGTTGATTTGCCTGAAATAAAAGATGTAATTAGTGTCAAATGGATTTATAAGACTAAACATGATGTTGATGGAAATGTACAAAATCATAAAGCAAGGCTAGTTGCAAGGGGTTTTACACAACAACCTCGGTATAGAATTCAATGAGACATTTTCTCCTGTTGCTCGATTGGATACAGTTAGGATTGTTTTAGCTATTGCTGCCCACAACAAGTGGCCTGTATATCAAATGGATGTAAAGTCTACATTTTTAAATGGATATTTAGAGGAGGAAGTGTATGTGGAACAACCACAAGGCTATGATCTACTTGGGTCATGGAGACAAGGTGTATAGGTTGAAGAAGGCACTCTATGGATTAAAGCAAGCTCCAAGAGCTTGGTACAGCCACATTGACTCCTATCTCATTCAAAATGGTTTCTAAAGAAGTAGTTGTGAACCAACATTGTACATAAAAGTCAACAAGAAAGGTAACATTTTGATTTTTTACTTGTATGTGGATGATCTAATCTTTACCGTGATCTAAACATAGATTCTTTCAAATCAGTAATGAAGAATGAATTTGAAATGACTGATTTGGGTCTTATGAGGTATTTCTTGGGGATTGAAGTCCATAAATCCAATGATGGTATATTTATTTCTCAATCTAAATATGCAAATGAATTTTTGAAGAGATTTAATATGGGAAAGTGCAAGGTATCCCCAACATTGGTTATGACAAGGATGAAGTTAAACAAGGAAGATGATGGAGCATGTGTGGATTCTACATTGTTCAAGAGGATGGTTGGAAGCCTTATGTACTTAATATCCACAAGGCTAGATATTATGTATGGTGTAAGTCTGATTTCAAGGTTTATGGAGTCTCCAAAAGACTCACATTGGCAGGCCAATAAGAGGATATTGAAGTATGTGAGTGGTACAAAGGATTTTGGTATATTGTATTCCACTTCAGATGATTTTAGTCTTGTTGGGTACACCGATAGTGATTGTGGAGGCAGCATAGATGATAGAAAAAGTACTTCTGGGTATACTTTTCACTTTGGTACAAGTGTTGTGTCGTGGGCATCGAAGAAACAACCCATTGTGACTCTTTCTTCAGCTGAAGCTGAGTATGTGGCAGCCACTAGTGCTACATGTCAAGCTGTTTGGATGTGAAGGATGTTGAAATATTTGATGCATAATCAAAAGGAATCCACTACAGTATTTTGTGATAATAGTTCAGCCATAGAAATATCTAAAAATCATGTGTTTCACAAGAGAACTAAGGATATTGATACAAGGTATCATTTTATCAGAGAGCTTGTAAGCAACAAAGAAATTTGTCTTGATTTTTGCAGGTCTGAAGATCAGTTGGATGACATATTTACAAATCCATTGGAAAAAAACATTTTATTATTTACGAAGTGGATTAGGAGATTGTGACTTTGCACAAGTTAGCAGCTCCAGAAAAATGTCAGTTAGCTCTGGAAATGTTACAACAACTTTTGAACAAACTTGATTCAAACTTCTGATGATCTCCAGTTGTTCATAATTAAGGGGGAGTGTTGGAAAATCAAATGGATATTAAATTTGAAACTAATTTCTGTCTTCCCCCAGATTTAGTTCACTGACATCACAAATTTGTATTTAATTATGTCATTGCATTTTTACTTTTTGGTTGAAAAATTCTCCTTGATTATCTCTTATCAGATATCTTCTGTTGCCTTGTAAGGAAAGTTATTGTGGAGGTGAATATTATTAATGTCTCATGTTTTATTGTGTAATAGTATAGAGAAAGCAAGGAGAAAACAACAAATTTAGGAGAAGAAGAAAAGAGTGTGCGAGTCCCAGCTAAGAAGTCTGGACTAGTTTTGCTTGAAAGAAAACTTCACTTTGCAAGTTGTTGTTATATGAATGAAGGTTTAATGTGCAACTACAGCTACTATTCATTCTTGGAAAATATAAATGTATTGCTGAAGCAATTTGAAGCCCATATCTATGTTATTTGAAGCCAAGATTGTTGATTTGTTTTTCTGTTATAAATTTCTGTAGTTTTCCTTTCTTTCCCTATTCCAAAAATATCATTAAAATCTGCTGCATTTTATTCTCTATTGGTGTCTGTAGATTCTGTAGTTTCTATAGTTTCTCTAGATCCTTGTATTCCCTTCAGTCCCACAGGCAATAATGCTACACTTTTCTATTTCGTTGTATGTAGCCCCCTTGCAATTGCCGAAGTTTAAACCTTCTCTCGTTGTCCATATTCACCGGGGAGTGAATCGGATAACAATTATCTTTGTCTAGTGCAAAAACATGTTTTTTTGGAAAAATGTAGGAAAATATGGTCCTCAAGATTAGAGAGAAAGAGGAATTGGAAGGGCATTGGGTGTAATGGAGACACTAGAATGAGTGCCTATGTGGTGATTGGAAAATCCAGGGGCATTGTTTCTATAAATCCAAGACCGAGTATGAGATGGAGACCAATAAAGGAAGGAATTTAAAGGAAAAACTTTAGCTATAAGGAATTTGAGGTCGGAGAGGTCAAGTTAGAGACTGGAAAGTGGGGCATCCATAGGAGGAGTAAGATCTCCATGTACGATTCGTGCCCATTTTCTGCCATCAAATTTATTGTACCATTTCACTGTGCTCCACTTCTTTTTCATCCCCACCAAGTCCTCGTATTTGATGCCCATGTTTATTTACCCTTGTCTAGTGATTATGTAAATGTGTATTAAATACCAACTATTTTTTTAAAAAGACTATATACAAACAATCAAAATTTGTGGCAAGCCATGAAACCATGATACTGGAACAAGAATACTCCACTTATAAGAATACCATAATCTTGCTCAATATGCAATCGGCATCATGGTTGGAGGAGGATTATATTCAATCATCATCGTGGTTATGGTTCTCGTGGATGGAGGAGGAGGTGGATATTATTTGTTAAGCAACTCATAGGTTGCAGCCATTGGACATCGGCTCAAGCACCTTTTTATTTGGTAATATTCAAGTGAACTTTTAACTATATATTTTGTGCTACATATTTGTATTCTCGTCTACTCCAACAAAGAACTCAAATCACTTTGCAATAATCGTCCTCAAATCAGAGAATTTTTGGAGAAAACAAAAATAGAACACTATTAATTGTTGGACCAAATGCAACCCATGGTTTGATGAAATTTTTGGCTACCATGCTCACTAGAAATTTCGCTACAATACGGTAGTGAAAGCATGAATCCCTTTGAAGTGTCATACAGTTCAAGACTTTGGTAGATATTGGACCATCAACGCCTATTTCCTATGCATGTCAATGCAATTATAGCTACAATCAAACCAAGGTAAGAAGAAGGATTCCCATCTAGGAATTGGCTTTGAGTCATCAGTTAATGCATTTCTGATTCATATCAACCATGGTGTCACTGTGCCTACATGCTTTGAAAATTATAATGTTTTACATTTAGATCATACACCGCCACTTATTCCCTTTTATTCTCCTCAAACTTCACTTTACCCCCACAATAACATCATCTCAAATCAAGATAGTTCTATGTAGTTACCCAAATTATTAATCATGCGACACAACTAACATCATTTATTTTGCAAAACTCATCAGTGAAGATGATCAAAGAAGTTGCTAATTAAACCTTTTTAATTTTTTTCTACTATTTTTTGAGAATGGTATTCAATGTAATGATGGTCATTTCAATATATTTTGTAGGCAAGTACCCTTTTCATAAATCTTATTAACTTTTGAATAGACATGACAGTTGAAATATGCCACTTCCAAATTTCTAAAATGTCATTTCTTATATTATATATATGTAGTTAGTTTATTTTTTAAATTTCTTTCTTTTAAAGTGTCTCGTAATATATACAATGAAATATTAACAATATAAATAATAAATGCATCACTTTAAAGTTATTAAATATGATAACACATGTCATGTTCTCAATATTTGTTTTAAAAATTTAAAAATTATGTATTCGAATAAGGCCTTTACATAGTCATATCATATAAAACCACCAATATAGAGATAGATAAATGATTAATTGTATAATTATAATATTACAAATTTACATATCCAACATTTAGACATTACAAATATTGACTCTAGGAAAATAATCTTGAAAAATTATTGGTTAGAAATTGTTAAAGTAATAAACTTGGATGAAAGGTATAGTAACCTGCCTACGGCAGGAACTAATAATAGTATTATTGTTCTTGTCTTTAACACAATATAATTCATATAAAAAATTTAATACAAACATAGAAAAATATATTTTTAAAAAAATTAACTTACAAATCTAATTTTTATTGCAAACGGGGATAAAGCAAAGCTCAAACCTTTTTTTTTCTTATATTACCTAGGAAAGGACCCTATCCCACAAAAAAAGATTACATGAAGTTGCCAAAGATAACATCACTCATCTTTGGTAGTCCTAGTCTAAATGCATTATCGTGAAAAGGTGGCAAGATCTAGAAATAAGACATTTCCCATTTAGCCAACCTAATTAAAAAAAAACCAAGTTGTATACATAATCGAGATACAAAAACTATATAATTACAGATAATTATGGTAGATTACCATCTCCATCTCCTTTACCACGAGAATACTACGTCATCACCCACGAATATTTCCATCTCTGACTCACTAGAGGTGCCCTCGCAGGGAAATTTTACAATTGCTTCGGGAGGAAGCATGAGTCCCAGGTGATCAGCTATGGCCTTCTATCCTGTGGCAGGCTTTCGGCAATACCTGAGGATGGTGTGTGCATAAAAATTGGCCTTAGCTCCCCTCTTTTCCACTTTTTTCTCAAGCTCAACATGGTCCAAATGTAGAGAAAACTAACTAGAGGAATTTGAGAGCATATTGGTGCCACATATACCCTCGCCACATCAAATATATTACTCCTCCCAATTGATTGAAAATGGAAATGAATCTCCTCCACCTCACACCCTGTCGATATCTTGAGAATTTGACCAAATCTGCGAGAGCCATCGGCACATAACAGGGTTTTGAATATTTCCATCTAGCCACTCTTCAAATGAAGCTTCGCATCATCTTTACGAAATATGGAGCGACGGATCCTCGCACAGCCGTAGGATTGGCTAGACCCAAACTGGTAGCACATTTCCCTTGGCTTCCACTACTTTCCATCTTTGAAATAAGAGACTCTGATATTTCCAAACTTCCCAAAATGGCGTGTCAAATGTCCTAGATGTCGCGGTACTTAAAGTGAAGGTGGAGGAGACAATCAATTCTCCTAATTTTTCATTTAATCACCTCCTTGCTATCAATCCCCACATGAGCAAAGGATATCAACCCTAAGTGGGAGGCTCGAGAAGACAATGTAATTCATATTAATGATTTAAATCATTAATTAAGGCCTTTTGTAAGGCCATTGGAAAATTATCTATCCATTTCCTTAAGAAAATTCCTTCCCGCCCATCATTCTTACCCCATATTAGCGAGATGGATTTAATTTAGAAATGTTTATGATGTGATTTGTTAAATAAATTTTATTAATTTTTTTATAAGTAGTGTACTATTTTGGATGTGCCTCTTGTTCAAGCTTGTAAAGAAGTCTTCCTTTTTGGATAAACAATAAATACAGTGAATATTTTAATAAGAATTTTTTTCTAAAAGTCATATCTTATTTAAAGATTGTACAAATGTCTTTCTTAGAATTTTGATTTTCTTAAATAGAATAAATCAATGTTGCAACAAGGCCTCATATTTGTCAAATCAGTACTAACTAGCCAAAAAGAAAAAGAAAAATAAGTTTTGTAGATTAAAAACATATTTAAATAAAATATGAACATTAGAAAGTTGAAAAATTATACTATGTCCATTTTTTTGGGAAAAGGGGAAATATGGGGGTTTTGAAAGGACCTGCATCCTTTTACAAAATGACCCTTAATGAAGAATAAGACATTGAAACATCGGAAATCCCATAGGCAGAAAAGGCAAAAATCCACAAAGGCATCACCCAAATAGAGAAAAATTAAATTTTGTGAGGAGAAATTATTTGTTTGAATGAAAACTGTAGAATTCCTGCAAGAGGTGGGAACTAATAAAGTACGATGTTTTGAGCTTAGTGCCCACTAAGGTAAGCTAATACTTCCACAATATAATATTTTGATCTTATGGATCGCTAGCATTTAACAAGTTAAAGAATAATATTTTTAGCTTAGCGTCTGCTAGCTTATGCCACACCATTGCAATTGGATATTAATGATCGATTGGATTTAACAAAATAATGTAAGATACAATCATCATATAGTCTTCTAGGTTATGCCACAGCAACATATTTCGATGTATAGCTACTATGTCCATTTTTTTGGAAAAGGGCAAGTATGGGGTTTTTTAAAGGACCCACGTCCTTTTACAAAAAGGCCCTTTAGGAAAAATATGAAATTGAAGCATAAAAGAGAGAAATCCCGTAGGAAGAAAAAAATAAAAAGCCACAAGGGTACGACCCAAATAGATAAAATTTACAAATTATGAATACTTTTGAGGATAGATGTTGCTTCTATTAAAAATAATAAGCAACACCTGAAAGTTACCTTGTTCCTTGAAATATCGTTCCATAAATATTTATTCGTTCTTTTATTCTCCAAAATCTATTTGGTTCTCCCACTCTTGGATTACCATATTTTTTCACAAATAGCTCGTTGTAATCTAACACCAAAACATTGACTAGAAACTCATTCTTAACATGAATATCTTCTAAAATGTTGTCATTGACAATGTCAACGACATTGTAGCCATTGAATTTTATTGAGTATGTGCAGCAGAGGACTATTTGTGGACACAAATAAGGCCAACCAAATAATATCAACTTTATCAAATTCATCTTCTCATCGATTCTTGCACACCACCATGACCATAAATTGATTCCGATATTCACTTTTTATTGTGCAAATTGATCCACCATCCATACCACTAGGCTTCTTTTGCAAAACACAATAGAACAAGTTCTTGGCAGGTGTTATGGGTTTGTAAAAATTATGCAAATATTTCTGTCATGTTATTAAGGATTAATTTGAGTCATTTATCTATCAAGATGTGCTTCATTCCATCCTCTTTCACTTATCTTCTAGTTAAATAAATTACAAAATAATTTATTTGATTAAAAACTAAATTCTACAAAATATTGAATAACAACCATGTTTATGTTTAATTATCTAGAAAATCCCTAAATGAATATAAGCCATAATTAGCTATGGAAAATTTTACAATAATTATCATTTTACCTTACAAAATGGTTCTCGTTAATGTTGCATTTTGTATTGCAAAAGAATTAATGGAAGAATTTAATAATATAATTTTTGTAATGTAAATAAAAGGCCTTATGTAAAGCCCTTAATTCTTATGCTTACACTTCGATGTGCAAGTGTTCACACTTAGAAGTGCGAGTCGAGCCTAGAAATTAGAGGTGTGAGTCAAGACGTTCATTTAGAAGTGCAAGTCGAGAGAAGCGAGACTCGAGGATCACACTTAGAAGTGTGACCAATCGCACTTGTAAGTGCAATCACTCACATTTTGAATTTCCAATCTAGTAAATAGCTACATGACTGCATGTACAAAATAAGGTTACTTATACACTACTTAAAAAAATTATAACTAAATATTCCATATTTTTTAATTATTTGTAATATATACGAATAATTTTTTTATATAAATATATATAAAAATTTATGGTAACATTTTAAACATGCAAGTCACACGTGACAGTTCTACAAAATATTTGAAATTATGTTACATCTAAACTCATGAAAATGTCTAAATGGTGTCAAATTTAACACCATTTAAGGATGTTAAGTTCTAAAATAGATGATATCTATCTTAGCGTATAATTTGGATAGGATTTACAACGTCAACATTTATTGATTTGAATAAGGTATGCATAAATAGTCATATATGTATGATGATATTAAGATTGATATGTGGCATAAATGACAACAATCACTTACGTCAATCACTTACGCATTGTCTTGAATGCTACCCAAATTCTACATTTGTTCAATATTTAGATTGAAGGAGGTTTAAGAGATGTTCATATAGGTAAGATGTTTATTTTTATTTTCTCATTGTGATTTCAAGCATTTTATTTAACCTTGGAATTGTTATTGATATTTCTCATTTTCAAATTCTCTATACTAGGTTTAAGATTTAAGTGGCCACACTACTAATTTTCTCTTTTTATGTGTGGATATAGTTGAAAATGAACTCGTATTTGAAGGAGGAGAATATGTGCATTTACCCTCCAAAGGTGTGATAGTTGTAGAGGGACTAGTATATCCATCAAGAACTACACTCCATTACACAAAGAAATGGGGTCTAGCTTATTCATGGTCACAATAACTATTGTATTCAATGATAGAGTGAGACTGTCATACACAATTAATGGTTGTGAAACCCTAGAAGAAAGTGAAAACAAGGGATAATTGTATTGATTTCATGGAATCCCGAAGAGCACCCATTATGGATACAAATAATCTTGGATGAATGGTGAGAGGAGGGAAGTAAATGGAAATACAGGAAAACACAAAGGGCAGTAAATGGAAATACAAGAAAATAGAAACAACTGCCAAGTAGTGTTGCAACTATTGCATTGATATCCATAATGGTGGAGAGAAATTCTAATATATTGCCACACATGTCTCGTTAAGTGGGAAATTTGTCCCATGTTTCAATCACAATATATCAAAGTGGGAAATTGTAATTCACAATATTAATAAAATTATAATGTAATAAAGTTATGATAAATGATTTAGAAAAATATTGAGTGTGACATGCTTGATAAGAAAATATAATAAATATAATGACATCATGCATTCTTGAATAGGTGGCATGTACTTATTAATATTTTATTTTGAAAATGAAGAAAAATTCATTTGTACACTTATAAAATGTTGATGTTAAAGTTGTCATAATTGTTGTGACACTTGTTAATTGAAGATTTTTCCTTCAAATATTATTGAAAAAGATGTACTTGAATACGACCCATAATTTTTCTTATCATGAAAAAGTAACCAATAGAAAATCAAGAAAATCAATTTTATTGATTTTTTAAAATTATGAAATTGTTTAATTTATATTCCAACATTTGAAATATAGACACTAGAAAAAATAAATGTCTTTGATTGGAGGATATGGTAAGAACTAATAAGTTGTGGTGAAAGGTATAGTAACCTGCCATAGGTAGGAACTAATAAACTATGAAATCCATGTTTCAAAACAACGTGTTTAACATAATTCTTAACTCTTTCTTGTTTTGTATGATTTGTAGACTAGAAAAGCATAAAAGTAGTTCCCATTATCTGGATTATCTTCTATTTTGAAATGCCTAGTGACCACTAATTTCCGTCACAATGATTTCCATTTTACAAACTTATCAAATAAGTGTTGAGAAGATGTATCTTAGCGGCTTTTATGCTTATGTGTCTTATCGACCACAAGGATTATGTAGCTTATCGATGCTTATGTAACTTAGCAGCTGCAAGGCTTATGTAACTTAGTGACCACTAGGGTTATGTAGCTTAGTGGTTGTAAGGAAGATGTAACTTAGTGGCTGGAAGGAAGATGTAACTTTGACACCGCTAGGATTATTTCATTGAGTATGTATCGTCATCATGTAAGTTAGAGGACATTATGCGTATGTAAGTTAGAAACCACTAGGCTTATGTAAGTTGGTGGTCATCCCAGGATTATGTGGGGGAATCAAATAATAACAAAATATAAATCCTAAAATAGTAAAATTGAAATCCAAAAATTGGGATTTAGAAATTAGATTCTAATAGTGGCAAAATTGGAATCCAATAATAGCATTATTGGAATCCAATAATAGAAAAATTGGAATCCAATAATAGGTAAATTAGAATCCAAAAATAGTGAAATCAGAATCCAATAATAGTGAAATTGGAACATGAATAAGTCCAATAATGAAAACATTAGAATCCATTATTGCTACTAATGGAATCCAGTATACGTAAAAATTGAAGATGAATTTCTTCCAATACTTGTAATACTGGATTCCAGATTCATTGGAATATGTCCAGATTTAGTGAAATAATTGTTAGGGTATGAAAGGAGTATTAAGTATCAACATGGAATCAAGGGATGGAGATTCACGGGAAGAATCATGTTATAGTCGATGGATTTGAACTTGGAGATCCCGATAAAGAGATGTTAGGTCCTATGTGCCATCGGAAGAGACTTTTCATGTGTGAGAAACAAGAGGTGGAGTAAAGTGATTTGTGGGAGTAGGAATAGATATGGGAATAGTAGAAATAGCCGTAAGAGTGGAATTAGGGGGTTGAGTAGGAATATAAGTGAAAATGGATGTAGGATTATTAAGTTCAACAAAATTTGTGTCTTCCGATGAGAAGAAAATAAAAGTATATCTATATCTTGGGAATGTTCAAAGAAGATGATTATTAACCTCTTCAATGTGGGCCTTAGTAAATGGTTCAAAATATTAAGCCATGATAAAATATCTAGAAGCAAGGTTGGGTTCAAGCGATAGGTTCACCAAATGATTTAACAAATATTGAATTTATAAAACCCTAAAGGCTATTTTAGAGTCACATGCAATAGATAAAATAGTAAAGAACATATATGACACAAGATATAAGAAAATGATAAATTGAAATCCTAGGTGCAAGAGGGAGGAAATAATACTTAGTTCATTCGTAAAAATATTGAAGTGTATGGATCTCAAAAACTAATGGAACAAGATTATAGACGGTCGTCACCTTGCTCAAAAAATTGTGATATTGTCGAATAGGTTGGACCAAGGCACTTTGGATGGTACTAGGTCACCTAGGTGTCGAGACCTTGTTTGGGCACCTTTGACCGTGCAAAGGCTCAAACTAATTTTCGTTGTGTTCTAAGAGTATCACTAATATTCACTATTGATCACCTATGTTGTATAATGCTCGTAAAATTATCCTATAACTTACAAAACAAAATACCTCCGTAAAAACCCCGTAACACATCAAATCATAAAAATAAAAGGATGCAAATGGGGATTCGATTAACCTCGATGATCACTTGATTGAGTGAACCTCGACTGAGCGCCGCACTACATTTCAGACTCCATGTAGTTTTCTCGTGTGTGTATGTGTGTAGGATCGTGCACTAGGAAGCTCTTGTGTAAAATGCACTTGATAGCGAGCAATAGATGTGTGTATGGAAAAATGAACTTCCCCTCCTATGAAGTGTATGCAGAAAATGTAGTCCCTTATCCCTTATGAAGCTAGATGGATGCTTTGATGCTCTTAGAATGCATTTGGATGCAACCTTAGGTGATGATAGTAAATGCTTAGAGTTTGTTCCTTTAATCTAATCATTGAATTTCTTAAGTAACCATTAAAATTCCAACCCATAAGAAATTGAAATTCCCAACAATGAGAAGAGGCCCAAAAGAGGCGAGTAAGATACAAAGAGGTCAATGGTGTCCAAAGAGGACAAGGTCTTCTAGGCACCGGCATCCCTGAATAAGAGAATATGAAGTGACGAAGTTCAAACTGGGAGGTGGGTTGTGTAAAACCAAGAAAAAAATAAGAAAGAAAGCAAAGAGGCCAAAAATAGTGGTCAATTACTAATTTTCTCACTTAGGAATCATATGAATGTAAGTATGTGATTAGGACCTAAAAATGTACCCAAGTGCATGATTTAGTGTCTACACCAATAACCATGCTACAATTGTCAATCCATTATTTACGATGATATAGGTCACTAGGGGTAGGTACTTATTCATAAAAATATGGATAAATGTCATTGTGAGTAAGAAAATATTCCATGTTTGAATTCCATAGTGCATAATTATCCCTATCAAGAAGAAGTGGTGGAAGATATGAAGAAGTATTGGTCCTATGAAGCATAAGTTTAGAAATATCATCCTCCATCGTGCATCTACAAATGAAAAAATCAGCGTAATAGGGTCATGGGACATAAATGCATGCTTAGATGGACGGATGTCATAATCAACCAAAAAGTTTCCATGGAACGAAAAATGAAATGAGTTTCAAAACACATTTAAGAATGTGAGACATCAAACTCATCCGAAAATGTGTTTACATGTGATCAAAACCCGCACCGACATTTTTATTTTTGACCCACCCAATTTTGGCACCTTATAATTTTAGTGCTATAATAAAAATATGAAAAATAGATGAGGACCAAAATCCATGCACTTTTGAATAAGATGGAGCTAAAAAAGAGTAGGCAATCAAAAGATACAATAGTTTTCATTTTTCATTATTAGGCCTATTAATGAGTTTGGCACTTATAAATTTGTAACACAATCCAAGTGGTTTTAGGAAAACCATATATGAGGAGGTTGGAACTCTTGACCTCTTACATCAACTCCAAGTCATTTACCAATATTCCTACAAGGCTCCTTTGTACCAAAAGACACTAAAATCGCATTTAACTCCATTTTACAAGATTAAGCAAGCAATATCTATCTTATAGTTGAAAATGGGCGTGAGTACTTTCTTTCCCATGTTGAAAATATGGTGAGGTGGTGAGTTGACAAAACCACTTGGCGAGAAGAAGAGGAGTGATGAGAGGGCGGACTGATCAAGTTGGCTCGTGCAATGTGGCGAGCAAGAGGGGCTAACTCGACAAGTCACACTATGTCAAAGAGAAGATTGGGGTAGTTTCCAAGTTAAAATAGGGATCGGCAAGTTCTGTAGTGTGGCTTAACATTGTAATGGATCGTAGGTCGCAGGGTGTCAATAGAAACTCGAGGTAAGACGGTAAGGCCAAGTTTGTTATGATCTTAGCCATAGCTAACAAAGATCCAACATCACAGAGGAGCCAGACTAGGTGCACGTAGAGCCAAGTTAGGGTTAAGGTAGAATGGAGTCGGGATGAGGTGTAGGATGATGCGATAAGCTCATGGTGTGAGTGAGTAACAACGTTGCAATTGAATTGAGATCATACATGAGTGAGACAAGGTAGAGTCAAGAGGGGCTACAAAATGGTTTAAGGGTTTAGAGGAGTACTAATATGGAAGCTTGTTGTTTGAAGAAGCTCACAAGAGGGAGGACGAACATTGAAGAGGATCTCAATGTAACAAGTCAGGGTAAGTGAGCAAGTTATAAGGTGGAAGAGTGAGTTCAATGGTGAATTGAGGTCTATAAGGGAAAGTTGCAAAAGTTCAATTATGAGTTAGAGGTGAGTACTTGAGTAGGATGTGAGTCACAAATTATTTTGATAATGATCTTGGTGTAGAGATCAAAGGAACTTCTAATTTTGAGACCTCCACTAACATGACCTCTCCCAAGAAAATTTAGCCGCAAAACCCCTAAATCTCGTACAACACCGTAAAAACACTACAAAAAAATCTACAAGAAAGGTTCCTCACCCAAAAATATGCAAACACCGAACTCTCATAACAACACTAAACCCAAAATTAGCACTTATTCAAGATGTAGTCAAATATCTTTGTACAAATGAAGTAATTGAAAATACTAACTCATTAAAAATAGACAATTTTTTTCCAGATATAGCTCTAATACCATATCAAGGATTCTCACGGATCTCGATAAAGAATGCTTGGACACAAAGTTGCATAAAAATGTAATAACTAAGAATTATATGAAATATGAAAAATCTCACAATACCATAAGAATGGTGTGAAATTGTGGAACACCAACTCTACTTGAATAGCTTGATTGTAGTTTACAAATCACGCTTTGTGTAACTCCTCCACATGAATATTCCCTTAGTAGGAAGGGGATTTACCTTCTGGTAATAATAATGCATCTCCTATGAAATATTATGATGCTATATGACATGTAAGACATGTCATATTAACCCCTATGATGCACTATGCAACCTAATCAAGATGAGTCAACAAAGGTGGGAGTTTTCAAGTTAATAAATATTTTTTGAAAATTTGAATTGATTTCATTGTCTATCTCATACTCTTATATAAAATGAAGTTATGCTCCTCTACATGAATAAGATCAAATATCGCACTATTCTTCCTAGAATTTTTACTCATAAGTTTGAAACCAATACTTGCCTTTAAGAACAAGGCTAATTATGAAAAACCTAAAACTATAACTAGTATTGATTATATGTCTCTCCCTAAAAACTATGATTACAACCCTCTAGATGGTAGTGCACTAGTTTACCTTGTCAACCTATAAATGATTTCTAATAATTACTTGACTATAATATTGTATCTCTCGCTCCACCACTTGATATTTATATAAGAACCCATCATTATAAAATATTTGAAGTTAATGCCTATTATGATCACCACCAATGTGTTATTCAATCGACTAATACTTTTTCTAAGTTTCATCACATTATAAAAGACCTCCTTGAATATAGTAATATTGAACGTTAGGCTATAAATCAACCTAAACCTACTAATGATAATGTAAAGCTCAAAATCATTAGTGACCCACTTCCAAAACATGAAACTATTAAATCTACCATGAAGGTATACAATGCATACCATATTATATTTCCTCCAACATCTTATGAAAACGTGTTTAATGTTATTAATGGTAATGTTAATACAACAACCGCTTCACCAACTATTATAATTTATAATAGTGATATGACACAAGGGTTTGTTTCTAATAAACTCTATATTCCTACATCTATTGATCAATGAACTATATGAAATGTTTTGGTTCATAACACTACTCCTCATCATATTTTCAGTTTAATTTATAGAATTATCCTAGATATATACTAATAAACATTAAATAGTTGATCTTCAAACAAATATTTCATCTAAAATGATTGTTGATTTCATAAAAAAATAGAGACAAACATAGGGTTTGAAAAGGCTTACCTTAAAATTATACCATTGAAACTCATGGAACTTGTTTACCTCAATTGTGGTAACTTGAGGGCATGTAAATTCTTCTGAAATGAACATATGTTGGTGTTATTTTTCGTTAAGATAGATTTCAACAACTATTTCAACTTGGATCCCTTAGATATTTTATTGATCTTGTGAAGTATGCACATCATGTCTTGCTCTATTATTGTGAGTCCTATTGATAAATATGTTTGTTCTTCTTAATGTATCTAAACTAATATCATTAGATCTTGAAAAAATGGTACATATCGAGTTAATCAAATAAAATGGTGATATGAATCTATAAACATAAACACCATCCTCTCCTCCTATTGTTTAGGCTCCAAAGACTCTTCCCAATCTAGAATATCAAGATTGCATTCAAATAATCCACATTATTGATTAACTAAATTGTAGAATTATTCTAAGTTAATATAATACTAAAAACAACAGTAAATATTAGATAAATACATAAATAAAATGACCCAAGCAATCTAAGCTATGAAAATATGAAACCCTAAATCTGCGAGAAGGATTAGACACAACTTAGTTGATTCGACAAAGGTGATTGAATGTGTCGCAATGTGAACCAAGAAAATAAGAGGAGGAAACAATCACACAAAATCCTAAGAAAGAATAGACCCAAGCTCTTTGGATAGAATGGGGCACCTAGAGAGGACAAGGGCGCTTATGGGTGCCCCGGTCTCGAGATATGGGTACCCTAGTCTGTGGAAATAGCTTGAAACCCTCCTCTGAGGTGTCATTAGATGTTCACATGTGTTCTCTTCTTGTCGCACTAACTTTTTTGAACTATGTTAGATGTCGCTACAATACCTACAATAAGGAATCACCTGTAAAACCCCAAGATGAGCATCAAATCCCTAAAAAAGAAAGATGCATATGAAGGGGTCAAATTGTCCTTAGCAGCCACAATGGTGGACTTACTAATTGAGCATTGCACTACATCTCAAACCCAATGTAGTTATATGTGTGTGTGTGAAATCATGCCCTAGGTGCTCTTGTGTCAGTTGTACTTTGTGAAAGTAGCGAGAAATAACTATGTATAAATGTAATAAAATGGTGGATAGAATAGAATAAACTTCCCTCCTATGCAGTGTGATGTAGATGAACCAACCTTATGCCTTGTGATGGAGCTAGATGGATGAAAATGGAGCCCTTGATGGATACAACCTTAGGTGATGATAGTAGTGCTTAGTGTTTGGGATTTCATTATGGTCTCATAACTTTATATTTATATGGTTATCTTGTTTTAATTTTGTAATTAACCCGAAAAGGCCAACCACTAAAAATATGGAAAGCCCAAATAGCTAGAAAGTACCCAAAAGATGGAGGTAAAGTAGGAAAAGACTCAAGGCACCTGAATGGGACCATGGTGCATAGGGTACCCCAATTAGAGGTAGAATAATGCAAGATGATCAAAATAGACTAGGAAAGTATGTGTTGAAGGTCGGTAGTGATGACAGAAAGAAAAGTAAAATGGCCAAAGGACATGGGTTAATTAGTACTTTCTTCACTCAAAACCATATGAATAGTACTATGATACTGGGACTAAATAATAACTAAATTGCTTGATTTTTTGTCAACATTTGTCCCCACTTTATGTCAGTGAGAAGAAACATAAAGCGATAGAGATGTGTACCGATCTCTATGTAGATTGATGTAGAAAGCGCGCCAAAGGACTTTGGATAGAGCATGGAAACTAAAGATGCAAAAGAGAAAAAGTGATGAGAGTAAACCTAGGGAGGAAACATGTGTGTAGTTGTTGATGTGTGTGATGTACCTACATGTTAGTATGAGGTGTGTGTTGCCGCAAAATGTTGTTTTTGTTGACCTTGTTGTTACTATTGTTGTTGATTGTTTTCTTCTCATATAGAAAGGCATGGAAAGGAGAATACAAATCAAGTAGTCGAATACACATGTTTATGTATGTAAAAATGCTTGTAAAGATGCATGTATATAGTAGAAAGCATGTAAATGGAAATGAAAAGTGCAAAAGGAACATGTGCACCTAATCTATGATGAGAGAAAAGGGTGTAAGAGGATATCCACTGTAACTTTGAGTTGTTTTTGTGATGTCACACTACCATGACTAAAGAAGTGTAGGAGAAAGCTGCATTATTATCAAACTTATAACTACTTCCCTGAAGATGTGTGAAGAGATCTCTGTACTACCTAGATTTTTCAATGATCTAAAATCAATGGTTGAAGTAGTGTGGGGGAGGAAATCCGTTATATCCTCCAACCTGTAACTTCTCCCTAGAATGCTAAGGAAAAATTTTCCTTTAAAATCCACTATCCATGGGGTTTGTAGACTAGTCTAAACCCAATTTTTGGGTAACCCACAATGTCAAGGATAGAAACTAAATTGAACTATCTTGGGAGAGAGTGTTGTGTAAACCTCAAATGACACCACGCTCTTTGGGGTGTATGTGACATCGTGGATAGGAGAATGTGGCCCCAAAAGAGGACCAACCATGTAAACCATGCTCTGCAGAGGGAGGGAATGCGCTTGGTAAAAACCAAGGCACGCCAAAATATGTGGCTAGAAACAAGTGTTAGTATGAACAAGCATGCATGTAAAAGACAATTGTATGCTACGAAAATAATGTATAAGCTAAAATGAAAGTAAAAACATAAGAACAAAATCATATACCACCAAGGTGAACTACAAATATGGAACTCCACTCATGATGTCACAAGACACGTGTTTCACATAGAATTTTGTTCCGAATAGAGTTATTTCTATCTTTTCATTCTCTTGAGAAATGAGATAAGGGTTAGGGCTAGGAGGAACACTGTTGAGTGTTGGGAAGGTGTGTGCATACCATAGAGAGATCGACCAATTGTGAAGAGCTCCTTTTTCTCTGGGAAGGACTACCTGTAAATAAGAATGCAAGACCACCAGATTTTCATTAAACAATAAGTGAGGGAACTGCCTTGGGCCCAGGAAATATTAGACTTCCTTTCGAAGGTGGTCAGTTCCCTTTTAATACAAATTAATGCAAATGATAATAAAGAAGCTATTGCGAAATCATGATTTAGGTACCTCGTTACTAAAAGCAATAGAGACTAAACTACCAATAATAAAATGTCATGCTATTTGTTTGGTCACTAGTTATTGATACGTTCAGATCAAGTTACAGGGGTAGACAAGGCTGGATATGGGATTTTTTGAGGTAAATAGGTGAAAGGTTAGTTTTTGGTATAAGTCACAACCGATCTTGGTCACTGGATAACCGATCACGGTTATAAAACCGATACCGGTAGGGGATAACCGATATCGGTAGGGGTAGTGGTTTAGGGTTTTTTAAATGGAGGTTGGTTGTAAGGTGGTTATGGGGTTCAGAAGGTTGGTAGATGGTTGAGGGGAGTAGTAGGGTGATAGAGAAGACTCAGAGAGTGAGAAATTTGTCTTTGGGGCAATATAGAGATGGATGAATGAAGGTTAGGTGCAGGGTGCTACTAGGTGGTAGATCTAAGAGTGAGCTTATAATCACTATGAATCAAAAGTTCACAAAGTAGTTTCTAGAAGCATATAAGGTAATAAAAGAGACTACTTACTAGTTTCTGATGCGGATGCAGGTCCAAGGAATGCAGTGGTGAAGGTAAGGCTCAGTTGGGATGATCCGAAAATCAGAAGTGAGCTGATGAAGCTATCCTCTGACTCTCCCAATGTTTGGATGAGTGTGACCATGATCTAGTTGCTCGATTCTGATCTTGGGCTCAATACTCCTCTCTCCCAAATGAATTCGATCCCTTTGTTTTGGTTAGGGGAGGTCATTTACAGGGAACCGATGGAGGTTACCTAACCGACGCCGATCGCGTAGGGACCAATGTTGGTTAGGTCAAAGTTGGCTATTTTTAGTAAAATATCTAACTTTCCCTCCTTTTCTCTCAAGGAGTCAGTTGTGGGCTTGGTCAATTCATTATTAGGTTCATTTTGGTGCGGGTGAGGGATGATGAGTCATGGGTGTGGGTCTAGACCAAGTTATAGGTCTTAATTAGGTTAGTTTAGGGTTAGGGCTAGGTCATGGTGAGGTGGCAAGGTGAGGTGGTAGGGTTGGAGATGTGGATTTATTAATTATAAGGTAATTAATAAATAATTAAGTGTGTAAGGTTTAGGTGGTGAGGTAGGGTTAGGTTACGAGACAAGATGCGGGGCACAGGGCGTCGTAAGACCCAAATTTGGTGTCTACATTTGCCCCTTGTTGTCGTGTAGCTTGTCTTGTAAAGCTACATTGACAATAATAAGAAGTGGTTGCCCCAGTTAAGGGTATAGGTAATCCCCCTCAAATCTATCACAGATTGAGGCGATGTGAAATTAGGGATAGGGTTGATAAAGGGTGAATGATGATGAGATGATGGTAAGATGGTGGGGTAAGTTCAAGGAAGCGGTGCATGTTGAAATGCAGTAGTGTGACCAAGGTACACGATTTGAAGAGAAAACAAGTAATTCATAGGAAAAGGTTGATAGTTTATCCAAACAAGGTTGATATAATCCTGGTATCCAAGGCATAGGAAGTAGCTCCAGGGGATATAACGGGTAAGGTACTGGAACATTTAGGCATGTTTGGTAGTACCAAATGGTTGGTTTGGTTGAGATAAACGTCACGGTCTCGGTCTAGGCAAAGCTGGTCGGCTGATCAATTCAAGTATCCTAGTCATGCTAAAACACGAACAGGTGAGCTCAATTGAACAAACAACTACATGATGGGTGGATAGAATCGTAATTTGTGGGCCTTGGTCAAGGTACTTAATTGGTGTGGTCTTGGGTCGGCCGATTGGTTGGGTGTGGCCGTGGGTCGGGCTGATTGGTTGGGTGCGGCCTTGGGTCGGGCCGATTGGTTGGTTGCGGCCTTGGGTCGGGCCGATTGGTTGGTTGCGGCCTTGGGTTGGGCCGATTGATTGGTTGCGGCCTTGGGTCGGTGATTGGTTGGTTGCGGCCTTGGGTCGGGCCGATTGGTTGGTTGCGGCCTTGGGTTGAGCCGATTGATTGGTTGCGGCCTTGGGTCGGGCCGATTGATTAGTTGTGGCCTTGGGTCGGGCCGATTGGTTGGTTGCGGCCTTGGGTTAGGCTGATTGATTGGTTGTAGCCTTGGGTCGGCCGATTGGTTGGTTGCGGCCTTGGGTCGGGCCGATTGGTTGATACGGCCTTGGGTCGGGCCGATTGGTTGGTTGCGGCCTTAGGTCGGGCCGATTGATTGGTTGCGGCCTTGGGTCGGGCCGATTGGTTGGTTGCGGCCTTGGGTCGGGCCGATTGGTTGGTTGCGGCCTTAGGTCAGGCCGATTGGTTGGTTGCGGCCTTGGGTTAGGCCGATTGGTTGGTTGCGGCCTTGGGTCGGGCCGATTGGTTGGTTGCGGCCTTGGGTCGAGCCGATTGGTTGGTTGTGGCCTTAGGTCGGGCCGATTGGTGAGTTGTGGCATTGGGTCGGGCTGATTGGTTGGTTGCGGCCTTGGGTCAAGCCGATTGGTTGGTTATGGCCTTGGGTCGGGCTAATTGGTTGGTTGTGGCCTTGGGTTAGGCTGATTGATTGGTTACGGCCTTGGGTCGGGCCGATTGGTTGGTTGCGGCCTTGGGTCGGGCCGATTGGTGAGTGTTATCAATATAAATACGTGAAAATATTTATATTTTTAAGGAAAACACAACACATGATAGGTTATGGTAGGGGATGGTCGAGCTAACCTTGGGAGACCCCATGTCTCCTAAGTGTTGCCTACATAGCCCATTGCACAAAGCAAGGAGGGGCCTCAGACCAATGTAGTTCTCCCTTAGGACCAGGGAGAGGTGAATTCAGGCAATTTGGTTATGGTTAGGTAATTTGTTGGTTGGTAAAAGTTTGATGTTGGTAGGGTAATGTTGTTGGTGTTGGTAAGGTATTGTGGTGTTGGTGTGGGTATAGGTGAAGCGAGGGTTAGCTTACCCAAGCATAGGAAACCATGTCCTGATTAAGGTCAACACATAATCCTAGATTCAGGTAAAAGAGGCAAAAGTGTCCCATAGTTGGAAAGAGCTAAACAAACCACGTATTATCATAGGATGAGCTTGAATCCCTAGGTACCTTGCATAGGTGAGAAGTCGATAGGTGAAAAGAGTTGTATAATCACAATATATCGGATATACGTCACGTCCCTTGAGTTTTGTTGTTTTGAAGAATGGTGAGGTGAGGTGGATGGTATAGCTGGGGTGCAAAGAACTTGTTATAAGGTGATTATTCTGATGAAAGAGAACCAAACCTAAATAGACAAGTCCATGACTCAAAATTTCTTTTGAATAATGCTTTTATTTTTCCTGGATATAGGCGATCGATGCGGGAAGTCTATATGGGATATGCGTTTTATTGTTCTTGAGGTCTTCACAAAGCTGATCAATGCGAGAAGCTTCGATATAGGCTGACTTTGTATAGCTATCCTTCAGGAGCAATCTACTTACAATAGCAGATGTGGCTTTGCACATAACTTGTCCTTCAAGGAGAAGTCTACTTATAGTAGCGAGATGTGGCTTTGCGCATAGCCATGTTTGTTCTTCGAGGAGCATTCTAGTTTATAGCTTAGAGGTCTAAATGTCCGTTTGGCATGAAGCATCTAGTTTTACAGGAAGTTTGACTCAAGAATATCCCAAAATTGTATAATTGAGAACTTGTTATTTTGATACTTTTAAGTCATGGACCAGAATAAAAAGGGGAAGGCATCTTTAAGAGGAGGTGATGATCAAACCACATGAGTTTGATTCTACTTTGAGATGCATGAAACAAGGTGTATGAGGTGGTAAATGAGCTCAAGGGATGAGCGCAAGGTAGATAAGAAGTGATGTAACACTAAATTCAACAGTAGAATGGTCGGAGATGCAAGACATTAAGGGGTTCAAGCTTAGGTTTACCATTAAGTGAAGCTAAATGATAAGTACCTGATCTGTAAGTGTGAGTGATAATGTAAGGCCCAATCCAATTAGGAGCAAATTTTCCACGTTTGCTCTTTTCTAGTTTGGTTACATGTTGATTCTCTTTGAGGACAAGATCACCAATCTTAAAGGTACGCTCATGAATTCACTTATCATAAGCACGCTTGATGCACTTTTGATAAATTTGAAGGTGGTCAAGAGTTGTAAGACGACACTCGTCAAGAAGCTCCAATTGGGCTAACCACTCTTGGCGGAAGTCATCATTGGTGAGAATATCCTATGATAAAATATCCTATTAATCGAAGGTGAGTATTCTTCGATCATGTATGGATACAAAAGGGGGAGAGAAGATGGGTCTTCACCATCACGTTGATAAGTGAGAGGACCTAGGAAGATAGCATTCACAAAAAAAAAAAAGTTAGGAGGGATAGATTCTGGGTCTATCGACTCCGTGGGTGAAGATGGAAAAATGGGCGTTGATGGTTCGGAAGGGGTGACTTCATCATCTTCCTGGATACAATTGACATGAGGTTTCTTCGGTGTAGGTGGTTCAAAAAATCCAAGACCACTACGATCTTTGTGTTTGCATGTAGTCATGGGAATGATCGTATGTTGGCCTTGTTCATAAAGACCGAAACCAAAACCTTTCCAAGCACAACGAGTCAGGAAGGTGAGGGTGAAATGACGGTTGGTTAGATATTGAAAATCAGATTGGAAGGGAACCACACCAAGGGGAGGTTCAGGGGTGACAGAGGATGCGTTGACACCCCCATATGTTAGGTTGGTGCGGAAATTAGGTGGTCCGTAGGAGATCACCTCCCCCACACGACGGTCATAGGTAGGATGCGCATGTAACTATCCATACTCTTGTGGGGTATGGAAGGTGCTAACATTGTATAGGCGGTACTCCCCCAGCGTAAGGCATTGAAAAACACCTACCAAGGGATCCGAGGTTGGGATGTTGTCCGTAGGGAAGGAAGAGGTATTTGCGTCGGTGGTTTCATTGGTCGAAGGTGTGGGTGCGGCTAAGGTGGATGGTTGAGGCATGGTTGAAGTAGATGGTTGGGTCGGATCAATGGGTGCCTTGACTGGTACAAGCACATCATTAGGGCGGTATAACATATTGCAAGTTTTGAAGGGGAAGCGTCAGCTGTGACAGTGTATGACTTCCCCTCATACTCGAATTTTATGCATCTATGTAAGGTGGAGGGAACGCATCCCATAGCCCAGATCCAAGGGCGGCCTAACAACATGTTATATTGGAACTCTCCCTCAAGGACATAGAAGAGTTTGGGCAAGGTACGTGGCCCTACATGAATGTTAAGGATCACGGTGCCTAGGGTAGAAGTAATAGCATCGTTGAATGAATGCAACATGGTGGGGTTGGCACACATGCAGCTAGGAGGGATATTCATCTGTTGGAAGGATTTGAAGAGATGATGTTTAGGCTAGTGCCCCCGTCGATCATAACATGATGTACCCAGATGTCCTGGATGTAAGTGAGATGAGGATCTTCTGCACCAAAGACAACAATTTCTTCTTCGGAAAAACTAACAGCAGTAGCTTGCTGTACAGGGACAGAGGTGGTTGTGGAGGTAGGTTGTTTGGTGAGAGAAGCGACATGGTTGGGTGTTAAGATGGAGGTGACGGGTAGGGTTTCGTTAGGTAGGACCTCTATCCCTTGGAGGATCTCAATTAGAGCTTGCCGATGAGATTCAGATGTTTGAATGAGATCATAGAGTGTCATTTTTACAGGAGATTGGTGAAGTTGTTTGATCATGGTGCGATGGGAAACTCCATCAGAGACTGGATAGGCAGGTCCATGAATAACCACTTTAGGTGGTGGTGCGATTGGGATGGTGGAAGGAGAAAGAGAGGCCGCATGTGTGCTCTCTTTAGCTTTTCCATTATTTTTCTGACCTCGAGTAGCAATGCTAATCATGTTGATCTCATGAATACGAGATGAGGAAGATGGTAGGGATAAGTCATTATTCTCAAGAGGTGGGGTTGCAATGATGATAGATTTTGGCAAGGCGGGACAAGTGGTATAGGAGAAGGGATCGAAGCTAAGGGCTTTTCCCTCCGTAAGTTGTCTTTCTTAGATTTTCTATCCGAGATAGGCAACTGCAAAAGATGGCTTTCAAAGCTTTGCATCCTTCTACATTGTGTCCTGGTGTGCGGTGGTAGGCACATGATTTTAGATTCATCATAACCTATAGGTCAAGGTTTAGATGGATCATAGGGTCTGAGTGGGGGTAGGGAAATGGTCACATCCCCTACCAACATATCAAGGATCTTGGCGTAAGATCCTTTGAGCGGTCAAATTCAGATGAAGATGAGGCTATTGATTGAGTGAGTGAGATTATTGATTGTTTTGGTAATGGTTGGGTATGAGTGGTTCGTATGGGTGGTGGTTTAGGCAAGGGATTTTGATGATTGGGTTTAACTAGGTGTGGCTTCTTCTGCATAGAAGTCATGTTTAGCTGGTTAGATGATGAGGCCACAGATGATGTGGTGGCAGGAAACAACCATGGGGAAAGAGGAGTGACAACAAACAAGTCCTTCGATGATCGAGTTTGCTTAGGGTTGGTAGGTAGGCAGGATACTTGGGGTGACGGTGTTGAGATGCCCGTGGATTTCTGTATGGGTGCAGAAGGTGCAGGTCGTGTTAAAGAAGACGTGGGAGGCATGGTGTATTGAGGCAAGGTGGAGGGGTGAGGCCCCAATATAGAAGGTAGGTGTGACGGTGAGGGTTGAAACCGTGCCTGCTATACTAGTGTGATCGGGGTGAGGGTTTTAGTTGTGGCGGAGGCATAGATTGGACTCGAGGAGATTGGGTCTGTCTCCTAGGTGGATTGATGGCTTTATTTTTGGATAAATCTAACCATTTAGGTGGGTGCATTAGGCTAGGTATTGGTGAAGTCCCAAGCGTAGGGGAAGGTTTGGTTAGGTTGATAGAGGTGGATGAGGTATTCGGTAGAGATGAGGGGGGTGAAGGTGAGGACATAGGCATTTTGAGATTTTGTAAAAACTTTGGGCATATGGTAGAGGTGTCTGGATTAGTCATCTATATTTGAGTAGAACATGGTGTACTCAAACATTCCCATAAGACTCGTCTATCTTCTGGGGGATGACAATATTCACATGTGGACGGGAATTTTGGTATGAAAGAGAAGTGGGTTGTGATTCCGGTCCATTGTGGGTGTGATACAGGGGGCGAATGAGGTGTTGTATCAATGGGTGCTAAGAGGTCAACCGGTCACTGGAAAGATTTAGGCAATGAAGAACTGATAGGGAGGAGGGCATGTTCTCAAGGATCTATCATGGTTAAGGAGTTTGGTGATGTAGGGTCGAGGGGTTTCTCCTCTAAGGACAACAGAAAAAGTGGCGATCCTTCTTCTTTTGTAACAAGAGTGGTGGAAGGAGATGTTTGGGAAATAGATAGGTTGGATAACATCCACTCACAGTCTTGTAGGGATGTGGTGTAAGAAGGCTCTTCTATGAGAAGAGAACTCTAGGCGGTTGATTCCTTTATGGGTAAAGGAATAGAGGGCTTGTCCTCTTGTCCTGATGAAGGAGAAGGGGGTGAGGACCCCTGCATTGGTGAAGAGGCTTGATTCAGAATTTCCTTGATGGAAGCCCTTGGTTGGGAGTTGAAAACCACATGGATCTCATGCACACTCTTCTCTTGGTGAGGTTTCTTGGTTTGTGTTCTAGTTAGATGAATGGTTTGGAAATGGTTTGTTGAAGATTTTTAAATTTCGATTAGTAATGGCATTAGGATTATTGAGGGTTATATCCCCTACATCAACCAGTTCTTGTACTATGTTTTTCAACATCTTGCAGTTTTCGTGGCTGTGTCCCTTCACGCAATGGAAGTTATAGAATTCATTTTCTTTATACCAAGAAGGTATAGCATGGGCGGAATCAAACCCAGAGTGAGGTTTAATAGGAGGCAAGGTGAGAGCTCCTGCTTTAAGCAATTTGTCCAAGATCACATCATAAGTTTCTCCCAAGGGAGTGTACTTGATGGGCTCGGCTTTATACTTATAGGTGGATTTCGGCTGGGTATTAGATGGTGCTTGAGATTTGACCATCACCGCATGTATGGATCCTTTTGATTTTGAAGCAGCCGATGCGTGAGAGTTGGTGGTGTTGGGTTTGTTGGTGGAGTCTTGGGTTCGAAATTTGAGTTTTTGTTGCGCAACTTCAATTTCTCCTCCTCTAAGGCTCAAATCTCTAGTTTCCGAGCCATAGTAAAGGCCTCATCAAAGGTGCGGAAAGTTTGAATTTGGAGGGTGGGAGAAATGTGTTTAGCGCAGGCCCGCGTAAAGAGTTTGATGAGCTCGGCCTGAGGTAAGGCATAAGTAAGTTGGTTGATGAGGCCCCGCCATCGTCCAACGAAATCTGCGATAGACTCATCTTCAAATTGTCGGATGGCATAGAGGTCGGTAATGGATACTTTTTTGGCAATATTGATGGAGAAGTGATCCAAGAAAGATTGGGCTAATTGGTTAAAGGAGAAGATTGAGTGCTGGGATAAAGCATTGTACCACTCCAAGGTAGGTCCTGATAAGGACATGGGGAAGGTACGGAGTAGTAAGGCATCGTCATGAGAAATCAGATAGCATGCATGTCTAAACGATTGCAAGTGTTGTTGAGGGTCCTCCTTACTACTAAAGTGAGTAAATTTCGGTAATTCCCATTAAGGAGGATATGTATGAAGGGGGACAAAAGGATGAATAGGCTCCCGACAAACTTGCTCGTATGTCAGGGTGTTACGACTTCCTGAAACAAAAGCCTCAATATTTTACATCTTGTCCATCATCTGTTTGATTAAATCATTGGTTGGGTCAGATGATGGTGCTTTGTCATCGTAAACGGAGGAGGATTGGGCCAAGAGCCACTACTAGAAAATGGTGGGGTTGAATGTTGATAAGGTAATGATGATGAATGTGTTGGGGCGGCTGAATAAGGGTGTCCTATATAAGATGTTGAGGCCACCGGATGAGTCATGGAAATGAAAAGGTGGGCGGAGAGAGGGAAAGCTCGTGTGGATAGATGGTAGAGAGCGAGTTATGAAAGAGGCAATCTACGGGAGAGATGAGGTAGGGGTAGTGGATGGTAGTGATATGTGGGGCCCCAGATTAACCAAAGGAAGGCCAATTGGTGCAGTATGAACCACCAAAGCCACTAAGCTAGGAGATGGGGCTAAGGATGAAGATGGTGAGGTAGAGTTATTAGGTGGGGAAGGGGCTAAGTGAGCGGCTATACTAATAGGCATACCAGAGAGGAGCTAACCGTCGGGTGTACGGTCAGGGGTATGAGACAAATAATACTGTACGGTACTAGGATTAGCATCCAAAAATTTGGCAAAGTCCGGATCTCCTACAGGGATCTTGGGAAAAGCACTGGTGTCCATAGGATTCCCCATAGGATGCAAAGGGGGTGACTCAGGCAAAGACACGGAACAAGCATGTGAAACCATGGCTGCGGCTTGTTGCCGGGTGATAACAACCATGGACAAGAGGATACAACAGGGAATTAGTCAATCAGGAACAGAAATAGCAACAAAATGTTGGAATTGGTAGGTTGCTTTGGTTTGTCGGAACTTTAAAACATAATGTGGCAGTAACCGATGTCGGTCGACGGTAGCCGGGCGTCGGTCAGTGTAACCGATGTCAATAGAAGAGGACCGTGTCGGTCATCTTTGAAGGAAAAGAGAGAATGTAAGAGGTCTTTGGTTTGGGGATAACAAGGCCTAGTATACCCACCAAACTCGTCTGCAGTGATCACCGAGACAGGTATAACAGAAACAATCAATCAAAGAAAAACAAAAAAACAAGCAAGATACACAAGCAAATCAAGAGACTAACCCTAGGATTAGTTTTAATCACTTTGGGCTTATGCCTTAGATGTAAGATGATGTCAATCCTAAACAAAAGACCTAAGGGAGATGTCAAGTTTGTTTTGGCTTGTAAGGCTACCTCAATCGGGCGGAGGAATACCGCGGGAAGGGGGGATGTTTGAGATGTTGTGTAGATTATGATGTGATTTGGTATGTGTTGTGCAGTGAGAGTAAGATTAATTTCTCGTCAATACCATGGATATCACCCCCATGTGTACGACCTGTTACTTAATCTACGTTCACTAGAATTAAAAACAGTAAGCAAGAATGTGATGCACGTGTTTTAAACCCAAATCAAAAATGATATTCGATGAAGCAAAGAAAGAGAAGAGGTTAAGAAGATGACTTTCACTAATGCAAAGATGTGAAAGAAAGACAAGTTATTTTACCAAAATGACAAAATATTTTGTGAATATTTAGAAGAAAGAAACAGCAAGTGTGCTCCCTATATGAAAACAAGCAAGAAAGAAAGAAACCCAAGAAGGGTCCCACCAGGCGTGCCAAAATGTTTCGCATAGAATTTTGTTCCAGAATAGAGTTATTTCTATCTTTTCATTCTCTTGAGAAACAGATAAGGGTTAGGGCTAGGAGGAATACATTGAGTGTTGGGAAGGTGTGCACATACCGTAGAGAGATCAGACCAATTGTGAAGAGCTCCTTTTTGTCTGGGAAGGACTACCTGTAAATAAGAATGCAAGACCACTAGATTTTCGTTAAACAATAAGTGAGGGAACTACCTTGGGCCCAAGAAATATTAGACTTCCTTTCGAAGGTGGTCAGTTCCCTTTTAATACAAATTAATGCAAATGATAATAAAGAAGCTATTGTGAAATCACGATTTAGGTACCTCGTTACTAAAAGCAATAGAGACTAAACTACCAATAATAAAATGTCATGTTGTTTGTTTGGTCACTGGTTATTGATACGTTCAGATCAAGTTACAGGGATAGACAAGGCTGGATATGAGATTGTTTGGAGGTAAATAGGTGAAAGGTTGGTTTTTGGTATAAGTCACAGTGACCGATGTCGGTCACTGGATAACCGACCACGGTTATAAAACTGGTACCGGTAGGGGATAACCAATATCGGTAGGGGCAGTGGTTTAGGGTTTTTTAAATGGAGGTTGGTTGTAAGGTGGTTATGGGGTTCAGAAGGTTGGTAGATGGTTGAGGGGAGTAGTAGGGTGATAGAGAAGACTCAAAGAGTGAGAAAGCTATCTTTGGGGCAATATAGAGATGGATGAATGAAGGTTAGGTGCAGGGTGCTGCCAGGTGGTAGATCTAGGAGTGAGCTTATAATCACTATGAATCAAAAGTTCACAAAGTAGTGTCTAGAAGCATACAAGGTAATAAAAGAGACTACTTACTAGTTTCTGATGCGAGATGCAGGTCCAAGGAATGTAGTGGCGAAGGAAAGGCTCAGTTGGGATGATCCGACAATCGGAAGTGAGCTGATGAAGCTATCCTCCGACTCTCCCAATGTTTGGATGAGTGTGACCGTGATCTAGTTGCTCAGTTACAGTCTTGGGCTCAATACTCCTCTCTGCAACCTCTTCTCTCACTTGTCTCCCTCTCTTGCAAAATGAATTTGGATCCCTTTGTTTTGGTTGGGGGAGGTCATTTACAGGGAACCGATGGCGGTTACCTAACCGACGCCGGTCGCGTAGGGACCGATGTCGGTTAGGTCAAAGTTGGCTATTTTTAGTAAAATAGCCAACTTTCCCTCCTTTCTCTGAGGGGTTAGTTGTGGGCTTGGTCAAGTCATTATTAGGTTCGTTTTGGTGCGGGTGAGGGGTGATGAGTCATGGGTGTGGGTCTGGACCAAGTTATAGGTCTTAATTAGGTTAGTTTAGGGTTAGGGCTAGGTCATGGTGAGGTGGCAGGGTTGGAGATGTGGATTTATTAATTATAAGGTAATTAATAAATAATTAAGTGTGTAAGGTTTAGGTGGTGAGGTAGGGTTAGGTTGCGAGATGAGATGCGGGGCACAGGGCATCGTAAGACCCAAATTTGGTGTCTACAACACACAAGGACATAATGGCCACATACGGATAAACAAGTGTGCACACCAAACAAAGGGAAATTCCCACATACAAGAGTAAACAATAGATAAGCAATAATAGAAAACAAATAGATAGGGAAGTATGTAATCCTAAAAAGAAATGTTACACCTAAAGTAACTATTAGCATGTTAAAAATATAACCAACATATCAAAAGCATGTATAACTAAGTAATGAAAAGTGTTAAGTACAAAAATAAACAATAACACCTATAAGAGATGAATGTGGATCTCCTAGTGATTGTTGTAGGAGTGGTAGGAGGTGAGCATCCATTCTATGTGTAGGAGACTTGTATCTATGATCACAACTATAAAAGGACATGAACATGCATGTGTGTATGATAAAAATAATGACATACAAGAGATCTAGCTAGCATGTGTAATAAAGTGAACATATATGAGCAAATGTAAGCAAGAGTAAAAGAAACCAAGATATGTAACATGTTATGGATGGATGGAATGGAATGCAAGATGGATGATAGAGCCACGTGCCCCCTGGTTGAATGGAATTTTATGCAGCGAGGTTCATTTGGTTTTCCCCCTCAACTATCAAGAATGAACTGTAAATGAGATTGCGTCATTGGGAAATGGTCAAAGATTGTGTATTGTTTCTAACACGTTGTGATGTGTGTGTGTGTGTGATGATATGCGACCTAAAGATGATGTGTGTGTGTGAACCTATAGCCGAAGCATATATCATGATAATATGAGTGTATGAGTGATGATTTAGTGTAAATTTTATATCACTACAAGATGAATAGAGGGAGTGGTGACTTAGCCTAAAGCATGTACCACTACAAGTTGAAAGAATAGGTGAACATTTAGCCTATAGCGTATGTCACTAACCTAGTAATGCCGCATGATAGAAGGTTGAATGATGAATGTGTGAGTATGATAAGGTCCAATTGATTTCTAAAATCTTGGTAATCAAGTATGGACCAAGGAACTAGAGTGCATCATAGGGTAGTCTGTGTTGTGTGTAGAAGAATATGTAGTATGTGTGATGATAAGAAATGACCATATGATGTGTAAGATTTGTAAAATGCAATGTATAGTGTGCAATGCAAGATGTGTAAATAGCCTAATAATGTTAGATTGCACACAATGTAGGATGAGTAGTCTATGATGCTAGACTCGTAGATGATAGGGGTGTGATGCCTATGTGGTGAATACTAGTATGATGTGTAGATGCATAAATGTTGAAATAGTAATGATGTAACTTGAAACATGAAGATGTAGCGTGAAAAATGTGAGATGTATTGTAAGATGTGTGAAGAGATGTAGTATGTAGTACCTATTATGTAGTGTGCGGGGTTCATGTGTAGTATGCCTTCAATAGTCAAGTGTTAACTAAAGCACAAGAGCATGTCATTGGGTAATGACTATGTTAGTATTAGTGTGATGAGCATGCAATGTGATGAGGATATGATATGCACAGGCTATAAGTATACTATGTTGTTATGTATGATGATGCTAGGTTGGGGGATGTGAATGTTCTGCTCCCGAATGTGGAAAAGGAAAGGTGTAATCATGTAATGTCATCTAGAATATCGTCACTTTTAGGGTTGTAGTTGAATGGATAAACATTGGTTACTTGATAGGAAATAGTGTCGGTTTGATCTCTTAATGAGCCATTGAGGCGCAAATTGTACATACCCATGGCATATTCCTCATCAATGAATGGGGAGGTGGATAACCATTTGCATACCAATGAGTGATATTTTGCATATGTTGGGGTTAGCACACCGGTTGTATAGATATATTAATAAGATCTAAGCATATAAGCAATCAATACAAAAATAAACAAGAAGAAAAAAACACAAGATTTAACATGGTTCACCCAATGGGATACATCGAACAAGAAACAAAAATTTACTATCACGGAGGAAATGCAATGAAGATCTATAATCTTCCACACCTTCTTGGATGTCATGTACTTTTTCTTTATAAATTTCTCTTTTTCTCTCTAAAGGAAACTTAATTTAAGTCTCAATGAATTCTCTCTTCTAACCCTATATGTATGCTTATATATGCATCTACAATCTTAGGGAACTTTAGCTATGCAATTAAAACCATCAGATTCACTTTACAACTAAATCTAGATCTAATTCTCGTAACTTAATTATAGTAGTCACGCACAAGCAAGCGATGTCGATTAGCTTTAACCAATATTGGTTCCTCCTTGTCCGACCGATACCAGTCCTAGGTGACCGACGTCGGTTACTTATGTATGTTTCCAAAAATTTCTATAAAATCATGCCAAGTGAAGTAATTAAGCTCCAAAAGTCAACAATATCCCACTTGGAGATAAATTGCTACACTATATCGTACATCTCCATCCTCTCGATCCTTTCCTTAGCATGTTTCTCCCTCCTCAAGTATCAAACTCGAAGACCAACAAAAGTGGAGTGTAGCTCCAACTTCTTCTTTACCATGACTTTATTAGCATATACATAGGGTTCTCCTTTGTATGAATTTTATCCAACTTCAGTTGCCCATCCTCCAATACTAGTCGTATGAAGTGATAACTCAACTAAATATGTTTCTGTCTAGAATGAAACACTGAGTTCTTTTTCAGATGAATTACACTTTGACTATCAATGTACAATCTACAATCCTCATTATCCTTTCCCAAATATTCCATGAACCCGCTCATCCATATCATCTCTCTTGCTAGCTTCACGTAGCCGTAACATACTCAACCTCTGTAGTAGACAGGGCCACAACCTTCTCCAATCTAGAAATCTAGCGAACTTTCGTGCCACCTACTGTGAAAACATATCCAATGGTGCTCCTCCTACCATCCAAATCACTAACAATGTCTGAATTCACATAGCCACATAAAGAAGTATCTGAACCTCCATAGGATAATTTCATGTCAAATGTCCCTCTCAAATGCTTGAGAATCCATTGGACTACTTTCTAATGCTCTTTACCTAGATTAGCCATAAATCTACTCATAACTCCCACTTTTTGTGCAATGTCCTGTCCGGTAAAACCATAACATACATCAAACTCCCAAATTTTTAAGTATACGAAACTTATGCCGTGTACTCAACCTCCTCGTGTGATGTAGGACATTGATCTTTGCTTAATTTGAAGTGTCCAACCATAGGTGTACTTACAGGTTTTGAATTTTCAAATTAAACCTTTCCAACACCTTAGTGATAAAATGCTCCCGAGAAAATATAAATTCCTATTTTTCCTATCTCTGTGAATTTTCATGCCAAGGATTCTCTTTGCAGCTCCCAAATCCTTCATTACAAATGTGTGAGCTATCTTTTCTTTAAGCTCACCAATGTCTTGCATACTAGATCTTACAATAACCATATCATCCACATATAGTTAATGAATAACATAGCTCCCATTTATAATCATCTTGAAATAAACACAATGGTCAAATTCACATCTCAAATAACCATGATCATGCATGAAACTAGAAAAACTCATATACCATTACCTTGGAGCTTGCTTGAGCCCATATAGACTCTTTTCAATTTGCACACAAATTTCTTCTTACCCTTGACTTCATACCTAAGCCACCGATTTATGTAAATCTCTTCCTTTAAATCACCATGAAGAAATGATGTCTTGACATCAAGTTTCTCTAAATGTAAATCCTCTCCTGTAACTAAACTCAATAAAATACAAATAGAAGTCATCTTAACAACAGGAGAAAATATTTCACAAAAGTCAATACCTGCTTTCTATGCAAATCCCTTTATTACAAGCCTTTCCTTGTATCTCTTCTATCCACCCTCTTCTTCCTTGATCCTGTAAACCCACTTGTTCTGAAGTTCTCTTTTACTTGCTGGAAACCTAACAAAATTACATGTCTAGTTCCTCTCTAAGGAGTCCATCTCCTCATTCATGTCATGCTCCCAATGCTTGTGGGCTTTATCCTGCATTGCTTATTCAAAGCTTTTTGGCTCACCACTATTAGTTAATAACAAATAAGAAAAGGAAGGTGAAAATATTTTTGGAGGTCTACTTACCTTTTGTGACCTCCACACTGAGATTTGGGGTGCTGGAGGCTCAATCTACTCATCCTATATATTTGTATCTACTTTTGATAGTGACCGACGTCGGTCACCTTCCGCGATTCCCGTTCGGATAAGCGACGTTGGTTTTCTCTTACGTAACCAATTTGAGGTACATGGGAAAGATGTCGGTCGGGGATAAATTGATACCAGTTACTATGTAAGCCTATTGGTGTTAATTTTAAATCCGAGAGTTCATTTTCATCCACAAACTTCTCCACCGGTTAACCTTTGGGCACCAAAACTTGATCCCTGTACATTCTCTTTTCATTCCAATCAATGTCATGACTCTTAATTATTTTAGAACCTTCTAAATACAAAAAAATGAAATCCAAAATCACCATAGCCATAACCAATGAAAGTACATCTTTGGATTTTGCATCCAATTTATTTCTATTTCTTTATCAATATGCACAAAAATTTATGAGCCAAATACTCTAACAAAATAAAGATCTACCTCTTTTCTAGTACAAGATTCTTACGTATTCCACCATCCAGTGCACTTGAAGATCCATGATTAATTAAATAAACCTTCGTGTCTACTATTTCGCCCAAAACTGTAAGGGAAATTTAGCATGTATCCTCATGCTTCTAGCACGTTCCATGATTGTCCTATTCATTCTCTCTGCAACACCATTCTCCTATGGTGTTCTAGGAACCATCCTTTCTTTGTGTATTCCATTTACTAAACAATAATCATTGAAAGCCTTATTGCAGTACTCACCACCATTATCAGATCTAAGGCATTTTAAATTTGAATTTGATTCATTTTCCACAAGGGATTTCCATCTTTTAAAAGTTTCAAAAACATCAGATTTATGTTTAATACAATAAACCCATACCTTTCTTGTGGCATCATCAATGAAAGTAACATAGTATTGGGATCCTCCATGAGAAGCTACCTAAGCTGGTCCCCACACATTTGAGTGTACAAGCTCCAATTTATGATTCTTCTTTGTTGCCCCAACTTTGATAAATATCACTCTCTTCTGCTTTCCAAAAATACAATGCTCACAAAAATCAAGATCTACACGTTTTAGATCTGATAACTTACCCTTTTCCTTTAAGATCTGCATTCCCTTTTCACTCATATGGCCTAGGTGATTGTGCCAAATTCTTGTATTTGAATCCAAAGTAGATAGAAAAAAAAAGGAATCAGTAATATAGGTATATAAATACAATGATCCTACATTCTTTCCTCTTCCTACAATGAGAGATCCCTTGATAACCCTCCAAGATTTGATTATGAGTGTAACCATGCAACCAGTTTCACACAATTTTCCTATAGAAATTAGATTTCTTTTAAGGCTTGGAACATGCCTCACATCTTTCAATATCCATGTATTTCCATTCTACAATTTAAGGTGAACTTCACGTTTACTAGTAATATTGAATGGTTCATCATCTCCTAAATAAACATGCCCAAAATTACCCTAGACATAATTATTGAAATAACCCTTATTAGGGGTTGCATAGAAAGAAGCTCCTGAATCTAAAACCCATGACTCAATTTTACTATCCAAGGAGAGAATTAGGGAATCTTGAATTACCTCTTTTATAGCAATCTTTTTCTCTTTACCTTTCTCTACATTCTCTTTGTTTTACTTGAACCAACAATCCTTCTTTGCATGTCCTTTCTTTCCACAATTCTAGCAAGTTATTCCTCTACCTCTGGATTTAGATATTCCATTCTTAGAATTTGATTTCCCATTATTCTTTCTCTTGGATCTCTCCTTCTGCCTTCCCCTTCTTTCTACATTCAAATCATTCCCAGATGATGATTCTCTTGTACTTTTCTGTGTATTTCTTCATTTAGGATTATACTAACCACATCATCAAACTTTAAAACATTAGTAGCAGACGTTGTATTACTAACATTAATTGCCAAGTTACCCCAATAATCTGACAAAGAGCATAATAATAAAAGTGCTTTCACTTCATCCTCAAATGGAATACTAATTTATTTTAATTGATTTACAATAGACCGGAAATCATTCAAATGACTTGATGCAGATCCACCTTCTTGCATCTTTAAATTAAACAATTTTTTCATCAAATAAACTTTATTTGAAGCACTAGGTTTTTCATATAGATTTGCTAAAGATTTCATCAACTCTACCGTAGATATTGCTTGATAATATTCAAAGCCACAGATCTACTGAATCAATCTTATAGATCCCAGAGCCTTTCTATTAAGAATTTTCCATTCTTCATCAGTCATCTTTGCAAGTCTTGCCTTCTCATCCAACGGTAAGTATAGATCTTTCTGATACAGATAATCCTCCACCTGCATCTTCCAAAATTTATGATCACACCCTTCAAATTTCTCTACTCTAAATTTTCTTTCTTCTCCCATTGCTTTTCTCCCTCTCATTCGAATTCCCTCTCGAGTAAATCTATTAACACACATTTAATAATTTTATGCCCTTAGAATAACCTTATAATCCCTTGTGCATCACTTATCACCCAAAGAGTGTTGGATGCTCACCCGATGTGCGCCGTAAACCGAGACCCTCCTTTATGTGAGCATTATGAGAAGATGTTGTCATTGATGACAGATTAAGTGCAGAAAATTAAATGATCATGCATACATTTTAAAAGCATAAGACGAGTCATTTACACCAACATACCCATTTAGATACTAAAATAAACACCATACAAATAGTAGATCTGATCCATAACATAAAAAAGGCACTAGGGTTTATACCCATGAACAATATATAGAAATGAACCATATATTCATTTTGATCATAGTTTAGTGAGGACATTACATTCACAAGAGCCATAACAAACCAATATAGAGATCTAACTCAGGTATAAATAGTTCTATCTATTCTCCTTATTACAAAAATTTAGCAGATCCATCCTCCTAGATATGTTAATATCCTATAGTCCTTGATATGATAACCCCAATCCCTAAAACCTTGTATTATTTCTATAGAGCTTCGCCTTTCATCCTTTCTATGATGATCTTGAAGCTTCCTTCATCAACCCATACGGTGAATGCTCTCTCTAAAATGGTCCTCTCTCCTTTTTCCCTTTTTCTTCTACCCAAGCATCTCTATAAATAGGTCTAGCACCCACCACCATGCCTTCCTTCAAGATCAGATTGGTTGCCAAGTGTCAAGGTGGCCCTTCAATGAAGCATGATTCTTATGATTTGAGCTCTCCACTTTCTTCAATGATGTCTTTCGAGAATGTTCCATGTGTGGAATATTCATTCCTTGACCACTAAGTCACCAGGTTGGCACCTTATCCACTTAGCACGCATAGTTGACTCACGTTTTTCTCAAGTACCTCTTGGAAGGACGAATATGACTAAGTCCTAAAATCCTTTACTCTGTCTTGCACACGCACCATGGTTTCGATAAACCCTTCTAAAAACTCGTCTGTGTGCTTTTCCTCGCTTGCCCATCCTCTTCATTGGTACCGCGCGCACATGTGCCCTTTGGAACTTAGTCAATATTCTTAGGCCCAACATCACCCCACACCAAGCTTTTTCTCCGTCCTCAAAAACATCCTCTCTAAAGAATAAAGAATGGTGGGAATTTGAATGGTTAGAATAAAGAATGAAGAATGAAGAACGAGAAATGGAAGAAATAAAAAATGGTGGAATGAAGAAGAATTTTTTTATTGTTGTAGAATGAGTGGGAAATCCTTCCTTATATCTACCTCAATCTTCTCTCAAGCCTCCAACTCACCCTGTGCCTATTGACAAAGGTTACCTACTAATGTGCTCACCTCTTCAAAGCCTAGTACATCACCCTTAGCATTCAGCGTATCAATAATGTTTTCCAACTTCTTGTTGAGGTCATCCAACACATCCAACCTGCAGGTGATTTGGGGATAAAATTCCTTAAGCCAGTTTTTTATCGAGCTTCTTAGGGTCTTGATGGATTTTGAATTCTTGTCTACCTCAGCCAAGATCTTATCCCACTCTACCCTTTTTCCTTTATTCTTCTCCTAAAACTCCTTGAGGTTTGCCTCATGCGTATCAACTAGAATGCTTGCTACTCTATACTTATCAACACAATTATCATAAGTAGCTTCAATTGTTTTGCATAGATGGCTTTTACAGAGGTGAGGAGCTTGGTGTACCAACCGACTATCTCAACAACCTTCTTCTTTTACTATTTCTCATGGCATGCCAGTGCTTCCTCAACCAATTCCAATGCGAGTGGCTGCCTTTCCATTGTAAGGATGCAAGTTAAATCTTCTAAGCATTGCAAGGTCGATTCATATTTCTACTTAGGTGGTGCTAGGTCTAGATGATTCAAGACAATAGCATTTGTAATCATCTAATTTTTATTATATACCTCACACAACTTTTCCTTTTCCTCCCTCAACTCACATCTTAACTATGTGTTGATTAGTTCCTCCTAATTCAAATCCTTTCTCTTTTCAATGAGCTCTTCCTTTTTCTTTTCCAATTCCCCCTCTAGGAATCTCACCTTGTCATTCCTTCCAAAGAGTCTTGCCTCAACCTTGACTGAAACCTTGTTCAGTGCATTACAAACTTTCTCATCGAACAAATGTTGAGAATTTACCAGTTGGTTTATTCCTTCGGTCTTTAGCACCTTCATCAGCACCCCTGGTTAACTTTGAACTCAGGCTCGTCGACATGGGACTGAAATGCCCAAGATAGCATTTTCCTGCTTCATGGGTATGCACCTTCTTCTTCGAATGAAGACTTTAACAGAGTTGTGTTGTAGGCACGGTGCTTCGAACCCCGCATGTAGTACCTTATTTGGATCATGGATATAACTCATTCCCTATCCTTGCGCTACTACCATACTCTTTCCCCATGTGCGCGCTGCCTTTAGATATCTCACTGCTAAGCTAGGATCTCCACCCATGCTTCCATACTCCTTCCCTATGATTTCCTCCTCTATTAACTTGAGTATCTCATCAATGCTCTGCTCCACTTATTGCTCCACTAACCTCTCTCTGTTATGTCCTCTACTTCTCTCTCTGCAGCCTCTTCTATCTACTCTTTGGTGAGGTTGGGGTCCTCTCGATCCTTAGTATTTAATTCTTCACTCTCACATTTTCCTTGAGCTCCTTCTTCTTCTTCACCCTTTCCCTCACTTATTTATTCCTCGAAGTCATGTACATCATACATGGGATGGTCTGAATCTTTTCATCCTCGTCGTCATCTCTTTAGCCCCTATAGGCCTTTAAGCTCTCCATATCCTCTCGAGTCTACCTTCCCCACTACCTTCTATTTCTTCTTAACTAGGGATTCATTTTCCTCCTCAACGGGAGATTACTTTCTAGGTGACGATTCTTGTTCTACCATTCCTCAAGTGTCTTTTTCTTCTCCTTGATGGGATACTTCTTCCCGTGTGCGTATGTGCTTGGTGCACCCACATTGTGTTTTACTGCACACTTAGTGTTTTCTTCTCTGGTACCTCTTTCTCCAGGGTCTCTTCCCTTTCCCTCTTCTTTGGCATGACCTTCTTCCTACTAGTGGGATCCTTTAGGATGGAGACATCATTATCCAAGTAAGCGCCCTTTTCATACTTGGGCTTAATGGATAAGTTTACTCTTGTTATGGTCCTTCTTGCGATTGGCGGTGTCGGGGTTTTGTCATATGCACCTCATGGGAGACATAATTCTCCACATAAGCACACTTCTTTGGGTATACGAGCTTTCTCCACAAGTAACAAATGTGGTCCTGGTCTACCTCGCTAAGGTCGAACCTTAGTCTTTTATCTTATTTGAAGTGGTTGACCCCTCCTTGGAAATACTTGTGCGGAGAAAGAGAAAGGAAGTTTGCAGCATGGACTCTTGGTCCCATCTGACATAGTGAACTTGCCAATGCATAAATGTTGATAGATAACAAACACATCTTCTCTATTTACTAGTGCTAGCAAATGTGTTGGTATCCTCCACTTAGCCCCGAATGCATCGTGCATTCACTTGTACTATTTCTCCGGGATCGCCTTTTGGGTGGTCATCATGGTGTCACATGTGTATATTTAAAATATTTTCATGGGGGAGGGATATTCATCTGGATACTCCCATATGAACTTCTCTAGCCCATTGGGCACTCTAATTTCTAAGAAGATGATGGTGAGAAGAACATTGCCAAACATTATCTTCTCTCCTTCTTGCATGACATTGATGATCTCTTCTGCAATATAGGTAGACAGGTTATAGATGGTCCCTTTTGAAATTTTACGGCATACATTCAACCATGCCTTATTTATTTATGTCCACCTCTCATGACCATTCATCTTGGTTACTAGATGTACGACCATCCTCATCATGGGGTCGGAGATATCAGGAATGTCAAAGTAGCGAGACCCCTTCTTATAGTCATACTCTTCCACGGTCTTCATTAAAGCCTCTTTATCCTCCATGTCATCATCCGGTGAATCTCCTTCATAGATCAAACCGATAAACTTGGAGATGAGATGGGGAGTTATGCACATTCTTTAGCTGTAAAGTAAAAGTGGTCCTCGTGCACGCGACATCAACTATTGGTATAACTTCTCAGGGCTTTCTAAAATAGGAAAATCAAATAGTTGCAGCAGCCCAAATTTTTCCAATTTTACCTTTATCTCAAATCGTAGATTGACATCTCCTCGATGTCATCTTATACGTAACACGAACCATCTCTAGCACCATTTACTTTTTGTGTTACTTGTGCAATGATTATAGTCAATCACAACCATCTTCCTCACATGGGATACCAATTATTTCCCAAGTAACACCCCATATGGGTACAACATCTCTACATGCCATTTGTTATCATGCAAAGTTGACAAGGGAAATTTTGTAGGTAACCATACCAGATTTTGTTCTGGTTCCTTGTCAAGGTCCCTCGGCGTTCAGAATGGTGCGATTTTGTTCATGCAACACAAAAATTATTTGTGCCCCCTTCTATTCCTTTGGCACACCCTTTGGAGTGTTAACACAATAGTTGTTGCGCCTCCTGTGATGCGCCTTTCTCGCATGTGCCAAATTATCAATAGCAAAATGTTGTGCCCTCAGTGGTGCACTAAAGCACTCAAAATCCCATTATGATAGTCCCGATTTACGCCAAAGGTGCAAATAGTTTCTTCTTTGACAGACGCATAACCGTGCCAAAGGGTGTAAATATTTTCATGTTGACATACTTTTTGGTGTGCCCTTTGAAAAATTTGGTGGCACATTTATTGCGCCTTTTGCTATATATAGGCGCATCCGCCCTGTCATTTTCACGATTGAAAAACACGTGAAAATTTATTCCTCTACACCTGTTAGCACTCTGTCATCCTCGTGTCGTGTTCATGGACCCCACTTCGTTTCTCTCATTCTATATATTCCGGGTAAGTGGTCCTTTCTTTTCTTATGTTTTTGTTTTGGTTTGGTTGTTTGTGGGATTATAATAAAATGAATCTGAAGAAACCATAAACCCCTCCACTGTTTTGCATTTTCCCTCCCAAGCCAGTTTTACCCTCCTTTCAGATCTGCTGGCCTGGAGGGCTTTGTCTCAGAAATGAACCCAACAGACCTCTTTGCTCTGTTCCCCTCACTATCAAATCATGTCGATAAGGCCTAAGAAATCACAAACCTGTCCAAGAAGAGAGAAAATGTAAAGTTGTTACATTTCCACTCGCGGTTTTCCTTTGGTGCAATCACCATCCTTGTTGCATAAAACATAGTCACGCCAAGAGGGTGCACTGTCCTTGCCTGCAACATGCATCCTTCCTACGCCAAACAAAACTAAGAATCCTTACACAGTGCGGCGTAATCCTGCTTACACCAACAAAGTTTGTTATGCAATCTCTTCCTGCGCTGCATGCCAAAGGCCCCCTTGGCACACATAAAGTTAGTGATACACCCTTTAATGCTGCGCCCCTTGGTGCACCAAAATTCCCTGCAACATGTCCCATATCTCATGCCATTGGCGCATCCTGCTCCCATGCAACACCAAACTTATTTGCACCTAGTTGTAAACCTTATATAATGGCACAAGTGCAAATTTGTCTACAACAACATTGATGTTATGTGTAAATTTCTGTGCCCTACACCCTTTGGTGTTGTTTTCTTCCTTGCAACACTCCATATCAGTGCGCCATACTTTTGACCCTGCAGCCTGCAATATTCCTATGCCTTGCGCTAGAAGCTTTTAAATTGCTAACTCCTCATTCTATAAAGCTTTGATGGAAGATCGACAACTAACATGGCTCTTCTACGTTGGACTTCGCTCCTTCTTGCAGATCAGCAACTGAACTCAGATTCACATATGTCAACATCAAGCAAAAGGCCAACCAAGTCAAAGGGTAAGGCCAAACTCATGGAGGAAGAGATGAAATACAAATATCAAAGGGTCAGAATGCCCGAGTCCCAGGCAGAATGTGACTTAGACATCAGAGATTCCGAACTTGGCCATATAGACATGGAAGATTTTTGGGCTAGAACCAGAAGGGTCACAGGTAGTCCTTGGATGGACAAACTGGTGGGCAGTGGTCTGCATTTTGCTAGGGGAATCCCCATTAGTGCAGTAAATAATGAGTTCATGATGGTGGTGGCCCACTGCTATAACAAAGACACAAGGTGTGTCGAGAACGAAAAGGGCGAGGTCATAATCAACCTCACTGCCTGACACTTTGAGATCATGCTAGGCATTCCCCACCACTGGAATTTTGTGGCTATAAGCCAAGAAGACTGCATCAAGGCATGGGAGGAAAACGAAGACAAATGCATGCAGTTAATGAACGAAGTGTATTTGAAAAATAAGAAGGTAATAACCAGATGGCCACAGGTTATTCACCACAGTGACTTCTCTGAGGAACTGAGCGATACCATTACATTCCTAAGTAGGGTATTTGGGCTTTCTGATGCCCATTACTTCCACAAATGGATGCTCAGGTATCTAGAAACAATGAATAAGAACATGCCTGATCAGCGTTTTGAGTGGGCAGAGATCATCAGCAACACCATCTCTAAGCAGCTCCAATAACTCACCACAACGGGAGGTTCTACATGAATTCCTACGTAGTCTACGCTGCAGCCTCAGAGAGAGACTATCTAGCACTGAGCCGATGCGGGGTGTGGCCCCAGGTAAAAATATATGAATACTACCCAGAATTGAAGCTGGAGAACAACATCCCATAGTTCACCAAGATCAATGATGCCTTCTTCTATGGCATCATCTGCCTATTGAGGCCCAATATGACTCATGGTCGAGATGACCAAGAGCATAGTCATGACAACTAAGAAGTGGGGGGTGTTATTTACGTAATTCCCCACATTCACCTATCTCAGAGAAAATAACTTCTTGGGAGAGCCTACCAAGTTACCGAGGTATACAGGCCCTAAGTTGATCTTGTTGGAGCTGTCCAGACAGCTCATAACATATCACGAGAAGTGCCTGAAAAGGAAGAAGGGTGGAACTCCTTTCCCCCTCACAGTGGGAAGGTACACCTGTACTTCTCACACCAAGGCCCGAGAAATGTTTGCAGAGCTGGAACTGCTTAATCTAAAGCACAATTTCCCAGCAAGGCCAACCTTTGATCCACGGAATTACCTCCCAAAGGAAAAACTTGATCTGATCCACATTCCACAGATCGAGGACATCTACATCGACCTATATCATGAGGTCAAACTCAGAAGAAAGGACCACTCCCACCTGGCCCTAGCAGAAATTATTCAATATGGCGTGGCCATTGTTCCAAAAGCTTTCCAAACAACCGATCAAGAAGTTGATCAGGTATATCTAGATACGGATGGGGACAACTGGCCATTTTCTCGAGATTGATAGAACAAAGGCACCTCAGATGATTGAGGAGAGGGTTAAGGGCACATTATAGCGCATAGAGCATTGGTGCAGAATGAATGGCCTCATCTACCTTGGAGTAGATTTCACCACATCCCCTTTGGGCAATGCACCTACAGTCGAAGCATTTTCCGAAGGGAAAGGTAAAGATAAAGAGGGAGAATCGAGCTCCACTCAAGAAGAAGCTCCTGAGAGCCCTCCTCCCGCCGCACAGGAACAGGTTGTAACCCTGGTACCTCCGGAGAAAGAAGCGGCAGAGAGTGTTCCAACAGGCACATCCACTCAGGATGTTGCCACTGCTACAACTGTTGAGTTTCCTTCCATCCCTTCTCCCTCCCTTGTAGTAGTGTCTCCTCCTCCCGTGAGCACTTTCTTGGCCTCTCTCTTGATGCTTCCACCATGTGTCTCGACCCATTTCCCCTCATCCACTGCAGCTACTCCCTCTTCCACCTCTGGTCCCACTCCCTTAAGTCCAGCATGGATCTCCCAGCACCTGAGTCAGCATAAGAGGAAAGTCCCCATTACACCTATGGACTTTTTGTCATCCCAACAAAAGGGGCTAAGAAGAAAAATCCTATAACCCGCTTCTCTCAGAGTGCATCGGAGAAAGAGTAATGGAGATTGCGTATCTCGATCCCACAAAGGATAAAAAGGATCTGTCCCCTACAGATTATACAGTGATGCAGGTCACAATGGGAATGTCATCCGAGATCCTTCAAGGAGAGGCCCTATCTGTGGTGGATTCCCTTTGCAAGAAACTTCAAGAAGCAAAGGAAGAGAAGAGGCTACTAAAAGAGCAGAATAAACATCTTCTCCATGCCCTACAGAAAATGGGCAATGCACCTCCTACAACTGCCACTGAAACTCCTGAGGCCCTTAGTCAGGATAAGATAAATGAATACGCCAAGATTGGCAAACAAGGCATGGCAGTATCCACCTAGAGAGACCAGATCCTCAAAGACAGCAAGGAAGTAATCGTCAAGTTCACCGAGCTATATCAGAACATTGATCGGGTGAACAAGGAACTCCAGGCGATCGCAGGACCTATCTCCAAAGAGTTAGACCATGCTAGGTTGCAACATGAGACATTCCAGAAGATGCTTGACTTTCTCATCAATGATTTAATTAAATTCGAGTCTTGATCACCCCAGAGTACCCAACAAAATCCTTGCTTCTTTGGACTACTAGGTCGATCAGATGGAATTTGTCCTGGAGAAGATAGACAAGGTCAAGGAGGAAGCCCTGGATGCAATGCATCAAATGGAGCAAATTGTCCTAAGGATGTCTCTGAGCTTGCTCACTCCATCATTCACCTTGAGGAAGGAAGATGAAACCATCTGGATCTTCAAAGAGATCATCTCGCAAGGGTTAGGGCCAGAAGCTACTTTTGACACTGAATCCATCAATAACCTTCTGGCTACCACGATTTTGTGGGGTACCTGATGGAGGCAGGTAATGAATACTTCAAGCTCCCTAAAAAATTCAGAGATGAATGGGAGACTTGTGAAGTCATCGGTGATCATACCAAGGGTCCTGCCCAGGATCAACTTCAGCCAATGGTCAGCAAATTCATGGAGTACCGGGCTCAATTCCACATTACCTCTCCTGAGCAGAAGCAAGATACTCCCTTCCAGCCACGAGACAACGATGAATAGCCTTCCTCCTCTTGGCTTTTCTTTTGTAATATCTAAAAGTATGTTGGCACAAATGATGACATCATCCATGTTGCACCATGGGATGTTGTCATCCACCAAGTTGTCCCAAAAGTCAACAGTTGACTTTTAGATATTTTGTAATTTTTGTAATTAGTTGTTGGTTTCTTTTTGCCTTCTCTCTTCTCCTCCTTCTATATATACTGGAATCTTTGAATGTGTTGTATATGGAAAACAAGACGAAGGCAATGCCCATTGGTTTATTTAAGGATGCGGTTATCACTATTTAAGGGGCCAAGTTCACTTTGGATACTTGAAGTCTTAGTCTTAGTCGATGTGATTACCTTTCTAGCATTTCTTGGGTGCCCCTGGTGTTACAAAAACAATGTTGACCTATGATTTAACAAGGGGTATATCAGTTTTAAGAACAAGGAGGAACGGGTCATCATCCCCTGGTGATGGGAAATTAACGCCTTATACTGAGCTCTTGGGAGAAGAATTCCTTGACAAAATCTATGTGCACTCTATTAGAGACCCCAGGTAATTCATTCTACAGAAGGAGTTATCTAGTTTGAATATGCTCATTTTATGAGTGATACAACTATCATAGCATGTGACAATTAGGTGCACAAGACTTACAAATTAATTGGGCGATAGTTGAGAGGATCAGTGATAAGGGTAACAAAATCATGCTCGGTCAAGCACCTAGGAGGAAAGAAGTTACGAGAAATGGAGGCTCGGTGGAAAAATGATAACGAAAGAAGAGGTATGCTCAGCTATAACTTTGCTTGGGACATGATGTGTTGGTGGGCGACACATTGTGAGAGCCTTATAGAATGGTGGGATGTGAGAACCACATTCTCTGTTAGGTTTTCTAGAAGCAATGTGCCCACTGTCATACAAGAATACCATGGCAAAGAACCCACCTTATGTCATATCCAAGCATGTGAGAAGGCTTAGATGGAAGGTACAAAATCTTTACCACCTTTGTTATGGCTTCATAAGTTATATTCTTCCTTACAAGGATGTGTGCACATATGGTACATTCACTCGAAGATGTGCCATCAGACAGGGAATTGGTAGGAGTTGGCGGCTAATCTCATTCAAGCTTTTGAGTATCGGAGTACAAAGCCATCAGTGGATAAGGCGTTGTAAGTGGTCAAGCGCCTTACAATGGGAAATAGTGCTATGGTGGAAGATAGGATACTTGAGCTATTAGGTGAACCTAGTTTGGAGACACATTTTGATGAGGAAGAATCAAGAGACACAACTTGAGCACACGTGCATGGAAAAGGAAAAAAGAAAGATGGTCTATGTGATAGATGGTGAAGAAATGGAGAGTTTGGATGTTAACCATTCTAAAGGTACACGTGAAGTTAGGGATAACACTGATGAGAAAGTGCACACCTACCATGAACCCTTGAAGACAAAGAAGGTTAACATTGGTTTAGAGGCAGAACCTAAGGAAGCTATCATTGGAGATTATTGGTTAGAGAAATAATTTTCTAAGATCATTGACCTTTTATGTGAGTTTTAGGATTTGTTCCCATGTGGGTACCATGAGCTCAAAGAAATTCACCACTCCTTAGGGAAATGAGGATCAAGTTGAAGGAAGGTGCGTTCCCGATTCAGAAGATACCTTATCGGATGAATCCAAATTTATGCGTCACGGTCAAGGAGGAGATATATAAGATGATTTCATTAGGAATTATTAAGGCCATTGAGGAATCAGAATGGGTAATTCCAATGGTTATAAGAATTAAGAAGGATGGGACAATAAAGATCTATGTTGATTACATGGAATTGAATGTAGTGTGTGTCATTGATCCTTTTCAACCCCTTCACTAAATAAATTACGGAAGGAGTAGGTAGGCGCGAGGTTTATTATTTTACGGATGGGTTCTTAGGGTACCACCAAGTTAGAATTTCAAAGGAAGACCGGGAGAAGACAACTTTCACCAATGAATGGGGAAGTTTTTCCTGCACGGCCATGCCTTTTGGGCTGAAGAATGGGCCTGATGTGTTCTCACACATCATGGTACAAACCTTTAAGGACTTCATCCATAAATTTTTTCAGGTCTAGCTAGATGGTGGATTTGTATATGGGCTAGTAAAGGACCATTGTGAAAACTTAAGGTTGATGTTTGATAGGTGTCGTCATTTGAGGATATCCCTCAACATTAAGAAATGTGTCTTTGTAATGCCATTTGGAACCCTATTGGGGCTTATTATATGTATGGAAGGCTTGTTGGTTGATCTGCCGAAGTTACAATTATTATGAGATTAGGGGAGCCTATTAGTCAGAGCGTAGTGCATAGATTCCTTGGGTATACGGGGTATTTCAGAAATTTATTAAAGGATATGCCAAGATCGTTTGCACCCTTGGAGGAACTACTTAAACACAAGAGTGCCTTTTGTTGGGGAGGGTGAAACATAGGTCATTTGACACATTAAAGGATAGGATTCTTAATGCACCAATATTACGCTTTGCCTCTTGGGATAAGCCTTTCCATGTGCATATTGATTCCTAAGGAACAACCATTAGAGTAGTGCGAAAAAACTGGTGAGGGATTGTTGATCACCCCTTGTGTTTTTCTAGTAGGAAGTTGACACCAACAGAACAGAATTACACAACTACTAAGCACGAGGAATTGTCAATGATCTACGCGTTGCATAAATTTAGGCAGTATCTATTGGCGACACCATTCATATTCTACATGGACCACATGGAACTGAAGTACTTGGTAAACAAGCTCATTTTACAAGGACACATATGCCGGTGGGTCTTGTTATTTTAAGAATTTGAGTTTTCAGTTGTGGTAAAACTAGGAAAGAGTAATTCAGGACCTGATCATTTATCAAGAATTGACTCAGGGGAGGATGCGCAGAGCATTGAGGATACCATGCTAGATGCACAACTATTTAGGTTGTGGCGTGTGCCCTCTGACTTAGAGGATATTGTAGTGTTTCTTAAAATAGGTGTGGCCTAGAAGGAATGAATGATTTGGAGATAAAACATTTTTCTATGATGTTGCACCTTACATGTTGATTAGTGGATATTTGTACAAGTTGGGCCATGATGAGGTTCTATGCCAATGCGTATTAAAACACAAGAACATTGCAATCATGGAGGAAGTGCATGGTGGGATTGCGAGAGGACCTTTGTGTAAGAAATGTAACCACGGGAAGATTCTACTTGTAGGACTTTGGTGGGATAGTATCTACCATGATTATATTTAGTTTTGTAAAGCTTGTGACCATTTCTAGCACCTTGGTAAACATGGATGGAGGGATGAGATGCCCCTAAGACCAATAGCTAGCAATGAACCATTTTAAAAGTGGTAAATTGATTTTGTAGGACCAATCTCACCTACTTTACAAAGGAATGACTCACGTTACATCATCACTTGCACTGATTACATGAAAAGATGGGTAGAGGAAGTGCCTACAAAGAAGTGCATAGTAGTGATAACAACGAGATTCTTATGGAAGAACATAATCTACGGTATGGATGTCCATTGAATTTAACAAATGATAGGGGTACACATTTTCGAATGAAATGTTTAGGATTTTGTTGGCAGAGTTTATGGTGGCCCATCACAAGACCACCCCTTATCACCCACAAGTGAATGGGACTACTTTGAAGCATTTAACAAGATACTAAGTCACACATTAACTAATATTTTTGATGTTGGCAAACAAGATTGGGATGAAAAGGTATCAGTCATTCTATGGGCATACAGGAAAACCTACAAGAGGTTGAACAAGGCCACACCATTTCAATTGGTGTTTTACGCGGAGGCTATTTTGTCGGTTGAATTTATGCTACCATCACTTCGTATAGCATGCGCAGGAGGATTAGAAGATGAACAAACACTCAAAGAAAGGATTAATAAGTTAATGCAGCTAGATGAAAGGTGATCACTTACTAGATGGATTCAAAAGATAGAGAAGGAAAGACAAAAAGCATGGCATGATCGTCATATAAAAAAACAATTTGAGGTAGGGAAAATGGTTTTTTTATATGACTCTAAATTTTTACGCCATCCTAGGAAGTTGAAATTCCATTGGTTGGGACCATACATCATCACCTACATCCTTGATTCAGAAACTTTCCAATTATAAGCGCAAGATGGGATGAGATTACCAGGCCATTTCAATGGGACTAAGTGAATCCCTACTATAAATAAGTCTTCTTTGTGTTTGTAAATAAGGCAGTATTACTAGTTAGCCTAGGATTTCCCTTAATACATTTCTTTTCCTTGTGTTTTCTCTTCTTGTTGCTTATTCCTTTCTATTGTGTTAATTTTACGCACTCTGCAATGATAACCACATTACTTTCAAGGGTTGTGTATGTCCATAGGGTTGTGCATCTGTTTTAGTGTGGGTGGAGTAGAGCTAAGTGAAATAGAGGTTGGAAGTGAAAATTATGTTTTAATGGCCCAGGCTAAAAGATAAAAGGTGCGTAAGGTAGGAAAGCATGCATGGAAAAAGGGGAAGATAAATTTTTGTGTCAAGAAGGCTTTACAAAGACCACGTACATTTGACTACAACAAGTATTCTACCAAGAAAGCGAAACTACATATATTTAGAACAGAACCATATATTCATGTTGATCATAGTTTAGTAACCACATTACATTCACAAGAGCCATAACAGACCAATATAGAGATCTAACTCAGGTATCAATAGTTCTAGCTATTCTTCTTATTACAAAAATTTAGCAGACCCATCCCCCTAGATATGTTAACATTCCTACAATCCTCTAATGAGAACCCCAATCCCTAGAACCTCCTATTATTTCTGTAGAGCTTCACCTTTCATCCTTTCTATGATGATCCTGAAGCTTCCCCTCATCGACCCATATGGTGAATGCTCTCTCCAAAATGGTCCTATCTCCTTTTTCTCTTTTTCTTCTACCCGAGCATCTCTATAAATAGGTTTAGCACCCACCGCCATGCCTTCCTTTAGGAGCAGATCGGTTGCCAAGTGTCAAGGTGGTCCTTCAATAGAGCATGATTCTTCTGATCTAAGCTCTCCACTTTCTGTAATGATGTCTTTCGGGAATGTTCCATGCATGGAATATTCTTTCCTTGACCACCAAGTCACCAAGCTGGCACCATATCCACTCAACACACCTAGTTGGGTCACGTTTTTCCTCAAGTACCTCTTGAAAAGCTAAATATGAATAAGTCTTGAAATTCTTTTCTCATCCTTGCGCGCGCGTCGTGGTTTCGTTAAACCCTTCTAAACCCCCTATCCTACATGGTTTTCCCCATGCACCCATCCTCTTCACTAGCCCCATGTGCACATTCACCCTTTAGGACTTAGTCAATATTTTTAGGCCCAACAACACACAACCCTCAAACAAAGAAGCTTTGATACCAATTTTTGGGTTAGCATACCGGTTATACAAATATATTAATCAAATATAAGGTTATAAGCAATCAATACGAGAAATAAACAAGAAGAAACAATGCACAAAATTTAACATTGTTCACCCAGTGTGGGCTCTGTCCGCCAAGAAATAGCCAATTTATTATCAAAGAGGAAATACAATGAATATTTTCAATCTTCCACACCTTCTTAGATGCCCTGTACTTTTTTCTTTACAAATTTCTCTTTTTCAAGCTTCCACACCTTCTTAGATTTCATGTAGTTTTTTCTTTACAAATTTATCTTTTTCTCTCTAAAGGAAACTTCTCTTAATTATCAATGAATTCTCTCTCTTATAACCCTAGGTTTATGCTTATATATGCATCAACAATCTTAGGGAACTTTAGCTATGCAATTACAACCATTAGATTCACTTTACAAATAAATATAGATATAATTCCCAAAACTTAATTATATTAGTCATGCATAGGAAACCAATTTTGGCTAGCCTTAATTAATATTGGTTCTTCCTTGTTTGATGATGTTGGTTCGTCAACCGATGTTGGTTACTTTGTTTTCCAGAAAGTTCTATAAAAGCATGCCAAGTGAAGAAATTAAGCTCCATAATTCAACAACATATAGCCAAGAAAGAAACTATTACAGATAAATACATGAACAAAGGGCATGGGAAAAGATATGTTTGCATGATCAAGATCTAGAGTGCCCCCAATGTAATCAATCCATGATTTCCCTAATGTGAGTGGAGAAGAGTGAGGAATGCATGATAGATATATTGTAATATGGAAGAAACACAGCCATAAGTAACATTAATAGTGATGAAGCCATAATATAGATGAGGAGTATGAATAGGAGGATAGAGGTCCTCAAAGGTGAAACCGAGTTGAGCTAGACCATTGTGTGAGAAAATAGTATCATTGCAAGTAGGATCAAATGGAATATGTTCCCAATATGAATCATTCATGAAAAGTTTGCAAGTAAATGGTGGGCGTGCTAGCAAAGGCAAGTACATGTGAAGGTGTAGGTGATAAAGTGATGTCCATAGATAGGTCAAACCCCTAATAAAGAATCATAACAGTAGTAGTAGTAGGTGGCATAGAAGAGACTGCATCTATCACACAAATGGCACCTTCAAGTGGTGGCAAGTGAGGTGGTTTATCCATAGGTTGAGGATCATCTGTAGTATTAGTACATGGAATAAGAAGACTAGTATTAGGGTCGCAGTCACAATATCGGAATGGGTCGCGGTCACGAAGAACAATATATTTAATTCCTTCATGGAGAAATTTAACACAATGGTGTACAATAGAAGCAAAAAACTTGCATGACATGAAGCCATGGTCTACCAAGAAAAAATTATAAGAGACTAGGAAATCAATGACAAAGAACACTGTGTTGACAGTTTTGGGTCCTACAGTAATAGGTAATGTAATGTGACCAACACATGGATGAATGGAACCATCATATGCATGCAATGAAAGACAAGATGGACTAACATCATGAGAAGAAAGACCTAGCTTCTCAAGGAATGACATGGGACATAGGTTGAGTTCAGATCCATTATCAATTAAAGTGTGTTTGACACCTACATTCTAAATACAACACATGATATGCAAAGGTGGGTCATTGTCAAAAGTGTGAACATCAGCGGGAGGATTAGATTGGAATGTTATGTGTTGAGAAAATATGTCTACAAAAGTTTGATAGATCGAGTCAGGATGCATATCAACATGAATGTGAGTAGTAGCAAGAAGATGTTGGACTCTAAGCTTTAATTCAAGGTTCACAAGAAAATAATCATTGATTGAGATACCCATGATGACTAGACTCTAAGATGAAAAAGAGTGAGGATCCCGTGTAGCGTAAAGATGGAGTAGAACTAACCAAAAAGGTTAACTAAAATGTGGAATTATTCTAAGTTAATCTAATATTAAAAACAACAATAAATAATAGATAAATACATAAAGAAAATGACACAAGAAATCTAAGATATGAAATGATGAAACCCTAAAGTACAAGAAGGGTTAGATACATCTTAGATGATTCGAAGAAGGTGTTGGGCTATGTCACGTGTTAACCATGAAAAACATGAGGAGGGAATGATCACTTAGAAGCTTGAGAAAGCACATGCCCAAGCTCTCTCGGTTGGACCTGGGCACTGGAGAGGGGCACAGGGCACCCGTAAGCACCACAGTCTCGTGGAAATATATGTTCTTTTCTTATTGCACTAACTTTGTTGAATTGAGTCAAATGTCGTTGCAATACCTACAATAAGGAATCACCTGCAAAACCCCAAGACAAGCATCAAATCCCTAAAAAAATAATGATATGTATGAAGGGGTCATACTTTGTCTCGGCTGGCCACAATGGTGGACTTACTAATTGAGCATTGCACTACATCTCATACCTGATGTAGTTCTATGTGTGTGTTTGTAATCATGCCCTAGGTGCTCTTATGCCAGTCGCACTTTGTGAAAGTAGCGAGTAATAACTATGTGTAGAAACATAATAAAATGGTGGAGGGATTGGAATAAACTTCCCTCCTATGTAGTGTGATGTAGATGAACCAGCCTTATGCCTTTTGGTGGAGCTAGATGGATGCAAATGGAGCATTTGATGAATACAACCTTAGGTGATGATAGTAGTGTTTAGTGTTTGGTCCTTCATTATGATCTCATAACTATATATTTATATGGTTCTTTTGTTTTAATTTCGTAGTTAACCCCAAAAATTCCAACCATTAAAAATATGGAAAGCCCAAATGGCTAGAACGTGCCCAAAAGATGGAGATAAATTAGGAAAAGGCTTAGGGGTGCCCCGAATAGGTCCCGGGTGCACAGGGCACTTGATCAGTCTAGGTGCCCAGGTTAGAGGTAGAATGAAACAAAACAACAAAAATAGATAAAAGTATGTTACAAGGCTGGTAGTGATGACAGAAAGCAAAGTAAAATGGCCAAAGGACATGGGTTAATTCGTATTTTCTTCACTCAAAAACTATATGAAAAGTTGTATGAGACCAGGACTAAATAATACCCAAAGTGCGTGATTTTGTGTATAAAACTATTAACAACCTTTTCTTGTATAGTTATTTTTCATTAATGAATGAACTTCCAAAATAAATTTATAATATAAGCTTATGTAGTGTATTGTTTCTTTCTTAGTTTATGTGTGTCTAGCTCAATAGATAAATTTTGAATACACATTTTCCTTAATTTTTAAGTTTATCAAACTTGATATATCTTCCATAATCACCTCCCATATAGGATTTGCAAGTGAAGATATAGATTTATCATCATATACATCTTGAAAGGGAGCATGAAGATCTCAATTTTTCTAGTGTTGGCAAAACAATATCTTCTGTTCTTCACAAAGAGAATTTCCAACCTTGACTTCTACTTGAATATGGATTGATCTATATAATTAACGTGGATATAAGATTTTCAAACCTATTCCTTCAAATGTTGGAAGATTTAATGTTTAGTTTCCACTATTTATGCCACCTTTCCAATTTTATTATGGTTTATTGATATTTTAATGGATTATGAATATGTTCATCTATTGTCATAGTTTCATAACAAGGTGTGCACAATGGAGGAAAAGAGGTTGTATACTATTATATATTTAAAGCGGTGAAGGAGTATTTGGCATAGTTGCATGGATTTGGATGAAGAATAGGTTGAGTTCTTATTTGCTTTTACAAAGTTGTAAGTTGTTAAGCTGACTATCTAGTTGTAATTGATTGATCCAAGATGTGAGAAAACACCATATATGGTTGGGTGGGAGGACCATATTATTTTAGTGAAATATTACCCCGTAGATAGGGTTGTCTTGTACACTACCATATTCATTATTCTCTATCTCTTTAACAATGTTTTTCATATTCTTTAAGTTTCTTTCCATGATTTGAGTCTTGTATTGTGGGATGTTCCAAGTTTGTGAAGGATCTCCCCATGTACAAGGTTATTTTGGACCAAGTTGTTTAGCTATCATTTTGTTCAATCGGATCTTGAAATCTATTCATGATTCTCTCTATGATTTGCATCTTAGAATTTGGATTAGAATAAAGGATGGGGATATCTCTAATTATTTCATATTCCTATTTTTGAAAACCATAATTGTTAGTAGAACATCCTTAAATATCATATCTATCACAATAAAATTCATTCTTGTGATGTTTAAGGAAACTAAAATCGAATGGAGGAGGGAGTGACATGTTTGTTATACATGAAAGTGAGGGGAAGGATTCCAATGAGGTAAGGAATAAGCTACAACTACCTCAATTCATTAGAATAAGGGAATGGATGGAAATGTCTTGGAAATGAATCTTTTAAATTGAAGTTACCAAGTTCTTTAACAATAAAAAGATTTTAGTTGACATGGATTTTACAATAGTTTAAAAATAAATGTCTTCACAAACTCCAAAAAATAAGGAGACAAAGCTAATAATGAACTTCCTCAAATAAATCTAAATTTATGACAAACACTCTTCTACATTAGAGGTTATAACCATTCTAACCATTCTCTATTTATATGCAATTGAGATATAATATGACATAACAAATATATGTGAGAGCTAATATGTTTTTCCTAACATTCCCCCTTAGTGCAAACATGGTAGAAACGCAATCGCACATTTAAATATAGTATGCCGAAATCTTGCGGCATGCTTGATTCTTGTGGCTCATGATCTTAATCCAAACAAAATGCATCTCTCATCAACCTTGTATGGTTTTCCACAAGATTACCAAAAAAGCAGATATGAACAGAACCCTTCAATTATTCATCTCGTATGGTTTTCTAAATTACCGCTAACCTTTTCAAGACCCATGATATCCATTACACTTGTAGTTTTTCTCTCTAAAAATTGTTACATCAAGGGCTTACATAAGGAAGTGATGCTCATTTATTACACACAATACAACAATAAAAAATTTGAGGATCTAGTCCTCAATATCTTCATATGTAGCCACCGTATGTGACTACTACCACTCGACCATGCACAACATAGATGATCATCATGTTGCCACTAACAATCCTCCTTGGCTTTGGCCAATTTGGTGCAAAATCATTTGACACTAATTCATTGTGTGGCCCCGTCATTAGTGGTTGATGAGTGGATGTTGGTTTTCCTCTTTCCTTCATTTCTTCTATCCTCCAATTAATGTTTTTCTTACTCAACAAATGCAATTTTAAAGTAAATTTGTTTCTACATTGTGATTATTCTTCTCTCCCCTATAATGTGAAAAACTTTATTTTATATATGACATGAGTTACACATAAAACAATTTTTTGAAGAAATTTATTTTATTATTCTACTCCTTTTTATGATAAATGACTATTTTAATAACTTTAAAATGAGCTTTGAATGAAAAGACAATGGACTTTATAAACTATATTTGATTACAAATATAATCATAATAGATCTAATTAAATGAAGATACTGATGCCTAGACTAATTGAAATAAATATTGATAAAATAACTGTTTGGTTCAAACACATCTAACCTAATGACTAGAATAGTCTTCAAAGAAAATTTAAAATGACTCGTATAAATTTGAAACAAACATATAAAACCTAAAATTAAGGTACATATTAAATTTGATGAAAAAAGAATAAATGAAATGATTTCAAACTTTATAGACTAAAAAAACTCTACGAATCTCTTTAAATTAAAGAAATAGTGAACCAACTCACGTAGTGATTCAAGGTGCTTCGGAGGTGTGGAAAAACCAAAGAAAAGTTCGTTGGTGTCAGTTGTGCGGAGTTGGAATGGTGTTGTTTTTAGAGAGGATACTGAGGATGAGATTTTTTATGTTGGTAGCATGCTAATTGACGAATCTATTTTTTCATATCCATCCAAGACCGCAAAATAATCAGAAACCCATTGAATATGTTGCAGGGTCTAGATATATGGAGACGAGATAAATATGCATGGAATAGATGATGTTGATCGGTATTAGCTGCATAGTGTTGTAATTTTGACAGAACTAGATGATATTGTACGGGCTAAGTATTCAGGTTGTTCAAGAGTTAAAACTATATCAAATCTTTGACTACAGTCTTTTCTTCTGCTTGATCCTGTAACCCTACTCATGCAAATGACATCAATGTCGAGCAAGATCCGAGAAGACAGTGATTTTAATCAGTTCGCATATCGAGAAGCAAGGAACACAACTGAGCCAATGTAACACAATGACATGCAAACTGGCAGATCCGTAGAAAGAAACAAGTTTGTATTACGAATGAATCGCAGTCTCATTGAAATCTAAGTTTAAATGTCATTTAATCCAAAATAGGTTAAGTATATACAGATGATAGGATGGATGGATGGATCCTTTGATATAGGGTTATTTACTTTTCTCCCTGAATCGCAGTCTCAAGCTCCACAAAATGCACGATGGGTCCGGAATGGTAACCGACATAAAATACACAAGATAGCCTTAATAAAATCAGAGTAGAACCTAATCTACACAACGTAAGATTATAAAATCAAAGACGTTGATATTGAACTCTTACCAAAATAAATTGTCATGCACCCAGGCAAAGTACATTATAATTTCCCCTTAAAATTTATTTATTTTTAATTGGAGAAATTATTCTCTTTGATATCAAATGAAGAGTTAGGTTCAGACTCACACAACTTAATTAATTCACAGTAGCTTACAAATAAATAACTTCAAAATAAGGATTCAAATCTAATAATGAACTTCCTCAAATCTCTCACAAACACTATTCTACATAAGAAGTTCTAACCACTGTAACGATTCTCTATTTACATAAAACTGAGATATGATATGACATAACAAATATATGTGACCAGTGCTAATATGTTTTTCCTAACAAATAATATGATCAATAAGAATGCACTTAAGTATGAAATTGACACTCATAATATAAAATATAATATATTTTTAAAGTGTCCAAGCGAACTATCTCAATTTAGTTAGTGCCCTCCTAGTGTCAGTAAAGTTTTTGATATGTGTGAACACATAAACAAGATATATAAACAGGAGAGGGGGGTATTAAATCAAAATGAATTATAAGAAACCAACTTCCTAACTAGATAAATAAAAAGCTTTACTCCCTCCTTCTAACACTATTTAAGAAGTTGATTGATATTTTGTAAACACAAATATAAGGAAATGGGGTTTTAATTATTTCTCTCACTTATTTTAGAATTCTATATGGACATAGAGATTAAAGGTACAAATTAGTTTAGGACATATAACTTTAGTTGGTATGTATGTATTCTAGTGTTAACATGTAGAGGGACTTGAGTGTTCGAAAAAACCCATTTATTATATCTCTAATATTTAGATCTTGTTTATCGGATTCACATTCAACTCATTAGAATATGGATCTAAAATCCATATTTACATTGAGTTTCAACTCGTTGGTATTTACAATGGTTTTAAATGATGTAGGAAAGAAAATGATTAGACTTGTCTCTTAAATTATAAATATTACAGAAAAAAAATTATCTTGATCAAAAACAAAAAGAATAAGAGTAATTATATCTTGTAAACATTCCCAAATCACCAAATATACTAGATTTCATAGCACATCTACAAAGTCAAGTGTTAGGAACATCCATTAATGAAAGAAAGATCAACATAACAAAATATATTACCCTTCAAATTCAACATAGATTAGAAGTGCAAACTCTTATTAATAAACCAAAAAAATTATTGTCTAGGTTTGAGAACATGAACCAATAATTAAGAAAAATGACAACTCACAAAGTTGGTAGGAAGCTATAAAACGGCCTCATTGTATTGAATTCAACACTATATAATCTTTACATTAGATTTGCACATATTTATAGAGAAGTGGATTTCTCCATAATCTCTACATGTTTTGGAACTCCCAAAAAGGGTAAATTCTAGTGGAAAATATTCGTTAATTCATGAATATTTCATTTTAAAGCAAATGTTTAGCATATTTTAAAGCATAATGATTAGGACCGATTCACCTAATTTTTGGGTTCAAGTTATTTTTAGGGCCGATTCACCTAGCGTTTACACCAATAGCCTACTATTTTACTTCAAATCACCTTTATTGTGACATTAAAATTCACAAAATTCTCCTTCATATATATACTAATTACAAATTTATAATTATGAATTTGAATTTTTAATATAAAATTCACACCACATTTTCCCCATGATCCCTTTACCAATGTATGTGGTCCCATTGGCAATTATAATCAATATCGATTGCATATTACAAGCATCCAACATTAAGTAATAATAAATGTTGATATGGTATTTTGTTGAAATTGCATAAGTTCGAAATATTGCAAATGCTACTAATCGAAGAACAAGATATGTTATCGGCTGGTAACACAATCAATGTTCTCACCGCTAGCATATACTATGTTATTTTCCAGAAGAGCACAATATATGCTACCATCTCACAACATATAATGTGCTACTAGCCACTAGAACAACATGCTATTGGATGGTAGCATGGTATATTTTAACTTTTGGTACCATAGTAAATGCTACCAACCAAAAACATATATTGTGCTACTAGCCAAAAGTATAGTATATGCTACAAATTGGTAGCACATAATATGTTAATGGCCCATAACACCGACAACACTATGCTACAAATATAAATTTGAGGAAATTTGTTTACTTATGCCATATTTTGCAAGGACAAAAATCTCGTAGATATGATCATTTTCACTACTAACAAAAAAAAAAATCAAAATTCAAAATTTGCTATTCCAAACAATGAAAATTAACATTTTTAGCAAAAAAACACTTTTTTAAATTTTTGTTTGTGTCATATTTTGCATCGAAAAATTTCTCGTTCATACGATTTTTTTAATTGCTATTGTCAAAAAATGATTTATGGAAGATTTCATATGATACCAATCGATAGTTCTTCGGTCAACAACATATGTTGTTGACCAACAGCCTACCGCTTCGACAACATTTGTTGTCCGCCAATAGTTCTATTGGACAACACCACTATCAAATAATTATCCAATCATTAGAAACCCATTTCCTTCCAATTCTCCATGATTTTGAAAGTCATTTTCACACATTTTCCAACTAATATCTATGAGTTTTTAGGAGGGTCTTAAAAATTTCCTATCCTAAAATTACTAATATAATCCTAAAACTACTAGCTAAATAAAGCTAATTAAAGCTATGAACATATCATAACAAGAACATGCTCCCATTTTACACTGATTTGTTCCAAAATTAGACCAACTTACTCCAAAAAAATAAATATACTTGGTCAAAAACTAGATTTATACTCAAGTTGACTAATTTGGCATTCATAATCATTCTCCGATTAAACATAGACTCCGAGTTGGCTATTTCTAACTTTCTACTTTTGAGGTGCATTATTATCAAATTTTGAACTCTAATAACTCTAATCAAGCTATAAATAACTCATTTGGTTTCTTATGTACTTAATCAATTGAATGGTAACCAAAAATAGCCCCAATTTATCTTCTTTATCTCTATTTTATGTGTTTAACTCTTTTGGGTTGCTCTCAAACATTATTTTTTTACCAAAATAATTAAAAAGTTAATTGGTCACTCTTTACATTATTACTTAATATAATTTTGAATTTAACTTAATGAAGTAGCCTTTTATTTTCTTAAAAACCTTTGGCTTACCTCGCATGTGTCTCCATGCCCCTATTTAGACTTTGATTATATTGTATATACGTGTCTTCACCTTAATTTGTGTGGGTTTGAACTCTTAACTTTACTAACCCGGCATAACTAAGACTTATCGATGGTGGACACGTGGGCATCTTCTTGTGTCTTATAAAATTGACCGTTGTTCTATACCCAATAACTAAATTAGAATCTCCTCGCAACGTGACCGTTAGCGTCTTAAACCTTAAAATTTATGAATTTAGCTCTTGTTAAAGGCTGGCAAGTTAGACTAATCAGTATCACTATGCAACTAAAACCTGGGAGTTTCTGTATTCTTGTTCCTCTTATCTATTGACTCATAGACCCGGTTTGATTTAAGGATTGGATCCTTATCTCTACTCTATTTAAACCCAACAACTCACCAATATTGGACATGTGTATGTCATCGGTGGCACTATGTAATGCGGAGTTTTAAAGATTTCCTCACCATCTTGCTAATGGCAGACATGTGTGCGTAATTGGTTAGCTCACATTATTTGAAACTTTGACAGATTATTGTACTTATATTAAGTTAAAAAGTGTTGGTGGCTGACACATGTATGATATTCACATCCCCAAACTTTTTACATAGATTGATGATCTGATTAAATTTGACGGATTGGTTTTGATAGGCACTGGGGCACTTAATCAGCACCTGCAGATATATTAACCATTGTGACTCCAAACCATTCAAAATCTAACTCTTAGATTTATGTATTCCCGCACACACAATGAATAGTTAAGATAAAACATAAAATCACGCTTATTGAGATAAATAAAGAGTTAAATCTAGAGTTAATGCATGATTTAAGATTTTGAGTATAGTCAAGTAAAAACGTAAGTTGAACTTGGGATTTTAGTGGATTTAAACTAGAATACACAACCACAAACTTTAAAAACATATTAAATAGTAATTTGAATATATAATTTTGAGTTTTTAAAACATTGTTAGAGATATAAATAAATTACACTTTGTTATCTTGATAGGTCAACTCAAAATGAAGAAACCAAAGTTCTTTTGGTTAGGTTTGGAGGCTCAAAACTTGGTTTTAATCTATTTGCGAGAAGGGAGTCTCCATTTTCTCATCATAAGGGAATGGGAGTGTTGGTAAGAACACATACCTTCCATCCTACATTAGTTTTCTAAGTTAATTCACAATAATCAAGTGGTTATTATTAGTGGTATTCCATTTAGGATCTTCCATCGCATTAGCTCTAAAAAACAGAACTTCACTTAGTACTAGTGTATATACAAATTAGTTATTTTTTTCTCATGATATGCATCATAAGAAATATCTTTTGGATGCATCCATGCATAGGTTTCATATATCCCACACTCTTCTTTTCGGTCACATGTAGTACTTATAGGACACATTCTCCTAGATTTTTGACGTAGTCTCTTTACATGAATACTACTCATCATGTGTCTTCTTACCCCAACTTTTTCATGCCTCGACCCCATGGCTTATATAAATATCACACATTAGCATCCTTTGTCTCATCGACACTTATGGGGCTTGCACCCATCCACCCATTATGTGTGATATGATGCTTCTTGAGGTCATTATGTAATGCGGAGTCTTAAAGATTTCCTCACCATCTTGTTAATGGCTAACATGTGTGCGTAATTGGTTAGCTCACATTATTTGAAACTTTGACAGATTATTGTACTTATATTAACTTAATAAGTGTTGGTGGCTGACACATGTATGATATCCACATCCCCAAACTTTTTACATAGATTGATGATCTGATTAAATTTGACGGATTGGTTTTGATAGGCACTGGGGCACTTAATCAGCACTGCAGATATATTAACCATTGTGACTCCAAACCATTCAAAATCTAACTCTTAGATTTATGTATTCCCTGCACACACAATGAATAGTTAAGATAAAACATAAAATCACGCTTATTGAGATAAATAAAGAGTTAAATCTAGAGTTAATGCATGATTTAAGATTTTGAGTATAGTCAAGTAAAAACGTAAGTTGAACTTGGGATTTTAGTGGATTTAAACTAGAATACACAACCACAAACTTTAAAAACATATTAAATAGTAATTTGAATATATAATTTTGAGTTTTTAAAACATTGTTAGAGATATAAATAAATTACACTTTGTTATCTTGATAGGTCAACTCAAAATGAAGAAACCAAAGTTCTTTTTGGTTAGGTTTGAGGCTCAAAACTTGGTTTTTAATCTATTTGCGGAAGAAGGGAGTCTCCATTTTCTCATCATAAGGGAATGGGAGTGTTGGTAAGAACACATACCTTCCATCCTACATTAGTTTTCTAAGTTAATTCACAATAATCAAGTGGTTATTATTAGTGGTATTCCATTTAGGATCTTCCATCGCATTAGCTCTAAAAAAACAAGAATTACACTTAGTACTAGTGTATATACAAATTAGTTATTTTTTTCTCATGATATGCATCATAAGAAATATCTTTTGGATGCATCCATGCATAGGTTTCATATATCCCACACTCTTCTTTTCGGTCACATGTAGTACTTATAGGACACATTCTCCTAGATTTTGACGTAGTCTCTTTCTATGAATACTACTCATCATGTGTCTTCTTACCCCAACTTTTTCATGCCTCAGTCCATGGCTTATATAAATATCACACATTAGCATCCTTTGTCTCATCCGACACTTATGGGGCTTGCACCCATCCACCCATTATGTGTGATATGATGCTTCTTGAGGTCATTATGTAATGCGGAGTCTTAAAGATTTCCTCACCATCTTGCTAATGGCTAACATGTGTGCGTAATTGGTTAGCTCACATTATTTGAAACTTTGATTATTGTACTTATATTAACTTAATAAGTGTTGGTGGCTGACACATGTATGATATCCACATCCCCAAACTTTTACATAGATTGATGATCTCGATTAAATTTGACGGATTGGTTTTGATAGGCACTTTGGGCACTTAATCAAAGCACTGCGAGATATATTAACCATTGTGACTCCAAACCATTCAAAATCTAACTCTTAGATTTATGTATTCCCTGCACACACAATTAATAGTTAAGATAAAACATAAAATCACGCTTATTGAGATAAATAAAGAGTTAAATCTAGAGTTAATGCATGATTTAAGATTTTTAGTATAGTAAAGTAAAAACGTAAGTTGAACTTGGGTTTTTAGTGGATTTAAACTAGAATACACAACCATAGACTTTAAAAACATATTAAATAGTAATTTGAATATATAATTTTGAGTTTTTAAAACATTGTTAGAGATATAAATAAATTGCACTTTGTTATCTTGATAGGTCAACTCAAAATGAAGAAACCAAAGTTCTTTTTGGTTAGGTTTGGAGGCTCAAACCTTAGTTTTTAATCTATTTGCAGAAGGGAGTCTCCATTTTCTCATCATAAGGGAATGGGGAGTGCTGGTAAGAACACATACCTTCCATCCTACATTAGTTTTCTAAGTTAATTCACAATAATCAAGTGGTTATTATTAGTGGTATTCCCTTTAGGATCTTCCATCGCATTAGCTCTAAAACAAACAAGAACTAAACTTAGTACTAGTGTATATATAAATTAGTTTTTTTTTCTCATGATATGCATCATAAGAAACATCTTTTGGATGCATCCATGCATAGGTTTCATATATCCCGCACTCTTCTTTTTTTTGTCACATGTAGTACTTATAGGACACATTCTCCTAGATTTTTGACATAGTCACTTTCTATGAATACTACTCATCATGTCTTCTTACCCCAACTCTCTCATTCCTCAGTCCATGGCTTATATAAATATCATACATTAGCATCCTTCGTCTCATCCGACACTTATAGGGCTTGCACCCATCCACCCATTATGTGTGATATGATGCTTCCGAGGTCATTATTTAACAACTCTTGTTTTATCCTCTTTCTTGAACATAGTTATTTTCAAAAATAAACAACATTCAAATAATAACATAATAAAAGAGCATGTGAATATTTGTAAATTAATTAAAATAAGGACTTACTTATGGTATTCTTATCTATCTTATTACTTTATACATGTTATTTGTCATTTTGATTTGATATATATTGGATCTAATCTTTCCACACATGCGTTCACAAGGTATATTGTGCTTGATGTGGGACACACATAGGTAGATGCATGCAAATATGAGCCAACTTGGTTTAATCTTATGGGGGCATCCCCATCTAATGAAAGTGCATTTTTTTAATACATGTTATTTTACACCTTCCTCATCATGCTTGATTATATATACTTCTTATTTTTATCTTTTGAACTAGTGTGATTAACACACGTGTCTTTTCTAGTGATAACCTATCTTTCTATCAATGTCTTTTTTATTATTATTTTTATACTTTCTTCATATTAAATCATCGCATACTTATTTATGTGGGATTTTTCCTTGATTTCTTACTACGTGGATTAACTCGATTATATTATTTGATTACAATGAAATGGTTGTTTACTTTTTTAAGGGCCTTGATTATCTTATGACATTGTGGTTCTCTCCATGTTTTTGCCTCCATGATTATTTTGTTTATGCAGTAATTGTTAGGACTATGGCACGTTGTGCCTTATATTGTGATTTTCTTGTGACACCATGGGTGTCCCATGTTTTCAAATGCATTCCCACATATGACTATGTTTTTATATATTGTTGTGTACATGGATATCCACTATTGTTTCTACTATTTTAATATTATACCTTATGAAACACTTGATTTCTACTCTACTTATTACACTAGTATTTTTACAATGCATTCGACATATTTCTACTTATTATGATGTTCCTATGCTCATACTACTCTTGGTTATGAAAATATTATCACTTTTATCTAATGTTTATAATTTTATATACGTGTATTCTTGTTTGTTGCATGATTCTTTATCTCCACACCATGGTCATGCACTTTGAAAAACCCATTTTAAAGGTGCACGTTCTCAATAGTGGCCACCATTTAAGTCTTCGATGTGATTTACATACAAAATTAGACGTATTACATGTGGGTACTCATATATTATTTTTATTTTCACAATAAAATTATTTTACACATGTTCCTTAAAAGAGGGGGAATTGAAGACACAAAATTACGCACTTGGGTACATTTATAGGTCCTAAAAGCATACTAGCATTTACATGATTCCTAAGTAAGAAAACTAGTGGTTAACAACTATTTTTGGCCTCTTTTCTTTGTCTCTTGCTTTATATTTGGTCTTGCACACCCCACAACCCAGTGGATACTTTACTTTTTTAATCTTTATTGGCTTCAAACAATAGCTCCCATCCAAGAAAATAATGCCCAAATGCCCCTTTCCACTATGGGCACACCTGACCCTTTCTTATCTTACTCGCTCCTTTTGGGTCTCTTTTATCTTTTGGGCATATTTTTCACTTATGGGTTGTCCTTCTAGTTGTAAATTACAAAATTCAAATAAGGGAATCATATAAATACATAGTTATGTGTTCAAAATGAAGGACCAAATACTAAACATTACTATCATCACCTAATCTTGCATTCAAAAGCACTCGAAAACACTCTAAAATATCCATCTAGCATTCATTCAAGGGACAAGGGACTGCATATTCTACATACACAACATAGGAAGGGGAATTTCATTTTATTCCATCCACACATTCTACTACATTGCTACATTCTAGCTACAACCCGCTATCAAGTGCAACTTTCACAAGGGCATCCTAGGGCATAATTTCTACACACACTCACAAAAATTACATGGATTCTGATATGTAGTGAAGAGCTTGGTCGTAAGTTCACTCTTAAGGTGACCTTCGGGGTCACCCAACTTCCCATTCCACATCTTTTTAGATTTGATGTAGTTTGTGGGATTGTGTAGGTGAAAGTTTGTTTTACGAGTTATAGGTATCATCGCGATAATAGTGTAAACATCGGGACATCAACTAAGAATAATTGTGACACCCTTGCAACACAACAAAAAAAAATCCAAAGGTTTTATGTAGTTATAGGCACCCAGATTTGGTAATCAGCGCCAGCACCCTTGTCTTGCCACAGCGTATTTGTACGACATTTTTCGTGAGTTGTAGAATTTACATATATCAATAATGATGTTACTTGCATCTTGTTCATCACTTCTCCTTGATCAGATCACTTCTAGATTGCATGAATATCATCTAAATATTTTTATCTCATCTTCTTTCTTAGGGTTTCATATTTTAAATCTTAGTTCACTTGTGTCATTCCTATATTTTATCATTTATACATCTATTACTCCGAAATACTCTTAGATTTAATTAATTCAAATTAAATTAAATCATTTAGTGAACCATGGCTCAAACCCTACCTTTTGAGAATGTATCACAATCTATCTTCTTCTTCTAATTCATGGATCAATCTTCATATACTTATTTTACTTAAACCAAGGTTTCTGACATGGCTACTATTGTTACTAATTTTATGCAAGTTCATACTTTGAGCATCCTCCCACTTTATTACTCCAATTCTTGATCCAACCATCAATGTAGTCACCACTCTCTCGCACTTGTCCTGTTATAGCTCCACATGTCTCTATTCCACCACCTATTACTCCTATAGTTCCTACCACCACCTCTAAGGGTTATGACATCATTGAGCAACTTAAGAATACACCAACAAAAATATCTCTTTATGATATTTTGCACAGTGCACCTGATTGTTGTCATACATTAGAGGTAACCTTTTGTTCCATACACATTAAAATCAATAATTCACCATTGAATTTACTCACCTCATTCAATCCCTCAAAAATCTACCACGTGTTATATATTTTAGTGATGAAGATATCCCTCCCTCCACTTCTTGATGATCCATTTGCACCTTTGCTTATCATTACTACTATTGGTTCCATCTTTATTAAGCATGTACTCATTGAAAATGGATCTACTATAAATCTATGTTCTTTATCCCTCCTCAGGAAAATCAACATTACTGATGATTTAATTAATAAATCCTCTCAATTCATTCACGGATATGATTCCACTACTTGCACATGCATGGGCACTATCACCTTACCTATCCAATTTGGACCTAAATTTGTTCCTACTTGTGTTCTTTGTTATCGATGCTTCATTTAAGCTCAATCTCTTACTAGGTAGACCATAGATTCACACAACGCATGTTATCCCTTCTATAACTCATTAGTATGTTAAATTCCTACATGATGGCTATGAACATACCATTGTTGTTGACCCTGATCCATTCAAGTTTTTTTGGGCATAGACCCTATTAATGTTATGCATATTCCTCCACCACAACCTATTCCATATAATAATCTTACTACATATAATGTTTGGTCAATCTAGTGCTTCATAACCTTCTTCCACCTTTCGAATCATACCTACCATTCGTACCCATACTATCGATACCATTTCACCCACCTTGCCTACTCCCATATCTACCACTATCCTACTTGTCATGGATCCTCTCACTCATACATCTAGCTCCATTCCTACCAATATCCTTGATATTGTTATTCAACATGATAATGCCAACATTGATGATTTTGATGATGAGGTTGATGTTGTAGAGCTTAATGATGACACATTATGCAATCTTAACTTTACTCCTATCGAAATAGATGAGTCCTACTTCAATGATACTTTTGTTGTTATTGGCCCTAGTGAATATCAATTCAAAAAACCCCCTCCTTCCACTAATGCTATGATACTTTTTCAAGGGTTTGTCCATACATTGGACATCATACCACTTGCCTCATATCTCCAAGTACACTCTTCTGCATTGAAGATTCCTCCTTTCACATGCACTCTTTTCATACATGACTCTTATTGGCCTCACATTCCATTCAATCCCACTTTCTCTAACACTATTTGCACATGTGATGGCTTAGCCTAGCTAGGATTCACACTTGATGATCTCCTCCCACCACCTCATTCTCCTCAGGCTTATCATGGATATGTAAATTTGTTACTACTACTTATGGCCTTTTTGTCTTTCACTTATCGTCTTCTTGACATGTACTCCTCGCTCCTCCCCACTCACACTTGGGAAGTCTTGACTTGACTACATTAGTGGCACTTTGGATCCTAATCATACTGATATCACATTTCGAATGCCTTTTGGCCACATTTTTATTTGTAATTGTGTTCATGTGTAAATTATAAAAGCTATAAGACTTGAAACTAAACACCTAAGAGTTTCAAAGATTTAAAATAACCTAACAAGAACCATCAAGATAAGATCTTAGGGAGGCTAATTTCTTTAACATGCATATAAATTTGAAAACAATCAAACTAACATGTCTAAATCAATCTCTACTCTTTGAATGCTAACTTTGAAATGAACCTAAGAAGATCCTTAGCAATCAAATTTGATTATTAGTATGATCTCAAGGTTTGAGAATGAAGTCTCACCATTAATGGCTACAAGGCCATATGGTTCTCTCCATATTACCCAAGCTTGAGTTAATGGATGCACTATGAAGATATTATCTCAACAAATGGAGAAATTCTCAAGATCCTAAATGCCTATAGTTTATGCTAGAGGAGGAAAATTGTTCTAAGAAATGATGAGGAGGAGGGTTCTATTTATAGGTTTCCCATTCCAAGAATGGTATGATTTTGGTGCATGTGGGACAAAAGGTAAGTCCAAAAAGCACTTTTAGCAAGTCAAAGCACTTTTTGACTAGGATTAGAAGCTAATTAATCTTTTAAGATTAATTAAGAATCCCAAGTAGGCTTAGGAAGCTTTCTAGGAGCATCTGGAGGAGGTTTTGATAGATTTTGGATGTTCTAGAAGTGGGAGTTAGCCAATAAGAAGGTTTATTGGTTAAATGCATGGTAGGAGGCTTAATCAATGTATAGTAGTTAATTAAGAGGAGTTTGAGGGGAAAATGAGCCTAATTGACAAAGTGTCGTCAATTTGTGGGGAATAGAATAGTTAGTGTAATGTTAGTAATAAAATTGCTTTGATCAAATTATAGGTGTCTAAATTTGCCCCTCTTTTTGATAGCATAAGCTACGCCACTTCAAAGATAGTAGAAAAGTATAGACAAGTAAAAATTTTTAAAAGGGGTAGAAGAAAAATTAATAGAATGAATGATGCACCCTCGAGTGTCAATGGGGTGATGAAAGAGGTCGATCGAAGATCGAAAATATGAAGGAAATAGAAAAAGAAGAATTAAGAGAGATGTCTCTTGTAGAAGAGTAGAATAGTATGAAGAGAAGAAAGGAAGCCATATTAGCCTTCTTGATACTTAATAAAAATTACCCTTGAAATATAATTTGTCGGCATTCCTTAATGCTCAAAATTACAAGAGTTGAAAAATGAGGATTTTCTTTTTCTTTTTAACACATAAACATAATAACAAATTACACAAAGTAATCATATAAATTTATTTAATCAATTTTTCTCTTTTTATCTATCCAATAACATCCATGTAAGCCATGTGTGGCTAAGAAGGGTGTATCTAGATCTCCACAATCTTTGTCCGTCACTAATTTGAGTGACAATGCTTACTAGCATTTATGCTCAACCTTCTAAAGGTCATAGGAACTATGTGAAAGTCCTTGGGTCTACCACGAAGCTAGTTTTCTGACTTTGTATTCCGGTATCCAACCATTGTCTACCTCATGTTCAGTATTTCAACTTCCCATAATCAGGTTACGAGACAATTTTATTTTTTTAATTGGAGGACTAGGTGATCAGACAATGCAAAGCCATCAATGCATTACTTTGGCCAAAGTTATCCGTCATGCGGTTTACAACTAAACTCAAGACAACACACTAGTCTTATGAGTTTTAAGTCTTCCGCCACCTCACAACTATCCCTTTCACAGTTATCTAGATCTTTATAGTTTGTTTTTATTTTATTTCCAATTAAACCTATCTTGCAAGAGTTTATATTGAGATAGATGCCAAAGGCCAACTAGGATCTTTATGAGATAAGTACATTCATTATGCTGAAATGTAACTATATCAACATTCCGCATGTACTTATCCCTTAATATGCCTAATGGATCTTTTCATCTATTTACCATCCCATTTAGTCTCTTTTTTCCTGATGTTTGATTCTTTAACCTTAAATTACCTTTTTACAACGATACTCTTCCATTCTCTATACAACAGGATTTACAATCTTATCATATTAATACCAAGTTTACCGAAAGGCTGAATTAAATATATATTAAAACATGTATATTTAATTATTCCTTCGATTAGCTATGCCACTAAATAGCTTATTTAATTTAGAAATTAAAGAAAATTGATTGTTACAATAATTGCCCAATTATCGGCTTCATACATTGATAACTATCAAATAAATGTATTCAACAATTTGTGAAAAGTAAGATTTCACAACTCAAGTATTCATCATTTACTCATATTGAGATATTATTACACACAAAGTAATCATCTCTTTATTAAAATCATATATTACATATGTCGTTAAGGTGAAATATATAACCAGTATAATAATTCTCACATATTGAGGTTTGAATATTTACAATGGGTCCAAGATCCCAATAACTCAATGAAAAATTCAAGGATATCATCCTTTCACCAATTGAAATTCAGGTATCTCATTTAGATCCATGCTAAAATAAAAAAATTCACAAGACATGAGTTTCCGCACATCCGAATGTAACGGCTAATGTTCCTGTAAGACTGGAGTAGTGGTATGATGTCAATTCAAAATGAACTAGCATGAATATTAACTCCATTTTCTAATACAATTAATTAATAAAATATGAAAGAATATACATGTTGTTTTATCAACAAGCACATGGTAATACAATTGAAAATGTATTACTACCTGGTTTCTATAAAGATACAGTTATGGATGTACACAAATAGAACAACCAATTTCTATTTCAGCAATCATATTTCCCTCTAATCACAAAGGTCAATACATCTGTATTCCAGCTTCAATTAATATTTGACATTTAAAATTTCTACATAACTTCGTAAAAACAATATGATTAAGAAGAGTATTTTTTCAATCAATGAGAAGCTCTACAAATTAGCACAAATATCACCATATTTACATCACTTTAACATGTTCTATCTGGTAAACAAACATCCCAACCAACAATATAGCAGCACCATGGTTACATCATTTAAACATACTCTTTTTAGTAAAAGAACAACTAATAATTTCTTTCATAAGATATCATTATTTTAAACCCAATCATGCCTCCAATTACTCCTTGGTGCATCTCGGTCAAGTTGTCTTAGCTTTCATGCCCTTACCAAGACAAGTAATTTATTTTTCATAGTCTTACAAGAATCCAAGTCATATTGTCAGGCTAGAAGTTACAGGCTAAATGCCATTTTTTTGTAATTATTCACACATAACAAGACAACCTCATTTATACATGAACCGATTTAGTGGCCCATAATAATAAAATTTATGGAAAATGTAGCCCCAAGTAAAAGCTTTGACACCCACAAATTATCATTCAAAAGATCTCAATAAATTTAAAATCAAACCTGCATTTAACAACCAAGAAGAAAAACATAAAACCCCAACCAGTTGCATACCCATATTGATTGGGTTACCCAAATCAATTCCTTTATGCAAATCAATTTCTTTACAAAAACACCCAGCCAAATTTCATTTTAACAAAATGAAAACCCACAAGCACAAATCAATTTTAAACACACAAATTCACAAAATGTTTTCCTTCTTCCTGTACAGAAAAAACCCAACTCTTTTCCTTTTGGGTATAATTTATTATAATGTAGAGAAGGAATTTTTAACCTTTCTTTTACTTTATTTTTGCCGATCAAAACCCAAAACCCCATCTCGCATATTTTTAAGGTCGAGTTAAAACCACACAAAGAAAACTAAAAAGAATACGAATCCATCAATTTCCTTTTCATACCTCATCTCCAAACAATTAAATCAAAAGTTGTCCACAATTTCCTTGATTTCCATTAAAAACAGAATCTATATTTCCTCATTTGTTTACAAATAATGCAGCAGAGAAAGGAGAATATATTCATGCCTGAAGTAAAACCAGACTGGAAACCTTCTACTCTTCCCGCTCCAACAAGTTGAATCCTTCTTTTCTCCAAAACTCACGTAGGTATTCCAGAAGGGGAGAATGAAAATAGACGAAGAAAAAATAACAGAAAAATATAATGAAAGAACTATAGTTGGGTAGCATATTGAAGAATTTTCAGGCTTCCCAATCTTTGAGTACGTGTTTTAGTGCATGTCACACACTTGTCCCGGTGAAGGTGTTTCAACCCATAAATTTCAATAACTAAATAAAACTTTTGGATTATATGTCAAATCCCTCTAAAATATATATATACTAATTAATATTTCATATATATTTTTACTTTAGTTGTTACCCAGCTTAATGATTAAGTTAAAATTAACCTTCATAATACAAGTCCACATATTTCCAACAATATATTACCATAAAAATTAGTTGAATTTCCACGTTTATATAAAACATTCCAATACGAAAATCACCAAGTCCGTAAGTAATAATTCGAATATTCTCATAAAGAGGCTTGATATAGCATTTTCAAATTAAAATACGACAATTATCATCATGGTCATGCAAAAGTCAAACAAAACAAAAGACGACCGAACCGATTAAAATAAAGTAAGCTCGGAATATAAATAATCAAAGATTCATTATCATTTATGAACCATTTTACCTATGATTAAGGCCTAATCATGTTTTAGGAAGGATCATCAAGGTGGGTGCGGGGTTATTCATTCAACAAAGCCATGCCTGCGCAATGGTCATGGGTCATGATATGATGAACCAAATGAATTTTATGCCGAATGATGATCTCGTCTAATCCTGTTTAGAATTAACCGTAGTTAATTTAACTTACAAGAAATTTTAGGATGTTACATACTCCACCCCTTAGAATAATCATCGTCTCGATGATTTCAGGATAAATAGATAAACTAACCCATTATTCATTTCTTGCATTATAAATATATTTCAAATCATCTTAGAATTTGTAGCAATATTATTTCAGCTGAATCATAAAGGTCACAACAACCCTTGTACATATAGAAAATCAGTCATATAATGCAGGACATAATACATTATTGCCTAAATGACATATTTTTGGGTTCATTAACAAAATCTTCAACAAGAAATTATTAATCAAAAAGTATCTTAGTCCCAATATTCACCGCGCTTATCTATGGAATTTTCTTATCTACCACTTTTACAGAAAAACTAAATTTAGTACTTTAACAAAACATGTTCATAAAAATTAGTCAAACAGATGCGAGAAAAGTAGTCTAGATATCTTCCAAATTCTCCCAAGTGGCACTTTCTTCAAAATATTGGTCCCACTGGCACCTCTACATTGTGAAACCTCACGGTTTCTTAAATGTAACTTCCGGGTTTCTAGTATCCTTATAGGATCAACCGCGATTACCCCTGGATCCAGAACCTACAATGAATCCCAATTAAGTACATGTGTTAAATCAGGTACATATTTCTTAAGCAAGGATACATGAAATACATTGTGCAACCTAGATAGAGTAGGAGGCAGTGCTAGCTTGTAGGCTATTGGTCCAATGACCTCTAGGACTTCAAATGGTCCTACAAACCTAGGAGATAGTTTGGCTGACTTTCCAAATAAAATGGAACTCTTTTTAGGTTTGACCCTAAGAAAAACTTTATCTCCCACGTTAAACTTTCTATCAATTCTTTTTAAATCTGCATAACTTTTTTACCTATTTGTTGCTTCTTTCAATCTTTCTTGGATTAATTTAACCTATTTTTCCATTTCTAAAAGCATTTCTGGTCCAATCAGTACCCTATCTTCAGGATTATCCCAACTTATAGGTGTTCTACACCTACGACCATATAAGGCCTCAAAAGGAGCCATCTGAATGGAAGAATGGTAAGTGTTATTATAGGAAAATTCAACCAAGGGAAGATACTCTTCCCATTTGTATTGCTGATCCATGCAATACATTCTTAGTAAATATTCTAACACTTGATTTACTCTTCCTTTGACCATCGGTTTCCAAATGATAGGTATAAATTATGTTCATTTTGTCCCTAAGGCAGCATACAAAGTCTACCAAAATCTAGAAGTTATCCTTGAGTCCCTGTCTAAAATTATTACTTCTAGAACTCCATGTAATCGAAAAATTCTTGTACAAACCTTTTTGCCAGTATGGGTGAATTATCCGTTAAATTACCTACTATAAAATGTGCCACTTTAGTTAACTTGTCTACAACTACAAGTATAACATCATGTTTATTTTGGGACATAGGTAGACCTTGGATAAAATCCATACTTATAACTTGCCACTTATATTTTGGCACGTTGTGAGGATATAATAGTCCTTTGGATGTAAATGTTCAACCTTTACTTGTTGACATTCCAGGCATTGTGAGATGTAAAGAATCACATCATTTTTCATCTTTTTCCAGAAGTATTTCTTTTTGATGTCTGCCATCATCTTTGTTACTCTTGGATGTCCCGAATAGGGAGCATCATGAAATTCTCTCATGACTTTATTTCTGAGTTCTTTACCTTCTGGTACATATATTTTGTTGTTATAATGTAGAATCCCATCTGTTTCCACCTTGAAACCATCATACCTTTTGTCCCTTGGATATTTTTCTAGAGTTGTTTTAACATGATTGTAGTAGGGGTCATTGGTTAACTCATTTTTAACTTCATCTTTGAACTAGGTTCTTAATGTAATTATAGTAACAATCTACTTTCTGCGACTTAAGGCATCAGCCACCCTATTCTCTTTTCCCTTAATGTAATTTATATCAAAGTCATAATTTGCTAGGAACTCTAGCCATCTTCGATTCCTAGCATTTAGATTTGGATGCGTAAAAATGAACTTGAGCCCAAGATGAACTGTATTGAGTTCAAATGGATTTCCTAGCAAATAGTGTCTTCATACTTGCAGTGCATGAACAATCGCAGCAAGCTCAAGATCATGTGGTGCGTAATTCACTTCATGCACCCTCAACTTCCCACTTTCAAAAGCTACCACATGCCCATCTTGTAGTAGTACTTCACCCAAACCTTCCTTGAAGCATCGGTTACCACTAAGAAGTTATCGTTTGGATCCGGAATCTTCAACACCGGAGCACTTGTGAGTCTACATTTTAACTCATTAAAGGATTCTTCACACTTATTGTCCCAAACAATTTTCTTACCCTTCTTTTACAAAGAAGTGATAGGTCCTGCTAACCTAGAGAAGTCCTTTATGAACTTTTGATAGTAGCCTACTAGACCCATAAAACTTCTCACTTCATGCACATCCTTTGGTGTTGGCCATTCCATGATGGCACTGATCTTCGAAGGGTCCACCGAGATTCCTTCTTTACTTAATAAGTGGCCTAAGTATTGTACTTCATATTGATAGAAAGCACACTTAGATAATTTTCCATATAATTTATGTTTTCTGAGAATTCCCAGCACAATCCTTAAATGTTCATCATGTTCTTCCTGTTAGAGTAGGTATTTACCTTAGCTCATGTTCACCTAGGTACATTATTTACCTTTATTGTATTTATCCTCACTCACTTATGTGTGTGGATATTTATTTAGATATTAGGAGATATTATCTAGTTGTTAGGTATAGTTTTTTCCTTGATCTATGGTATTGACTAGTTCTTTCCTTGATCTATGGTATTGACTAGATCCTTGATGTTTAGTTCTCTCCTAAATCTATGGTCTTGACTAGTTCTTTGATGACTAGTTATTTCCTTGATTTATGGTTTGATCTATGACCTTGATCGCTTCTTAGATTTTTATTCCTTGCCTATATAAGCAAGGCCCATTCGATTATATTTCATTGAGTTCCATAATAATATATGATATTGCTTTACTCATTTGTTTGCAAAGGTTTTGTGTAAAGTTATTCGGTGAATTGCTTTCATCTTATTGATCATGGTGTTTGAATAACATCTGTTCTTGGCATGGTACGATCTGATTATCGCTCATTTTATGGTATCAGAGAAGAGATTGCTATTAACATTCGTCTGTAAGTTTTATTTTGCAAATAATTTTTTTATATATTCATATATTTCAGGATTTTCTCGTATTTTGTTGCTGCATGCATTTTTATGTAAAACAGAGGCTTCCATTGGATCCGAAGGCGGAAAAACCCTAAGATTGACTATAAACTCGACCATTTCGGGAGGAGTCGTTTTTTGGTTTTTTGTTGTGGAAACCCATTGAAATCCTTAGCCCCTGGTCATATGGTATGGTCATATGAGGGCTTAAAGCTTGTGATTCCTACTAGTAGGTGCTTAACTCCAGCCCCTTTCATTTTATTTGTGTGGTGAAGGCAAGAGAATTTTATTCTATTTTAGTGGAAACTAAAATAAATAGTAGAGCATAATATTGAAAACCTTGTATCTTTTGATCGGTAACTCGGTTTTGAGTGCCGTTTTTTACAAAAGTGCATAGTTTTTATGCTCTTTCCATTGGAAATATTTATTTTTAGAATCGCACTATAATTATAAAGTGCCATATTGTAACACGCACTCATTATAAAGTGCCAAAATCGGGGGCTCTTGTTGCATTACTTGGGGTCTTGTTGCATTAAGAAAAACCATTGTTCACTAGAGAATATGAGAAATTTTAATACCAAAGCAAATTTGATGAGTGTATGGTTTTGATATGAACTTATGTAAGTGACAGAGTCTTTTATTTCATTTAGAAAAGTGTGACTCTCCTTTCAAAATATGGGAGAAATTGGAGGATTTATTTGGTAAGGTGGATCATATGAGAGCTATGCAACTTGAAATTGAGATCACCTCTCTTAATCCTGAAGATTTTCCAAAAATTATAGACTATCTTACCAAGTTTAAGCTTTTTTGACACGGTTGAAGGCGAGTGGAAGAGATAAGAAAGATGAAGAGTGTGTTTACTTGAGTAAACCAGAAACCTATCAATAAATAGGAACATATTCCCACTAATTCCCAAAATATATATATTTGTAGTAAATTAGGACTAATAACTAGTCCTAGCATAGAAGCATTGAATTCTATCCAAGTTGAGAGGACCATTCCAAATTTTTGCTTCTACCTTTTTTTCTAGCATGGATGCCTTAGGTGACAGCTTCAAAATTCCTAACTTAGAAACATTTTGTGAAAGACTTACTAGGGAAGAATCCAAATTATCTCACCTTGAGTCTTCCACCTCTCAAAAGGCATTAGTTGCATCTAATCCTAAGGGCAAGGGAAAACCAAACAGTAAAACCAAATCCACACCTTCTCCATCTCAAAATGCTCCTAAACCCAAAGAAAACAACTCAAAACCCAAGGAGTCTTCTAAATCCAAGAATAAGTCTAACCGTTCATGCTCTTTTTGTGGGGGTAGTAATCATGAAGAAAATAGGTGTTATAAGTGAATGTAAGCCTTAGAGGATGTAGTCAAGAAACACAAACTTTCTATCTCCACTCCACCTCCTTCTAATTAGCATGGAAAAGAACTTAATGTTGTTGGAAGATCTCAGTCACCACTTACAGACAATTGGGTTATAGATTATGGTGCTTCTCATCACATGACTTCTTCCAAGGAGTCTTTTGTTTCTCTAGGTTTGAGTTCTACTTCAAAAATTGAGGTTGGAGATTCTTCCTTTCTTTCTGTTGAGGGAAAAGGTGATATACAACTTGATGGTGGCAATATCCAAGATGCACTATATGTTCCTAACATCACTACAAATTTGTTTTATGTATATCAAATTTGTCATTCTAGTCAAGGGAAAACAGTGACTTTTACACCACATGGGGCAGAAGTAAGAACTTTGTTGGAGCCTTTTTCACTTGTTTCTCAAGGTATTGTTGATCATAGTTCAAGACTATATCACTTTGAGGGTTTTGATGACACTTCTTCTATAGGGACAGGATTGGTTTCTCATTCAGATTCAGAGAGTAAGCTTTGGCATGAAATATTTGGACATCTCAATTACATATATTTGAAGGAGTTGAGCACTCATGGTATGGCAGATGGTCTTCCTAGAGTTACTAGTGTTGAGGGAGTTTTCTCTGGCCGTGCATTAGGGAAACAACACCAAGATCCATTTCCTAAGAATTTGTCTAAAAGAGTTTCTTCACCACTTGAGCTTGTGCATAGTGACTTGATGGTTTTTCATACCCTCTCTTTCAATGGAGCTAAGTATGCACTTACATTTATTGATAATTTCTCGAGGTGTACTTGGGTTTATTTTCTCAAGTACAAAAGTGATGTTTTTCACAATTCAAAGTCTTTAAGGCTTTAGTCGAGAAACAATCTTCTAGTTGCATAAAGAACCTTCGTACTGATAATGGGGGAGTAATTCAGCAATGAGTTTTCTAAATTTTTGGCAACTCAAGGCATTATTCACCAGCATTCTATTCCTCATACTCCACAAAAGAATGGCTTAGCAGAAAGGAAGAATAGAACTTTGAAGGAAATGGCTAATTGTATGATGCATTCTAGAGATTTACCTCCTATCTACTTGGGCAAAAGTAGTTAATTGTGCTAACTATATTCAGAATCACACACCACATAGAGCACTTGAGCATTTGACTCCAAAGGAAGCTTGGTCCAACACTAAGCCAGATGTCTCATTTTTTCAAGTCTTTGGGAGCCATGTTTGGGCCTTTGTGCCAAAGAAGAAAAGGAAAGCTTTGGATAAGAAGAGTAAACCCTTGATCTTTGTAGGGTATTGTGAGGACATGAGAGCTTATCATCTTTTAGATCCTGATACACATGATGTTCTTTTTCAAACACATGTTCAGTTTGATGAGCGTTTCACTCCTCATGATTCTTCATCTTCTTCCATTCCTTCTTCTTCTTCATCTCATCTTGAGGATCTTTTCTTTGAGGAGATTGATGAGGAGGTTATAGATGCCATTGAGGATCCTATTCCCACTGATGTTGTCACTATGCCTAAGTGGGCTCGTACTACAGTTTCTGAGGCAGCACCTTTCATAGAGGATCTTCCACCCACTAGGCATCATCACGCACATTCTACAGTTCTGGACTTTTATGTTAGGCAGTTTCTAAGGATCCACAGTCTTTTTCAAAGGCTCATGGGATACAGGAGTGGGATGATGCGATGATAGCTAAGTATTCTTCTTTAATGAAGAATCATACTTGGGATTTGGTATCTCTTCCTAAAGGAAGAAAGATGGTTAGGTGTAAGTGGGTATACCGAACCAAATACGCAGCTGATGGGTCCATTGACAAGTATAAGGCTCGTCTTGTTGCAAATATTTTTCACAAGTCGAAGGTATTGATTACTCTGAGACTTTTGCACCCGTTGCCAAGATGGATTCTATACGCCTTGTACTTGCTATTGCTGCATCACAGGGGTGGCCCGTATACCAGATGGATGTGAAGAGTGCCTTCTTACATGGAGATCTAAAGAGAAAATATATATGGTGTAGCCAAATGGATTTTTTCAAGATTCTTCTCTTGTTTGTTGGCTCAAAGGTCTCTCTACGATCTCAAACAAGCCCCTCGGGCTTGTCATGAGAAGATGGATTATTTTCTTCTATCTACTAGTTTTGTTCTTTGTCATTCCGATCATACGGTGTATCTCCAAAGCATGTCGATGAGGATATTGTGATACTTGTCTTGTATGTTGATGATCTCTACTTACGGCAGCTCTTCTTCCCACATTCGAGTATTCGAGAGGGCTCTTTCTACATAGTTTGACATGACAGATCTTGGGCTATTGCATTATTTCCTTGGTTTGCAGATTTCTTAGACAGATTCAGGGATTCATTTGACTCAACAAAAGTACACCCATGATCTTCTTAGGTGCTTTGATATGGCTGATTGTAAGCCAAGTCCATCTCCTTTTCAGTCTAGAGTTACTCTTACATCCACATGTACCACACCACTTTGTGATCCTATATTGTATAGGTAGTTAGTTGGGAGTCTCATGTACTTGACCCATACTCGCCCTAATATTTCATTTACAGTAGGGCTTGTATCTTGGTTTACACATTCTCCTCATAGTAGTCACTGGCAGGATGCTAAAAGGATTTTATGCTATTTGCATGGCACTTCCCACTTTGGCCTACACTACACTAGGGGATCTACTCAGTTGGTTGGGTATCTGATTCGATTAGGCGGGTTCTATTGATGACAGGCATTCCACTTATGGCTATCTTTTTTGTCTTGGTTCTTCTCCAGTTGCTTGGGCGTGTAAAAGGCAGCACTTTCATCTTCAGAGGTAGAGTACAGGGAAATAGTTACATCGAGTCAGTAGATTCTTTGGCTTTGATAGTTATTGACAGAGTTCGATTCCCACAGGATTCACCGACTATACTTTGGTGTGACAACCAAAGTGCAATTCACATTTCTCGCAACCCAGTTGAGCACCGGACCAATCATATTGAGATACACATCCACTTCATTCGGTAGCACATTCAGGATGGAGTTCTTTGCTTGGAGTACCTTCCGACTCAGCAGCAGGTTGCAAACATCTTTACAAAGCCTTTTGCATCACCTCGCTACCTTGAGTTACGTGGAATGCTTGGGGTTTCGAAAATTGTTCTTGGGGGTGTTTGTGAGAACATCTTCCTTCTTCTTCTTCTTTCTCTTTCCTTATAGCAGGATTATTTCCTTCTTTTGGTTCGAGATTTCTTCATGGATATATTGTACATGAGTACCTCATCAGCCTAGTTGTCGAGATTCATACTGTGGACATGCCACTTCTATTTTGGCCCCTAGCTTCACTTGAGGGGGAGTGTTAGAGTAGGTATTTACCTTAGCTCATGTTCACCTAGGTACATTATTTACCTTTATTGTATTTATCCTCACCCACTTATGTGTGTGGATATTTCTTTTATTTATTTAGATATTAGGAGATATTATCTAGTTGTTAGGTATAGTTCTTTCATTGATCTATGGTATTGACTAGTTCTTTCCTTGATCTATGGTATTGACTAGATCCTTGATGTCTAGTTCTCTCCTAAATCTATGGTCTTGACTAGTTCTTTGATGACTAGTTATTTCCTTGATTTATGGCTTGATCTACGACCTTGACTGGTTCTTAGATTGTTATTCCTTGCCTATATAAGCAAGGCCCATTCTCATTGTATTTCATTGAGTTCCATAATAATATATGATATTGCTGCTCATTTTTTTGCAAAGGTTTTATGTAAAGTTATTCTGGTGAATTGCTTTCATCTTATTGATCGTGGTGTTTGATTAGCATATGTGTTCTTGGCTTGGTACGATCTGATTATCGTTCCTTTTACTTCCTCATTCTTGGATTATATTAATATATCATCGAGAAAGATAAGTAAAAATTGGTCTAAGTATTCCCTAAACACGATGTTCATCAAGTTCATGAAAGCGGCAGGTGCATTTGTTAGACCAAAGGGCAAAACTATAAACTTGTAATGCCCATACCTTGTTCTAAAAGCGGTTTTATGGATATCTTCATCCTTGATTCACAGTTGATGATAACCAGATCTAAGATCAATCTTGGAAAACACTTTTGCACCCCCCATTTGATCAAATAGATCATCGATTTGGGGTAGTGGGTATCGATTCTTCACTATTACCTTGTTGAGCATTCAATAATCAATACAAAGTCTGAGGGTCCCATCCTTCTTTTCACGAAGATAACCGGTGCACCCCATGGTGATATACTTGGTCTAATCAGACCCAAGGACAAAAATTCATGTAATTGAGCTTTCAACTCAACTAATTCAGTTGTTGTCATTTTGTATGGTGCCTTGGAGATTGGTTTCGTTGCTGGTTTGACCTCTATTGTGAAGTCAAATTCACACTTAGGTGGAAGTCCGGCAACTCATTTGGAAACACATCTCTAAATTCCCTTAGGATGGGAAATGCTTCAATTTCAGGCTCAATTTCTTGTCCCAAATTTGTTATTTTTATAGCATATAGATGGCAACCCTTCCGCTTTGCCTTTTTTAGCTGCATGGCAGAAATCTACCTAGTGACAAACTCTCTTTTAACACCCTAAACACTTGTTGTTTTCTACTGATCATCGTAGTAGGTTACACTTTTCCCTAAGCAATCCAAGGTTGCATTATGTTGACTTAACCAATTTATACCTATGACAACATCATAGGATCCAAGAGGTGCCACATACAGGTTTAATCTTATCATGAACTCAGGTAATTCTAGTGGTGCCTCAAACAAACACCGATTCACTCATGTGCATCATTATTTCAATATTATACGGTCTAAGTGCGTTCCATGTACCCAGCTCTTATTTTGAGTTTATCAAAAAATTTAGATGAAACAAAACATTTTGTTGAATCGGAATCAAATACAACAGAAACAGGTTCTCTAAAAAAATTACCTGAAGTTTCTATTGAAGTCGCTTGCTTTTTCACTTTCTTATTATGGACTATAGCATAAATCTTATGTTATTGCCCCTCTTTATTCACTACAGTAAATCCCTTCTGGTGGTTATTCCATTGTCCTCTTTGCGGATAGTTGTTAGCGAAATGATCACCACCGCACTTAAAATATCCTCCCACTGGTCCTTTTCTCTCAATCTTATTCTGGCTGAAACTTGTTCCTTATTGCCATTTTTATTATTATTCACAAATGAGTTCTACCCATTTTTACTCTTTTATTAAAAGGCTCGAACTTGTTGTTTCCCTTTCCATGCTATTTTACATGCGGTCGATGTTTGGAAATTGCTATTTTTCCTTTTGTTTTCCTCTTTAGAGGCATAAATACTTCACCTTTAGTTCTTTCTTGATAGTTTTTTCAAACACTGTTTCCATCGAGGTAGGTCCATGAACATCTACCTCACCACCAATACTAGGATTCAATCCCATTATAAATTTTCTCACTCTAAACTTCTCATCCTTTTGATACAAAGGAACATATTTCAGCAATCGAGTGAAACGTTCCCAATATTCTATAACTGAGTACTTTCCTTGAGTTAGATTTTGGAATTCTACCATCTTTTGGTCAAAGTATAGCTGAGGTAGCCATCTTTGATAGAAGTAGGCCTTAAATTGCTCCCACATGATCATACCAGAATCAATTCCTAGTTCCATTTTCTAGTTATCCCACTAAGAAGATGCTTCATGGGACAATTGGTAGGCTCCCCATACTGCTTTTGTCTCCTCTAAAAAGTCCCTAATCTCAAAATACTTTTCCATTTCAGAGATCCAATTTTTAGCACCATCCCCAAGAATTGTACCATCAAATTTACATGGGGATATTATTTTAATGTCCCTTGCTAACTCAGCAGCCAGCCTTGCTTTCTTATTTTCCATTTCATTTAGGTGCTCATGTTGATCATCATATTGCTCATCACCCTAATTATCATCCCTACGATCTTCATTCTCTTCACCACCCTGACCTTGTTGTTCTAAGGAAACAACTCGGTTTGAGTGTCATTCAAAAGGTTGAGGATTTCTTCTAACTTAGCAGCTGTATTATCCGGCATGTCATCAATATTTACCCCACTATCACTTGCCATACTAGCTCTTGTTTCCGACCTAGCCATAGTTTCCTGTTTTATAAAAGAGGATACTTTTATTAGAATGTGTGTCCCATTAATGTCCAAGTGTTTGAGCCTCTGGCTCTGATACCAAAATGTAACGCTCAAAATTACAAGAGCTGAAAAATGAGGATTTTTATTTTTTTAACACAAACATAATAACAAATTACATAGCTGCAATCGTATAGATTTATTTAATCAAATTCATTAATCAATTTTTCTCTTTTGATCTATCTGATAACATCCATGTAAGCCATGTGTGGCTGAGAAGGGTGTATCCAGATCTCCACGATCTCCCTTTGTCACTACTTCGAGTGACAATGCTTACTAGCATTTCAGCTCAACCTTTTAAAGGTCATGGGAACTATGTGAAAGTCCTTGGGTCTACCACGAAGCTAGTTTCCCGACTTCGTATTCCGGTATCTGACCATTGTCTACCTCATGTTTAGTATTTCAACTTCCCATGATCAGGTTATAGACAATTTTTTTTTTTAATTGGAGGACTAGGTGATCGACAACACACAACCATCAATGCATTACTTTGGCCAAAGTTATCCGCCATGCAGCAGTTACACTAAACTCAAGGCGACACACTAGTCTTATGAATTTAAAGTCTTCCACCACCTCACAACTATCCCTTTCACAGTTATCTAGATCTTTATAGTTTTTTTTTATTTTATTTCCAATTAAATCTATCTTGTAAGATTTTATATTGAGATAGATGCCAAAGGCCAACTAGGATCTTTATCAAGTAAGTACATTCGTTATGCTGAAATGTAACTATATCAGCATTCCACATGTACTTATCCTTTAATATGCCTAATGGATCTTTTCATATATTTACCATCCCATTTAGTCTCTTTTTCCTGATGTTTGATTCTTTAACCTTAAATTACCTTTTACAACGATACTCTTCCATTCTCTATACAACAGATTTACAATCTTATCATATTAATACCAAGTTTACCAAAAGGCTGAATTAAATATATATTAAAACATGTATATTTAATTATTCCTTCGATTAGCTACGCCACTAAATAGCTTATTTAATTTAGAAATTAAAGACAATTGATTGTTACAATAATTGCCCAATTATCGGCTTCATACATTGATAACTATCAAATAAATGTATTCAACAATTTGTGAAAAGTAAGATTTCACAACTCAAGTATTCATCATTTACTCATATTGAGATATTATTACACACAAAGTAATCATCTCTTTATTAAAATCATATATTACATATGCCATTAAGGTGAAATATATAACCGGTATAATAAGTCTCACATAGTGATGTTTGAATATTTACAATGGGTCCAAGATCCCAATAACTCAGCCAAAAATTCAAGGATATCATCCTTTCATCAATTGAAATCCAAGTATCTCATTTAGATCCATGCTACGATAAAACTTCACAAGACATGAGTTTCTGCACATCCGAATGTAACGGCTAATGGTCCTGTAAGACTAGAGTAGTGGTATGATGTCAGTTCAAAATGAACTGGCATGAATATTAACTCCATTTTCTGATGCAATTAATTAATAAAATATGAAAGGATATACATGTTGTTTTATCAACAAGCACATGGTAATACAACTGAAAATGTATTACTACCTGGTTTCTATAAAGATACAACTATGGATGCACACAAATAGAACAACCAATTTCTATTTCAGCGATCATGTTTCCCTCTAATAAAAAGGTCAATACATCCATATTCCAACTTCAATCAATAAGCATTTGACATTTAAAATTTCTACATAACTTCGTAAAAACAATATGATTAAGAAGAGTATTTTTTTCATTCAATGAGCAGCTCTACAAATTAGCACAAATATCACCATATTTACATCACTTTAACATGTTCTATCTGGTAAACAAACAACCCAACCAACAATATAGTAGTACCATGGTTACATCATTTAAACATACTCTTTTTAGTAAAAGAACAACTAATAATTTCTTTCATAAGATATCATTATTTTAAACCCAATCATGCCTCCAATTACTCCTTGGTGCATCTTGGTCAAGTTGTCCTGGCTTTCATGCCCTTACCAAGACAAGCAATTTATTTTTCACAGTCTTACAAGAATCCAAGTCATATTGCCAGGCTGGAAGTTACAAGCTAAATGCCATTTTTTTGTAATTATTCACACATAACAAGACACCCTCATTTATACATGAACCAATATAGTGGTCCATAATAATAAAATTTCTAGAAAATCCAGCCCCATGAAAGAGCTTTGACACCCACAAATTATCATTCAAAAGATCTCAATAAATTTAAAATCAAGCCTACATATAACAACCAAGAACAAAAATATAAAACCCCAACTGTTGCATACCCGTATTGATTGGGTTACCAAAATCAATTCCTTTATGCAAATCAATTTGTATACCCAAATCAATTTGTTTATAGAAAACACACAACCAAATTTCAATTTAACAAAATGAAAACCCACAAGCACAAATCGATTTTAAACACACAAATTCACAAAATGTTTTCCTTCTTCTTGTATAGGAAAAACCCAACTCTTTTCCTTTTGGGTATAATTTATTATAATGCAGAGAAGGAATTTTTAACCTTTCTTTTACTTTATTTTTGCTGATCAAAACCCAAAACCCCATCTACATATTTTTCTGGGTTAGGTTAAAACCACACAAAGAAAACTAAAAAGAATACAGAATCCATCAATTTCCTTTTCATACTTCATCTCCAAACAATTAAATCAAAAGTTGTCCACAATTTCCTTGATTTCCATTAAAAACAGAATGTGTATTTCCTCATTTTTTTACAAATAATGCAGCAAAGAAAGGAGAAGATATTCATGCCTAAAGTAAACCCAGAATCGGAAACCTTCTACTCTTCCCGCTCCAACAAGTTGAATCCTTCTTTCCTCCAAAACTCACGCAGGTATTCCAAAAGGGGAGAATGAAAATAGATGAAGGAAAAATAACAGAAAAATATAATGAAAGAACTATAGTTGGGTGGCATATTGAAGAATTTTTGGGCTTCCCAATGCTGGTACGTGTTTTAGTGCATGCCACACACTTGTGCCATGTGAAGGTGTTTCACTTTATGAAACCCATAAATTTCAATAACTAAATAAAACTTTTGGCTTACATGCCAAATCCCTCTAATATATATATATATATATATATATATATATATATATATATACTAATTAATATTTCATACATTTTTTTTACTTTAGTTGTTACCCAGCTTAATGGTTAAGTTAAAATTAACCTTCATAATACAAGTCCACATATTTCCAACAATATATTACCATAAAAATTAGTTGAATTTCTAGGTTTATATAAAACATTCCAATACAAAAATCACCAAGTCCGTAAATAATAATTCAAATATTCTCATAAAGTTGGCTTGATATAGCATTGTCAAATTAAAACAGAGACAATTATCATCGCGGTCATGCAAAAGTCGAACAAAACAAAAGACAACCAAACCGATTAAAATAAAGTAACCGGAATACAAATAACCAAAAGATTCACTATCATTTATGAACCGTTTTACCTATGATTAAGGCCTAATCATGTTTTAGGAAGGATCATCAAGGTGGGTGTGAGGTTATTTGTTCCGCAATGTCATGCCCCGCAATAGAAGCTATGGGTCATGATACAACAAACCAAATGAATTTTACACCCAATGATGATCTCGTCTAATCCTGTTTAGACTTAACCGTAGTTAATTTAACTTACAATAAATTTTGGGATGTTACACTTTCATTGGTGTTTTTCATATTCCACATCATACTTTGAATAACCGATTTGATAGGGGAGTTGCTTGCTTTGAACGGCGAGACACCAAATATTTTAGATTTATATTGAGAGCAAGTGTGCATGAATGTGGAGGAAGAATGGTGAAGCTGAGTATGATGGAGAGAGAAAGGGGATATAGAAGAGAATAAGTATGAGGAAGGGGATTGAGCTAACATCCATCCAGTGCCTTTTAAATAACTTTATTTTCATCATATTGCTAGTGATCTTCATCATCGGTCCTTATTAAAAATGTAAGCATATGACATAATTGTATAATGACATGAAAATCCATAGTACGACCAACTGTCCATTGTTAAAACACCAAATCCATGGAATATACAAAATGCAATCCAATACGAGAAAGTAAACAAGTTAACCTAACATGGAAACTAGTACAAACAAACATACTTAGACCAAAAACCTCTAAGATAATTGCACAAATGCTTTGTTAACGAGTATCGGTTCCTAAATTTTCATGTATAACGAAAAGGGTTAAAAGTGGTGCCCCAAGAAAGGATACATGTGAGGGGAAATATGGTGGACATAGGGGTCCAATGAAAAGCATTCATGCACTTCAAACAATACCGGTAACTCGTTGTGCAAGATAGTATAGATGAAGCTAGCAGGACTAACTTTGTTAATGGGGTAGATCCAAATGATCCGTGAGTTGTTGTTACAGAAACAAGTGAAAATGTAAGCAAGATATAATTTGAATACAAGTGGTCGTTTGACACGGTTTCAGCTATGTACTAGCGTTTTACCAATTGTTGCAAATTTTTGAATTTTTACGTAATGATTTTTACCATTGTCTTGAAAATATTGATATTTTAACTTTTTAGTGTTTTTTTATTTTTTCAAAAGAAATTAGATGAGGGAATATCTTGAAAGAAAGAAAAATTCCCCAGGGAGAAGTAATGGGCACCAGGTAGCAAAAATATGCCTCGGTGGGATAAAAATGGGTGAAAAATGATCATTTATTAAAAATAAATATCGCGACAGGTGATAGAAGAAGGTAAAATGATCATGACAGAAAATTATGCCTCTCAGCCATCACGGTGGGTGAAAAGGCATCACATTGGGCTCAAAACAACCACATATACCCCTCCCGGGGGGTAAATCATCGCAAGTAATTCATTTGTTACTGAGCCCTTACTTGATTTCCTATTGACTTTTCTCCGACTCTTGAGAGATATGGTGTGAGTTTAGAGGCATAAAGGTGAATGCAGACATAGTCCCGAGAGTACGTGCAGATGCTCAACAATGGACCCTATGTGAGTAACCTAGATCCATCTTGTGTTTTGATTACATTTAATGTCATTTATTAGGAATTTTACGGGAGCGATAATGTATGCGCATGTCTTAGGAGTGTGCATGCATCATCGGGCGTAGGAAAGATGTATGCATGCGAGCACATGCATTGTTAGGGGTGTGTATGCACTTGAGATCGGGTTAAGGCATATACGCATAAATACATATATAGTTAGATGCACACATGCGTATGGGAGGGTTAGGTTAAATGTGCGTGGGTGCATATGTTTTCAAATGTACGCATGCATCGTGAGGGGAGCATATGCGGTAGGGGGAAAGGGAGATAAATAGTTATGGGCACATGCATTATGATGAGTGTGCAAGCGGCTTTGGGAAAGAGGTGTATGTGTACTAGGCACGCATACACTAACAAAGGTGCTCATGTGTTGGGCCCCTAGAATATTGACTAAGTACAAAAGGCACGTAGGCATGCAAGGTCCCAGTTAAGGAAAGGTACGTAAGGACAAAGTGCGCAAGGCAGGGTTTAAGAAAAGGGTTTAAGGAAGCCCATGGCACACGCGACGCACGCAGATAGAACCAAGGGTTTGGGACTTAGTCAAATTTGATGTTCGAGGAAGAACACGTGAAAAGCATGACCCGATTACACGTGGATAAGGTGCCAGCCTAGCAACAGGTTAGGCCAGAAGGAGCATGCTTGTGGTAGAAGCTTCTAGAAGCACATCCTGGTATAAAGTGGAAGGCTTAGGCCTGGAGGAGCATGCTTGCATGAAGGACCACATTCAGACACTTGGCATCAGATCTGAGGGCACTGGAGGATGAGTTGGCAGCCCAGAAAAGCTATAAATACAAGCACCTACAGAGTAAACACATATACTTAGAGAGTGGGCGGAGCTCTGCAAAAATACTGCAAGAACTCTGCTAGTGGGTAATTGTATTGGGGAAAGGATGTATGGGGCAAGGGGATTGTAATTTTTCTTTTTGGTAGCATAGTTACATTAGTCCAGTTGTAATGCATGACTGCGGTCTACTTCTCTGTGACACTCTGTAATGGCTCCATGAATGTAATGAGGTTATCAGTTTATATATATATGAATATCAATGGTTATGATGAATACATCTTGCTCATAGGTCTTCTTTCATTTATGTTTATGTTAAGTATGGATGTTTGTATACTTCTTTCATTATGATACAAGTTATATAATCTGTTAAGTCGCCATCTGGAATGACTGCAAGGATCTAGAGGCCGTTCTGATCTCTATGGTTCTTGTATGTCTTAAATCCTTTTGAAATATCTTAAACACAAATCATATATGATGTTTCCAACTAAAATCACATAAAAGAGAGACTTGGTACCCGCGCGTGCCTCGAGTGAGTGCCCAGCTTCCGCTGGGTGATAGGCCAGCGTGCATGGGGTTCCTTTCTTTTGTGATAGGGGTAAAAATGACTACATCTTGGTTCCATTTCCGGAACCTCTTTTCGAAGTTGTAGTGGGAAATAGCATACATCATGATCTGTGTAATGAGTAATGATAGAGTGGTTAATGTTGGAAAGTGTTGAATCATGGTTCAAGAGCATGGAGGATGAATTTTCTCAGAGATTCAAAGCTTGGACTCGAGTTCGATGCATGTAGATGGGTATAAGAAAACCTCTACCATGATCTGTATGAAAAAAATTTTGTTGCTTCCCAATGGAATCGTATGAATACCTCTCACCTATGCGTCTAGATCAAGTTGGCATTATGGATCGTGTGTGTGGACCCAAGAATAATACCAAAGGATGTAGGATGCAGATCTGATGTGGACCCATGTTGTGGATCATTGGTGGAAAGGAGTATTGGCTAGCTACACTCTGGAGTACACCATTTCCACATATTCTTGTCCGAGGTTGTTGAGTTTGAGTTTCTGCGGGATCCCAGAGGATCATTTCTATGTGTTATCCCTCTAGCTATGAAAATCTTGATGGTTACCATGAGTTTAGAGGCATTCCCAATGGCTAGCTAAACCATTCTGAGTGCTAGGTGAGGAAGCTAGGGTGGAGGAAGATGGAAAATGTTGCGACGGAGAAAGAAAGGGAGGAGAGATGACTCAAGTATGGTAAAGCACGTGAAAGGGATATTTCTAGACAACGTGAGGTTGCAAGTGTGATGGATTTATGGTGGTAGACATTGTGGGAAGGATTTGAGGTTCACGCAGAGGATGTAGAACCTGAGTAGTTTGTGCGACCCCATCTTGGCAAGCTCATAAGAGAGACCCCTTCGGCTTCTGATGAGAGTTCGTCACACGAGAAAAGAAGAATCGTTAGTGTGCATCCGAGCCCACCTAGTGACCGGACCATGGCGCTTGGTTTTCCGGATCGGGGGTAAATATTGTTAGTCCAGGTTTGTTGCATTGGAGGTGATCGGTCTACACCCGGGAGGTATAATTTCTTGTTTGGGCCTTCTATGGCTACAAACACCAACCCAATGTTAGGACTTGTTGGGTGAGGTATAAACACACAAGCTTTTGGTCTCACATCCGGGGAGTGGCGCGGGCTATATTATTGGTAGTGAGGCATTGTCGCAGACCATGGCGCGTCTCGAGTGGAACTGTGGGGACCCTTGGCACAACCACTTTAGGACCTAGTGGATCTAGTGGATCTGGTGGTTTAGGACCTAGTGGGTCTAGTGGTTCAGGAGGAATAGGAGCTGGTGGGTCTGGTGGATCTCGGTGGTTCGGGGCACAGTGGACTGGTGGTTCGGACTTGGTGGACCTAGTGGATCAGGTAGCAGAGGAAACATAGGAAGAAACCAAGGCTCTAGCTAAGGAGGATTTGGGCCCCAACCACCCCCACAAGTTTTCTTTGAAATGTCTTTACATTTGCTTGAATATAGAGGTATTGAGGATGTTGCGGAACATGTTCACAAGTGTGAACTGCTATGGTGCGCGAAGGGTGTCATAACCCCAAAACGGAAGGCTAGTTAGTTTGCAACCACGTTACAAGGGTGCGCGTATAGCTGGTATAGGAAGTATGACCCTCATTAGACAGTAGTGGATTATACTACCTTAAAGAATGCATTCTTGGCAGAGTTTCACATTCCTGAGTTTGAGTAGAAGAGCATCATTGCTTTGAAGGATATTTAGCAAGGAATGGTAGAGAGTGTACAGGAGTATGATGCATGCTTTAAAAATCTAAAGGAGAAATCCAAGAGGGAGGAACAAGGGAGGAGATTTGAGGTGCCAAAGGATGACCTGGATGAGGTCAAGGAGGTGTGTAAAATGTTAAGGCAAGAGAATATCATTCCCTTGCTAGGATCATGGTTGAGAGAGAAGGTACCACACGCTGGAGAAGAGCATGAGAGGTAGGTCTTGCACACAAACCTTCCCCCTCATAGCCTTGACTATGACAAAGAGATCACATTGAATGTAGTTGTAGATGGATGGATCCTTAGTAATATCCTCATTGACACAGGCAGGAGGTTAATGTCCTAACTTTGGATGCATGGCATTAGATGGGAAGACCTACGTTACATCCATCTTCGAATGTGTTGTATATGGAAAACAAGACTAAGGCGATGCCCATCAGTTTCTTAAAGGATGTAACTATCACTATCCAGGGAGATAAGTTTACTGGGGACTTCGAAGTCTTGGCACTCGGCCCATGAGACAATTTCCTAGCACTACTTGATGCCCATGGTGTTACAAGAACAATGCGGACCTTCGGTTCAACAAAGGGTACATCAACTTTGAAAATAAGGAAGAACGGGTCATTATACCCCTAGCTAATGGGAAGTCTACACCCTATATTGAACCTTTGGGGGAAGAATTTTTGGACAGGATATATGTGCACTTAATCAAGGACCCGAGATAATGCATCCTATCGACATAGTTATCGAGTTTGAGGATGCTCAATCAGTAAGTGATACCACCAGTCTAGCATGTGACAATTGGGTGCATGGAACTTATGAATTGATGGGATGGCAGTTGAGAGGGTCGGTGACCAAGGTGACAAAGGCGCGCATAGTCGGCACCTAGGAGGAAAGGATCTGCCTAAGTATTCAGGAGGAGCCTTCCCTAAGATATTTTTACAGAAATGGAATCTCAGTGGAAGAATGAGAAGGAATGAAGGGGGATGTTAAGTTATGTCCTACTCGGCACAACTACACGGTGGTGGGCTACACATTAGGAGAGCCTTTTGGAATGATGCAAGGTAAGAATTCCTCTCTCTCGCCCGATTCTCTGCAGGAACAACGTGCGCACCACCATCAAGGACTACCATGAGAAGAAACCCACCTCTATCCATATCCAAGAGTGTGAAAGGATCTGGAGAGAATGCGTGGAGGCTTTGCCACCATCCCATTGGGTACACAAGTTGTACTCTACACTGTAGGGTTGTGCATGCGCATGGTACATTCATTCGAAGACATGCCACCAGACAGGGAATTGACAAGAGCTCGTGGCTGACCTCATTCAAACCTTTGAGTATCGAGTACCAAGCCATCGAGTAAATAAGACCTTGCGAGGGTATCAAACACCTTACCATGGGGGATAGTGCCATGGTAGAAGATAGGTTGTTGGAGTTACTGGGTGGAACAGGTTTGGAGGCGCGCTTTGAAGAAGTAGAGGAAACATAAGAGTTACAGCTTGAGCGCATGTGTTTGGAAAAGGAGAAAGGGAAGTTGGTGTATGTAATTGATGGGGAGGAAGTAGATAATTTTGATGTTAACCATTCTATAGGGACGCGCGAGGTAGTGGACAGTGTTGATACTCACGCGTGCGCCTACCATGAGCCCTTAAAGACAAAGAATGTTAACATCAATTCAGGAGAAGAACCTAAGGAAGCTATTATTGGAGATTGCTGGTCAAAGAAGGAAGTCTCTAAGATCATTGATCTGTTGTGTGAATTTGAGGATTTATTTCTGCGCGGTACCATAAGCTCAAAGGCATTCACCATTCCTTGGGGTAGATGAAGATAAAACTGAAGGACGGTGCACGCCCGGTCGGAAGAGGCCCTCTTGGATGAATCCCAATTTACACATGAAGGTTAAGGAGGAGAGAGACAAAATGATAGCTTCTAGGATCATTGAAGCAATGGAAGAATTGGAGTGGATAACTCCGATGGTAATCGATATCAAGAAGTATGGGCGGATTAGGATTTGCATGGATTATAGGTAGATGAACACGGTTTGTGTCATTGATCCTTTTCCAACCCCCTTCACTGAATAAATTTTGGAAGGAGTCGGTAGCGCGAAATCTATTCCTTTATAGATGTATTTTTAGGGTACCACTAAGTCCAGATTGCAAAGGAGGACCAGGAGAAGACAACTTTCGCCACTGAGTGGGGAATTTTTGCATATACGGTCATGCCCTTTGGGTTGAAGAATGCACTGTTATTTTTTCATGCATCGTGGTGCAAGCATTCCAGGACTTCATCCATAAGTTTCTTTAGGTCTATTTGGATGATTGGACAATGTATGGTCTAGTCAAAGACCATTGTGACAATTTGAGGTTAATGTTTGAGAGGTGTAGGTAGTTGAGGATATCCCTCAATATTAAGAAATGTATATTTGCTACACCCTTTGGCATGTTATTGGGGCATATCATATGTAAGGAGGGTTTTCTAGTAGATCCTGCTAAAGTTGCAGTTATTGTGGGGTTAGGGGAGCCTACTAGCTGAGCACAGTGCGCGGATTCCTTGGGCATATGGGTTATTACAAGAAATTCATCAAGGGGTATGCCAAGATCACTACGCCTTTAGAGGAGCTTCTCAGACATAAAATTTCCTTCCATTGGGGAGAGGCGCAGCAGAGGGTGTTTGATACATTAAAGGATAGGCTTGTCACCGTGCCTATATTACATTTTCCCTCTTGGGACAAGCCCTTCCATGTCCATGTAGATGCCTCGGAACTGCTATTGGAGTAGTGCTTGCATAGCCAGGTGAAGGAATTGTTGATCATCCTTTGTGTTTTACAAGTAGGAAGCTGACACTAGCAGAGTAGAATTATACCACAACTGAGTGTGAGGCATTGTCAATGATCTACACGCTTTTCAAGTTTAGATAGTATCTGCTAGCAACACCCTTCGTGTTTTACACCGACCACATGGCATTAAATTATTTGGTGAACAAGCCCGTTCTACAAGGGCGCATATGTCGGTGGGTATTTTTATTTCAAGATTTTGAGTTCACCGTAGTAGTGAAGCCTAGAAAAAGCAATTGTGGACTTGATCATCTATCAAGAATTGATTCAGGGGAGGATGCACAAAGTATTGAGGAGACAATGTTAGACAGCGCAAATGTTTAGGTTATGGCGCGTGCCCTCGGATTTGGAGGAGATTGTGGTATTTTTAAAGGAAGGTGTGGCACCGAGAAGGAATGAAGGCATTAGAGAAGAAACAACTAGCCATATGCGTCACACCCTACATGTTGATCAGTGGAGACTTATACAAGTTGGGACATGATGAAGTTTTGTGCAAGTGTGTATTAGAGCATGAGTGCCTCGCCATCATGGAGGAAGCACACAGAGGAAGTGTGGGTGGACATTATGTAGGTGATGCCACCACGCGTAAGATATTAATGGCAGGTTTGTGGTGGGAAACCATGTACAAGGATTGTAAATACTATTGTAAAGTGTGTGACCATTGTCAGCGACATTGGCAAGCCAGAAACAGAGATGAAATTCCTTTATGCCCTATCCCTAGCACTGAGCCTTTTGAAAAGTGGGCAATAGACTTTGTAGGCCTTATTGCACCAACGGGCACATAGGACTGGGTCACGCTATGTCATCACTTACATGGATTATCTAACAAGGTGGGCGAGGCAGCCCCAACTAAAGATTGCATAAAGCAACCACAAAGTGGTAAGATTCTTGTGGGAGAACATTATCACAAGGTATGGATGTGCTTTGAGTTTAACCAGTGATAGGGGTACGCATTTCTTGAATGAGACCATGAGGATCCCGTTAGCGAGAGTTCATAGTGGCTCATCACAAGACTACGCCCTATCACCCACAAGCAAATGGAACCGTAGAAGCATTCAAAAAATCTTGAGTCATAACCTGACCAAAATTTGTGATGTCGGAAGACAAAACTGGGATGATAAAGTATCAACAGTGTTATGGGCTTACGGACAATATATAAAAAGGTGAACAAAGCCACACCATTTCAATTGGTGTTTGGCGGGAATCTATTCTACCGGTTGAATTCATGTTACCTTCTCTGCGAATAGCACGTGCAAGAGGGTTGGGTGATGAGTAAGCACTGGAAGAAATAATTGATGAGTTAATAAAGTTGGATGAGAGACGATCACTTGCCAGGTGGAGCTAAACAACAAAGAAAGCAAAGCAGAAGGCTTGGCATGATCACCACATAAGAAACAAGAAGTTTGAGGCTAGGCGATGGTCTTACTTTATGATTCTACAGCTTCTACACCATCCTAGAAAGTTGAAAGTCCATTGGTTGGTTCCTTACACAATCTCGTACATCCTTGATTTGGGTGCATGCCAATTACAAGCAATAGATAGGATGAAGTTACTGGACACTTCAATGGGAGTAGGATGAAGCCCTATTATAAATAAGTCTTCTTGGTGTTTGTAAATAAGGTAGTTTTTCCAGTTAGTTTAGAATTTTCCTTTACGCATTTATTTTCTTGTGTTTCCCTTTCACGTTGTTGTTTTGTTTTGTGCCTTGGGTGCCGGTAACCTTATTACTACTTTTTGATAATTTTTGAGTGCGTAGAGGACCGCGCATCATTTTAGTGTGGGGTGGAGTAATGTGAAGGAGCGCATGGTTAAAGTGCCAAGGAAGTTTGTGTTAAAAATCCCAGTTGAATGGCCTAGGTGAAAGAGGTGTATGGAGAGAAAATATGGAAAAAGGATGGTTGGTGTCAAGATAAAGCTACTTGTAGATCCCATGTACAAAGGAGGAGAAAGCACATTAAGCAACACGAGGTAGGTGAGAGCAAAAATCAGGATAGAAGAAGTGCCTTCGGCATTGGTTACGCGCACGCAAGAGTCTCCTGTCATGTTGGATTGGTTACACGCTAGAAGGTTGGAGGGTTGTCCGCATAGGTTGGGCACGTGAGTGAAAGCGTTGAAGATGGGCTTTGTTTGAAAAATCCACATTAAATGAAAAAGGTACGGTGGTAGGTGAAGTAGCACTTAATGCTCAAAAAGGGAAAAACTATAAATAAAGGGGTCGAGGCACTTCATTTTTCACTTTGCGTATAAGGAGAACGAAGCGCTTTTGCACCTTTGCAAACTAGGGCTTCCAAAAAACTGATCCGTGTGAAGAAAAATTTGGAGAGATTGAAGCATGGGTAACTAGTTCAGATTTGCGAACCAGGAGGAAGGGATTTCACGGGCGTAGGAGAAGTTGTGAGAAGGCGTCGTCTTGTGAAGGGAGTATCCCAGTTAGGGTTTGAAGAACTAGGGCATGGGTTTAAGAAATTTTCTTCACAAGTTTGAGATCTAAGGTTGGAGAGAGCGGAAGAATAGAGTAAGACGAAGTGATTAAAGTGGGAAGAAGACCTAGAAAATGGCACCCAAGAAACCAACTAGTACACCCAAGAAGGGCAAGGGAAAGTAACAAGAAATTGAAGTAAGCACAAATGAAGAGTGGTTTGCGAAATGCAAAGTGCCTAGATGGAGTATTGTTGGGGAAGGAGTGGGAGTCTCATCTTAGGGATATGTCCGTAAACGATTATGATCATCGGACAAGCACAATTGAAAAGGATTTGCACTTTGGAATTAGTACGGCCAACAAACAAGAGGACACTAGAAGGTTTTCCCATTTATAATGATGACGTGAAGGTCAAGTTGGAGAAGGCAGGGTTATTACAACTCTTTGAGTTGCCCTACTTTGGGAAACTTGAGCGATTGTATCAATGGTTGATGTCGTGCGTGCATGAGGACTATTTCCACTTCGCGGAGTGTAAGATGCACATAACTCCTCAACTAATTTCACATTTCACAGGCCTCATCTATAAAGAAGACAGAGGTTGGAGGATGACTTGATTGACAAAGAAGCAATTAAGGAAACTATTGCCACTTTCACATGTAAAAAGGGGTCAAGGTATTATGATGTTGCATACATCAAGGATCCAAAGTGATGAAGATGGCTGCGTAGCTTGTGTCAAAGCTAAATGGCCAGAGATATGGAACCATGTCAATAAGCCATGGTTGAACATTTATAGAAATATTTCATAGGGCACCATCTATAATTTGTCCGCATTCATGGATGAAATTATCAATCTTGTGCGCAAAGGAAGGTGACATGATCGTTTTGGAAATGTGCTTGCTAACCATCATGTTTTCAGAGATTAGGTACCGAATGCATCAGATAAGTTCGTATGGGAGTACCTTGCTAAAGATCCCTCACCCACCAAAAGTTTTGAGAAATACGCTTGTGACACTATGACAACAGTGCACGAGGCATGCTTGGAAAAGTGGTACACGTGCCTAAGGAATGTGTTCGAGGTAGAACGGAGAATTCCTGAAAAACTCGCCGCAAAGAACCACTAGGCGAGAAGCAGAATTTGCTGTGTACCAGCATTTTTGTTTGGGCAGATTCAAACTATCAAATGGGACATGGAGCCCATGGTGGAAGCTCCCCTTTGCCTTCACAGCTTAATACTTCCAAGTGGGAGTAAACAGTTTCAAGGAGTCCAAAAATTTTAAGTTGGACCTTGGTAATCTAGACCAGGACCACGGGAAATGTGCAAAGGGTTAGTGTACCTCGAAAAGTGTGCATATGTGGAATGGTACATATCACATGAGGTACAAATGATAAGGGCCATGACTCTGCCCATTGCAGAAGGATCTGAGGCATGCGTATACATTCACATAAGACTCAAGTTGAAGAAGGGAACATATCTAGACAACAAGGTATCTATACCTCAGGATCCAACTAGGAGGAAAATACCCTCGCCCAAATGGGAGGAAAAGGAAACAGAAAAGAAAGTCCCAAGTGTGGTGGAGACACAGGCAATAGGCTCCCCCGAGACAAGTGCCAGAACCAGCATGTATACACGCAAGAAAAAGCCCATAGTAAAATAGAAGACTATAGAGCCAGAAGATCCATCAGATAAGGAGTCATCAGAAGAAGAAGAAACAGAGTCACCTACACAGAATCTCCGGTTAGGAAGAAGCAGAGGGTAGAAGAGGAGACCACCTCGGAAGAAGCTGGAAGTTTGGACAAGTGCATAGGAGAGAAGGATGGTAGTGGAGAAGAAGTAAGTGGGGAAGAGGACCCTAGGAAAGATCAAGGGCCACCTATTTTCAATATACATGATTCAGAGGAGGAAGGCGGAGAAGAAGAACAAGGGTTCCTTTTTGTGCGGTGCAAGGATAGCCAGGTAGGAGGAAGTGCCTAGGACATGGGAAAAGATGAAGAGGCTAGCGCGCAGAAGCAAGAGGTTCCAAGCTCGACACAAGAGCAGATGACCAAGGTGACAGAAGAAGAGGAGAAAAGGGGCATTGAGACCGGCGGAAGACAAAGTGGAATGTGGCATTGAGCTAGTGTTAAGCAAAGAGAAGGAGAGTGCGGAGAACGCGCAGCACTAGAGGCCCGATTTTAACTGTAAGTATACCCAAAGGTATGCGCATGGGAGGAAGGCACGCAGAGGGGGGAGGCTAGAGATGGGTTATATTGATGACCCCAAGAAGGTGTTTCGTGTGTGGTTCTAGAGTACACTTCTGGCGGAGGAGCTTGTATGCATGTCATCTTTTGATAAGGAGGCTGCCTACCCGGACAAGGAAGATGATCTCTTGGGCAATTGAGTCCCACCTTGATGAGCTAGAGTTTGAGGTAAGCCATGGGGCAATAGTAACATTGCCAAGACCAGGAGAAGATAACCCAGTGGTGGATACCCAGCAGCTCTCGGATGAACAACTGTGACAACACACTTAACAAAGTCTCCATTGAGATAGAGGCTAGACTCTTTAGGTGAAATGATAGGATCAAGGATCTGGAAGGGGACTGAAGGAGAAAGAGGAAGAGCTAGCTACATTGACCAAGGAGCTGAGCTAGGAAACATTAATCAACACCCAAAGTGCAAGTGGTAATTGAAGGATGAAAGGGCCAAGGTGAGTGTTGTGTACAAAGAGGTAGAATCCATCAATAGGGCCATACTATTAAAGCATCTGGACCTAGCATCGCCCGTGCAGAAGTATGGATCTTCCTTGGGATGCCTGGAGGATTTAACAAGGGCCCTCACCATAGAAATACAACCGCTAGCCTTGGAGTCTACAGAGGAAGTGACCGCGCACCTAGAGAAGGAATACAAGTTGAATATTGTAGCACTCGTCGCAGAGTACAACAAAGTGCTTGCTGATGTAAGGGCCGCTTCCCGAATGTTGAAGCTGTGTACAAAAAATTACATGGATAGAGACAAAGTGGCAGGCACCTTGGTCACCACTCATGAGGTAGAACTCAAGGAGTTCTAGGAGAAAAACAAGGGGAATAGGGCGAAAGAGACAAAATCCTTGCCGAGGTTGAGAAGAAATCAAAGGCCATTAAAACCTTAAGGGCTTTAATCAAAAACTGATTGAAGGAGTTATATCCACGTATCACATGAAGAATGGACACATTGGAGGATATATGCAAGGAATTGGAGAAGATCACGAATACTATGAGCGCGCAAGGAGATGGACTAAATTTTGGGGAGGTGAGTGCCTGGCAGTGGTGATCTCTCACAAAGAGTGAAGGAAAAATTTGATGCCTGGAATACATTGGAGGCAGACTTGAAAAAGGATTTTCCCAGTTTGTTGCAGTGATTCTTTCACTCTCCCATTCTTTCTTCTTTCCCCATTCTTTCATCCCCTTATTATTTTCCTAGGTGTAAGCCTATTGTATTCTTTCTCTAACTAAGAGGAGTGTTCCTGAGAACAGAGAACAGTGTAGTGTGTGGGGGTGATGTTGGGCCCCTAGAATATTGACCAAGTACAAAAGGCACGTAGGTGCACAAGGTCCCAGTTAAGGAAAGGTGCACAAGGACAAAGCACGCAAGGCAGGGTTTAAGAAAAGGGTTTAAGGAATCTCGTGGCACACACAATGCACACGGACAAAACCAAGGGTTCAGGACTTAGTCAAATTGGACGTTCAGGGAAGAACACGTGAAAAGCATGACCCATTGTGCATGGATAAGGTGCCAGCCTGGTGATAGGTTGGCCCAGGAAGGAGCATGCCTACGGTAGAAGCTTCTAGAAGCACATCATGGTATAAAGTGGAAGGCTCATGCCAGAGGAGCATGCTCGCATGGAGGACCACATTCAGACACTTGGCATCAGATCTAAGGGCGCTGGAGGATGAGTTGGTAGCCCAAAAAGATATAAATACAAGCACTTACAGAGTAAATAGATATACTTAGAGAGTGGGTAAAGCTCAAGAAATACTGCAAGAACTCTGCTAGTGGGTAATTGTATTGGGGAAAGGGGATTGTAATTTTTCTTTTTTGGTAGCATAGTTACATTATTCCAGTTATAATGCATGACTACGGTCCGCTTCTCTGCTGTGACACTCTATAATGGTTCCATAAATGTAAGGTTATCGGTTATATATATATATATATATATATATATATATATATATATATATATATGAATATCAATGGTTCTGATGAATACATCTTGCTCATAGGTCTTCTTTCATTTATGTTTATGTTAAGTATGGATGTTTGTATACTTCTTTCTGTTATGATACAAGTTATATAATCTGTTAAGTACACTTATCTGGAATGACTACAAGGATCTAGAGGCCGTTCTGAGCTCTATGGTTCTTGTATGTCTTAAATCCTTTTGAAATCTCTTAAACACAAATCATAGATGATGTTTCCCACTAAACTCACATAAAAGAGAGACTCGGTACCCACGTGTGCCTCGGGTGAGCACCCACTTCTGTTGGGTGATAGGCTAGCGCATGCATGGGGTTCCTTTCTTTTGTGATAGGGGTAAAAATGACTACATCATGCATCACTAGGGCGTGCATGCATCAAAGAAGGATTTGGAAACACTTCTAACAAAAAGGAAATTTTCTAGAAGAATATAGGGATGAATAGGCTAAGTGTTAGATGATGTTAGATAGAAGAAAGTCTAATAAGTGTGTTGTTTGATCTTGTAGAGGCAACTATCTATTTTACATGTGCGGGAGTGACACAACCACTTGGCCAACTTTGAGGTGAATTTATTACGATGTGAGATGGCCTATTTGGACATCACCCTATACACTATAAGGCTTAGCTACATGGCGTAGATGCCACATATCACCCTGGACCATAGCCTCCTTACAGCCTTAGTTGAGAGGTGGCATAACGAGAGCTAGTGTTTCAGATCCTGACTGGTGAGATGACCATTACACTTAAGGATGTTTGGAGGATACTTGAGAAATTACAGGCATGATTAATTGAGCTCTTTGGTGTAGATGAGATACCTCGATGAGGTATGACAATGTGCAGATGCATCGTTGTTTCATAGATCCGAGGTTATATTGTGTGCCAGTGTATCTCATGGCATTTTCCAGTGGCATTATTCTTACTAAAAAGACGGGTACATCATTTTCCTTAGGATTGATTGGTGTGATTTTGAGGCCTGATGAGAGGAGAGCATTACTACTGGGGACAATGTGTGCTTGCATATTTATAATGGGACTTGCACTGATTATCCACCACCATCGAAAAATTGTGGGTCCAAAGAACCTTGCTACATAAATGGAACTAGGACCATATAGAAATTGGTGACCCTACAGAACATTACGATCTCATGCCATGGATGAGCCTTCAGTCTTTGGTTGGGCTCCTATTAGCGATGATGTGCATGGAAACATGGGGGATACTTATTTCTATCGCCGTGCCTTCGATGATATATAGTTGTAGATGATTGTATGGATACCTTATAGACACTATCAGTGGCCAGAGGATCCAGTGGAGCTCAGCCTTACCCTGGTGGATCATTTTCTCATTAGGAACCATGGGTACATTACGGATTATTATAGAGTTGATCGAGCTCAGTGATAGTTTTGTATGATTCAGGATGTTCCTATGCCAGAGATGTGGTATGTATGCCACACCCAAGAGACTTTTGACATTGGGCCACTGATCAGGATACATCGAGGTCACGATAACTTTGAGTAGATAGGCATGGGAACCATTGCGGTAAATCATGGATCCAGGGACCATAGTGGCCTATACTTCTTGGTATACTACAATATTGCCAATGTGATTAACTACCCCTTTGGGCTGCATGGGATGCGGGAGTGCAGCCACCATAAGAGCATCACCTCGTAGAGGTAAAGGATGATGGAGGGGCCGGGAGGGTAGCGGGAGTAAGGATGGGAGTGATGCTAATGATGGTTCGATGGGGATGGTGGGGATGTATTGGGACAGGGAGCACACGAGACATGGACTAAAAGCATACAGACAAGTTCTTGTACAACCACATGTATAGGCACGTATACAGATGCCCTAAGTGGGTATGCAAGTGAGTGTAGATGTTCAATTGTAGCAGGTACTTTCACAAGCACATGTATAATAGCCTCTACAACAGCTCCCATTGTTATCCCACAACATAGCCTAGGAGGAGGTGGAGGAGATCGAGGGATCCATAGGGTTCATGTGAGTTAGTTGTGTTGCGCAACAGATTCAACAAGTGATAGTTCTACGAGATCTAGGCCACTACAGAGAGAGACTGTGTTATTACGAGAGTGATCATGCACTAGCAAATAGGGCACGCCTATAGGCCGAGAGAGATTAGTTGGCTGCATACTAGGCGTAAGCATATGGGGCTATAAAGCGGAGCGATATCAACTCCGAGATAGAGTGAGTACTAGCCCATGCCGTGGTGGTTAGGCTTTAAAAGGAGGTTACCTCTCTGCGTTAGTCTATTGGTGCCTCTGCTACACCTCGATTTTACATGGATATGGCCACATCCATTGGAGAGGCTGCATACTATAAGTCTCTATATTATGACACGCTTCTAGAGGGATAGAGATCCCCAACATTCACAATAGGCTATGAGTAGGAGTGCCTCCCAATTACGTAGGGCACCTCCATCAACCGATCGGTGGAGTAGCCACTAGTAGGTCGAGGGTCTGACCCCTCTTGCAAATCCATCTCAATAGATGCCCCAACCGAGTGGTAGACCTGGCATTCCCCATGAGGAAGAGAGTCGATCATGTCTCTATTTATTTGATGTACTTACAGATGTATCTTTTTTATGTATGCCTCGATATGAAGGAACATTTTTGATCGATGTATATGTATTATTTTTGGCTATGCCTCGCTATGAAGGCATATTTTTTATCTATGCCCATGATGGCCTACCATGTATCTGATGATTATATACAAAGACACATTGTATATGGACATTGATATTTTGACAGACAAATACATATGATTATGATGATGATTATGGACTTTATTTATGATGTTTATGATTGTATCACATGTTCTTGATTTATGAGATAAAATTTATGTATTGATGAGCTACTTCATGTTCTACTTATCACATTTTGTGTATGAGATAGCAGTAGATGATATCATGTTATTTTATATGTGACACTTATGATTGTCCACGTTTTTATTATGGTCTATGTTTGAGGGGGGGATAGAAGGCGGACCCTCTTTCCCCTCGTGGCGATATTATATGATGTTAGCTTAGCATACATGTTTTATTTTCATGTTCATGATGATGTAGCTTAGATTTTTATTGATATATGATGTATAGATACGATGATAGATAAGAACAACTATACAAGAAAACAACGAAAAAAATTAATCAAACCTAATTAAAGCAACACAACTATTTACAAGTATGCAAGATAAAATGAACTCATTGTAATGTACAATAGATTAAAGTAACACTTAATCTAAGCAATAAAATGAATTCAATTTAAAGCACACAACATGAAAAATTAATGTAATCAAAACTATACAAACCAACAACTAAAAGTAAGCAAACCACTAATTTGTTTTGCGGGACAATTTTTAAACGTTTTGTGTTATTTTTGGTGTCATCCTAGAGACAATTTTCAAGGCTACTGTTCACATTTTTTTTAAGATTTTTGCAAGAAAATGTTATGTTTTTTTTGTAGTTTCATCCCTAAAAGGTTTTTTTAGATGTTTAGGGTTTTTCTAAAAGTTATATGATTTTTTTTTTTGTGCTTTCTAAGTTTTTATGAAGCTATGTAAAGAAAACAAAGAAGCGTGGATTCCCCAACATGAGATGGGAATATACAAAGGCAGAATTTCACACGCATATGTGCAAGAATGTGAAGATGTGAATGTGCCTCTCACATGAGATGGGAATGTACAAAGGCAAGCCCTTCAGCTATATACAAGAATAGATCAACTGGATCAAGGCCACGAAGGATAGGTCCAAAAGGATCTCAAACTCAGGAAAAACCTAGCCCTAAATTAAAGAAAATGTACTCCTTCTAGATATGAGATAAGCTTGTGAACAACATATCCACCCAAGGCACTAGAAAACTGGTTTTCACATAGGACCTACCCAATGTGCCACAATTGTGTGGTTTTCACAGTTGGACAATCTGTTTTCTTTTTACTTTTTCTTGATTTAAAAAAAAATTGCTTGTTTTTTAATTTGTTTTTAGAACTCCATACTCAAGCATAGAACCGCTTGATATGTATTTCATTCATGGGTTTCCTTAGCTCCTCACCATCCAAGTGATCCATTTTGTATGCCCTTAAACCATACTTAGCAACCATGACATATGGTCCTAACCAGTTGGGCTCAAATTTTCCTTTCTTTCCCGGTCCTTGGTGGTGTTGAACTAATTTTATTTGAGTACTAGATCTCCTACCTCAAACTGGCGAGGTATTATATGCTTTTTGTAGCCTCATGACATTCGATTCGATCAACCTTTAGGTGATTAAATGTCTACATGTGTTTCTCATCTAGTAGCTCCAACTTTGCTAGCCGAGCCACTAAGTAATCTTCATAATTTTCCGATAGTCCCAGAGAGATATTCTCATGGAAGGAATCTCAATCTCTAATGGTATGATAGCCTCGGTGCCTCGGTTCCCAAATGAATTTTACGAAGGAAGATGGTACCTAGTGCATGTTAGGAGAACGTGCATTGAACATTAAATTTCAATATTAAGTGTACTAATCATACATCTAATTTTGACTATTATTGAACTAACACATAAGCTTCATATAAATATATAATTTAATGAAAAATAAATTACCATATGCTATTTTTATTGGCTATATTTTTCTTCACTTTTGTAAACATTAATAAACATACATACACAAACATACAAATTGATATAGATATACATGTGTATATAATCTAATTAAAAAGACAAATGAAATGAATATAAGATTTTTGCTAGTGTAGAAGATGTGTGGGAATCATGAGAAGTGACCACAAACCTCACAACCATTAAAATGCACACACAATAAATCCTAAATATTTATGCATTGACATAATGATGAAAAGAACACAATTAAAACAAAAAGAAATCTTTAGGATATCTATTCATGGAGATAGAAAAATCAAATCAATCACAAATGATTCAACCTTTTACACAACTCAATATTCATTGTCATGTTAGATCAATTCCATCCATACACCACATACATCATCATAGTTTATTGAGAAATTATCACATCTCATGTCACAACATTTTCATGCTTTTTTCATATCAAGCTTTAATATTGTATCTCTATATTCCCTTATGCATATCCCTATGTTATGGGTTGAACTTGAAATAACCATATAAGGATGCTAGTTATACTTATATAACCATTCATGCTACCTCCCGAGAGTCCTATTTCTTTAAAACTCGAATGAGTGGATAAAGGACACAATAGCAAAACCAAACATAAATAGTAGGCCTTTATCATAAGTTACTCCTTTGATTGATCAACTAATCTATGTTTGTTGTATGAACAAGTTTGCACAAACAATACTACATAATGGATGATTGTGTAATACACCAACCATTGTGCAAAATAACTACAAATTACACAAAAAATTGCATAGAAAGTTTGTTCACTACACAAAATCCAACATAAGACTAGACACGGTCCTTTGGAAATGTATTTTTAAGTGCACCAATCCAAAAACATAAAATAAAATTCTCTACAACATGCAAACATTGACTAAATCCTACTAATTTTGGTTGGTAGGTTATTAGTGTAGGTTTTATAATCCATTGTATGGTCTTTATTCCATTGCATGGTTTCTTTGGCACATATATTTAGATTTTGTAGGTGTCAAAATGATAGATGGGAGTTAAATTTCTCCACCTTTTTAGGTGGTGATCTCAATTCCCTACTTCCTATTTATACACCTCTTGTAAATTTATTTTCTCATTATTATGAATACAAGAAATATTTTTGGCTCATGTTTTATTCCTCTCTCTCAAAACAATAATCTATTTGTACATTCATATTCATGAGTACTAGATCTTGATCTTTATTCTCACATGGTATCAAAGATCATTCTGTAATCGAATGCTATTGTTTTATTATGTTTTTTTGTTGGAATATTTAGTTTTTGAAAATTATTATTGTAGATCCTTTGATCTCATAGTATGATCTTGTCTTGCATCTCGTGGATTATATGAAGAATCGAAAAGAGTGAAGTAAATAGGTTGTTTTACCCGAATATCTTCATTTTGTACATTCTTTGAATGAATAGTTCAATATAGTCTAGATCATGCCAAAACCAAGTTCGGATTAGGATTATGAGTTCCCTAGGAATATTGAATCTAATGCCTTCTATAAAAATTATATTCTATAGTATTAAAAATAATTAACCCTAGATAAATATTGTATTATATGTTATGTCTCTACCATCCAAGAAAAATTGCTAATAAATTTATTTGTAGCTTCCACTACATAAATTCCTCAGCTAATATTGTAACATATAGTCTATCATAATCCCCCTTTATTATATATTTCCCAACTATTTTTCTCAACTTCCATACATATTCACCTTTATTGATCTTTCCTCCGAATTGCAGGACTTCAAAACAATAGAAAATATTGAAAATAGATAGTAAATGCACTTACCTAATGGCTAGCTAAATATCATAATCTTAATCTAATTATTTAATTTTTTATTTTCGATGAAGAGAATGATATTAGTATGTAATGGTGGACACTAATTGCTACTATCATATATGGTTGATAAATTGATCTACTCTTTATAAAAACCATGATAAAATAAAATAAATTGATGCCCCCCTAAATGTTGGCACCCTAGGCATTTGTATAATCTTCCTAGGGGTTAGTTCCCCTCTGGACAAAATGATAGCATCGACAATAAACTCGTGTATACTTTGAAGCAGGGTAGATTTGGGTTTCTTTTTTGTGTGTGGGGGGGTTTATGGTCATCTTTGGGATATTCAGTGGAATTCCATACCGTGAAAAAGTTTTGAGTTTTTGGATTTTTACATCAGTGAGTTTTTTCTAGTATGAAAAATCTATTTATTTTTGTGAAATGGGTTATTGAATTTTCCCAAGTGCATTGTGGGTCTAGCTTGATTTGTGTATGGCTATAATTGTTTTTCATATGGGCTTCATGTTTGGATATACATTTTGTATGCACATGATTGCACCTATTCACATATTTGTGGATGTGGTCGTATAGTAGCCTTGTGTAGCTGCGGCTAGGACAATGTTTTTTGTGGACTTGGCCATACTGCAGTACTATTTTTGCGTGATTTTACTAGTTACGCCGAAGGCGTTCCACAATTAAATCGGCATCGGCTGTTTCTGACATTGGCCAGAAACTGGACGAAGGAGGGCGTTTAAAGAGAAGCGAAAGCTGAAAAACCAATACAGCTGGGCATTACGGCCGAATGAAGCGCCTCCTAATCCTTGATCTTCTTTTTTTGTATACAACAAAGAAAATAGCAGGACACAGTAGTTTCCTTTGGATGGCATTGACCATGTTTAAAATGTGCATAATTAAGGTCCGGCTCAGTATACTTGGATGTAATCAACCAGGCTTGGAGTCCAATGTATGGTAAGAAGTTATTGTCTTCCGATTTTATTCTTTTACTGTGGATATTTGAGTCGGTACTTATTTGTTGCAGATTGCATACATTTGCATGAGATGTCGATTTAAAGTCTTTGAATTTGGCATCTTTTATGCAGACTTGTCAAATGTATTTGAGTCTTTTCTTCCCCAACTTCTATTATATCTGAATCCATCCGATCCCTTGAATGGAGAGGTTGCTTCTCTGTTGATGCGTGATGCAAATCTTTATGGGCAAAAAGTTAAAGGTATTAGTTATCAGCTACTTGTGTTTTCAATATCCTTTCAATTCCAGTAGTTCAATTCTACACATCATTGGTGCATCATATTTTCTGGTTCAGATCCTTATTGCTCTCTTATAGCAATATCAGACTGTATTGTTGCTCCTGAAATCCTAACAGCCATGTGCTTTAATATTTTCCATTGGTCTTGGTTGTAAAAATGTCTTATGTGATGGGATTCATATATAATTTGAAGTATTTACAACTCATTTTATGCATATGTTTTGCTTTAGAGTACTGTGCAAAATATGCCAAAGCTGATGGTGCAGGAAGTAAAGAAGATGATGGAAGCAGCAGCTATGAATTCAGTGAAGATGAATATTCATCTTCACTGAGTAAATTATTGGAATGAAGGTTCATGAAATGTTTTTCCTAACATATTAAATGACCATCATATTATATTTTTTCATGTAAAAAAATTATACCATTTTCAATACTAATTCCTTAAACAAAATACATTTTCTATAAAATTATAGAATGACATAGAGTAGGAATGTCACGTTTCCGATGTTTTTTCATCATATTAATAACTATGGTATGCATGAATATTAACTAGTGAAAAGGTGCAATGGACTCACCAATAGGGAACAAATTGGAATTTCCAAACAAAAATAATTTGTTGCAGTTTTTTGTATGGTGTCAAAAAAGTACACATGGGTTATGAAAAACTCATGCACAAATGAAATTTTTGGAGACCAAGTTGTGGTTGTAAGTGGATCTCAGTCATGAAAAATGCAGGATAAAGGACTCAATGTATAGAGGCATAGTAGAATCAGCTGGAAATGAGGACTTACAAATACAAAAATTAAGCAAATTCTAAACAATCTGGCCTTAAATCAAATTGAATGCTAGGAACAAGCTCTAACAGATGCAAAGTTTGATTCTAGTATTGGTTTTCATTTTGTTAACGACCTTCGAGACATACAATAGATATGAATCTGGTTTGGAGACCAAGTTGTGGCTATAAGTGGATCTCAGTCATGAAAAATGTAGGGATAAAGGACTCAATGTATAAAGGCATAGTAGAATCAACTAGAAATGAGGACTTGGGTCAAAGCACAATTCTATGTCCCACTTCATGTCCCAAAAATGCGAATAGGAGGTTCAATGGGGTGGGAAATCAAAGGTGTTCACGTGAACACCCCCTTTGCATGAACCCCTTCGCCCAAACTGCCACATAAGCCACAAAAAGGGGTTCACACAAACCCCCTTCGCACAAACCCCTTTTGGATCAAATAATTTTGACGGCACATACTTATATATATACATTTATATAGTTGTGGCAGTGGATTTAGGGTTTAGGGGATTCGGGTGAAGGGGGTATGTGTCAACCCCCTATGTGGCACTTATGTGGCACCTATGTGGCACATTTTGGTGCCAAATCCATTTGGAAGATGATTGTTTACCAAATGTACCACTTAGGTGCCACGTAATTAAGGTTAACTAATTAGTAAAATTATAAAATTTTATCACAAATTACGCTTTTTATTAGCTTTCTAAAACATAATTTTCATTTTTTTAAATTTATTTTACTATTTATTTTTTATTTTTGCTAACATATGGTATTTTACGAAAATCAATAGTGCACAGTCAACCCAATTTGAAAATAGCAAAATATATCAAAAAAATGAAAAAATACACTTATTATTTGTTAAAGTCTTCTTTATAGCTATGAAAAAAATCAATTTTGATATAAATCTTAGAATTTATTGACATAGACATATGTATGCCATTTATTTGAAAATATCCTCACTAAATAATTAATAAATAAATATAAATAAAAATATGAAAATTTGACAGGACCTCGATATTCGAATATAGAACATATATCTAAAATTTCATGGTGAAAAAATAAGTTTTCATCTAAAAACACCACCTTTGGGGACAGTCGTTGCTCTTTTATTTTTATATTTTAAATAGGTTAAAAATGAAATTGGTTTTAAGGGGACCAAAAACCACGATTACAAAAGGAGAAAAAGATATAGCATGAAGAACAAAAGGAGTGGCCTCTTCCAAAGTAGCTAACAACAAGTGCCACAAAACAACAAGTGCCGAAAGATTAAAAACCAAAGAACAATGCCCCAAAAAACAAGAAACAATACCATAAAGATCCAAAACAACAACCCAACCCAAAACAACCACTAGGAAGCAAAGAACAACTCAAGTGGGTTGGTCAAAGAAACTGACCAACCACAAAAGAGATCCTCTTTTATAAAATAAGAAACAACGTATGAATAAAATTAAGAAAAACACCAGATTTTTTGCTAAAAAAATAAAAATGTACACGTATTCTACACTCTAAGCACAACATTTTGTTAGTTTATGGAATTTCATGAATGTTTACGGATTTGTGGCTATTACCTTTGGAAAATCAATGAAACTAAAAATTCATGTTTATAATGGTACAAACATTACAAAAATGTGGGACATGTTATTGTGCTTTGACCCACATACGATATACAAAAAACTAAGCAAATTCTAAACAATCCAAATTTAAATCAAGTAGAATGCTAGGAACAAGCTCTAACAAATAAAAAGTTTGATCTTGGTATTAGTTTTCATTTTATTAACAACATTTAGAGACATGCAATAGATATGAATCTGGAAGATATACAACTAGTAAGCTGAGAGTAGACAATACATGACTTGAATACCACTAACTATGGAGCCTTCAATCTAATAACTATCTAGGACTTTTGTACATTCTTTACACAATCAACATGTTCTAGCATAGTTTGATTCCCAAGCAGAATCTATTTTTGAATTTAAAAGAATTACATTAAAATTTATTGACCTTGAACATTCAAACTCCCATACCCATCTCCCTCGCGGGCAGGGATTTGATGGCATGTGCTCATACTGGTTCAGGCAAAACATTTGCTTTTGTTTTCCTATCATTGTTGCCATCATGAGAAGTAATGTACCTTAAAGGCCACATTCTAGAAGAAGCTCATTTCCTCGGCGCTTATATTATCCTCAACTAGGAATTATCAATACAAGTGAGAGTTTACTATTCATCATCAAATGATTGTGTCATTTTATTGCTAATTTCGGTAAATGAAATATCTTTTCAGTTACACTGTCTTCTTTTTTTAGTTTGAGTATCTGTGAGCAGATTACATTTCAGTTACAATATATCCTTTTATTTTTAGGCTTCTGGCATTTGTAAATGAATTATTACTGAAGCTCCACTATGTTATATTTTATTTATTTCTATCTTTCGTAAACAAGTTTACATTTCAGCTACAGTAATTCCTTTTATTTATTTTAATCGTCTGTAACTAAGTTAGCATTTCAGTGAGGTCAAATCTTCTCTTATTGTTGTCAAGTCAAATTTGTTGGGGTAGTTATATAAGATTATGCAAATGCATAATTGAGTTAATCAATTTTTAGTAGATTCAGGCCTACCACTCAAATCTAAGTACTCCAGAAGCTGCAACTGATGGATCTTGTTGGGGATGGAACCAGATAGACCATATGAAGATAATATGAGATGTTTCAGGTTCCTTAATCAAAAATTCTTGAAGGATCTTCATTGCATGGGAGGGGTCGTGGCTATGAAGTAAAAGATATGCATGATGTGTGTATAAAGACAACACTTTTCGGTTGCTTACCTTTGATGGTTCTTTTATATAGGCACGAGTTGGATGATTGAGTTGTAAAAGTATGCTATATAAAGACAATACTTTTCAGCTACTTGGATTTGACTGTTCCTTTTTTATTTAGGGATGAGTTGGATTTTTAAGTTGTAAAGAGATGTTCTTGCTACATGACCTGTTGGCACTTTTTAGCCTGTTATGTTATTTAGTTGCACGTTTTTGTTAGCGTATATTACATTGGTTTAAGTGTTACAACGGTTAGCAGTTACTTTATAACTGTTTTCTTAACCATGTTTCTCTTCTTGTATTTATCCTGGGTCAGATTGGTAATTGACATATGAATGAATACAGATTCGTTATGTTTTGTTGTGTATAATGAAGGAAGCTGATATGATTATTTGTTCTGGTTTTTCCCTGTCATACACAATGTAATATTGTCATTATGTTTGTATTTCTTCTCTCCTCTTTGTCGGTGGTATCGAGCATAGAACAGAATTTTCGGCATAGAAAGAATTGACGAGAAGTCTACATTTGGTGTGAAAATGGGATAGATCATTATCCATGCATCGAAAGCATTGTGTAGGTCACAGTATTGCATTCTGGTTTAGTTTTTGGCATGTTCCCCCACGCAAGGATGTCACACAGTTCTGCTGCTCAAATGTTCAGTTCCATGGATGGCTTGAAGCATCTCTACAAACTATTTTTTCTTTCCGTCTTCCTCATTGTCATTGGGCCAGTGCTTGAAAGTTTCAACCAAAACTGTTATTTCTAAAGCCAAAATAGTTATTTGCAAGAACGTGAAGAATAGTTCCTACTGGATAAGGCCGAGAAGAAGTTAGTTTGTTTTTCATTTGTGGATTCAGATGTCTTCTCTATTCTCCCTCAGCCAATATTGATCACAAAGTCGTGAGTTATTAAAACAACAAATCTATTATGTTCACTATTGAGGCTTCTTATTCCTTTTCTTTCTTTCTTTTCCCACATGCCAATAGCCCTGACACTGAGCCGGAAGGAGAAAGAGATTTCAGAGTGTGCAGGCATGGAAGACTCAAACAGTTGAAATTTTGATTTCAACCATCTTGTAACTGTCTCCAACCATTTTCTGCAGACTGATCAGGAGGAAGAATGTTTAGCGTGTAGGTTAGGAGAAGCGTGCAGATCAAGAGGAAGAATGTGTAGCGTGCAGCGTTAGGAGAAACTATCTTTCCACTAATATGGCCTATTATGGCAAGTCCTACCTATTTACACTTGCCATTATCAAATTAGAAATGGATTTAGCGGTTCCCAAAGAATCTCGTATGACTCATTACACTATGTTGAACTATCCCCTCGCAACTGAGTCTACAATAAAGAAAATTGAGGACAAAGATAGCCTTGCTTTCATTGTTGATGTTCATGTAGACAAGAAAAATATAATGGGTGCAATGAAAATTGATAAAGACCTGCCAGATGTTGAAGGTGTTGAAAATTCTGATGTGAAGTAAGTAGCAATACATCACAGGAGGATGGAGGAAAACGGAGGCTAGAGGAAATCCAGCGACCTCTTGCAAGCCACAAGTGATGAGGTTGTCAACAGAGATTGTGGAAGAATAAGGTATTGAGGACCAAATTCCTCAATTTTTGGTTTGTGTTTATTTCAGTTTCTGTTTTGTTCCGTGTTCTATTGTTTTGTGATTGGATGCTGAAAATGGATTATTTTGGAGCATCGTTTTCTGAGCATGTTCTTGATGTAGTCTCTTTCTCAGTATTCACATTTCACATTATGGGTGAAAATGACTTAGTCAAGGGAAACATTCAGTGGCAGTGATTTGTTTCCTTTGTTGTTGAAGATTGGCTAAACGACGATCGACATCAATGGCTACAACTGAGAACATATTTTCTATGATTCTTAGAAGTGAATGTGGAATATTTGTTAGTGCATGTTGTTGTTTTCCTGTGTTGTGTGGTTGTTCAATAAAGTACAGATGATGCATAGTTTCCTATTTGGGACCTCCTAATTGAAGAGCGTCATGGGGAGCAGAAAAGCACTGAAAGCAATGCACATGGTACTCGAAGTTGGGTTCGTGGTAATCCTGTAAAACCACCGAGGTATCATCCTCTTGGGTTCGTGGTATGCCTGTAAAACCACTGAGGTAAAATCCTCTTGGTTCATGGTAAGCCTGTAAAACCACCGAGGTGAACAGTCGGAAAGTGCTCCTGTCCCTCTAGGTTTATGGTCAACCTTAGAAAAACCATGTGTATCGAGACCATGTAGGCACATGCTCGTGTGAAGACCCTCTTTGCGGTGTTCTCATTAAGGGGGACCTATTATCAGGAAATGTATGTTTATATGAACAATGTAATAAGGGGGAATGTTAGCATATATTACATTGGTTTAAGTGTTACAATGGTTAGCAGTTACTTTATAACTGTTTTCTTAACCGTGTTTCTCTTCTTGTATTTATCCTGGTCAGATTGGTAATTGATAAATGAATGACTACATATTCGTTATGTTTTGTTGTGTATAATGAAGGAAGTTGATATGATTATTTGTTCCGGTTTGTCCCTGTCATACACAATGTAATATTGTCATTATGTTTGTATTTCTTCTCTCCTCACCACAATTTTCATAGTGCTTTTTAGATGGATAGGATATTTAGTTGCATGGCTTATATAGTTTTTCTTATCTGTTATTTAGTTGCGTAGGTTTGATGGTTCTTTTTAGCTTTTCACATTTTCTTCAGTGTCATTGCTCTGACTGTGTTTGAGCTTGATATGTTCATTTTAATATTTTCTTAATATTTTAGGTATGTGCAAATGACCATTTTATGCCTGATATTGTTCTTAATTAAAGTGCTAACATTTTGCATATGTTGATTCTTGCATTGTTAAACTCTTAAAATTTGAGTTTTGTCTCTTTTTTTTGGTAATGTAAACAGAAACACCTACAGTTGAAATTAAATGTGTCTTCCTTTTAGCTTATGGAAATTTGATCATGGATGAAAATAGTTAAATATGCAAATTTATGTTCTTAATTTGAATGTCATTTCATTTTCACACTATTATGTAACATCCTGATGGTCCCCATTAAAGGTCGCAAGCATTTAGGCTGGAAGGTTTTTTGATATGATAACAGGTGGGTAGTATCACAATTATTTATTAATAGTTGTATGACATCCAAGACCAACACTGGATTTTTTAGCACCAGATTTTTTTATCAAACTTTTTGCATGCAAGGTACTATTTTTAGGAGAAAATCAAACTTTGGGAGTAGTTGAAATTTCTCTTGATGCAAGTGCTTCATGAATTACAACTCATGGAATGTAGAGGGTCTCAAAAACACAACTTGCAACCATATAGTGCATGATTTTTCTCTTTGTGTGGGGGTCTTGTAGGCCGAACACACAACTATATAGTTTTTAAATTTTTAATAATGTTTTCCAACAGTGGACATTCTTCCCTTGCAAGAAATTAAGGTGGCATTAGATTTATTTGGCTAGCTAATTGATATTGACGATATAGGGAGGGAAGGAATATGTACATCTATTTCTCTAAAGACCCTCCAAGTACGTCTTTAGGGTGTTGAAAGCCTAGGTTTGATAATAGCCTCCAAAGGCACAACTCTTGGCATTGTCAGACCAATTCCTTCATCTGTATCAAGCACATTACCATTTTGAACAAACAAGTCAAAGCTCTGCGACAATCTAGGAAGGGTAATATAAACCATAAACATTGCTCAAATTCAATTCTACTCAGAGCGGTGTTCCTTTTATTTGTTTTATGTATGATGTTATGCATGGCTCTCCATCCAAATTCAAATTAGGCTCCTTAGAAAGATCCCCTTCGACGTTTCCATCATACATTTCACCTACAATTTCTAGTGCGAGCACAATTGGAGAATGTTATAGTGTTTTTCCCATCCTTCTTCATTGGTAAGTAGATGAGCCCACCTTAACATGTTGGCTTACCAATGGTGTATCGCTTCCCCCCTACATTGGTGATGTAGAATAAGTTATGAAACACCTCTAACAAGTATCTCAATATGAATTTTGAAGTCTGCTACAAATCATAAAATGTTAATAACATTTAATAAAATTTGTAACGCCTCACAAATTAATTGTTCTTAGGTTTCATCTCACACATTTGGGTCTCGAATTAACACCTTTAAAACCATGTATTTAAGTATTAAGTGTATGTGTTATGCATAAACGAACCTAATCGTGATTAGGAAAAATAATAGTAATGATGATGATGATGATGATAATAATAATAATAATAATTAATTAATTATGGATAATATCATATCAATCATAATAGTTAACACATTACATGATAAAATGGAATTTTATGTGATGAAATAAAATAAAAAATAAAAATTAGGATTAATAATGTAAGTAAATTTTAATTTAAAAAAGGAGAAGGAAAACATGAAGCAATATAAAAACTTGTGTGTGTGTGTGTGTGATAATAGAATTTATAATTTAAATATTGTGTATAGTGCATTTGTAGAAAGAGAAATATGTTGGTTAGTGGTGCTTGTTTGAAGTTGAAGTAATGTCGAGAGAAGAGTAGGCCGCTTGGAGGAGGTGCTTCACATCTTTCCTTATTTGCATCATCCTGTAAATTTTTACATATCTCCAACTATTGAGAATTATTTTTAATGCATTTGAGGTGTCCTTTCAAACAAAGAAATCTTAAAATAATAATTAGTGCTTTCTTTAGGTGTCCATATTTGGATAAGAATAATTAAGCTAGAGGGATATCTTTATCCAACATGCACAAACTGGTGGGGCCCACAATGCAGGCTAATCGTAGAATTAATAAAATAAACATTAATTTATTTCAAAGTTGTGATTGGCCCAGAGAGTGGGCCCCACCAAGTTTGTGTGTGTTGTTTAAGCCTGTAAGTTAGAGGAAGATGCTTTATGTAATCGTTGTTGGATATACACATGATGTGTTTGTTTAAAAATCCATGAAAACTTTATAATAAATACACTTTAGTAGTTTTGAATTCCAAACTTCCAACACCCATGCCCACTCCTTCCTTGACATGTTTTCTAGCCTGTGTTAAATTTGGATCTTTGAATTTGAGTTGTTTTTTCTTTATGTAGTTAGAAGTTCTCTAGTATGGTGAAATTTCAAGTGGACATATTTGGGAAGTCAGTGGAATTATGTAAGTAAACATAATAATATGAAAATTCCAAAGAAATGTGGTTTGCTTCACCGAAATGCCCAACTAATTTCAAAAATACCCAAGGAAAATGTTGTAAGGGAATGTTTGGGTTGGAAATTTGCTTTAGATTACATGGATGGGATGATGATAGAAGCATGTCCAACATCAATGATTTCTACCCACATGAAGATCTTTGAATCCATTTTTTTGATTTCATATTGTGTATGTCCCTCATGATTAACATGTGTATAATATTTATAGCTTGAATTTCCATATGGATGGCTAAGGAGAAAATAATTTTATTGTCGTGCGTTCCATAATAATTTTGAAATCAAGCAATCGTTTACACGTTTCATGATTATTTTGTCTTCAAAATTCTTATGAAATCAAGTTATTACTTTCATGCTCATGGACTGCAACATAATATAATAAAATATGTTAGGAAATTTCGAGGATGAATAATTTTATAAATTATAAACTGATTAACTAAAATGTGAATATTCTAGTGTAATCTAATGTTATAGGAGCAATAAAATAACTGAATAAATGAAGTAATAAAATATTGATATAATACCCAAACAATCTAAGCAATGAAATGTAAACCCCTATGTGCAATGAGGGTTAAGAAGACCATATTTTATTTGAAGATGTCATGGGACTATGTCACAATAGAGATCGATGAACGGGAGGAGAAACCTTCGCACGATCCCCCGAACTCCGAAAGAGTGCAAATATGAATTGTTTGGCTAGACTGGGATGCCTGGAGAGGGATAGGGGCACCCTTGGGAACCCTAGTCTAAGATCTAGGTGCCCTAGTCTGCGAAAATGACTAGAAAACCTCCTTTGAGGTGTCACTGAGTGTTCACCGGTGTTCGAGTTCCAATCGCATGAATTCCATTTAATGGTATCCAATTTCACTATAAAAACATGCAATGAATAATCACCTCTTATGAAATGTGATACGAGATGAACCAACCTTGTGTGCTTTTTGATGGAGCTATATGAATGAAAATTCAACTATAGAAGCCTTTTATGGATGCAACCTTAGGTGGTGATAGGAAGTGCTTATTTTTGATCCCTAGTTATGGTCACATAACTTTATATTTATATGGTTCTCTTGCTTTAATTTCATAATCAACCCCGAAAAGGCTGACCACCAAAATATAAGAAGCTCAAACAGCTAGAAAGTGCCTAAAAAGTGAGAGGAAAGTGTAAAGAGGATCAAGGTGCCCATAGGGGATCAGGGCACCTAGGGCGCCCTAGTAAGAAACATGAAAAACGTAGTATGATAATATAGAGTGGGCAAGTACAGTGCAAGATCGAAATTAAGAATAGAAAATAATGAAAATGGCCAAAGACATGAGTTAATTATTAATATTTTCACTTGAGAACCATATGAATAGTAGTATGAGACCGGGACTAAATAATGACTCAAGGTGTGTGATTTTGTGTTTACATTTTCCCCCACTTTATGTTGGTGAGTGGAAATCTTGGTAACATAAAGTAGATAGATATGTGTACCTAATATCCATGTAGAGTAATGTAGAATGTGTGTCAAAGGACTAGACAAAACGTGGAGTGACAAAAATATGGAGCATGGAGACTAAAGATGTAAAAGTGTAACAAATGATGAGAGTAAACCTATGGTGGAGACACGTTTGTAGATGTCGAATGCGTGTGGTGTACTTGCATAATTAGTATAGTGTGTGTGATGTACCCGCTTATGTGTATGATGTTGACTTCTTACTTCCCATACAGACAGACCTACAAAAGAGAAGATGATCAAGTAGTCAAATACACATGTATATGTGTATTTTGTAAAAACGCATGTATGTATATAAAAAGCATGTAAATAAAAGTATGAAAATGAAAAAGGAACATGTGCACCTGATCTATGATGATAAAAAGGGTGTAGAAAGGATCTTGTCAATGTCGTGCAAGATTTTTGGGTGATCTCACACCACTAGTCAAGAATTCTAGGTAGGAAAGTTTGATTTATCCTCTAACCTGTAACTACTTCCCGAGAGTTAAGAGATATTTGTACTTGTCTGGTTTTTTGGGCGATCTGACACTACTGGATGAAGTAGTGTAGAGAGGAAGGTCAATTTTATCCTCTAACCTATAAATACTCCCAATGCCAATGATAATCTTTCTTGAAAAATCAGTTGTGTATGGATTTTATATACTAGTCTCGAACCAAATCATTGTGTAACCCATTGTGTCATGGAAAAAAATAGAAAACTAAACTCTACCTGTACTGTGTGTAAACAAAAATGATGTCCCCCTCTTTGGGGCGTATGCGACATTGAAAATAAGAGAATGTGGCCCAAAATAGGAATGGCCATAGATCACTTGAAACCGTGTCGTGAAGGGGAGGGGATGTGCTTGGTAGAAACCAAGGCACAAACAAACAAGGTAGCTAGAAAACAAGTGTTAGTACAAACATGCATGTAGAAAACAAGTGTAAGCCAAACAAAGAATGTGTAAGGTAAAACATAAGAAGATAATGTAAACACCCAAGAAGACAATATAGGCCACACAAAGTGAGTCAGTAAACATGGGACACCAGACGGTGTCACAAGACACTCAGGGACGCAATGGCCGTGTTGGCAAGAAAATTGTTTGAGGGACAAATTGATGGGATTCTAGCCAACTCTCTGGGAATCTAGGTCCCTCTAATTGGGTGGTGTGGCTCCACTTTATTGTGAATGAACATAAATAAAAACTTTTTTCTTGTCCAAAAGTTTGAGGATCCAACGAGCATACTCCACTACACCTATGGAAAATTCTTACAATGAATTATAAGGGAAAAAATTGTTGGAAGATAGGGGAGGGAGTTAGAGAATATAGACAAGGAAAATTAACCCTTCGAGTAGAAAATCAGATTCCCACTAGATCCAATTAGAAAGTTCACATGCACATTTTTTTAGAAAGAAACAATAAGATTATTATACCAACAGCCAAAGGAAACCATGCACACAAAGTTTTACACATTTATGAGCCATGAAAAGAAAAAATTCCTTTCTTTATTTTCATTTTTATTAAGTTGTACAATGTAGGAAATGGAAGAAAAATGGTGAAGGAAAGTGGAAGAATGCTATCTCTCTTGTATTGCTCAATAGATCTCTCTCTTGAGTACACAAAAATGAAAACCCTTAAGAATGAGGGTGTCATTACATTATCTAAAATCAGAAATGATCTTTCATCTTCTCCCCACATGCCTCTTCATTGTCTCATTCATCTCATGACTTTTCATCTTCTTAGGACTTAGGAAATTAAGTTCCCTTTTTATAAAATAAAGGGACTTTTACAATTTAGCTTTATAAAGTCACTTTAATGAATAAAATTAAATGTCATGATTACACATAATGAAAAATTAGAAGAGGGGGAGAAAAAGGTGAGAGAAGAAAATGAAGAAGAAGAGAGGAAGTACTATTCAGAAGATGATCCTACAACTGATGGAATTTTGTGAAGCAATGCCAATGGAATCTCCTCGCCCTTGAATGCTTTGTTGAATCTTGTTACCATTGGTATCACTTTTTGTTCCTAAGGGAGCTAGATGAAACTGAGAAACTTGATGCAATTATCTCTGCAAGGGAGTTGATGTTCTTACATTTTGATTACCAAGTCGATAGTTCTCCAAAATTATAGAGATGATTGCGTGTATCTCTTATAGAGATCCCAAGGTGTTTTCCGTGAATGAGAATTCATCTCCTAACTTGGTCTTGGCTCTATTCTCAAATGCTTTCACCAGGGTTGTCTGTTGAAGCATCTAGGTTCACTACTGGCACTCCAAGATTTTGAATCTAAGCATCTACATCATTTTGTATCTTCTCAAAATTCTCTTCATACGATTCCATCTCATCGATGGTGCGCTTGATCAGTTCATATCGAGCGAACAACACTTGGGCCCAAACTTGAGACAAATCCTCTTCCGCAAATGAGAAGATGCCTTTAGTCACTAGAAGAGATGACTTGACCCTACCATCTCCATAACCAATGAGTATACCCGGTTCCAAAGTGGTGCTTTTCTATCTCGATTGCCTCCACGGTTATGAGCACCTTCATTATCATGTCATCCATGTACTTTTTCAAGGTTATCATTTTCGAGAATGAGCAGTGCCTTTCCTTTCTAAAGAATCATGTCCACCCATTTTTCATTAGCCTTTCCTCGCATGGTGAATGTTTGGGTCTTCCTGATGGACTCAGGATCAATGTTGTTAACTAGTGTAACTTCTTCCGTAGGGACAACATTGGAGGTACTAGGGTTAAGAAGTACTTATACATATGAAGTGAGAGTGTGAATGTGATCATCTACTTGATCCAACTTTTCCTTTTACTCTTTAATCCTTGTGACTAGGCGAGTGGAAGATTCTTGATATAGGTGCAGGTCACCCTTGTATGTTTCCGATCCCAAGGAAATTGTGCTCATCTCATATTCAGCCGGAGTCATCTCTTCAACAGGTTTAATAACCTTCGGCTTAATTATATCCACGTCTTGATTACCTAAGGCACCACCGTAAAATCTTAACGCTTTCCTGAGCCAATTTTCCCTTCTTTGATTTGACCTTTGAAACAATGGTTGAGAAGTCAAGGACGGTTTCTTAATGAACCATGTGCATTTCCATCATGATTGTATCTTACATCCAAGGGAAGATATCACTTGACTCTAGCTCAGTAGTGGGCATGATTGTAGCTTCTTGTTCTTCTTGAGGAGGTATGTCCCATACAAGTGAGGCGGATGCGCGGTAGGGAGTTGGAGATCTAGATTTTTTTTTGAGGTAGATGATTTGGTTGGATCAATTTCCCCCTGTTCGAGGTCCGCCACAGGTATCTCACTTGTTCTTTCTCTCTTCCACAATCTCTTGTTGCAAGGGGGTTTAGGTTCATCTTCCTTTCTCCTCGAGCTTTCTCCTGAGTGAATTGAGCTCGTGACTTTTTCCCTAGGTTTGGAAGTTGAGTGGTATGATGATTACCTTATGAGTGAGGGAAATTTTCTTGATGCGATGAGATCAACCCTCTTCTTCTTGAACCACTCTTTCGATCTCTTGACGACAGCCACATTGCATTCTTTGATATCACCGGATTCATGCAAACTCCATTTTACCTGAGGGAGAGGGGAAACTTTGACCCTAGGGTATTTAGGATCAAACATTTTGGAACCATATTCAGGAACACCATCCTCGTACCACTCAAACCTAAGTCTCTTCATCTACTCTATAGTCATCCTTGTATAGTCACACTCATGAACCTTGTACTCATTGATCCGGTTGGCCTATAAGTCTTCAATCTGAGGTACGTGGCACAATTATGGAAAATGGAAGGATTTTGGATTCTCCCTAAGGTCTAAATCCACCCTAACAATATATGAGTGCATGTTGATTCAAGCGAGAGAAACCTTAATGTTCACAAGATCATGAGAGTTCTTAACCGTGAAAATCCCAGTGATATGGGAAAGGATATTTTCTTCTTCTTCCACTCTTTATTTTACAATTCACATGTAGGAATTATCAGCACAGCTTCCATAATTTCCATCTTGTCACTCGGGTATCATGGCAATCTCCACGGAGTTAGCTTGAAACCCGCCACCTTGAGGTAGGAGAATGTGGATAATTGGGTGACTCTTGACATGTACTTTCTAACCAAAGTAGTGGCCTAAGATGGCAATCTCATGCGTCGAATCCCTTCTAATAGTTTGATTATGAATATCATGAACGTGTCATTCACCTTGGCATAGTGTTGATTTATTTCCTTCGGGGCCATTTGAGGATATATTTCAAATGAGGGATCCGTCTAAGGAACATTCTCAATGCGGGGATCAAACCTCTTAATGATCTTTTACTCACAAGAGCGTACACAAGATATGAAGTCATGAAAAATATCTCGGAAGCATGAACCTCAAGAAATTGGAAGTGTAAGTTATCACTGATAAGTTGTCCTCAATCGATCATTTTCTTTCCCTTGATGATTATGGTGATGCAAATCACCATCCAATCATGAAAATACTTCGTAGTTTCTTCACCCATGACTCAACTCATAAATAAAATCATATCGGAGAAGGTTTTGTGAAAGTCGCTATGAGAGAGAACTTTTGGGATGTGACTAGGCTTCCTCTCGTGTTTAAGCCAAGAGCCTTGAGTGAGACCACTGGAGGTATGAGTCGATCTTGAACAATTCTAAGGTTGAGAAATCCTTCACGGTTACAGCCATATCCTTCTCTATTGGAATGTGTAAACTCTGTGAAATAGCCCTTGGGTTAAGCAATTCCATGATGTAATTTTCATCTACCGTGATTGTTTTGGAATGTGGCTCATAGTGTTGTGCACATTCCAACACTAGCTCGATGTTTTGCTAGGACCGAGTATGGCCACCAGCTATGTACAAAAAACTAGCAAATATTTTTTCTTCCATTGGTTCCCTTAGCCCACCGAACATCATGTGTTTGAGTTCCTCCAAGTCCATATGCGTGATATTTCTATCAAAAAATGTAGAGTTTGAATTATTTGTATTAGAAATATGTGATCATCAAAACACAAAACGTACGGTGTAAGCATGTAAGTGAAGGAGTGAATGATTGAACGTGTGAGTGTGATTAGGTCCATTTGAGATGTATACCCTCAACACTCGGGTATGGACCGTGGAACTAGAGTGCATCATAGGGTAATGAATGCGAGAATGTAGAGGTAGTTGTCGAAATATATATCGTGAATTCATAGAGTAGATTCTACGTAGAAAAATTTGAATACGCGAAAAATGTGAGGTGTGTAGTGTGTAATGTGACTAAGAAATGATAGAGATATGTTATTTAAGTATGCTAAGTGTAAAATGTGTGATATGGTCAAGTGTGTGAGAATTCATAGCATGTATAGTGTGCAATGTTTGAGGTTCATGTGTATAGTATGCCCTCTGTAGTCAAGTGTGAACCATAACATGAGAGTGCGTCATCGAGTAATGACGATACTGATGTATCAAGATGTATGTGAAAGTCTAGAGGTGAAGTGGTGAGAGAATAATGCGTGTATTTATTTTAAAGGGGGAATAAGTGTGATTCCCCTAAGCATGTGATAGTGAGGATGATAAAGTAATGTCATCTAAAAGTTCATCATTGTCATGGTCAAATCTGAATGGTGAAGCATTTGAAACTTGATAAGCGATAGTATCAGGTTGGTCAAGTAAAGAACCATTTAGGCGTAAGTTGTACATGCCCATAGCACATTCCTTGTCAGTGAATGGAGGTAGTGGAAAACCATGTGCATACTTGCGAGTGAGATTAGGTGAATATCCTAGAAATGATTAATTGTAAATGAAAATATGACCAAATGGCATGGGGAATGATATATTAGTATCATCGGGGTCTAATGTTCCCCCAATGTAATCAAGCCATATTGTCCTAATGTAAGTGCGAAGAGCAAGGAACTCATGCAAGAAATATTGTGAGATGAAATATATGTAGACCATAAGCATCAATGGTAGTGATGAATCCATTATATAGATGAGGATCATGAGGTGAAGGATATAGATCTTCGAAATCGAACCCTAGCTGAGTCAATCCATCATGTGTACAAATAGTTTCATCACAAGTAGGATAAAATGGAATATTCTCCCAATAAGAATCATTCATGAAAAGTGTAAAGGGAGGACGTGTTAATGGTGGATGCACATGCGAGAGTGAAGTAGGTGGAATGACATTTGATGTGTGGATAGGCCCCTGATAAAGTACCATAGCATTTTTAGTAGCGGGAGGGGATGATGACGTGGATGAAACAACATCAAACATGAAAACAATAGTTTCTAAGTTAGGCAGAGAATCCATAGGTTGCGGTTCATCAGTGCTAATATATTGTGGAGTAGGGAGTGTAGTGGTGGGATCGTGTTTGCAATATTTGAATGGTTCACAATCAATAGCAATGTGTATTCAATACCCTCATGTAAGAATTTGACACATCGATGTATTGTGGAAGGTACAACTTGTATGGCATGACACCATGGTCTACCAAGTAAAAAAGTATACAAAATTGGAAAGTCCATGAAAAATAATATTGTATTAATGGTTTTTGGCCCGACATTAATTGGTAAAGTAATGTGGCCTATACATGGACAAACATAGCCATTGTATGCGCAAAGAGAAAGAGATGAAAAAATAATATTATTAGTTGAAAGACCTAAAGCCTTAAGGAAGGTTAGAGTGCACAAGTTAAGTTCAGATCCATTATCAACTATAACTTGCTTGACACAAATATTATGGATGCACATCATGATGTATAAAGGAGGATCATTGTCAAAAGTAGCAAGATCATCATTAGGAGTAGCTCAAAAATCAATGTCTTTGAGAAAATGTATCTCAGTAAATGTGTTATAGACTCGAGTCCGGATGAGTTTCGAAGGAATGCGATTAGTATTCAAGAGATTAATGATCCTAAGCATGGTCAAAGACCTCCGGTTCACCAAAATGATTAAGCAAACTATGAATAAATATACTATAAAATGTTTAATCGATTGTTATTGTAGTAGTAGATGAATAATCAATTAAGTACGAAATCAACCCAAGAAAACTAAGTTAGAAAATATGAAACCCTAAGTGAAAAGAGGAGATAGAGAATCTTAGCTCATTCACAAAGATCTTAAAGGTGCACATAGCTAGAAAACTGGAAAATCCAAAACACATAATATCACACCAAATCTTAGAAAAATACATATTTGGAGGAATAATCTGGACTAGGGCACTCAAAAAGGGGTAGGGGTGCCTGCTAGCACCATAGACTGGAATTTGGGTGACTATGACTACAAAAAATGCTCAAAACACCATCTTTGACTGATTATAATGTGTTCGCCATCCTTCAATTTTGGTCACTAGTATGTCGCACAATGTTTTCTAAGGTCACTGGAAACCTACAATGAAATAATGACCTGTAAAACCCTCAAAGAGACATCAAATCCTAAAAAGAATGATGTAAAATGAGAGGTAAAAAGTCCTCAACTATCAAACAAGTGATCTTATGACTGAATGTTGTACTACATTTCATACTCAATGTAGTTTTATGTGTGTATACGAGAATCATGCCCTAGGTGGCTCTTGTGCATGTCGCACTTAATAACGAGCAAAGTAGCTAGATGTATAGAAATGTAATAGATGTGTGCATGGCATAAAATAGAATCCCATTTTATGAAGTGTATGTATAATAATGCAGTCCCTTTCCCTTTAATGGATGCTTGAATGCACTTGAATAGCCTTTGGACGCAACCTTGGGTGGTGGTAGCTAATGCTTAGTGCTTAGTCCTTTATTATGATCACATAACTTTATATTTATATGATTCCCTTACTTGAATTTCATAATCAACCTTGAAAAGGCCGAATACTAAAAAGATAAGATGTGAACAAAGTACAAAGAGGTCGGGGGTGCCTATAGGGAGCACGGGCGCCGGCGCTAGCGTCCTAGGCCGGAGATGGTGTCCAAGATAAGAAATTTTGAGGCGTGAAAATAAATATTGAGCTAGATATGGTGTAAGAACAAAAGTGGCAATAGAAAAAAGAAAAGATGGTCAAATACGTGGGCTAATTATTACTTTTCTTACTTAGGAATCATATGAATAGTATTATGTAATCAAGACTAGATAATTACCCAAATTACATGATTTTATGTCTAAATGAGGCAAATATGTGGTATGGAATTTAATACTTCCCCTTCTTATGTAGTGTATCCATCCCACGATGCAGTCCCTTTGAGATAATAGTGATAGTATATAGATGTGATAACCCCTTTGAATCGCCATCCAAAATAATAGTGTGTATATTGTGTATATATGAGTCTCTTATTTGAATTTTGACACTAGTGACACAAAATGCCGACTATGAACACAAGATAAGGATAAGAAAAATGAAAAGGCTGACCACAAATGTCAAAATGTGTAAAAAGAATAAACAAGACAAAATCATCTAGAATAGACACAAACGTGGTGGGCGCTAGTGTCCTAAGATAAATAACGACAGATGTGAAAATATAGATAGACAAGGATCCTTGTGACCTGACCAGAAGTGGATATATAAATGAAAGATGTAGAAGAGAGTCATAATAGAAAAAAATCAAAAAACATGGATAGACAAGAGATAGTGTCACCAGTGAATAATTTTCTTACTTAAGATTCATGCATATAACAACATACTAACAACATAGTAAAATAGTAATATGTGTGTGATTTTGTGTCTATATAGAGATTGATTTGGTTGGATTCACAGATTCTTATTGAGCTAGTGATCTCGATCATCGAAATTCTACCTCCGGCTACATCTTTTCTCTTCATCCGGTCCTGTTAGTTAGTTAAGCAAGAAGCGGAATATGATTGTTATATCTCTTACAGAGGCATAATATAGGGGAGTACTCAACTCTTCCATGGAATATATGTGGTTGTACAACAGATTTTGATAGATTTTGGCATTCACTTTTAATGTCCTGCCATCATCTATTGTGACAACATGAGCACTATCTCGATTTAGCAAAATTTTGTTCAAAATTAGCGGACGAAGCACATTGAGATTCACATGAACTTCATTTGGGAGTTTATCCATGGATACATCATTGATTTGTAGTATTGTTATACTTCAAATTAGGTTCCGAGACATATTTACCAAGCCCTTTACTGAAGCCAAGTTTCTTCACTTGCGCTCTTTTCTTGGGGTGAGGGCCATTGCAGTCACTCATCTTCTTTAGGATTTCTAGTCCTCTTCTCCTCTTCTTCTTCTTCTAGAAATATTATAATTTTTACATGGGTACCTCATCAGGCCTTTAGTTTTTAGGACCCATATGACACATCTTTCTTAGTTGTCTAGGGGAGTTCTCTTTCTTTTTGATTTGTCATGCCTCTACCTAAGCTTTGATGAAGGGATGTTGGTGTGAGGTATATTTTTCATCTTTTATTTATTTATTAGGAATTTTCCACCTCACACATGGTGAGTCATCTAACTTAGGTGATTCATAGGTATTTGAGGGATTTATACGACAAATGACATATTTTTCATAAAATCCTTCATACTTGCCATATGTTTCATTGGCATATGGGAGTTACATGTTATTCCTAGCATTGTAACTCCTCACTCTATCGCAGGATATGACATGTCCAGGGCATGTTGTAACTCCTGCTAAAGCAACCACTCGAGACCCAAGAACAACCTAGGTTTAGCTAGAAAAATTAAGGAATATTTTTTTCTTTGAAAAGTGTGACCACTACCAGGCTTCAAGCAACAGTTGTCACAACAAGGATTCAAAGTCAATTATAATTTACTAAATGAAATTTTCTCATTGTAACATACATTGGATCCATATTACAAAATTAATGAGTATAATTAATCCAATTATAGTTAAATTTCTCTTAGGAGTTAACTTAATAAGTAATTAAATTAACATTATAGTTAAATATTCCTTAATCAATTTTAGAGGGTCAAAGGGGCCAAAGGAATTAAATACCTTGGGTATTTAATTCCACTAGGTCTAAACAATAAACAAGGTTCTTATTTGCATGGGATAGAAAAATATTCCCTTATCCCCTAACGTGACCCCTAAAAAGGTCAACCCATGCTTTAGAGTTAAACATTTAAGTTAAAAAGGGGTAATTTCCCATTTACCCACTCTCAAACTCATCTTTGTACTTCAACCTAATTTTTCACATATTTAATGCACTTAGGGTTTCCTAAAAACATTTCCATGAGATAGGAAATTTCTTCCTCTTTCCAATGATATAAAGAAGTCCTCCTAACTCCTCATATTTCTTAAGTTACAGGCCGACAGGCCTGGGGAGGAAAATTTTCCCAAAGGCGGGCTGCAGCCCCGGGAAGAAAATTTTCCCAAGGGCAAGCTTGGGAGGAAATTTTTCCCAAAGGCGGGCTTGCGGGCCCAGGGAAGAAAATTTTCCCAAGGGCAGCACAGGGAGGAAATTTTTCCCAAAGGCGGGCCTGCGAGCCCGGGAAGAAAATTTTCCAAAGCCGCAAGGACACGTGGCACGTTGTTAAGCCCACATGGGAAGGTGGGTCATTGGAGGTAATTTGGATTTTAACTCTTTTTGTTTGAAAGGGCAAAAAGGTTCAAAATTTGTGCGCCTCCGTCGACGTCTAGAGATGCCACGTGTCCGGCCAAAAACTACAAGTAGGGAAAGCAAACCGTCGGGAAAACTTAGAAATTTTGACTTTTGTGTTAAAAAGCGTGAAGGTTAAAAACAACTGCGCACTCCTTCGATGTCTATCGAAGCCATGTGTTAGTCCAACAGTGACCTACGGGAAGGCGGGCGGTGGGGAAACTTAGGAATTTTTGCCAACCTTTTTCCAAAGGCGATAAGGTCTAAAACCATCTACACCTCTACCGATGCCTGAAGGAGCCACATGTCAAACCCACAATGACATGCAAGGAAGCGGATCAAGGGATACTTGAGATTTTGTGCCAAATTTTCAAAAAGTAAAGTTGAAAGTGCGGCCCTGCGAACCCGCGAAAGTATATTATTATTTTTGCCAAAGGTAAAAATTGGGCTTGCAGAGCCGTGGGAGAGCTTGTGAATTTTTTTGAATTTTTCAAAAGTTCCCTAAGTAATTTTTGGGCTCATGGATCCGATTTACAAAAATTTCCCTCTTTTTTTGAAACCAAATGAAGTAAAAAATTCAAAAGGCCATAACTTTTGACTGGAAGCTCGGATTTGAGAAAATAAGGACTTTTTAAAAGGGCTCGAACTCCTCTTTGCATAAGAAACATAAAAATTCATTTTTGACAAACTTAAGTGGGTGAATTTGATAAAAATGTCTTTCCTGCCATTAAAACGTGAATTAAACTTTTCAACTACCAGACTTGATTCAATCTGCCATTATTTCTTCTTCAACATGCCAAACAAACATGGAGGATCACACTTGATAGAAATTGGATGGATTTGCAAGGATTAAATGATTATGGTTTGGATTTCAAAATGGATTTATTTCCTTTCCCTTTTCACAGTAAATGCAGTTTTCTGCCTCTAGCTCGATTAATAAAGTTCTAAGTAAATTTATTGAGCAATACAAACTATTTTGGGATGTGTTTTGATCATCCTTAGTTCATTTTAAGTTTTCATTTTGTCTTTCACGGTTTCGGGTACTTTGTATATTTTTCGACATTTATTTGCAGGTCTTACAAAGTGAGTCTAAAAAGAAATCTACATCTTTACAAGTTAGAATTGGTCTCCTTCATTTGTCATACTATAAAAATTTCATTTCATTCCATTCCAATTTTAAAATGTTTATCTTTCCTTTAATTAATGCATGGAGAGCAAGAATGTAATTCTATTTTCAAAATGTGTCAATCAAATCATATAGAGGAATGCAATAATTTTAACACAGGCATTTCTAGCCTTCAACAAAGAGTTTACAATATACTTACAACAACAAATTTTAAACAAGAGTAACACCATTTGATGAAAGGTGAATCAACATTCAATTAAATGAAACAATTCCTTTTACACTTCTTTTCTGTTTGCCAAAATATGCCAAATAAATATTTCTCATTCCTTTGTAACTTTCACATCCAAAAACAGAGCATCTTTTCACTACAAATATTATTACAAATTCATCCACTTAAAGTGGGAAATTTTACAATAAGGAATCCAAAGAGAAATGTAAAATTTGTCTTTATACACAGCTCCAAGAACAGCAACAAGAGATCTGCCATGTTTCATTTGGTCACAACAAATAGAGGGAGAGGCAACGCTCTCCACCCAACCAAGAATTCCAATGAAGAGGAGAATTCGTCCTCCTCATTGGCCCCCGAGCCCCAACCACATTACAATAGGAAATGGATTCAACTCATGGCAATAAGATAAGCTTCCACAACACAAAACAGATTTCACAATCATATCACAGTCCAAAATAAAATGTAGTTACAGTCACAAGAAGGACAGTAACAAAATATACAAGGCCTCATCACACAAAGGCCAAAAGAGCAAGATCTATGGGGGAAGCTGCTTATACCTCCCAATGGGGAATGGGTGACCACCTTAAAACCCACCAAAATATTCATCTCAAACCCCTACATACTCTTATGTCTCCCCCAAAGTACCTTTTAGGCCTCCCCATTCTCTTATGTCTCCCAAAAGTAAGAAATGCAAGCTATTTCTTGTCCAAGGTGGAACACCCAACCCAAAATCCCTCCACAAATAACTCTTATGCCTCCCCACAGCTCTTATGCCTCCCCAAAAAATATCCCCATAGTCTTCTCCTACACCACACCTAGGCAATCTACCCAACCAACCAACAAGCATACCAAACATTCAAAACATTCACATATGCATACAATAAAAAGAACACATTTTAAAAGAGTCAAGCTCCTACCTCTCCATGATAGAGCTTGATCCAAAAGATCAACAATAAGCTTCTTCAAATCCAAATATTCCCAAAGCACCAACAAATCCACAAGCATTCAAAATCCTCTAACTCTCTCAAATTGCAAGAGCACCAGACCAACATGAAGTAACTCCTTCAAGTAACCCCCAAAATAGCAAAAGAATTTGAATAAATAGAAAGAGAGAGAGGAGGATGAGGTGGCTCCATGTAGGATGCCACATCACTCATCCTCAACTCCACCTCACAAGTCAACTTCAAACTCCAAAGCACAATTAAAAGGTGGGTGAATAAATGACCTTTTACTTACACACACAATCCAAGTCCACACCCCAAGGACCAAAATTAATTTCATGCAAGAAGGTGCAATAAAAACTTACAACTTGCCTTCCAAAAATACATAATAAGGCCTAATTTTGACTCCCAACCCATAGGTAGGGTTGGTGTGACAATTTAAGAGGTGTGGGACAAGTTTAACTTGTCCTACAAGCCTCCAAAATCAGCCCCTAAGGACAGATCCGAATTTCAAAAGGAAGGTGAAGTGTTTCACACTCCAAGTTACTTACACATTACTTTCAACACATAATCCAAGAGCCAAAACTCTAATAAATGCATTCTTTTGACCCATTTAATTAATTTAGCAACATGATTACTCACTAATCTAGACACAAATAAAATAAATAATAAAGGGGAAAATACATCACTTAAAACCACATACTAAAATTAAACAAAGGAACTAATTAAAATAATACACACAACCCCTTGGTCACATTTGAAGGTGACCCCCCCCATGGGAACCCCTAACAACAATACAAACATACACAAACAAATACATGTTGCCATGGTGACCCTTGTTGAATTCATCTAAAATTCCAATGTGGTTGGTCTCCAATCCCCCGATGTTTATTGTGACATGTTTTCTTGCAAAGCACAATACCTCCTTCGACCTTGTGGCGCATCAAAACATCCAAAATAAATATAAAATATAACTCCAAATCATCTATATATATGAATCAAAACATCATCCAAGCAAGCAACAATATCATTTACAATTTCATCAATAACAATATGATCATAATATTAGTTCAATTTTGTAGGTCTACTCAAAATGACGAAGTACCACATGTCCAAAACACACACACACACACACAAACCATGTCAACATAATAACAATATCAGTATAAAATGTCTCCAATGCCACATGCACCATATATGAGTCAAAATCAACGTCCATGATCTCTAACATCTAACCTCATGCCAATCAAAAGATACAATAATGTCCATAAGTATAGTCGACAGTATCATAATCAATAACCAAAGGTATCGAAGGGAAGTGAGCACTACACATGTGAGTTACATAATACTCCTTTATGTACTTCTCTTTTTATCTATGAGCATGAGTAGACCTATTCTTTTTGCATGAACAATTTAGCCATAGTTAGTTCTTCTTCTTGATTACTTGTATCATTTTCTCGTTTCGTTGGAGTGCAAAACCCTTGATGTTCATGGGTTTCATTGATCCTTGTTGTTCACTCTCACAGTATATATGAGGAAGAAATGTAACTTCCACCTAGAATCATGGAGATAACTACCATTAGACTAGTGGAGAACAATTCTAGAACAGAATGTAACTACCACTTAGCTAATAAAGGTGGTAGTTAATCCCGTAAGACTAAAGAACACCTAAGAAAGATAAATCTACATGTGTAGGAATAATCCAAATAAATAAATAAATGGAATAAATAATATCCTACACTAACAAATAATATTTCCATAGGTTGAAATCATAATGTCTCAAGTACGGACTCCAAACATCACATCTGTATAATATCTTGTTAGAGTAACTACTTTGTATGAAAAAATTGAATCTATTACTACATGTCTCTAAATTGGAGCTAAGAACATTGTCTTTCAAAAAAATCAATGTCATTAAGTATTAATTTTGTTGCATGTACAAGGTTAATAGGTGGTCCAAAGAAACCTACACCTAAGTAGTGTAAGAGTACACCACCTCGGCATGTTTTCCTTTGCATGTCAAATTGATTCTAGATGATACTTTCCTAGTTGTATACAATGTCATGTTTTTGTGTTTGCAAGATTTACTTCAATGCCATTTTTATCAAAAATATTGCTCAATAAATCAATTAGCTAGTTTTGAAGGCTTATCATTGAACTTGTGAAAGCAAAACAATGTCCTCTGCAACAAAAATAGCAATGTAAATTCCAAAGAGGCTATAACCACTCATACCACCCTAACCTATTGAGATAAGATCCTCTAATGCATCTATATAGAGCCCAAATAATGTATGTGAGAGTGGACAACCTTGTTTCACACTTATGGTATTATATATGCTATTAGTAGTGCCCATATTGGTATGAATGTGTTGAAAACCTACCTCATATCAAGTCATTACCGGAGAAATTACTACATCAACAAGGCCCAAGTCTATTAGCTTTTAAATCAAAAGATGTCTTGGTACTATATCAAATGATTAGAAAAGTCTATAAAAACATATATATCTTCCATTTGTTAGCATTTTTTCCCTCTAATTCATCTATATAGATCTCAAATAGTATAGGTGAGAGGGACAACCTTGTTTCACACCTATGGTACTATGGATACTATTAGTAGTGCCCATATTGGTATGAATGTTCCAAAACTTACCTCATATCAAGTCGTTATACTATATTAAATCAAATGCCTTACAAAAGTCTACAAACAACATATATACCTTCCATTTGTTATCCTTTTCATCCTCTATAATTGCAACAAGAGTTGATATGTGATCATTTGTTTGATGAGTCGTTATAAATTTTGCTTTCCATAATTCGTTTTGTATTTGTCCACGTGGAGATATAATCATCAAGTATTATACTAAAAACTTAGCCAAAGTATGTTCGATAATGATGGTACAATAGTTCTCGCTAAAGACAAACTCCATATTTGAAAATGAAATGTATAATATAAGATATTCAAGTTTGGGGAAAACCATGCTAAACAATAAAATTAAAAGATTAGTAATATAGAGCGCAAAATAATTGGACTATATTAGCCTTTAAATTTTCTACGTCTTAAACATTATTAGCCTTGTTCACAGATGACGTTAAAGACCCTCTTTTAATAAAGAAAAGACAATTCAATAGTTTAAGATTCAATTGAGTAGAGGATTGATAGGTTTAGGTTTCTCTTTTGATAGAAACCCCATGAACTGGAAATTAGGTCGCTACAAGCAAGCTAGCTCAGAGTGCCCACTGCTCGTCATAAAACCCAAACACAATTGCAATCATCATACGACATTCCTTGGCGACGAGAAGACTGAGTTGCCTTAATTTAAATGGGTTTTAGTCAAAAACACAAAACGAAACCAAAAACAACTAATGCTTATGGGAAGCTGGGCTTTTCGATGATTTGCGATGAATGATGATAGCTGTCTGAGTAGGAGCATGAAAATATCTTTGTAATGACAGGGCGAACACTTTCGGCGGGCGAATGTTTCGTAGAGTAACAGTAGTATCCATATTAAAATCGAGATATGGGACCCTCCTTTGTTAGTGGTTATTGAATGGACACTAACAAAATCAAAAAAAAAGATATCGTATTGCGTTTCATATTCTCTGAAGATTTGACAGTAATTCGCACTCAAACAAAGGATTCATTTCAGCAGCAGCAACATGCTAATGCAAATATTCACAGATCAACGTTAAGCCAATTACTGCAATGCATTTTGTCTTCATTCTTGTGGACCTAATGATTGTTCCATAATAATTACAACTAATGGTGTTCAATTCTTATGTTGGCTTTTCAATGTATTGGCAAACACTACACTTTCGTTGTGCCTAACTCTCATGCACGTTTGCGGGAAGTTAATTTAGATGAACCTATATTCATATTTTTAAATTATTTTTTTGTATACAAGAGAATCGGTTACATCTCTTTTATTATTTTGTAAACTTGGGTGAGATTCTATTACGCAACCACTATAAACTATACCTCCTCTCAATAAACTTGGCCCAGATTGAGGGAGATCTTTGGGGGTGCAAGTTTCGAAAAATATATATGCATCTTTGAACAGCAACAACCACCTTGCAAAATCTTGCACATTTTTTTCATCACATGAAATGTCTGCTTCATTATATTTTATGTTTAAGCCGTTTTAGCACAATGACAATGTCTCTACCAACAAGTGTAGTGATCACTCTATAATGATATGATTGCTCTATAGACTCAGAATTATATTATATCTTGTGATATGAAATGGAAATTAAAGGGCCTTGAGAACAATGACAAGAAACTATATGAGATAGTAAGATCTCTATCAAGAGGTTGCCTCAAATATATGTAAAATCCAGCAATGAATCACTTATATTGAAAACATGCAATAAAATAAAAAAATGAAATCAAGAAATATTGCTTGGAAAGACAAACTATATTGAATTCAAAGGGAATCACATACAAATTTGATAAACACATACAGGACTCCATGATTTATTTCAATAAATACTCTATGTGGCATGTATCTTGGAACCAACAACAAGAAACCATTCTCATATCACCTTCTATACTATATGAAAATGCTTTCTATAACATGTATGTTGCAATCAAACAACATTTAGAAACAATTATGATTTCACCTTCTATATTGTTTAGAAACTATTTTTGGAATCACAATAATGGGAACATGAACATTGAACTTCGGCATGCTATTGTTCACAAACCATAAGGCACGGAGAAAAAATATAAGATACTAAAGTTATGTGCGTGACTCTTCTAAGCATCTCCAAATGGTTCTCTTAAAATTGTGACAAGGAGAAATTAATGACAATATTTCTCTCACAACCTTGAAAGGTTTTTTAGGGGATAAAGTTTCTTAGTAAAGTTAGTAAATATTACCCAGTGATGCCAATTGATGAAATGACTTCCCAAACACATCTAAAACAAATGTAAAAAATGACCTCTCACCATCCCCAAATATCCTTCAAACACCCAACCTATATATATATACATGGAGTTCTTAAGTGAACTGTCTAGTCCTAGGGTAAAATTGAAAACTAAATTTGGTAAACCATTTCTTGCAAATCGATAAGTGTGGAGACGAACCATAAGATATTATAGTTGCACATGTGGTTATTATAAGCATCCTCTTAGAGGGTTCTCTTCAAATCGCAATGACAAGAAATTTGAGGGAAAACTTCTCTCACAACAAAAGGTGATTAAGGGAGTCAAAATTACTCAATAGAGCAAGAAAATTTTGATCAAAGTGCGCAATCAACCAACTCAGAGGATACATCTAGATGGGCCTAAAAATGCATGAATGATCTGCATTTAATCCCCAAGTGCTCCTTAAACACTCAACGTATATGCATTTGAATGTAACTCTTAAGTGAACTCGTTCATTCCTAAGGTAAAATCGAAACGATCTTTAGCACGAGATTATTTGTAAATTGGGATGTGTGTCAATGAGTAGTGAGATCCTACAATTGCATCTACATATATTCTTAACATCCCACAGACAATTATATTTGGGGACCAAATGTGAAATCAAAGGAAATTTTCATTTCGTAACCAAAAGTTCTATTTGGGGATCAAATGTTGCTAAATAGTTTGAGAAAACTTTGATTAAAGCAACCCATCAACAAGTCAACATCATGAACATACATTCCAAACGGGATAAAGAATTCTATAGTCACATCCCTTCAATCCCCTAATGCCCTAGAACACCCAACCTATACATATCTATATGTGGTGCTTAAGAGAAGCCCTCTAGTCCTTACGAAAAATGATAGTGGATTTTGGAATATAATTGTTTGCAAACCTAGAAATGTCGATACAAACTTTGCAAGATCTTATAGTGGTTTACGTCGGTATTCTAAACATCCATAAGAGTATTCTCTTCAATTTACAACAATGAGAAATTGGAAGAAAGATTTATCTCTTAGTCAAAAGTTGTTTTAGGGAGTAAAAATACTCGGTAGATCAAGAAACTTATGATCAATGCACTCAATCATCAATTCATATTCATACACACATCTAAATGGGGCTTACAAACATAATACATTGCCTCCCTCAATTCCCACAACACTTTGTTAAAACACCCAACTATATATGCATCCAAATGTAGTTATTAAGTGAAGCCATATGTTCCCAGGTAAAATCGATGAAATTGTTTTCTATGAAATTGTTCACCAATCAAGATGCAAGAACTAGGAAAACCATAAGATCCGTACAGTTTCATGTCTTCATATTATAAGAATTACAGAATTATTCTCTTGACTCACAAAGATGGTATATTGGTGAAAATATTTCTCTTTCAACCAAATGTAGCTCTAGGGCATAAATTTTCTTAGTTTATTCAAAGTGCTTGATTGAAAAAATAAGTTTGTGAACACATCTAGATGGGCCTAAGAATTCCATAATTAACTCCCTCCACCGCCTAATTCCCATTAAACACCCATCCTATACAAATCCAAATTTTGTACATAAGATAACCATTTTTCCTAAGGAATGTTTCTATATGAAATGCAACACATGATTGTTGATGAACCGAGATGTATGGAGATGATCAATAAAGATCCTATAGTTTCATGTGTTCAAGTTTTATAAGCATAATAAGAATTAGTCTTTTCTTTTCATTGAGAAAAGCTATAAGATACTAAAGTTGTGTGTGTGATTCTTCTAAGCATCCTCAAATGATTCTCTTCAAATCGTGACGAGGTGAAATTAACGATAATATTTATCTCACTACCAAAAGGTTCTTTAAGTAATAAAAGTTTCTTAGTAGAGTGAGAAAATATTACTTAGAGATCCCAATTGATGAACCATCCTCTAACACAACCAACTTCCGACACACATCTAATGGGCCTAAAAATGCAAAAATGACCTCTCACCAACCCCGAATGCCCTTGAAACACCCAAGCTAAATGCATATAGATATAGTTCTTAAGTGAACTGTCTAATCCTAAAGCAAAATCAACAACTAAATTTGTCAAACCATTTCTTGAAAATAAATATGTGTGGAGATGAACCATAAGATCATATAGTTATAGGTGTGGGACTTTTAAGAATCCTCTAATAGTATTCTCTTCAACTTGAAATGATAATAAATTTGAGGAGAACTTATCTCACAACAAAAAGGTGATTAAGGGAGTAACAATTACTCAATAGAGAGTAATTTTGATCGAGTTCCCAATAAACCAACCGAATCTAAGGACACATCTAGATGGACATAAAAATGAATGAATGACATGTATCTAATCCCCGAGTTCTCCTCAAACACCCAACATATATGCATTTGGATTTAACTCCTAAGAGAACTCATTCAATCCTGAGGAAAAATTGGAAATGATCTTTGACGTGTGATTATTTATAAAGTTGGCTTCACACAACAAAAAATGAGATCCTACAATTGCATGTGCATGTATTCTTAGCATCATATCCATGATTCTCTTTAATTTATAATGATGTGAAATCAAAGGAAAGATTTATCTCATGAACCAAACATTCTATTTAGGGATCAAATGTTGCTTATTAGTTCATAAAAGACAACAAGAGAAAGAATATTTAAAGTGCAAAAATGATCAAACAAATAACAACCTAACCAAATTAGAAAAGCAACCATCCTTCAACAAGCATCTCCTTAAATTGATGTGAAACTTTATTTACCACATGAGCAACAAAAAGTCCACAAATAGGAAGCAAAAGATCTAATGATTTGTTTCCACTTTGTTACCCCTCTTTTTGAGACCGAAGCCACATTTTGGCTTGATCAGGTATTCTCTTAAATTGTCCATTTTTTCTTACCCACCACCTTCCAGTTTAAATCCTTCTCAACCAAAGACACCATAATCATAATTTCCATTTCCATGTTGGGTTGAGCATCTCCATGATCCATGGAGGCCAAAAGGTTTTTGTCCTCAATATCCATCTTTGTTGCCTCCACTAGATTCTTTGGATTGACTGCCTTTGTACTTCTAGGCCTTTTAAGATCCACACACTCCTCCAATGATTCTTCCTTAGCTACAATTTCCTCCTCTAAATCCTTCAACTTGGATAAGTTCACTACTCCACTCACCCCGGTGTTTAGGAAGAGCATCCCACCACCATGGAACTATGCCCACCTTATTATACTTCAGAATTTTAACATCGAAGAGAGATTTCCATGAGCAATACATCTTCAACATCGAAAGGGAAACCCTTCATAGTCAATCAGTTGGCTCCAAGATTTTTCCTAAATCTTAAGAATAATACTAGCAAGGAGGGCCTAGAAGGTGTCCATTTCTACGAGAACCCGTGCAAACGCAGAGCTAGACATGAGTTGTGTAGCATGGTTAATTACAAGAGATCTTCCCAATGTTGACCCAATGGTTATAAGACTCAATTAGACCAAAAATGTAGGGGAAGATATGCCAATCTAACCCACACTAGTTTTATCGAAAATGTGATTGATTCCTTGTACAAAGGAATTTAATATTACTCTCCTATGGTTTTATATACGCAAAGTTGTTGTAAAGTGATTTGAGATATGGTTTAGGAAAGGAGAAATTTTTAGATTTATTCTTTGAAGTGCTTATGATGTGTTTTAATTAGTCTTAGACCAAATATCACAGTTGTTAATTTCTTTTTAATGTATAGTTTTGCAGGTTTTTTTTGTTATTACATTATAATACCATGGTATAGACTTGTAAACTATAATGGGATGTCTTAAAGTTTCAGGACATCCTTGAAACAACTTGGTAGAATTGCCTACGGAAACAAAACATGCTTGACCTTTTTTTCAACATATAATGATTACGATTTAGTATTTGGGCTATGTATGTCCATAGTTATTTTTAGCATATATATCCTAAGTATGTTCATAGTTATCTGGGCTAAGTATGTCCATAGTTATTTTCAATATCGTTTCATTCTATTGTTACCACACAATTTTTTTCGTTTATATTAGATTCACTTGTAACTGTTTCTATGAAGACTTTCTTCTTTTCGACCATTGTGATTGCACTATTGTGGAATGTTTTTCAATGTTATTCCATATTAATCACACGATCCATGTTTATCCCTTGTTCATTAAGAATGCCAATGTTCTTGAATTTGTTTGGGCATGTTCAATCCTGACATTTTGTGTTTTTCCTTATTTTAAGTGACATTAGATCTCATTAATTTAAGCTCGATGGCTGCCCATTCAAATAGGGCATTTATTTTATATGGAATGATCTTTTTTTCCCTTGAAGAATTCATAACATTCTTCTCAGTTTGTAATGAATTAAATTGTCCAATAATTTTGTCTAAAAACTATTATAGAAAAGGCTTATGGTATTTGTTCATGGAATACTAATTGAAGTTTACACATGGTTAAATGTTGTTTGGATAAGGTTTAATGATAGTGTTTCAAAGGATATTTTATTCAAAAAAATTATGCATTATTATTTTTAATTTTTAAAGGTGTGAATTTTCTAATTTTTAATATAAAATAAATTGGTTTTTTTAAATTAAATTTGAAATTAGAGGGATTAATTACACAAAAAATTTAAATTTAACTCTCAAAAATTGATGGGCTTCCATTCTACAAAATTTATTTAAAACCCGATCCCATCCTCATCTCTTAATTACCGATATCTCTTAAAAGTCCGAAAACAAATTGTTTGACTAAAACAACACTAATTATATCGGGAAAAAGATATTACAAAATAAAAATCAACAAACAAATGATGAGATCCTTGATGACATACGTTCTACAACTTCTCCAACTCATATGCAATTGCTAGTAATAAATCGACGCTATACCTAACCAATAAAATGGAAAATATAAAACAAAATAGCGGGAATGACATCCGATCACAAGTGTCAAGCATGCAGAAATTATAGCCGAATATTTAGGGATTACGTAGTTAGCTATTAGGGAACTTTTTTTGTATTAGACAAAACATTAGATTATATGTGTACGTCTTTGGTAATGTTGTCCATCCGTAGGTTGCGAGTAGAGATAGGGTATTTTGAGTTTGAGTTTGAATAAGACTTAGTGTCTTTGTTATTCTATAAATAATGTATTCTCTAATTTAGTAGAGCGAAATAAGAAATAGACCAAAAACAATATTTGCATTTTCATTTACTTTTGTCAAATCCAAAGTTATATGAATCAAATGATGTTAGCACAAGATTATATCTTAGAAGAAGATTTTTTCAATTAAAGATGCAAGAAACACAAAAGATATCATATTTCACAAATCAGTTTAAATCTCTCAAAAATCAATTGGCAGCATGTGGATTAGTGATTGCAGAAGAAGATGTTGTTATGTCACTTCTTGGGAGTTTTTCGAATCCTATTCTGGACTGGTAGTAGCACTAAGCACCCAAGCTAATTTGGATTTGACAAAAGTAATAACAACACTACTCAAGAAGAAATCAGAAGGAAGGATGGGGGCCTGAATGATGAGAATCCTACAACATTGTTTTCAACAGGATATAAGGGCAAATAAAAAGGAAGAGTGACAAAAAATCCCATCCCTCCCAGTCCAATGTCTCAAAGAATGGTAAAGACACAAAGGAGGAGAAAAATAAGGGAAATTTCTTTCATTGTGGAGCTCCTGGGAATTTTAAGAAACAATGTCGAAAGTGGTTAGCATGGGTAGAAGAGGTAAAGAAAAGGAAGGTTGCTGAAGCTAACATGACCTCAAGCAATGACCAAGAAAATTTGTTTTCGGTTGTCACAACCCCAAGTTCTGATGTTTCAAATTGTTGGTATTTAGATTCAAGAGCAACTCAGCATATGACACCTAAGAGAGGTTGGTTTATGGCATATACAGAAGCACCCAAAAGTAAGACTGTCAATCTTGGAGATGATAACAAATGTGAGATGATTGGAATTGGAGATATTCCATTGCAAATGCCGGATGGTGGATACAATAAAATCCAGAACATATGGTATGTACCTTCTCTAGTAAAAAGTCTTTTATTAGTGAGCAAGATTACCAATGCTGGCATAATTGCACAGTTTGACAACAAGGAATGTGTCCTAAAGGATGTTGAAGGAGTAATTCTTGCTAAGGGAATTATATATTCCAATCTTTACAAGTTATGTATAAGCGATGCGATGTAGTGTTAACAACAACAAACAATGAAATATTTGATTCACTCTTTGGCATCATAGATTCGGACATGTAAATACTCACTCGCTTTGAATATTAAAATTAGAGTAGCTTGTGGAAGATTTTAATTTGCATCTACCAGTTGAGTTGGGAGTGTGTGAAGGTTGTTGTTTAGGAAAGCAACATAGATTCCCCTTCCCAAAGAAAGGAGCAACACGAGCTAAGGAGAAAATGGAACTTGTACATTCAGATATTTGCGGTGCAATGCAAACAATGTCACACAACAGGGAAAGGTATTTTATTACCTTTATTGACGATTCCTCTAGAATGACCTTTGTTCATTTTATCAAAAATAAATCATGTGCATTAGAAATGTTTAAGATTTTTAAAGCATTTGGTGAGAAGCAGTCAAGAAAACCTTTAAAACGACTTAGATGTGATAATGGGGGTGAATATACCTCAAATGCTTTCAAAATTTTATGTGCAAAAGAAGGTATCAAACTTGAGTATATTTTTCCTTATTCACCGCAATAGAATGGTGTCATTGAAAGAAGGAATATGACTCTTGTTGAAAGTGCTAGATGCATGCTTAAGAGTAGTGGATTATCTATTAATGTCTTTTGGGCTAAAATAGTCTCGAATGCAAAGATATATATATATATAACAATTGCCAACTCATCGCATTGCATAAAAAGACACCTTATGAGGCATGGCATGGAAGCGAGCCAAGTGTCAATGATTTAACAATTTTTGGTTGCATAGCATATGCACATATCGATTAAGAAAGAAAGAAGCTAGATGACAAAAGAAAGAAGTGTATAATGGTTGGATACAGTTTGAATTCAAAGGGATATCGAATTTATGATCCTATAACACATGAGATTCTAGTCAGAAGAGACGTCATTTTTGACAAAAATTCAGTTTTGCACAAATCAACAAAGATGGAAAATGCTAAGGATTCAGAAATAAGGCCTTATGATCTCGGATCTGATGAAGAATCTGAGCATGAGAATTCTACTCTAGCAAGACCATTACAAGTTGTAGCCACACAACCCATAGGAGATGTACAAGGAGAGCAGCAGCTTCGTAGATCAACAAGACTACAAAAACCCACTCAAAAGGCATCTGAATCATATGCACTTAATGTAGAGGTTGATGAACCACTCAGTGTTCAAGAAGCACTTCAAAGTATTTATGCAGCAGATTGGAGGCAAGCAATGGATGTTGAATATGAATCGCTCATAAAAAATCAGACATGGAAACTCACAATTCTTCCACCTAGAAGGAGAGTGGTTGGGTGCAAGTGGTTATTCAAACAAAAGTACAAGTCTGATGGGTCGATAGACCGCTACAAGGCTCATTTGGTGGCAAAAGGTTACACCCAAATTGCAGGTTTGGATTATCATGACACTTTTTCTCCTGTAGTCAAGATAACATCCATCAAGATTTTGTTAGCAGTGGCAGCAACCTTGGATCTTCATGTACATCAGCTAGATATAAAAACTACATTTTTAAATGGATTCTTAAAGGAAGAAGTTTATATGGAACAACCAGAAGGCTACATACAAGAAGGAAAGGAGCAGTTAGTATGCAAGCTTTAGAAAACATTGTATGGACTGAAACAGTCTTCAAGAGCATGGTATGAGTGTATTGATGGGTTTCTCCAAAATGAAGGATATGTAAGTTGCAATTTTGATTCAAATGTCTACATAAAGCATATTGGTGAGTCTCTAGTCATTTTAGCCTTATATGTTGATGACACCATCATTATGAGTAATGATTTTAAGATGTTAGGCTTGTTTAAGTCTCAATTAGCTGCAGAATTTGAGATGACTGATCATGGTGAGATTCATTATTGCTTGGGCATTCAAATTTTAAGAGATAGGGAAAAGAGGAAAATCCATCTTAGCCAAGAGAGGTACATTAGGAACATTCTCAAGAAATTTGGGATGGAAAATTGCAAGCCAATAAGTACTCCAATGGAAGTAGGAAACAAACTTTCACTGGACATGTGTCCCAAAACACAAGAAGAAGAAAGTTATATGAGTATGGTTCCATATCATAATGTTGTTGGGAGCCTAATGTATGCAATGGTTTCTAGCAGACCTGATATTGCACATGTTGTAAGCATTGTGAGCCAATATTCTAGCAATCCTGGACCACAACATTGGGTAGCAGTTAAAAGAATTTTTAGATATCTTCAAGGAACAACTAAACATGGAATAAGATTCAGTGGGAGTTCAGAAAAATCTCTGCAACTTACTGGGTATTGTGATGCAGATTGGGTAGGGACGTTGATAGTAAGAGATCAACTTCAGGGTTCTGTTTTATCCTTAGTGGAGGTGTAGTTTCGTGGGCAAGTAAGAAACAACGAATTGTTTCTCTCTCCAGTGCAGAAGCAAAATATATAGCAGCATGTCAAGCTGCAAAAGAATTGATTTGGTTGAGAAGATTGTTGCAGGACATCGAGGTTACTCAATCCCAACCGACAATATTAAAGTGTGACAACCAAAGTTGCATAGCCATGACGAAGAATTCAAAGTATCATGGGAGAGTTAAACATATAGGGATACAATACCATTTCATCCGTGAACAAATTGAGAACAACACTATCAAAATGGAGTATTGTGCAACTGAAATGATGGTGGCGGATGCATTGACAAAGGCATTACCAAGAAATAAGTTTGAGTTTTGCAAAGAAGGATTCGATGTGATACAACCTAGTTGACAAATATTTGGCTAAGTGGGAGTGTCGGAATGTAGAAATTATAGCCGAATATTTAGGGATTCTATAGTTAGCATTTAGGGAATTTGTTTTGTATTAGACAGCACATTAGATGATATGTGTACGTGTTGGTAATGTTGTCCATCTATAGGTTGAAGAGTAGAGATAGGGTATTTTGAGTTTGAGTTTGAATAAGACTTTGTTTACTGTTATTTTATAAATATTGTATTCTCTGATTTAGCAGAGCAGAATAAGAAATAGACCAAAAACAGTATTTGCATTTTTGTGTTCTATTTAAGAGTGCTAATATTTTTCAACAAGTACCCAGCATGAAATTGTAATAGTTATGTGAGAATAAACAGACAAAGATAAACTAGGTGGCTACAAAATATGCAGAGACCCAACAGTGGACTCTGCGTAAGCTAGTTGGCCTACATTAGCGTGGGCAATTCGCTGCTTAATCAACAGCTGGGCCTGTGCTGCAAAAGTCTTGCTAACCATTAATTCCAGAGAGAAGCTGAGTCACACCCATAGTCGTAGTCAGGAGATTCAGGATGATAGAGGCGAGGAGGCGTGAGCATCATACCCTCCGCCATGTTCTTCAGCATATTATCAACGTCCAAGTCACCCATAATGTCCACGTCAACGTCTGTGTCCACGTGACACGGATTGGGATCATTTGGAGTTGGGTGTGGTGACGAAATGGCGGCTGCAAGTGCGGCTGCCTGAATATCTTTGGGAGAGTTGGAGCGTGGGATGGGCAACGATGAAACTGAGTCGGGAAATTCAAATACGCGCGTGCTCCTCTCAGAGCCAGCGCCGCCACGTCATGCGCTCGGGCTGCCATCTCAGCACTGTCGAAGCTCCCCAGCCATATTCTGGAATTCTTTTTGGGCTGCCGAATTTCGGATACCCATTTGCAGTAATTCGGTCTCCTCCTTACACCCCTGTAATAGGGGTGCTTCGTGTCTCCCTCGCGTTTCCTCACATTCACTTGCTTTTCGGTTTCATCTTTCTTATGGAGTAGAGAATATTGCGAATCCATTTCAACTCCTACACCAGAAATGCCTCTTAAGATGCATTCTGAAGGGAAGAGTAGTGGGTTTTATGGGCTGTTTCTTGATCGGCCGACATCATTTTACTGTGGAGAAATTTATTGGAAAGGTCCGTGGTGACAGGCGACAGCTGTCCATGTTAGAGCACCAAAATATCTCGCCGCCGAGTACGACTATGGGCATTGGGTATGACATCAACATCTGGAATAACTAGGTATGTACTTATTAGTAGTAATCGATCGCTTTAGGCAGCGAATGTTTGGTACAGTAAGAGCAAGTGCAGGCCCCCTAACAAGCTTGGGTGTTGGGATGTGGGACGCGGCTTCGTCGTTAAATGGACAGACAACAAATCAGGAGGAAATTTGGTGACTTAAGGTCATTTAGGTTGTGAAAGGTAGTTAATATGATGGGGAGCACCTTATCTAGCATGTATAAACCCTAGTGACATCAATTTATTCAACCTCTTTTGACTTGGATTTAATGGATCTTCTGTCTATCCGTTTAACATTTTATTTACATCTTTAATGAATCTTCTGCCTTTTGCCACAATTTTTCAACAAGGTTTTTGTGGTTACATGGTATTATAAAAATTAAAATTGTGGCATTAAAAATGTAGCTAATCTACATTTTGACATATTATTGTAGTATTTCCACAATTCACTACATCGTGGATAGTCCACAATTCATAAAATTTGTAGCTACCCTCCATTTTTTAAATTGTATATAGTCCACATTCCTTGGTGTTTGTAACATATCTACACATTTTTTTTTGTTGATATTCTACAATTTTTGCTAAAATGTAGGTTTTCTATAGATTCAATCTTTATAGAAATTTCACAATTTACAATTTCATATCTCTCATCAATGTTATATTTGTAGAAATTTCCACATTTTTTTCTACAATTATCCTTGCCACATAAAACTTGTAGGTAGAAGCAACAATTTGATTGCCACAATAATTAATTGTTAAATTATCTTTTTTAAAATGTAGAAAAGTTACTATCAACAACCAATTTAACATTTATTTAAATAATTCTTTATGTACATTATCTACATTTAAAATACACAAATATATAATTTATTATTAAATGGGAATATATAAGAAAATAATATTTTTTATTTTTATATATCGAATAATATATTATAAAGAAATATTTACTATTTATATTGTATAAACAATCTAAATAATTTGTTCCCTCTATTCTTCAAATGGAGGGGAAAAAGTACATCCCAAAGAGAAATGGTAGAAATCCGACAAAAGAGTTAATTAAGCATTATTTGGTTTTGTTGAAGTTGACAACATAATCATAATCACTAATTTTTGTAATGACTTACAAAGGGTTTGGATGCTCTAAAGTCCGGAAAACACTTTCCCGCTCTTCGGTTATTACATAAAAGCTCACGGTGTAATTTCAATTGAATTAAAAATATTATGTGGAGGCCAACTATTTTTCACAACTTTTCACATTTTAAGTTTCAAAAAATGGTTTTTACTACACTAGCAAATGATTTAGGACACCTCAAACTACTATGAGTAGAACTACATGCAACATATATAATTTACTAGTCCAAAATATCTAATAAACAAAAATTTCAAAATTACTAACCCAAATATCTAATAAACACTCTTACTTGAGTACCATGATCTAAGCTTCCTAAATATATGCCGGAAAGAAACGACGAAGTATTAAAAAAATCAATGTGTTTGACATGTTGATTTCCATAGAATTAACATGGAAGGTATAGATAACATTTTATAACACAAACCTTTCAAAAATATCAATAAAATATAAGTCAAACAACTCGAGAAAATATGTTTTAATAGCATGTCATTAAAGTGACACCATACTAATTGCAACTGTGCTCAACTTCCAAAACTTTGCTACAACTAACGAGAGAAAACACTAGCATTGGTGCAGAATCTAGATTCCAATTAGCAAATCTCATTTTAGGGTATATAGACAACCCATTATACTGAATAGCATTGTGATAACCAATGCTTAGGAGGCTTAGAACTCTAGGACATGTTTGATTCACGTTTAATTTTTCAAAGCCATCGATATGTGTTTTGGAAAAGAATAGAATTTTTGACAACACAAAGAAATTAGATATTGAAAAGCACGACATGGACTGCCATACGTGCATATGATGAAATGTTAGATTGAATATTTTACAACAAAATTTGTTCTCTTTCAAATGTAATACACCAGATCCAATATAAGATGTGGGGATCCCATCTCCTATCATTATTTACTTCTACCTTGACCATATGATACCAAACGATAAGAACGTAGAAATGTGAAGATCCAATTTCAAGATAGATATTCTTAAAATTAAAAAAATCTCTAAGTACATGGATCGTTTTTGTCAAAATATATATTAGATCTGACATAAATAAAATAGGCCTAAGAGCAGCCTGCATTATTGGTCTGAGAGAAACTGAATATAAAAATAGATCCACAACTAATCAGAGTGTAGATCCATAATTGTTGGATGGATACTGTAAACAGGTTGAACTCTTATTTTTCTTCTCCTCATAGTCCACGTATGGATTCTAACCATTAATTTATAATCATAACTGCCAAATCTAGATTTTTTTAAACTGAATTGTTTAATTATTTTAATCATTATTATGCGTCATATGTTTCGCACCTTTGCTTCCACCTGGAAACATGTATATATGGCCAATGCATAATTTCTTTGAAAATTTTGCAACTCTTTTCCTACACATAAGGGATAATTAATTCATTGAAGATAATATGTCATAAAATAGTGGATCAATAAGGGAATCTCAAGAAACGTATCAAAGTTAGACTCATCAACTATGACACGCATATTAGTCAAATCTACATAAATGATTCTTAATTATGTAATCCCACAAAATTCTAGTTAGCATTCTTAAATATATACGTACTATTTATAAAAACAAATAAATAATTAAAAAAAGAAAGTAGAAGGTTTATATAGCTATTTTATTTTTTAACTATTATTGTTAAAGTTTTTTTAGAAAGTTATTACTTTTAATAAATTCTTTTAAATTAGTCTATTTAATATTAAGTATTATCAATATCAAATTATATATATTTATTGGTGTTATATTTTAATGATAAATTAATAATATTTTAATTTAAACTAATTTTTATTATATGTTTTGGTAAAATAATAGTTTTCCACAATTATAATCTTATATTAGTCATAATGAAATATTGGTAGTATTATTTTAAAATTTTGATTGAGTAATTATAACATTAATATTTTTAATAATATTTATAATATATATTATAATAAATATATTTTTATATAATTGTATTTCCATATTATTTTGATTTTAATTTGTTATAAGTTTCACAAAATATGTTTTTTTAATAATATAGTATTTTCAAATTATTTAATATCTAATTTTAATGATAGTATAATTTTATATTAGTTTTTTCAAAATATTCCATAAGTGTAATGTGGTACACATCAAATTTTAGTATAAATTTTAATTTTAATTTCTATAAAATTGTAGATTTTCTATAAGGGTTGGATATGTGAGTTCTCTACAAACTATTATCATTGTATGTAAATTGTGGAACATCCATAGTATTTGTATGTAAATTGTGGAACATCCATAGTATTAGATAAATTGTGGAACATCCATAGTATTTGTATGTAAATTGTGGAACATCCATAGTATTTGAAAATGATAATAGTTTGTAGAGAACTCACATATCCAACCCTTATAGAAAATCTACAATTTTATAGAAATTAAAATTAAAATTTATACTAAAATTTGATGTGTACCACATTACACTTATGTAATATTTTGAAAAACTAATATAAAATTATACTATCATTAAAATTAGATATTAAATAATTTGAAAATACTATATTTAAAAAAAAAAAAAAAAATTGTGAAACTTATAAATAAATAAAATCAAAATAATATGGAAATACAATTATATTATCATGTGTGTGTGTGTGTGTGTGTGTGTGTGTGTGTGTGTGTGTGTGTGTGTGTGTGTGTGTGTGTGTGTGTGTGTGTGTGTGTGTGTGTGTGTGTGTGTGTGTGTGTGAACATTATTTAGCCGAAAGACATGTTCTCTGGGAGAAAGCTCGGGGGGCTCTGACACTGTCACATAATCCGAGGGCAGAGATTAGTTGGTCGATGAAATACATTTACTTACGAGCCATGGATGCAGTTCAGACTGAGCATGAGAAGGCTTTCACATCCGGCACACCATCCGACGGTCGATCTTGTGATATCTGTCAAAGCTCCTTCTGACACATTCTGCGTCAACTATATCAAATCCCTTGGGGCAAACATAGTTTTATAATATATTTCTTTGATGGGATGCGTGTTCCAATATTTTACATTGACAGGGGCTTATAAGTGTTGTCGCTGAATTTCCCAATTATTATTTTCGGATGCTGTAGGCGTAGTGGTTCCTCTGGTTCAGAAGTGCGGTCAACAACAGGATAAGCATGCCTCCAGTTTTGGCCACAACATGTTATAGTTTTCACCCTATGCTACGGGGTTATTTGATGTTTGTATTTATTTGCATCGAGATAAGCATCTCTGTTCCCCAAAATATTATGGTGAAGTGAATGACACGCCATACATTCAATTCTCTTAGCGGTAGCAGCATGGTTTCTGCAGGGTGAGTACGCTTTACATCTTAACAGCCCACTTCCCTGAAAATGAGTGGAGATCACGGCATATTTATAGTTTGGGATGGATTTGACAATGTTAAATAGCACATAGTATGTAGTCCTTAACAAGAAGAGTGCAGGAAAGAGGGCTTGTTATGATTATTGGTGGGTGAAGGCAATATCAGAGTTTGTATTTAGAAAATCAATACAAGATGTCTTCTGTTGAAGGCTACTTACTTTTACAAATCCATATTTTGTCTCTAGATTCTCAGAAATTTGTATAAAAGATATGAGTAAACTAAGGGTATCATAAGTTTGACTCGGTTAAGAAAGCTGATGTATGAGTTTGTTGCATCCACAGTTGATTTAAAAATTTTATGGTAGAGAGAACTTATGTCTCATCAACTATCTTCATGATATTTATAGTGGCGGTACTGTCAACTTGATTTTTTAGAAGGGATGATGACTTGCATATCGTGCAAACTTATTTCATTCCCATCCCTACTATTCTTCTTCTCGTACATAAGAATTAATGTGGGTTGATTTATGTTTTAGCTTATCCTTTTACTTCTCCTCATCCCATGGTGCCAACAAGTTTTTGATTCATGGCAAGGGACATGTCCACCGCCTTGCTTCTGTATTTTATTTTTGCTGTGTGTTGAAAGAAAATATGGCCGATGGCATGATCTGATCATATACTCATGTAACATTATTAATAGAAGCATGTTTAAATCCAAGTACACCTATTTTTTTTCCGGTTAGGAAAATTAGTTTCTATCACACGTGAAAAGATTATTTTTGAAATGTAATCATTATGTATTTTTTAATGTGCAGTGCTAAATTAGTAATTTGAAGCCTTTGTATGTAGAAATTTATAGATGTAAAGGGATAGTGTTGTAATATTCCAAAAAAAATATAATAAGAAGATTAAATGCTTGATACGATATGTAATGCTTTGGCAGAGAAGAGATAGTTTTTTAAAACTTCATCTCTATGATGTTATAAAATAGTTAATTTTTAAAGATCTCTATGCCAAATTTTTTTTCATGTGATAACATTCTTCTTTTTTATGTTGTTGGATATGTAAGACCCTTGTTTTTATGTTATTGAAGATGTAGAAAGCTTGGTCATGAACATACATCAAGAACTCACTTTTTTTTGCTATGGAGAGACTCTAAGACCTACAATTTAAATAGTTTTTTTTGAACTATTATTTTGATTTTGTGTAGATGCATGCCTCACAATTAATGAATGGACTTTTGGACTCTGATATGTAAATAAGTTGTCTAATTAGATAAATTTTATTTCCAAATGTTTTCCTTCGAATAGGTATCAATTGTGTGACAAAAGTACATAGGAATGATAATTGTGGAATCTAACTTGTTATATATGTTTACTTTGTGTGGCATCACTTGTGTTGAGCTTAGAATTAAAAAGAGGGCCTGCAAAATGCTACAAAAACCTAACATAAGAGGGAAGTTTTGAAGGACAATATTGAATTATTTCCGTCACCCAAAAAGTGTTAGACAAGCGTAGGTGACCGTTAAATTGAACCCTTGCTTCACATCAATGTAACATTTAAGCTAAAATAAACTTTCAAGTTTTGCCTCGTGAATGCTCTTTTGTGAATGATTCCAAGGGTGCTCGCGATTATGGCTACAATTTTATATGCTCATTACGAGGAAAGGTGTGTTTACAAAGGGAAAGTGCGAGAGTGTTATGACATAAGATCTTAATCCTTGTCGTCAGCATGGTCTACCGTATAAACATTCATTTACTAAAGAAATCTTCACCATCCACGTCATCGACTCTATCGGCGTCCAAGTAAGTATCATGTTTCCTACTTGACCTTGGCTAGCTATGAATCATGGTATGACAGGTGTATATTTTGATACTAATTTTGGTGGTTGATTCAATTGAGTAGATGATGGAAACGATATAGGTGTTTCCATTCCATTTCTAGTATGGCCCAAGATGTGGTCTTCAAGCGCATTTATGAAGTGTTTTGCGGTTCCACTTTTGTACCCAAAATGCCCAGATGTGGGTGGGGTGCGTTAGAGTTGGGGGTGGGAATTTTCCTGCAACGAAGAGTTGAGGGTGTCATTTCATCAACTAGTGTAGGAAAATACAAGTTAACAACCGAGGAGAACAATGAGAGATTGCATACAATAAATATTTAGAAGAAGATTACATTTATCTTGGAATATTTATTACCCTCACATAGAAATGATTAGCAAGAATATTACCAGGTGCGAAATACATGCAAACAAAAATCATTCTCATTAGCTTGTTGTATTTCAATTGTTAAGAAAGTATAATTGCGCATTCTTCAGCTTTTCGAGTGACACCAATGTTTTTGAGTTTATCAGATCGATCCTTTCTGATGTATGCCTTGTATGTCTTTTGTTAACATGATGGCCACTAGTGGTTATATGGACTTCTCTAACTAGAGTTATTGTCTCCAAAAAGATTCATTAACATCAACATGATTAAAAAGGAGACGTGTTGAATTTATTTTATTAGTAATTACAAACCCAACATATCAGACTCTACTTTGGTATATTTTTATTTTTTGTAGCTTGGTCGTATAATTATTTGTTATTACGGAAAAAGCATGTTTACGAGAGGAAAGCCCTGCCGGCACTCTCGAGAATAGATTTTAATCCTTGTCATCGACATTGTCTTCCATATCAAGGCCCATGTAGTAACAAAATTCTCGACAATGACATCATCAACCGTATCGACATCCAAGTCGGTATCATATTTCTTGTTTAACCTTTGACACATGTACATCGTTGTTTGATAGGTGTATATATTAATACTAATTTTGGCTTATGATTCAACTGAGTAGAAGATGGACAAGGATTTCATTGTTTATATTTTTATGGATTGATTTAAAATGAACCACGAAAATAGATCCATCAAAAAGCAATTTAAGCCCTTCACAAATAGAGTCATTTTGTAATTAATGAACAATGATGTTGATAATTACTAGGGTTCCATTTTACCAGTGGTCCATACTGACAAAAAAATCCTTGGCTATCTCTGATTCACTATTTAATTACCCATGAGAATAAAAACTAAGATCCGTGCAAAATTGAAGTTTTAATTTGTAATTTTCGAGGCAAGCATAGTTGATTTCTCTCAGGATGAGACCAAATTTGAATTATAGACATATTTAACTTTAAAACAAGGAAGAGACAACCACATACATCCAAAAGAGCATTTTCATTCGAATAATAGGACACAAAAGCAACCATTATAGGGATAATCAAAACAAAAAAATTTCCTTGACATCTTGACGTTAAAAACATTGAAAAAGAGGGAGTTTGTTTGTTGTAGGGTGAAAAGGGCATAGTTTGAATTGTGTTATTAAAGGTATGTTGTGGAAAATATCTTGCATGTTAAATGTACCTTACTACGGTGAGCTCCCATGAGAAATTGTGAGAAATAAATTTAGCATCCCAGATTTGCATCAAGTATATAAAACTCAGAGCTTATATATCATTTCCTTTCCAGTTGGTTATATTTGTAAAATTTTCTTTTTCGTTTTGTTATTTGGAATTTATTTCAGCTTTAAAATATCACTTTTAGTCATCTATTCTTGCTTTATACCTTCAGACATGCCAACATTGCAAAAAGTAACACAAAACCAAAACAATGCACATTAATTTATGAAGAAATAGGAAATGAAGCTCATTAATTCAACTTCATTAGGAGCCATGTATCGAATTGATTTAGTTGTTTACGTCTGTATTTAGTTGTTTCGTTTGATTTGATTTTTCAGATTTCTTCATATTGATTTTTGAGATTTATTTTAACATTTTTTTACACATTTGAACTCTTATTTAAATTTGAATATTATTAATAGATTGCATATTGTTAGTAACTAATTATTCCATGAGTATAATTTACAAGACATGAACTACTTAAACATAGACTAAACACATTAAATTTTAATTTAAGAAAATAAGCAACCTCTTCTTGTCCGTACATTGCACGATATAATTTGATGGTTTTATTAGTTAAAATCTCTCATTTGAATGGAAAATAAGATCCACCTTTCTCTCATTTGGCCAATTGCTTGGAGAATTTGAATAACAACAACTTCTTTTGTGTTGACTTTTCTCGTGTGCTTTCTCGAGCTTGAAAATGATAAGAGAAGTTTGTTGGGGTTTTCTTGTCTTTCTTGGACATTCCTTTTATGTGTCCTTGTTAGATGATCCAACGGAAGCAATTTCAACTGGTCAGATTCCATCTCTGAACACCTCTCAAGTGATAAAATTTTTTGCCAAAAGCACATTTCATTTCCCTTCACACTTCCAAGGTGTGCTTCACCTACATCATTCACATATATAAAAATGACATGCCTCACGGCTAGAGGAAAGTTATATTTGTTTTGTTGATACCTATACAGAAACCTTAATCAAAATTATGTATGAAAACCTAGCCCTTGGGTTTTAGGTCGGCTCGACATATCCTTGTCTATAAATTATCCATTAAAACACGCAAGTGAATCCTCCTTTCAAGTGTTTAATTCCTGTGTTGTTAATAACTCATAGAGTAGGTATGGGACGTATAGGTATTTAAAGATAGGGTTTCCTTTGCCTACATTTGCCACAAATATATAAACAACGTGCATCATGACTAGAGACAAACCTCATTCTTTTCCCTTGTAGCTACATAGAAATCATGAACCTTATTTTGTAAGAGACCCCCAATCAAAATTATGTATAGAACTCTTCTCCCATTTTTGTATCAGGTAAAGCACATAACATGTATTATTTGGGTAGGAATGATCTAAACTGAGGAATAGGTGTGGGACATGAAAGTATTTAATTCCCACATTTTTTACTAGGTCGTACAATAGCCGTGGGACATGTAGGTATTTAATTCCCATGCTTTATATTTTAAAATCCTTTTTTAGAATAAAAATACAGTATACCTTATGCTCATATGGCCAACTGTTACAATTGCTCGATTATAAATGGTTGTACAAGAATTGGTTCTTATTCCCCTAAAGATAATCAAGCTTGAAATAGAATAAAAAATGTTTATTAGATTCTCCTCATTTTTAAATTTTTGTCCTTGTAAACAAAAATTAAATCTAAAACATTTAAATCCTAACAGAACATGATTCTTATGTTGACAAGGATGTTGTCAATAGGGGAGTTCCTCTATAAATCAAAAAAATAATCCCACATTGGCTGGATTTTCTTGTAATAACATATAAACCTCACTAAATCATAATATTTATGACAATAAGTGTGGCGCCACAATGGAAATGACCCTTTACTAACACAATGGTTAAATGGCTCCAAGATGAGTGTGCTTCCCTGATCAACCTTCCCCTCTCCTCAGCAAACATTAGAAAAAATATTATGAATCCCAAACATCCTATTCATCAAATCTAAGAAAAAACATGTATCGCTCCCCTGTTCTTGCAGTAAAATTCATATTAGTGAAATCTATTATTTTCAGAGTTTAAATGAATTAGTTTCTTGCTATCCTTTCTTTGCAAGATATCTTTGTACTATATTGCCAACATGCCCTACACAATGTACCCCCTTTCCCTATCAAAAAAATCGATAACAACTACCCTTGTTGCATATGCGTTTTATCGTAGAACACATGGCTTCCACAAAATGGTTCCACCCAATATTTTTGTCTCCCAATCACTTCTTCTCCCTCCACCCCCATCATCTACCCCAATTTTCCTCCTTCTATGTTTTTCTCCCTCAAAATTAACCTCATCTTAGACTACCCCTTCGGCGTTAACATCGCACACTTCACGTGCGATTGCTAATTTAATAGAAATAATGGCCACAGCTTAGAGAAACACAGACCGCATTTTAAGTTAGCACAAGAGGTGAATAAAATACATTGCAAGTTTTAATAAAGAATGGTGGGCGCATTGAATAAACAAGGTTTAAAAGTATTTGTGGGTTGTCGGGTGGGAAGTGGGGTCGAGACCCTCCTCCCTACCCCGCCTTTTTCTTAATAACCTACAAACCCACAAAGGGGCCACAAATGACTAAACAATAGCCATTTCATTTGTTTATTAAATAAAACATATGTATATATATTTTAAAATGACCTTTATTTATTATGAAGTTTAGGTAATATATGAATATTAACAAAATTTTAATATTAATATATATATATATATATATATATATATATATATATATATATATATATATATTAACATATATATATTTATATATGTGTATTATTTGTAATATTTTGATTTCATTATTACTTTGTTAAATGGTAACAATATTTATATTTTAATATATTAATAATATTGGTATATTAATAATATTGTGATAGCGAAATTCATTTGAAATCCTCTTCTTTGGGGGTATAAGTATTAACAATGAACTAAATAGATATAAGATAGTAACACTTTTATAAACCAAATACAATTTAAATTTTAAGTGGGTACATACATTCTTAAATTTTGGTTTATTTAATTAATCAAACAAGTCGTTGAGAGTATGGTAGAGCAAAATTAAGACTATGAAAATTCCTAGCTTTACTTAAAAGGATGGATAATTGAGCAAAGTAATAGGGTTGCTTAATCATTTCAAACAATATGCAAGGAGAAGATCTCTCTCTCTCTTCTCTCTCTCTCTCTCTCTCTCTCTCTCTCTCTCTCTCTCTCTCTCTCTCTCTCTCTCTCTCTCTCTCTCTCTCTCTCTCTCTCTCTCTCTCTCTCTCTCTCTCTCTCTCTCTCTCTCTCTCTCTCTCTCTCTCTCTCTCTCTCTCTCTCTCTCTCTCTCTCTCTCTCTCTCTCTCTCTCTCTCTCTCTCTCTCTCTCTCTCTCTCTCTCTCTCTCTCTCTCTCTCTCTCTCTCTCTCTCTCTCTCTCTCTCTCTCTCTCTCTCTCTCTCTCTCTCTCTCTAAACAAGTAATTAAAACACTATTTTCTTCCCTTCAACAAATCTAATAATACATTTGTAGTTTAAATGCTTCAATCTACTTTCATTTAAGGAAAAACAAGAATAGCCATTCCATTTCATAAAGCAAGTGCAATCCATCAAGATACTTATTTCTCTTAAAATGAAGCCTATCAAAATTTACAATAATAGAATAACCTCCATTAAGAGAGATGCATTATTATTTCAATTATTCAAGTCTTCCATTACACCAAAAAAATGTAAACTTGATAATTTCTTTTCATAAAACTAACACATTTGAAATTATATTTTTCTCAATCCACACTCTTAAAAGAGTTCACAAGATAAAATGATTTCCAAGTGATACAACAACTTTCTCTCAAGCTTACAATTTTACAAATCATCCACTCAAAGTAGGGATAATAGAAAAAATGAATAAATTACAACAAGGCTATCAACAAGCCAAATTTCAAGTCTTCAATATGCATGTCCTCTTCACAATGGTAGCTCCAAAACTTGCTTTCTTCAAACTTCACAATGGGATCACAAAACAAGGAGGGGGAGTAGGAAACACTCTCCGCCCAACCTTAAATCCATTAAGAGGAGAATTCATCCCTTTAATGGCCCCTAAGCCCCAACCAAATAACCATGAGGGATATTGAGCAACAATGACAACTTTCAACAAAGTGGCTTCACAACAAACATACATACAAGACATTCAACTCAACCAAGATAACATATCCAACAAGTTTACAAATTCACAACAATACAAAGGTTTGAGGATCAAACCAAATAGAGCAAGGGCTATGGGAAACCACCTCCTTATGCCTCCCAAGTGAAGTGGGAGTCTCACCCTAAGCCTCCAAGTGCACAAAACAATCAACACAAAATCCTTATCTCTCCCTTGCAAGTATGCAACAAATAACCATGATTTCCTTTTCACTCCCCATAGGTAAGACTCTCATTCACACTCCCACCAAATGCATGCCTCACAAAACTCCCTTTTCCCTCCCCAATGGTCCCATAAGCCCTTCTCCCACACCCAACTTAAGGCCTACTACCCAACCAACACACAAACACCTTCATAAGACAAAAACAATTTTAACAAGCACAACATTGCATACAAACAAACAAAATAACATAATAACAAAGGTGGAGAGCCTACCTCTCCATCAAGCTCCAAGAAAATTCCACAAGCCTCTTCAATTCCAAGCCAAGAAATTCCCAAAAGCACTCCAACAAGCTCCAATTCCAAAAGTGCACAAGAAGAGAAAAGAACAAGTAACCCCCATTCCAACCAAAAATCACCAATAAATAGAAATGGAATGTGAGGATGATGAGGTGGCTCCATGTAGGATGTCACTTCATCATTCCTCCATCCCCACACTCAATTCAACACACTAAGACCAAGAAAATCAATGCACTTACAAGGACTATGACAACCCACATGGCTCACAAACTTGCACACCATGCTTTCAAAGGACACAATAAATTGGGGTAGAAAGAAAGTGCAATAATTTTCTCTCTTTTACACTCAAAAATGGATTAAAAAAGTTAAAAATAAGCTTCCCAACCCATAGGTAGGGTTGTTGGGTAAATTTAAGAGGCATGGGACAAGCCTTGCTTGTCCCACAAGCCTCTAAAAATTTCCCCAAGTCAAAATCTGAATTTTGAAGTTGGGGTGGAGTAAAACACTCACAATTCAACATAAATTTTACTTACAACAAGGACCACCAAACCTCATCATAACTATTTGTCACATCCCAATTTTAGTTAACCCAATAAGAAGAAGTTTAGCTTAATTAAAACACATTTACAACATGTTAATAAAGTGACAAAATTTTAAATTTTAAATACATAAAACATGAATAAAGCACATACATAAATTAAAGAAAGGGAACACAATTCACCCTTGGCCACACATGTGAAGTCACCCCCATGGGAGACCTCAAACTAAACATGCAAAACACCACACTAAACAACATTACACAAGTTGTCAAATTTTGCCTCATTGCTCAACACCCAACATCCTTCTATGGTTGGTCCCCTATCCCCTTCGATGTATGTGATAAAATTCTTGCACACAACAAAATACCTCTTTGGCCTTTCGGCCATATTAACAACATCGAGACAATATACATATAAAATAAATATTCATCATTCGACATTAGCAATTATACTATCCATCAATATATCAAAATCTAACCATAACATCCATGAGATTACATTTCTACTCAAAACATAACGTGTCATATAAAATCCACATCATGAAAATCAACATATATCGAACTGCTTAACATCACTATCTAGTGCATCATAATAAAACGTAAACATCATAATGTCAATAGTCTAAATATCAATGAAATCTATCATCTACTGATCAATGTATCATAATCAAAATGTCTGAATATCAGTCTAATAGTATCAATATCAAAATAAAATAGTTTCAAGAGGAGTGGGCACTACATGCCACATCCTAAACATGGAAGCCGATGAGTTACACAATGCGAGCATTACACTGACAAAATTTGTGGTTTCTCACCACCCTTCTCAGTTGGACCTAATAGAGAAAAATGGTTAACATTGAAATTTTTGGGGGCGAATGGTCATGAAGAAACGTGGAAGCAATATACATGATTTTTACATATGGGATGGTAGTTCTCTTGATAATGGATTCACGACTCACACATATAGATGAGGTTAAAATAAGATGGATCAAAGAAAATCTCCCTGTAATTCCATGGAGATATTACCTTGTAATGTATGATCAATTTAGCTTGGTTGTATAGCCACCTCCAGATGAAATATGGCCTAGTTTGTCTAAAAACATTCTTGCATGGTGGGACGATGTTGACCGCTAGCTAGAAGAACTTGAAAAGTGGAGGTATGACAAGTGGAAAGCAACTCATCGTAACTCTTATGAGTGTGACAATGATTATATTGGGGATGCCTGCACCGACCTTTGTCACCTACCATGAGTCCATATATTTTGTGTACAAGTGGAAGACAATGCATTGGAAAATGTATTCCCCACTTTTGATATATATATATATATAACACAACTGAATATCTTTATAATGTTAGTAGTAGCAACTAATTCATCATTATCATTTCTATGTATCTTGGCTTATACCTAATAATGTTTTTGATAGAATCAATGCAAATACAAACAATGAATTCAATGGGTATATTGTTTTTGTATTTGTGATTGTAAGAGGATATAATGTACCATCATAGAATGTCAATTGGCATGAAGGAAAATGGATAACTATTTTTTTCAGCATTGTCAAAGGGAGGAAAGAAGGACGAAGATCCGGAGGGAATCCGTGAGCATAAAAAAGTTACACTCAACCGCATAATGGTTTATTTTCAAGATCTAAGCAAGAACTCACCCATGAGAGCAATGTGCATGTAACAAGGGAAAAAGGGTTCAAAACTCCTCTCTATCTCATAGATCTAAAGAGGTGTACATATAGGAGGTGTTGAGTAACCCACGGTGTTACAATCATGACAACTTGAGTGGAGAGGGGGGGTTACATTCCTAGATAGAAGTGTAACTCCCAATGAGGCATATGATGCACTAATGCGTAAGAGAATCTCATAATGACCCCTAAATGACATGTGGACCTATGATCTCACCTAAGTGAGATGAATCACCCGATGATGTGGAAAATAACACACACCAACACCCCCTTTATCGTAACTTAGGATGAGGTGACAAGTCGTAAAACAAGAAATGGGTCCCGACACAAAGTCTCGATGAGATACCCATGTACAAGAAAGAGATCCCAAGCAGTGAAGGAAAACCAAGTGGGTAAAACATCCACCACAAGATAATAACACACTCTCTAATCTAAGAAAGATGCCAAAGATGGGTCCCGGCCATAGACGAGCTCTTGAAAAGGTACCCATGTACAAAAGGGAAATCTCTCAGAAAGATGAAGAAGAGAGAAGAAGAGGGAGACGAGAGGGATGCAGAAGATGCCATGGATGGATCTGAAATTTGAAATTCTAGGAAATCTCCCAAAATTATTTCGATGATGAGATCCTCTACCTCTGGATTGAAGAAGAGTCACCCGCACTGAACTATGTGCCTTCCCTCGGGAAGGGAAGAAATGAAGGGTTGGAAGTCCACCCACTCTACGCAAGAAACCAAGGAAGCAACATGAAGAACTCTAATTTTAGTCCACGAAAGTGTGACATAGGTCTAGCAAATGAGCTCCACGGAACCGAAGGTAATACCAAGTGCGTAGAGTTGTTAGAGTGAAGAAGGGAAACACCCACAGAAAGGATGTCCAAGTGATGTGAAGGAAACACAAAAACCCCACACCAGAAAATGGATCCACAAGCAAGGGTGGATCAATGAAGGTCTCCGGAAAATTGGAAGTAATAAGAGTCCCATAAGGGGCACTCCCTACAACAGAGATGATGAACTCCTCCAAAACACCTATAGATGGAAAAGGAACTCTGCAATGCATCACAAGTGGGCTCTACAAAAATATGACCAAGGTCAAGTAGATACTCGTCCCAATGAGGGGGCTCAACAAACAAAAGAGAAATGTTGGATAGGTATAAGTCTTCCAATGAAGGTGGAGGAGTGAAAGGGGCCTCACACAATGAAAGTGGAAAGGAGGTAGGTGCAATGACGGTATGAGGTTGAGAAGGATACTACTTGATAATTGATTATATGTGTGAAGTGTCAACACTCTCTGGAAAGGTGAGAGAAGGAGGGGAGAATTCCTCTGTAGTACTCTCTACATAAAAATTGGGTACACAATCCTTGTCATCATAAGAATAATCAAACAAGTCTCTCATAGCGGAATTTCCATCACACGAATAAGAAGAGGAGACAACTAGATCAACAATAACAACGATGGCGGTTTGTGAAGGGTCTCCATAGAGAGACTAAAAGATGCTCCAGATATGGTGGGGAGGATTTGATTCTCGCCACGTGAAACCGGAGAGGTCTACGGACATGTATCATTAAGTGACCAAAAACATGGTCACAAGTATTGAGAAATTCTTCTAGATGACGATAATCAGTGGGTGCAGGAACTAGCTCAAGCAAGAAATGTGAAAGACCCTCATGGGCGAAGTAGTGTTCTATGGAAGCATGCCATGATGAATAGTTCTCTCTCCTAATAAGAAGTGACAGCAGCTATAAAGCAATCCCGTGATGCTCAAGTATAGAAAGAACAACCTCCATGATGTGAAATCAAAATGTGTAAGGTGAATGAATGCAAGACGTCGACTTAACGATAATGTGTCTCGTGTAATACAAGACCCAAGAGTAATAGTGACCCCCTCAATGCGGCACTTTATAAAGTATCTCATTAAAAATTGGCAGTCCCATCACGTAGTGTGTAAAAATAATACAACTTTGATTAAAGAAGCACTCAAAACCGAAAGCAAGAGTCAAAAGTTATAGCAAAAAAATTATTCCATAAGTGATGGAAAAAGTCAATAAACTTTGTAAAATGATTAAAATGTGCCTGAAACACGTGTAAATGTTGTTATATGGGTACTCATTAGAAATGAAATCAAATTTTAGATAGAATTTGTTTTTCTTGTGAGGGGGGATTAGCCTCCCGCCAACCCCGATCCTCGCCTCCGTCTTCGACATTCGAAAGAAGGACATTTATTACAAGAAAAATGAATCTAAAAATGTTGCAATGCCATGAAATGAATGTTTTTCATCTTAAAACATTAAAAACAAGATTGTTTTAACCTTCAAACAATTCTAAAAGGGATGGTTAGAGACTGATTTATACACGAGCTGATTGGGTGTAGCTCCCCGAGGTGAATTGGGGCTGTCGATTCTCCCAAGTTGTGACTTTACAAATGCACCGAGTCGAGTTTTGTTGCATGGAGCCCGAGTTGGGATAAATTAAATGTGATGGGTCCCGAGTGTGGACTTACATCGATATTAGCAAAAGCCAGGTGTGGGTTGGTGGGATTATGCAGATTTGTTGGAAGGTTCATATGGTGCAAGGAGTTTAGTGCCGAATCTTGTTTGGAGAGCAGACCTCATATCATAGGGTAGACTTATTGATGTGGCTGAAAAATAGTCGAGGAGATCCAAAGTTAGGAGGGTTGCAATGGCAAAAACAAAATTGTAACAGTATTTGGAGATGATAATGGCCAACCCATGCCACGTGGAGATTGTAAACAGTAAACCAAAGATCGAGAAACCATAGATGCATGTAAACAGTCCACATCGAGCCAAGGATAAGATGCTTTGAGTGGGATTCAAGTTTCTAGGATGCAACAAATGTTGGTTCAGAGGTGTGAGGCCACGTGTAGGAGGGTCCCAAGTGAGCCGCAGTGATGTAGACGAGCACAAATCCACAACTGGGAGATTCCAAGCCAAGAGAACCACCTAAAAGCAGGGTGTTAGGAAGAGCACGAGGGTACCAAGCATAAGCATGAAATGTGATGCGAGCAACCTCAGGAAGGCTTCAGTGTAAGGTCATTTCAAACTGAACAAAGGCTGCACCTAAGACATTATATAGCCAGGGGCTCGTTCAACCGAATGCACAAGTCGACATAATAATGGAGCACAACAGTGACAAGTCGGTTAGTCTAAATGTGAGTCGAGCATGGAAAGGCATGGTGCAGTGAGCTCAGAACCACACATTCATACGCCAAGTTGAACGAAGAACAAGGCAAGGTTGAGCCATCAAAGCATGAGTCGATCTCATATGCAAACAATCTTGTAACATGAGTTAAAGATCAAAAGATGAGTGAAAACCCGCAGACCAAGAAAACAAACAACGAGTAAGGCACAACACTGCAAATCTAGAGCCATCAAGAGAAATAGTGCAAACACAACCCAGGTCAACCGAGTCCACAAATGTTTAAACCATGAGAAGTGCACGAATGAACCCAAGCCACAAGAGTATAGTGCAGGTTGTAAACATGAGCCACCAAGGCACGGAGTTAGCAAGCTATCAATGTAGCGGGATGATGAGTTAATAAGGGAGCTAGGGAGCTCAGTTCCCAGCTCGACGAGCTAGGGCCGAGTTGTATCCTTTTTAAAGCTCTTTCAACAAAATCAAAGCTACTCCTTTAACCTACAAATCTACTCAAACCTAAACATAGAAAAATAACAAGGTGAGAAACACAAGTAGCACATAAATCAAGTACAAGAATACCCTTTAAAAAATACAAGTTGAGAAAAATAAAGTTGAGAGCTTGCACATGAAACTACGAGGTGGTGAGTACTAAGCATCCGGAAGCGAGCAACGCGATTCCAATCCCCGAGCTCGATACCATGTATGATTTGTCGTCACACCAAAAGCTCAAACTAGTGGTGGAGAGGGATCTTAGCGTGTTAACCGCTTGTTACACCAACATGCATGAATAGGATTTAGGCCTTGTTTAACATATGTGACAATGAGGTTAGATTGTTTTGTAGAGAATATGCAAATTTAGGGCGTCTAGAGTCAAATTAGGCCTACTTTTGGGTCTATTTTGGAACAGCAAGGGAAAAATGGATGAAATACACTTTGAAACCACTCCTCACACCTGGTAAATGCATTCATCTTTCATCCCTAGCAATATCATATCATGAAAAATTGAATTCACCAAGAAAATGGATAAAATATAGTCATAATACCTTGTTTAATCATGCATATTGAGGGCTTAGTGGTTTGGATACCGCACATGTGATATGGACCTGAAACTTTGTACACTCTAAACTCTCCCTATGACCATCAAGATTCCAAAGTTTTGAGGAATTTGACTAGATAGATCATATTTTAAACCTATGCCCTAGTTTGAGGCCAAGAACACACATTTGAAGCTAAAAACCACAAAACACAATGTGATGCAAAGCCTTATCAACCTCAAACCACTCACTTTGTTAGAATTGATTCAAAATACAAACTATGCTCTCTAGGCCTTGAAACTAGCTTACTTGACAAGTTCTCAATTGCCTTAATCATGCAAAGTCTTCATTTTTTTACAAATTATGGTACTAACCCAACCAGTTCAACATTTCGTAGACCCTCAACTATACCAATCCCACCTTTGAAATGGTTTAGAAAAATAAAAAATGTCAACATTACGTTTATTGTGCAAAACTGCCCTTGAATGGCTTCTCAACACATTTCTCTTAATGCTTTCACTACAAAATTTCAACCTACATCACCCTTTTATCCTTTACATTAATTCAATTTTAAAAGGAATAATAATTAGATCGTACTGAAGCCAAGAACACAGATGCTAATCAAACACCACAATTTATAAGATGAAAGTAATTCGCTAGAATAATTTTACATAAAACCTTTGCAAGCAAATGAGCAGCAATATCATATATTATTATGGAACTCAATGAAATACAATGAGAATGGGCCTTGCTTATATAGACAAGGAATAACAATCTAATAACCACCAAGGTCGTAAATCAAGCCATAAATCAAGGAAATAACTAGTCATCAAAGAACTAGTCAAGACCATAGATTTAAGAGAGAACTAGACATCAAGGATCTAGTCAATACCATAGATCAAGGAAAAACTATACCTAACAACGAGATAATATCTCCTAATATCTAAATAAGATAAAAGAAATATCCACACACATAAGTGATTGAGAATAAATACAATAAAGGTATATAAAGTACTTAGGTGAACATGAGCTAAGGTAAATACCTACTCTAACAAATTTATCATGTGACAAGGCTTAAATCTACAATTTTCATGTTCCATGTAAATTATGTGATGAATTGAGCTTAAAAATCTTCAAATTATCTGAGGTGAGTTTTTCAAAATGATAATTTCAAACCTACTCTCCCCGATTCTGCCATGCACCTTTGTTTTGTTGACCTTACTTTCTTAGCAACTTTGTATGGTCTCAGTCCTCTTAGCATAGTCACTATTATCAATGACTCAAGAAAAATAAAGCCCTTGACCCTTTCAATCATTCAATGCATGCTTTCCAAATGATTTCAAAACACTCCCTATGAATTCCAAACTTCATTTCCTTCATAAGACACTTTGTATATTCTCAACCACTTCACTCTTGTATCCCAACACAGTCACATACAAGTTACTTTTCCTATGTCACGTTTTTCTTCTAGCTATGATAGTTTCAAAGCCTCTATTCACTTCATTTATTCAATTTAGGACTTCACAGGACTAGCTATAAGATTTCAGGGGTGTCACACTCTCCAACTCTCTCAAAACATCTTCCCTCACAAAACCCTAGTGAGGATTTATCAATGAACCATTGACGGTATATTTGGTTGTAGAAACCTCTAAACTCAGTTTCAAAGCTTAATGTTCTTCCTTAGGGTCTGCATGGACATTCTAAAGCATCAAAACTTACCATTCAGGCTTGATATACCCCTCAAATCTATGAACAACCTCAAAATATCCCACCGTGCCCCTTAAGAGCGCGGGCCTTTGAAAATAACAATTCACCAAATAAGATAACCCTTTTCTCACCTTACAGAGCATGGTTAACATAAAATAGACTTGTGCACTTCACTAATCCTCTTCTGACTATAGACATCAATATTCATATAAGACACTTCCTCAACTATAATGGCAATTTTAGTCTTGTAAGTTTTGCCTCTTGACTGTTACAGGTTGTAAACTATATTCAAGCTTTATACTCACACATACCTTGCTACATTGCATACTGTCAACTTTTACCTTGATTTTCCTATGTAAACGAAACTATTCTTTTCCTACTATCAACTTTTACCTTGCTACCATGTTTGGTTTTGCATATACAACAATCACAATTTCAACGGTTTTTTTGTTCATAGATGTCCATTTTTTTTTTTCTCTAAATTGGATTTATGATTAACGAGGTTGGTTTGATCGCATGATCTTTAAATTCACCAAGATAGCAGCTAATTCATCATTATCATTCATATGTATCTACATTGAATTTATGAGTAATGCATGTATCTGATGTTTCTTATCAGAATAGTTTCAATGTTTTTGTTGTTCATAGATGCTCTAAATTGAATTTATGATTATTGAGGTTGGATGTATTACACCATATTTGATTACATTTTTTACTAATGTAATGATACTTTTTCTATCAGGTATGAGTAAGCATGTGGGATACCATTCTACATCTCCCAATTGAGAACCCAACCAAGGGTTTATTTACATGCAACGATTTACATTGGAAAAACTTTCCCGACATCAACAAAGATGATATGTGGGTTGCGTGGATTGAGATTGATAGAGTGGAGGAATTCATGAAAGGAGAATCAAATAGAAATTTGTACCCAACCAAATTTTGTATTTCCCATCGAAAAAAATTCCATCACCTATTCCTGGAAAGAAGACAAGAATCAATAGCACTTTGGAATATGTGATGTGTGGGCTCTCATTTTAAATATTGTGTACATGGATGCTTTTTTATTTCGTGTTTCAGTGTGAATGTGCTAATAAGTTTCATATTAATGTGTAGATATTGGTGTTCATATGGGCCTGAGGACTACCGAAAATTGATTCCTTGCCACAAGACAAGTCCTTACTACGGTGTAGACACCAAATTTAGGTCACACTTCCCCTTTACCCACATGTATATTAATTTAATTAACCACAATTAAATTAAGGCCCATGTTCACAATATTCATTATTTAATTACCTTAATTAAACTAATTTCCACCTCACCTAGACACCTCACCCCACCACCTCACCTAGACACCTCATCATAAACATATTCTTAGCATGTTTCCCTTTTACTAGGACTCAATATCCACTCACCATAACTAACTAAGACTTAGTCCTACCTACCTTAATTAACTAAGACTTAGTTCAACCCTAAAATAACATGCCTATTCTTCCTCTAACAACATTCCCACTTATCTAAGCACAAGATTCTATTTTGATTTGGGAGAATAGATGGAGTCAAGCTAAAAGGATTGCCAAGATCTGTCATTTTTAGTAAACCTAGGATTTCCCGCCTTAACCGATGTTGGTCAACCCTAAACTAATGTCATTCACCCTAAAACATCTTCGGTTACCATATATTCATTTTGGTGACCTAGTTTAAGAGGTTAGAAGAATTTTGGAAGCCTTGAAGAAGAGAGATCTGCATTCAAGCACACACCGAGCACCCCTACAAATCTAGAAACCATGAACTAGCAACCAAACACTAATCTGAAAGACGTGCATTCAGGTTAACATTCTAGGAAGTAGTGTCACGGCACAGAGCAACCATTTTCACATATCAACTGTCACCATTCTCCATCCATTTAGTCTTCTTTCTAAATTAAGTACACTCTGTCTCGCAAAGATTCTACGCTTATTTAGAATAAGTATCTTTATCTCTTTTGAGTTAATTTTTGGTTTCCTATGCACCCCACCATCTCCATATTCCTTCAATCCATTTATCAAACCACCCACAATCCCTTTTAGCTCCCCAATATTTGACACTAGACACTCCTAAGCATTCCCATCACCCTTGCTAACCTAAACATTCCCCTCCCATTCTTTGTGTAGTCACAGAGACTCTCCAAAACCCAGTTTATTGAGTTTCTACCATCCCTCCTTAATCACATCGGGTCATACCTCACCGACATCGAGTCTCGTGACTAGTAATTCTACCTATGAATGTGATCTAAGACCTTTCACCAACTCACATAAACTCATCCGTAACTTAACCCCGACCTATTCCAACACCTCAACCACTTACCCAAATTCTCCATATCCGATCATAACCTAGCCTGTTAGATTAGATTTTCTTATTTTACTTAAATGAGATACCTAAATCATATCAACTACAGTAGGATTTTATTTATTTACGCTATCTCTTGCATTAAGTTGTATTAAACAGTGGGTTGACAACCATCAAGGAAGTATCATACTTCTGGATCTAACACATGCTAGGCAACCCACTGACATATATTGTTTAACTCTCTTTTGTGGTCTTGTTTTGTATTTTAGGTAGTTCCTCCTAGCCAAAAGGAAGCTCCCGCAATCACCATTTGATCAAGAAGTCGAATGCGCAAAACAACCTCCAACCAATTATCAGCAATGTATTCCTCCTTGGCCCATCACCTTATATGTTTCATCAAATACATAAAGAAATGGTGAAATAGTCAAGAAAGGAAAAGGTAGTCGACCAAGCTGAAATCATATTAGATGTGGTTTTCAATGTCATTTCACCACTCGAGAATGGTTAGTAGACCTGATTAAATATTTCTCACCTATAATCATGTAGAACATGTTGATAGTGAAGGAAATCATTGCGATGGTCAAAATATTAAAAATTCAAAGGGAAAAAAATTCCCCTTTTATTAGCCCACAACTTAATGATTGGATTCATAAGTTACTTTTGTTAGGAATGTGTTTCGATGCTATCCACCTTAAGAACTATGAGATGGTGAATGAGAAGCTCACATTTTTGAATGGTGAAACAGAACAAGATGATTTCCTAAGAAGGGATGATATATTTAATAGAGAACACCGAATTGAGGAGATGTAATTTATATTTAATCCCAATGATGTAAAAATAATTGGGAGTGGACTCTAGAGAATCCTTAGAAGTGGTAATTTTGGTGAGGATGGGAAAATCCCATTCATATTGGGCATCCAACTCCCACTTTAGTTGGATTGGTTGTTGAGATATGGAAATGATAGTTTAGTGGCCATGGATTCAATGTTTGGAACGAATGGAATGAAGGTATGATTTGAATACTAGTTTATGCTTCATTTATTTAACATAGAATTTGAATTTTGTAATATATTTTCATGTAGTTTCAATTATACACGTTGCTGGTGTTTGATTCCAAACACCAAGGGCTTCCCATGGCATGGGTAATTATGTCTAGGTCGTGTGCTAGTGACATCACCCAATGGATGCAGTTACTTCAAAAAGAGTACACTTGAAAAATATTGAATGGAAAATAAATGCCTTCATGGTAGATGACACGGGTGTGGAGATCAAAGAAATAAGGTAGTTTTTGATTACTAATGATTATGTTGCAAAGTCTTACTAGCTTGTCCTATGCAGGGAAACATTTGACTGTGAGGTGTACTTATGTAGCTGGCATGTACGACGTGCATGGTTGAAGAATTTGATAGCCAAAGTAAGAGAATATGATGTGAGGTGAGAGATGTTCAGTGAACTTGGATACATTATGCATAGATGTATTGATGAAGATATGGCTAATAGGGAGGCCATAAAGTTCATAGAGAAGTATTATTGCACGCAGCCCAAATTTGTTGAATATTGGGAGGAGCATTGGCTCCACAAGGTTGCAATGTGGTCGAGGTGTTTTCATACCCTCAAACATGTTGGGAAAGAAACCAATGCATCCATAAAATCCTATCATTCACATCTAAAAAATTGTTTCTTGCATACAATTCGCATTGTTGCACATCGAAGGGTGGATTGGTTAGTACACCAACTAACCACAAGTGTTTACATATATTATAAGTGATACCCATAAATACATCTCGCATTTTAAAATTTTCAATGTCAATAAAGTGGTCAAATGATAAAATTATGACACATACATCAATAAAGTATGTTTTACTTCGCAACATACAAAGTACCTCATACCGCCAAGAAATAGCTCACACTGCTTTTGATGTCACCTCCTATTCATCCGATCCTAAAAGGAAATTACAAGATATATAACATAATCAGATGAAAATACAAAAGTGTTTACAAAATACGAAGCTACCTGAAAATGATAAGCACACCTTTGTTGAGTCGTGTACATTTTTTGCGGAGGAATCTATGCTCATATACTCCATGAACCAGAATGTATCTTTATTTATATTTTTTTCAGTGTATCTTTCTTAGTCTTGCTGAAGGGAAGCCTCTCTGGAAAAATTTAATAATCAACCCTCTAAATGTTCATGACACAAAAATTCTTTGGGGTTGGCTCACCTTGGAAAATGTATCCCCACTTGGTAGAGACAATGCATCCTTTGGAAACCATATAACCATCGACGTGCAATAAAACATTGTCACCGACATGAAAATCATAGTCCTGTGTGGATTGAGAATAATAATCACTGTTAGACACCGGTCGCAAGTGAACCATCACCATCACTTTCATCATCATCAATCGACTCTACAACAACCACTGGTTGTGGTGCTTCATGCACAACATTCGAATGGTTAGGTGATTAATAATCGTAGTTGCACTATAAATTCACAGGTTGTAATCTGTAGAGGGAGAGACATGTTTACTTGATATGGGTAGTCATGTGGCTTGCTAAATCTCTTCTTTCATAGCTATAGTTTATTTTGCCCGACCCTCTTATAGGTGATTGCCTTCAAGAAGGGGAGAATACCATCTTGGGAAAGCAATAATTGTTGGGGTGGGTTCAGATCTTGGTGCCACATTGTGTAAAGACAGGTTTGCATTTATCTCGTGGGCCTTCACCGTCGACCGCCTCATCTTCGGAAGCTCATTGCCCATTTTTCCACTTTGCTATTTCTTTCTCGATTTTGCAATTCATCTTAATCTCCTTCCACGAAATAGCAATCACATTTCATGTAGATGTGTTGGGCACGTGTCAAAAAATAAAATCATAAACGTGGTAGTGGTAAATGGGTAGGGAAGAGGTGGCATCAGGAATAGAGAGGTTGTGGTGGCGATTCAGTAGAAATTGGTGAGAAAAAGGAGACGATGCGAGCAGAGGTTTTGAGATAATAGCGTTCAATCTCGAGCAAAAGAGCACATATTTATGCCAATTAATTCGGATCTCAAATAAAGTGCTTTATTACTATGCAAGGATGTAAAGTGGCACTTTTAGATCAACTTGCTTATAATTTATACGTGACTGCAATGTTGATCTGCTTTTACGCCACCGTGGAATTTTCGCCTGAGGGGCCTCCCGAGATAATTAATGCTCATAAGGGGATATCCACGTGGGGCATGAATTTTCAAGAAAGGCAGCAAGTGGTCATCCTGGGGAGAGACACCAATAGTTGAACAGGGTCCAATTGTGGATATAGTGTCTTGAATGCATAACACCCAATAGTTGTCATAAAATACCGGTGATTAGTCATTTTTGACATGGCAACACCCAATTACATCATGACATGTAATATTTACCTTTTAAAATTTTCAATGTTCAACCATTATCACCCATGATCAAATAAGGGTCCCAATCAAAATATAGTGTAACTCAAATTCACTATTTTAAATCAATTCAAAATATGGTTTTCCCTCTAATTTAACACTCAAAAATATATATATAATTTAAAAAAATCTTGAACTATATGTTGGTGAAAAAATCAAGATCCCACATTTTATAGAATTGATTTTGTGGGCCCCCTAATTTAGGGTGCACCACTACTAGCTCATCTCCCCTAAAGTGTGGAAATAGAGTGGTGAGCACATTGAACGGTAGCAAAGCCACTAGCAATTCCAATGTGGCACGATATAATTTCAACGTTTACTCCACCTACACTGCATGTCAAGATTGTTCCCTCTGTTGGTGCTCAAAATGGTTTCGCCTCATTTGTGCCTTTGAAAAATTATTCATTCACAACCTCTGTCATTTTCCCCTTCCTCGTATGGTGCTTGGTCATTACCATTTTTAGTCTCGCTCTCCTGGCTCAAGGATGACGTGTGGGTCTCAGTATTTGTCTCATGGTTCCTTTGTTCCTCTGAAAAATCTCGTATCTTTGGGTCTTCCGTGCTCTGTCCCTTCGAAACTCGCATTTTCCCATTTTCTCCATTCTCCACAGTCATAATTTGTTGTTCTTGCCATTTTTTCCCTAGGTACTCAAGGAGAAATGAGTTGATGTGTCCCTAAGGATCGTGTTTGAGCCTTGCAAAAGTCTAAATTCTATGTCCTTGAATAAAACCTCATTTTCTGGCTTGAATGGACGTTTCTCTGTTTTACAGATTTGACGGGCATTTCTCCCGGTCAAATTTGCATCATTCAGTTGACAGGAAACGTGGCACCTCTTGGTTGGATGTGGATTAGCTTAATACTTCAGAAATTCCATGAAAAGCCTCATTTTTAAAAATGTATCCACGTGTAGGAACAACTCATTTGAGAATCAACTTTTTGGTTTGGCTTTGAAGTAGTGCCGGGAGGACACATGGAGGGTTGGCAGGAAAGAGACACATGGAGGCTTCCATTGGGTTTCCCATACTTAGACAAATTTCAAAAGGTTTTCGGGAAGTCCATGACACATGGAGGAATGACGCTCATTTGAAGATCTGCTTTTGGGATTTTCCTTGAGTAGTGCTGGGAGGACACATGGAGGCTTCTACTGCTTGGCCTAGACTTAGAAAAATTTTATGCAAATGGATACAGTTTGGCGGAACAGGGACACGTGGCGAGCCCACACTCATTCAGGGTCTTCAACTTGGGTGCCATCTAAGAGAAGCACCATGCGGACACGTGGGGCACTCCACTCACTTTGCATTTTACTTAGAATTTTCAATAGCCAAAAGGAGACTGCCTCGAGCTTGACAAGTGGCGCCTTCCGCTGAGCTTCAAGCCTTCAAACAAATTTTTTTTGGAGCGAACATGTGGCGTGTCGGCACTCATTCAAGGTATCAAATTTGTGCGATCGCCTCAAGGTGCGCTATTGGATTGTTGCAGGCTCACAAATGTGCGTGCCCTAGATGTAGATCGGTTTCTAGGTTGATGTTCGGGCATCCAGTGTGATTGCACAACATGGAATCCTTTCTCCAAGTGTGGGACTTGTAAAGATGAGAAAGGATTCTCCAGAGAAGGCTAGTTCCTATTCCTCTGTTCAGATGCATACGAAAAATGTAGAGGTTTTACTCAAAACCTAATCTAACTTGCCAAGGAGACAGAGAGAGAGGGATGCATAAAAATAAACCTAAGCTAATAGAGGTGATGCACCGAGGAATGAAGAACACCTGTCTTGTTGATAAACACAGACCATTCAAATGTGAGGCAAGATCATGCACAGATAACAAAACTTGCAGTGAAAGACCAGGAGGATGCAAATGAACACAGAGAGGGTTGAGAATCATCCACAGACATGCATTACTTGCTCCAAAGATTGATACAATACACTACAAAATGCCAAGAGGCAGAGTCGCATTATAGTTTCAAATGGGAGGTTCGAACTCCACAAATTTGCCTGATAAAGAGAAGAAGGGAGGAGCAAAACAGAAAATGTTCGACCTTTTTAAGAAGCCCCTCTTTACAATATATAGAAAGAATGAGAGAGGGAAGAGAGAGGAAATCCAGAATCTACCCCAACCACTTCTAGGTCACATTTAAAATCATCTCATTATGGCGAAGTGGCAGATCCTGGCAAAACAATGGGACTGCCTAATGTGCGCGAATCTGCTTACCGCATTAAAGTGGTTGTTGAGCGTCACTGCATTACCATGCGTTAGGGACGTTTTCTCAATTTTCTCCTCCGCACTGCACCAAAATGCAAGATTGATCCCAGAATCATGTAGAGAACTTCAACAGCTTTCCGTTGATATAAAGAACGTGCAAATCCGAGCTCTGGATCGAAAGATATGACGATCTGAAGATTTAGGGCACGAAACAGGCAAAAACAGGTCGGCGGGAAAAATATTTGAACTTTCCCCGCGCTCTGCCACTTGGATGACACGTGGCAGGCTCTGATTTGCTGAGTAATTCTCTCTCCTCCACCTTTCCGCGGGCTTTCCTTTTGAAATTTCCTTGTGGGCCCTTAAACTTGGACACGTGGCACTATTTCATTGGCTCGGCTGACCCTTGAAAACTTGCCCTTTGACTTTTGGACCTTTTCCCTTGTGACACGTGTCGTGATTTGATTGGTCCGCGGTCTCGCCGCTTTTCACACCCTTCGCGTCCCTCTTTCCTGGATGTCCCAAATCTGCTTGGGACAAAAACTCCCGATCCGCCCAAAATGGGCTTCCTTGTCCCTCATTCGACCGATGACACGTGGCGTTGCTTGATTGACTTTCAGCTCCTTCGGCTATCCGCGTCTTCCGCGTCCCTTTCTCCCGATTGTCCCAAAGTCTGAAGTTCCCCATTTCGCCGAACCAGCCGGTTCACGTCCTTCGCGTCCATTTGTTCCAACTGTCCCTGATGTCTCGGGACAAATTTTTCAACCGCCAAATGGGCTTCCTTTGCTCTCGGCCGCTTCGCCTTTTCGCGTCCTCGCGGCCCAGATGTCCCAACTGCTAGTCGATTTTCTTCTCCTTCGGCCGAACCGGCTTTCGTGTCCCACGCGTCCCGACGGCCCGACTGCTTCCTTTCCGAAGTTCTCCTTTTCAGCAGAACCGGTGGTTCGCGCCCTTCACGTCTTCATGTCCTAAATGTCCCTTGCTTCACGGGCCGCCTGGAGGCTTTTCAGCCGATCCGCGCCTTGATGTCCCAACTGTTCCAACTTTTGCGAGGACTAGGACTTAGCCAATTTTCATGATTTTTCCTGTTCCAAGCTTGTTTTTGCCGCTTTTTCACCTTTCCTCAGAGCTTGCTCTTTCCTTCTTCGGCCAGGGGAGTTAGAAAAAATCTGAGGGGACCCTAGAAACATGATTTTTGCCCTGAATCAATCCATTTGCCTGGGACTTGAGAATTCTGATGCATGTTATCAAATTAACCCTGGGGGGTGAATTTTGGATAACAATTGGCGACTCAGCGGGGTACCTACCTGCTAGGTAGAAGATACCAGCTTGCCTGAAGTAGTCCATTGGGCATGGAGTCATCAAATATTCTTTAGAATCCCAATTGACTAAGAATGTGTAAGGAGGAAGATGGAATATCACCTGATGAAAGCAAGGACTGCTAAACATCTCCATGGACAGCAAGTTGTGCCAAAGCACTTAGGGAAAACAAAACTAACCTACAGCAAAACAATGTGCACAAGCACTTGGAGGAAAGAAAATCTAATCTAATATTTACAGAGGTAGTGAACTTCCCTCTAGAAGCAACGCTTGAGATAGATTCCATTGACGATCGAATCTGCAGCTTCTTCACCCTCCAAAGGTGAGGCCAATTGGAAAGCATTGCTGTTTTTGCACTTTGTGACCACGTATGGGCCACTCCAAATGGCATCAAATTTTGAATGCCTTCCCGGTTTTGCTCTGTCCACATCCCATTTCAACACTACATCTCCAACTTGAAAAGATCTATCTTTGGCCTTCCTATCAAAGGTCTTCTTGATCAAAGCTTGATCCTTTTCCATTACTTGGGATGCCTGGTTTCTGATCTCTTGCAGCTCCATCAACTCTGCATACCTCACCCCCATGGGCTCAAACTCTAGCAACTCCGGTTGTTTCATGAATTCCAATGTTGGCAACTCAAGTGACATGGGCAAGATTGCCTCTCTTCCATAGACAAGCCTAAATGGAGAGTTACCTGGGGATCTTTTGGGAGTGATCCTATCAGCCCATAAGGCTGATTTTAGTTTGGTATGCCAAGCCCTCTGATTCTCATCAAGAGTCCTTCTAATGATCTTCAACAAGTTCTTGTTTGTAGACTCGGCCTGGCCATTACCCTGAGGGTAATAGTTTGATGAAGTGCTTAGGTAAATACCGTTCTTGACAGCCCACTCAGTCACCCTAGATCCAATGAATGCCAATGCATTATCAGAGATTATTGTAGTAGGTACACCGAATCTGGTTGTTATTTCCTCATAAAAGTCTAAGATGCTAGACTCATTTGCCTCTTTGAGTGCTACTGCTTCTGTCCATTTGGTGAAGTAGTCTGTGGCTGTCAAAATCCATTTGTGCCCTTGGCTTGAATTGGGATTAATGACTCCAATGAAGTCCAAACCCCATTACATGAATGGCTGGTCAACTGAGATTGGATGTAATGGAAGGGCAGCAAGTCTTTCTTTTCCTGTGAAGAATGCACAATTCTTACACCTCTTGATCCATGCATACCAATCACTCAAGATTTTAGGCCAATAATAACCAGCCTTCATGATTTTTAGAGTTGTCACTCTTGGTGCAAAATGACCACCAGCTGGTCCACCATGAAACTCTTCCAAAACCCTTTGAATCTGATTTGTGCTAATGCATCTCGACAAAGACTCCATTTACATCTTTCTTGAACAAAACTCCATCAACAATGGCATACGGGACAACCTGCAATCTGAAGTGTCTCCTTTGGGTCTTGTTCATCTCTCGGAGGGCATAGGCACTCGTGCCTAGGAAGTGCATCATACTCGAGTCCAACAGGAGTCGCACATTATCATTTTCCCGTTCTTGACCATCCTCTAGTACCAAGACAAAGATCTTCTTCATTACCTGCTTCAACTTGTTGACTCAAGGCTAGTTGTTCGCATAGTCCCTTCCCACGTACCAGCTTGGTGACCTTGATCTCAATGTCATACTCCATGACACGGGTGATCCAACCCCCTTTTCTCATTCAAATCCTTGTTGAGGAGGAAGTCCTTAACTCCAAAGATGTGAGACCAAAGCAATCTGGACCTTGTTGTTTGAGACTAAATGCTTGAATTTCTTCAAGCTTCTAATTACTACAAGGACATGCTTTTCAATAAAAGAGTACCTCACCTCATAGTCATCTAGACTCTGGCAAAGAAGGCAACCGGCTGCTCATCATTATCTTTGTTCTACTGTACTAGAATGGTAGAAATAGTGCCATCACCTCCAAATGCATAGAGGATGAAATCCTTAGAGAAGTCTGGGTTGGTGAGAGTTGGTGCTTGAGATAGCTTCTTTGATTGCTTCAAAACTCTCCTTGCCTTCTGCTGTCCACTTAAAAGCCATGCTCTTCTTCAACATTTTGGTGATGGGCTTGACAAGGGCTGCAAAATCTGGGACAAACCTGCGGACAAAATTGATCCTTCCCAAGAAGCTTTGAAGAGCCTTCTTGTGACTTGGCAATGGTAGTGCTCTTATGGCTTCAACCCTCTCTGGATCAATTGCTAATCCTTCCTTCGAGACAATATGGCCTAGAAGCTTTCCTTCATGTGCAAGAAAGATGCACTTCTTGGGATTCAAAGACACTCCAAACTTTCTACACCTCTGAAACACTTGCCTGAGGTGAAAGAGATGGTCTGCTGCATTCTTTGAGAAGACAGTGATATCATCTAGGTATACCAAAGACTGTTGTCTTATTGATCAACCCTCAATGTCATATCCATTGCCCTTTGGAAAGTAGCTCCAAAGATTTGATAGGCCAAATGGCATCTTCTTGTAGGCATATGTTCCCCATTTGGTTGTGAAGGCTGTCTTGAACTGATCTTCCTCCCTCACCATAATCTGATTGTAGCCTGAGTAGCCATCAAGTAGTGAAAACCTTTCTGAACCAGCTACAACCTGCAATATTTTCTCCATGGAAGGGAGTGGGTAATGGTCCTCGAGGGAGGCTCTATTCAAGTCTCTCAAGTCAACACACACCCGATTTCTCCATTCTTCTTTCTGGATTGGGACTAAGTTGGTGACCCAACTTGAGTGTTTGATGGGGAAGATGATACTGCCTCAATAATCTTGCTTAACTCTTTTCTCATGAGAGGTTCAATATGGGGATTCACTGGCCTTTGCTTTTGCCTGACAGGCTTGGATTTCGGATCCAGCTCAATAGTATGTTGTGCCAACTTTGGGTTGAAACCTCTTAGATCTTTGTAAGTCCAAGCAAAGACATCTGGGAACTCTTGACAAAGCTGAACAAAATCAGATTTCTCTTGTGAGGTACTTACTTTGCCAATCTGCAATGTTTTTCCTTCTTCCACTAAAATAGGCTCTGAATCTTCACCCTTTACTTGAATGTTCACTTTCTCCTTCCGGAACTGATCATTCAGTCAAGATCAATCCAAGGTTATGAGGCCTTTTGGTAATTTGTTAGTTCTCAGCTGCACCACTTGGTCACCATACTGCTGATGCAGCTTGTCTTGATTCCTGGCGGAGAACTCAGCTTCTTCTTGTAGGAAATTAACAATTTGCTGATCATTCTCGAAGACTTGCCAACTTGTATTGTTATCCGAATAGCTGGTCTCACAACCAATTTGATATGAGGTTGAGATTTTTCACTTTTGATACTTTCTACAACATCAAACGCAGCCCCAATTGCTGCAAGTCTGTCAGCGGCTTCATTCTTTTTTCTTGGGATGGAATTGATGCTAAAAGCTTCAAGATCTTCAATAAGATCCCATACCCGATTTTTGTAGTTCTTCAACAGATCATTTTTGGCAGCATTTTTTCCTTTGACTTGGTTTACAATCAACTCGCTATCACCAAATACTTGTAAATTCTTGATGCCTTTCTTCATTGCCCAGTGCAATCCATGAATTAAGGCTTCATACTCAACCGTGTTGTTTGAGCAAGAGAACTAGAAATGGAAGGTCGAGTAATACCTTATACCTTACAAAGTGAGATGAGCATCGCTCCTCCTCCCCGCACCTTGTCTACTCCTTGACCCATCAAAGAACAATTGCCATACTTCATTCTTGTCTTTGTGATCCGGCTTGGTGATGCTTTGGGGAGAGGTTGATTCTCTTCATGTAAACAATAAAATCCTAGCGCAGATTCTTCTACTTCTTGATAGGGATCAAAAGCATGTATCTTGTTTGCCCATTCATCAAGAGTTAGATCTGGATACTTCCAACCTCGTGTCGGCCTCATCGGCTGCTAGGGTGATCTTCTTGATCAAATGCTTTGAGAAATTGGCATTAATCGACTTGGAGTGTAAGGCTCAATATGGAAGTTTGCAATAGGTTCAGACCTAATTGTAGCCTTAGTTCCATATCTTGTTTTGAATAGCATGTGTGACCAATCGCAGACAAATACCCCCAATCTTGGTCAGAAGTCCTCGACAAGCAAAGGGCAAAGAGTGGTGGAAGGTCTATGATTGATACATCTTGTAAAACAACAACATTTGGACATGCATGCAAGGTAAGACTCAAGTTTCTAATCACTCCAACTGTTGCTACTGCTGTTCCATCTAACTGCACTACCCCTTTGGATGTTATTTCATACTGGAGCCCTAGCTGATCAGCTATTTGTTTGGGCATGACAGAACTACTTGCCCCGGAATCAATCATGCAATTGTGTACTAGCTGATTTCCAATGATCAACGAAACATAGAAAGGAGGGGGCTTCAACATCTTACCTTGCTGTCCTCCATGATTTCCCCCAGGCTGGGCAGCGTTTGTAAGCACTTTGTCTTGCATCTGAACCCGCTGATTTGAAATTGGCCAGTCCTTCATGGTAGCTTGCAGCAGATCTCTTTGTCCTGGGATGGATAGGGATTCCCACATTGATATATTGACGTTAGTCTTCTTCATCTGTTCAATGATACTGAATGGGGATGAAGTATCCTTTTGTTGTCCCTTGGTTTGCACATTCACCCCTTGCAGTGGGCAAAATAAATGCATTTGAGTTGGCCTAGGGGCTGTTTTTGGCTGCCCTTATGCATTTGAAACTGGACTTTGCTCGCCAATCATTTGTGGAGCCATGGAAGATTGTGGATTGGTCAGGCTGATGGTTGTTCTTCACCCAAATTCCTCCTTTTTGACCTTGTGTTGGCTGCAACACCTTGAGAAACTCGCCTCGATTCATGCCACGTAAATCCTCTCTCTTGCCGCTTCACCAATGTGGTGTCATTTGGGGCTCATTGCTGTTGGAATGTTTCTTGTTATCGATCAAGCTTCCTTGATCGCCTCGCCCTCCACACCAAAGATTTGTCACCATTAGTGCTTGATTGAGAGCACCATTGAAACACATGGATTGGTTATGAGGCTTATTGCATGGAAAGCACCAATCGTATTCCTGAGCAATGTTGTTCGTGTTGGCACTAATGCCTTAGAGGCAGATATGGCATTTGGATTATAGGGTTAGAATGGTCTATTGGTAGGAGGCCTTACTTGGCTTTGATTTTGATTTGCAGCCTGATTTGGTGACCTATTTTGTTGGTACAGGGGCCTATTAGGCTGAGCTTGGGGTTGATAAGAAGGTCTGAAACCTTGGGCTTGTTGCCTCTTGAGAGTAACTAGTTCATTGCCTAGGTTTTGCAATTACTTCATGACCTCTTGAAGCTCATTTGGGGCACTTGGAGATGAAGTGGAAGCTTCATTTGAACTCTGATTTCTAGGAGTGGGAGAAGGAGCCAAATTAGGTGCTTGATGGGTGTTTGGGCTCTCTAAACTTGGAAACAATGGCATGGGAGGTCTAGGGGCAAGTTTACCAGCTTGAATAAGACAGCTTTCGGCTCTAATGGCAATGCTATAAATAGCAGGTAAGGTTGTGCCTCCCATAGATTGAATTAACATAGAAATATCAGAATTTAAAGCTTTGAGATAGTAGAGAAAAGCACCTTCATTGTTGGCCTGACTGCCACTGGAATCCTCTCCCAAGTTTTTTGAAATCTGAAGTTGAAATCGGTCAGCTGCTCATTGGGAGCCCTCTTGATGGTTGTTAGCTACTCCAAAAGAGACAAGTTGTCTCCCTTCTCTCCAAATTGCTCATGAAGTGCAATACACAGCTGATTCCAGTTTGTGATAGAACCAGCTCCAAGGCTCCTAAACCATTGTAATGCTTTACCCTTGAAGGAAGATGCCAGTAACTTGACAGCCACTTGCATTTCATTGATTTCATGAATTGCACAAAGGTTAGCAATATCTTTAACATGATCACCTGGAGTAGTCTGATTTTCTCCAGTGAAGTAGGGAATGTTCTTCAAGGCTGCAATAGGAACTAGATGTTGTGCATTGAGAGCAAGTGGGCTGTTTCCTGTGAAGTTGACATAGGGATTGTTCTCGAGCCATTCTAATTGGTCTTAAAACCCTTGTTGATCGAATGAAAGGCCTACTGTGGACGAGTTGAGAGAGTTTTGTTTGGTGGAGATGGAGACCTTTGAATCCTTCTTCCTCTTTGCCTTCTTCTTGGAGATAATTGCAGTATTCAAACAAAGACTTCTTCTTCTCCAACTCTTGACCTTGTGGTGATTCTTCTCATGAGTTTTCGAGCATGCACTTTGCTGAAACCAGTTGATTTTTCCCCTTGAGTCACCGGATATGCAAATAATAGCTCTTTTTAAGCAAGAAAATGCAGCAGATGCACATAAACCCCGCTACATAAAAATGAGACCTCTAAGTCCCACCCAGCGTGCCAAAACTGTTGTTGCAGGCTCACAACACCCCTGGATGCAGATCAGGTTTCTAGGTTGATGTTCAGGCATCCAGTGTGATTGCACAACATGGAATCCTTTCTCCAAGTGTGGGACTTGTAAAGATGAGAAAGGATTCTCCAGAGAAGGCTGGTTCCTATTCCTCTGTTCAGATGCACATGAAAAATGCAGAGGTTTTACTCAAAACCTAATCTAACTTGCCAAGGAGACAGAGAGAGAGGGATGCATAAAAATAAACCTAAGCTAATAGAGGTGATGCACCGAGGAATGAAGAACACCTGTCTTGCTGATAAACACAGACCATTCAAATGTGAGGCAAGATCATGCACAGATAACAAAACTTGCAGTGAAAGACCAAGAGGATGCAAATGAACACAGAGAGGGTTGAGAATCATCCATAGACATGCATTACTTGCTCCAAAGATTGATACGATACACTACAAAATGCCAAGAGGCAAAGTCGCATTACAGTTTCAAATGGGAGGTTCAAACTCCACAAATTCACCTGATAAAGAGAAGAAGGGAGGAGCAAAACAAAAAATGTTCGACCTTTTTTAAGAAGCCCCTCTTTACAATATATAGAAAGAATGAGAGAGGGAAGAGAGAGGAAATCCAGAATCTACCCCAACCACTTCTAGGTCACATTTAAAATCATCTCATTATGGCAGAAGCGGCGGATCCTGGCAAAACGGCGGGCTGTCTAACAATGTGGTGAAATCGCTACCGCATTAAAGCTGCCGGTTGTTGGCGTCACTTCGCATTACCACGCGTCGTGGGACGTTTTCTCAATTTTATCCTTCTAGACTACACCAAAATGCAAGATTGATCCCAGAATCATGTAGAGAACTTCAACAGCTTTCCGTTGATATAAAGAACGTGTAAATCCGAGCTCGGGATCGAAAGATATGACGATCTGAAGATTTAGGGCACGAAACAGGCAAAACAGGTCGGCGGGAAAAATATTTGAACTTTCCCCGCGCTCTACCACTTGGATGACACGTGGCAGTGCTCGATTTGCTAAGCAATTCTCTCCCCTCCACCTTTCTGGGCTTTCCTTTTGAAATTTCTTTGTGGGCCCTTAAACCGGGACACGTGGCACTATTTCATTGGCTCGGGTCCGAAGCTTGAAACCTTGCCCTTTAACTTTTGGACTTTCTCCTTGTGACACGTGTCGTGATTTGATTGGTCAGCGGGTCTGCCGGCTTTTCGCACCCTTCGCGTCCCTCTCGTCAGGGATGTCCCAAACTGTTTGGGACAAAAACTCCCGATCCACTCGAAATGGGCTTCCTTGTCCCTCATTCGGCCGATGACACGTGGCGTTGCTTGATTGACTTTCAACTCCTTCGCTATCTACGCCTTCCGCGTCCCTTTCTCCCGCTTGTCCTGAGTCTTTGAAGTTCCCCATTTCGGCCGAACCCATTGGTTCGCGTCCCATTTGTTCCAACTGTCCCACTATGTCTGGGACAAATTTTTCTCAACCGCCCGAAATGGGCTTCGCTTTGCTCTCGGCCGCTTCGCTTTTCGGCGTCCTCGCGCCCGGATGTCCCAACCGCTTAGTCGATTTTCTTCTCCTTCGGCCGAATCGCCTTTCTGCGTCCACGCGTCCCAATGGCCTAATTGTTCCTTTCCGAAAGTTCTCTTTTTCGGCCGAACCGGTGGTTCGCGCCTTCACGCTTCATGTCCCAAATGTCCCTTTGCTTCGTGGGCTGCCCGGAGGCTTTTCGCCGATCTCGCGCCTTGATGTCCCAACTATTCCAACTTTTACGAGGACTAGGACTTAGCCAATTTTCACGATTTTTCCTGTTCCAAGCTTGTTTTTACCACTTTTTTCACCTTTCCTCAGAGCTTGCTCTTTCCTTCTTCGGCCAGGGGAGTTAGAAAAAATCTGAGGGGACCCTAGAAACATGATTTTTGCCCTGAATCAATCCATTTGCACCGGGACTTGAGAATTTTGATGCATGTTATCAAATTAACCCCGGGGTGAAAATTGGATAACAAAGTGACATGCGGAAATTTGAAAAGTCATAGGGGGCAAGGAGGTGAACCATCGGAGGAAATTCAAAATTTTCACCTCTTTGCTTCATAAAGGTTAAAATAGCAAAAACGGCCCGTGAGCCCGATGGGAAATAGTCAATGTTTTTCCCCACTCAACAAAGCCAGAGTGCGGACTGCGAGGGAAAATTGGAAAATTTTCCTTTTGAGAAAAAAGAGTTAAAAGTAAAAGGGGAAGCGTAGTTCCACTGGGACCCACATTGGGACACGTGTCAAAAGTATTTCTCAAGGGTAGAGATGCAGAAAAACTTGAAAAAATTTCATTTTTTCCAAAAGAGAGTCAAATGGCAGAATTTCTCCACGTTTCTTTTGGGGCCCACCTTAGGACACGTGTCAGGCCCATTTTCAGAAGCGGAGGTGTGGGGAAAAAAGGTGAAATTTTTCCATTTTTCTAAAAGGGTCGAAAAGGTCAAAGGAAGCCCCCGAACCTATTTTTGCATCTTCCACATGGACGACCCACATTTAAATCAAAGATCAATGACTGCTGAGTGTCTAAATCTAATTTTCCTCCATTTCTCTACAACACGTCTAGAAGTGCGAGTTTTCATGATTTCTTGGTTTTTTCTACACACCAAATAGAGGAGCGAGTTAATTTTGATATCTAGATTTTGGTGGGACAGATTTGGAGACGTCTTTCACCATTAAAATGGTCTGACTCTCAATCCCGATCTAGTTTTCCATTTTTCTTCTCCTGAGCATGCAAGGGGTCAGATTTGATTGATATGGGGTGGAAGTGGTTGGCGAATGGATGGAGGTATGTTTTTCCTAAGAAAGGAGTTGAATGCGGAGGAAATCGAAGAGATTTTCCCTCGAGCACCTGGAGACTTTTGCAGATCTGATTCTATGAATCACGAAAGAATCATGGCAAGCACTGGTGCATTTAAATTTTTGTCTTTTCGGAGGAAGGGGCTCTATTGGAAATTCTATAAAGGGCACAAATTCATCGTGCAAATGGTTGGGAGTTTTTTGAAAGATCAGGACTGATTTTCTCCAGTAGAAAAAGCTTGACAGAGCCCATCCATTTTGAGAAGTCATCTAGAGAAGCCTGTATATCTCTCTTTGTGTCAAATTTGATTGTGTCAAGGTGGTTGCAAGTGTACAACCATTGACAAAGCTTTGAGATTGTTCTAGAAACTTTCCCTTGTTGATAAATTTGATCAAACTTTGAGTTATTCTGTGTCAATCTTGAGTAAAGTGTATTTATTTCATTTCTAAATGCATACGGGTAGTTTTTCTTGTTTCTAGTGCAATCTTGTACCAAAATATAGTCCAATCACACAGTCTCAGTCCTTGTGATAGTTTAGTGGCATTTGTAATTTCATTTCTCATAAGAGCCTTCATCTAGGAATGGGATAAACGGTTTAAAATCACTTTTCTTTCATTTTGTTGATAGATATTATCTTTAAGCCTCTGGGTGTACCTCAAGCGTGACTTGGTTTAAATCTTGGTGCTTTATTGGGTCCTCTAACTTGAGCCTTCGTGACATAATCCCATAGGTTGTGTGAAAGAGTGCTGATCTAGGCCTCCATTAAAGCACATATTCTAGTTGAGGAAACAATTTAACTTTTTGTGGCATTTTATTGATTGAATCTTTCCATTTTGCATAAGATCAAAAGGATCTGGTGATTCAAGTCCATCCTGCTCCCCTCCCACTTTGTAGACACCTATAATTACGCCCAAGCAATTTAAATACTTAAATTGTGCTAATTATCCCCTTTCTCACAAATCAATGACATATCGTCAAAAGCACTCATATTCCCTCTTATTGTCGTTAATTAATTATAATACGTTAATTGATTAAGTCACCTATCCAACTAACAACCTAATTAACAACCTTCCATTAATTATTTACCCGTCTATCCAAACTAATTAATTATTATTAATTAATTAGCCTTCCACTTCATTTAACTAATAAATCAATATTTAATTGATTTAATCCCCTCCTAATAGCCTAAATCGTACTAATATTCCTCTAATTGGCTTCTATAAGCTTAGACCTACCTATTAGTTAATCACCTCGATTAATTAAAACACCCCCAACTCCCATGACTTGCTAAGCATAAATTAAACCCTTCTAAAGTAAGGTTACCTTTAATAAAGCAACCTTATCCATTCCTAATCATGTTTTACCTTTATCCCACATATAAAGGGATGAAGTGTTTCCTTTATCCATGGGGCTATATAAGGAGCCCTCCTTCTATCTTTATACCTACACCTAATTCCCTTGAGAAAGCAAAAGAAATCAGATCTAGTGTGTTGATCTTATTTTCTCCAAGGCCTTCTCTATAAAATTTATGCAAAAGAAAGGTACATGTATCTCCTTTCAAATAACAGAGGTTACACAATAGGTTCTCTTACCTTGGTTAAAAGGCACAACCTAAAATAGTTAGGATAAGATCACATCCTTTTCAGGTGCTATCCATCTCTCCACAAATCCAAGTAACAAAGGGACAACTAGATTTCTCCTGGCTACAAAACGACATACATTTATGATCTATCTGCCTCTAAGCTCCCTGTTGAATCTGTGTTGTTGCTTGGTTTGAAAAGGAGAAAAAAATTGGTACCAACACCCTCTCTTTATACGATAAACACATAAATCATTTGAAATGTCTACCTCGACTTTGTTTTATTATTACCATTTCAATATCTTATAATTTAAGAATATTTATTCTATTCGAGGGTGGACACGTTTAACATGTAGTTTTAATGTTAATCTTGTTTTTGTAGCAAATCGAAGTTGTATTTCTTTTTGGATAGAATTTGAAGCTTGTTAGGTGTTCAAAATTCATATACTTATTTTTCGAGGACCGAGGGGATACTATTCTTCCAAATTTGAAGATCCACCCTCCAAAAAATTGGGTGGCAAATCTCCGAAATGTGTGCAAGCGACTTGCTTTACTTCCTAGTTATAATTCCTTAATTTTATTTTTATTATTAAAAAATTACAGACTAATCTATTTGTATATATGCTTGATAGGTGGATGAGATATTCATATGTGTTTTAATATGTAGTTACTAAGAGGCGTAGATACATAAATATTTTATTACAAAATGATATGTAGGTAAAAGACAAGTAGATTGAAGATTGGCAAAAGAGGACACACATTTAATATGTAGTGTAAGAGTATTTATTAAGCAATATTCCACCTACCATGTAATAATTAGATCAACAATACATATGAAATCCATGAGGGGGAGTAGTTTTGTTTTGGTTTTCTTTTTCTTTTTAGGGGGCGAGCCTTTGTTTGTTTTTGTTGCATTTTCACTTCCGCAATATTTTTCTACCACTCCTTACATTCACATATATACCTATAAATTGTTTTTGCACCATCTTGAATGACACCCCTCTTCTCCTTACAAATATTTCCAAGTGCGATGTCACAGGGGTTCACTTAGTAAAGTATTATATAGCACGTTCGTTCAAAGGGTATTAAATAATACTCTTAATTCTATTTTTACCTCTAATTATGTAATTGATAATACCCCTATTTTTTCCATGTACCTTACTTACCCATTTTTCCATGATAATTTTATTTACCCCTTTTTATTTCTACCCTAATATATTACATTGAAAATATATCATATTTCTCACTCATTTTTTTAATTTGTATTTTCTCTCGAAAGATAGTTTACATCCATTGAAGACCTATTACCAGCTATCTTATAAATGTTAAGCTTTAATCATTTATCAATAGTTCTTCAAATAATTAAGATGGTGAAATAATATCACTTGTGTTGAAAAACATACTCAATCCTAGTTTTCTACCATCTTATTATTTCTTGGTTAATAATCTCTTAATTGAGATTTCTTTATTCAAAAGAGATTATAATTTAACTTTATGACCACACTCCTTAAATTGTAATTTTAAGGTATTTAGTTTTAAAAACTATGGTTCAAATGTTTTAGTTTATATTAAAATTAAACCTCCCTTTCCTTTGGCCCACCTCTCTAACCTACCCTCAATACCTGATTCAAAATATTAATAAATTAAACCCTTTCACCCCCTCATGTCTACCGGTATATTGACTTTAATTTTATTAATTTTAATTACCTCAATATGAACTCACGTGCTAGGATATTGTTTAGTTAATGAACCCCGTGGGACTTACTAACCGATCACCGCACTACATCTCGACCCAATGTAATTCTATGTGTGTGTGTGTAATCATGCCCTAGGTGCTCTTATGTTAGTCACACTTTGTGAAAGTAGTGAGAAATAACTATATACATAAATGTAATAAAATGGTGGATGAAATAGAATAAACTTCTCTCCTTTACAATGTGATGCGGAGATGAACCAAATTGTGTCGAGTGATGGAGCTAGACGGATGCAAATGGATCCTTTGATGGATGCAAACTTAGGTGATGATAGTAGTGCTTAGTGCTTGGTCTCTCATTATGGTCTCATAACTTTATATTTATATGATTATCTTGTTTTATTTTCATAATTAACCCCAAAATGTTTACCATTAAAAAGATAAAAGCCCAAATGGCTAGAAAGTGCCCAAAAAGTGGCGGAAATTGTAGAAAGGCTCGGGCTGCTCAAATGGGACTAAGGCACTGGGTGCCCTAATAATGGGTTAAAGGCGCCCTGGTTAGAGGTAAAATGATGCAAAACAACAAAAATAGATTGGGAAATTATGTTCTAAAGGTCGATAGTGAGACGACATTTGAAAGAAAAGTAAAATAGCCAAAGGACATGGGTTAATTAATACTTTCTTCACTCAAAAACCATATGAATAGTAGTATGAGACCAAGACTAAATAATGTCTAAAGTGCATGATTTTGTGTCTACATAAATGTACTTCTTATATTTAAGGTTAGAATCATGTATGTAGTATTGTTTTAGGAATTACAAAAAGAAATCAAATAGGACCATGTGTGTAGTGTTAAAATTATATATACCTTACCTAATGTTGCTTATGATTTTGCATCTAAAAAAATAAAAATGACCGCATTCCCCCATAACTCACATGTCCTCCTATTGGTGCTCAAAATAGTCTCGCCCCATTTTTCCTTTGAAATCTTTCCTTTTACGGTTGTTGTCATATTTTATCCCTCGTATTGTGCCTGAGAAGTCTCTACTTTCCTTTTGTTGCCATAATTAGTCTTTCCTTGAGCCGATGATCACGTATGGGTCCATATTTGTCTCCTTGTTTCTCCATTCCTCTGATGGTGGTCTGTAATTTGGGTATCCCATTCTCTGTTCATAAAAACTCAGGCTTTCTGTTCCTTCCATTTTCCACAGTGATTTGCTTCCCTTGTCATTTTTGCCCCAAATACTTGATGAAAAATGAATGGATGTAGCTCTGAAGAGCGTATTTGAGCCTTGTAACATTTCTGAATTTTCTGTCCTTAGTGAAAATTTCATCTTCGGGCTCAAATGGTCATTATTTTATGATTTGACAGTGTTTCTCCAAAACAAATTTACATCCTTACACTGACAGGGAACGTGGCCTCTTTTTGTTGGACGCAACTCAGCTAGATACTTCAAAAATTCTATGAATCACCTCAACTTAAAGATTTGTCCACGTGGAGGCATGGTGCTCATTTGAAGGTTTAATTTTTGGTTTGGCCTTGGAGTTGCGCCAAGAGGACACATGGAGCTTTCCACTAGTTTTCCCAGCACTTAGACAAATTTCTATGTAGTTGGTACGCTTTGGCGAAACAGGGGACACGTGGCGAGCTCAAGATCATTCAGGGTCTCCGCTTTGGGCACCATTTTGAAATTACGTCATGGAGACACATGGAGGCCTCCGCTCACTTTGTATTTTTCTTGGACTTTTCAACAGCCAAAGGAGACTACCTCGGAGCATGACACATGGCACCTTCTGCTGAGTTTCAAGCCTTTAGATAAATTTTTCTCGGGCCAGGACACATGGCGAGCCCGCACTCATTCAAGGTATCAAATTTTTGGGACCATCTCAAGGTGCGCCATGGTGACACGTGGCGGTTTGAAAATCAAAGGGGTGGGGAAGCGGACCATCGGAGGCAACTTGGAATTTTTTTCTTCTTGTCCTCAAAAGGATTAAAATCTCAAAATGGCCTGCAAGCCCTATAAAGGATTAGTCAAAGGGGTGGGGAGGCGGACCATCGAGGGCAATTTGTATTTTTGCCCCTTGATATATAAATGACTAAAAACATCAAAATGGCTGGCAGGACCTGATAAAGGAAAGGTCAAAGCTTGCTCCGGTCAATGGCGGAGGTGTGGACTCTCGGGGGAAATTTGGAAAAAAATCCTTTTGGGAGAAAAAGTAAAAAGTAAAAGGAAGCGTGGTTCTGCTAGAACCACATTGGGACACGTGTCGAGCCTATTTTTCAAGGGTAGAGCTACTGGGGAAAACTTGGAAAATTTTCCCTTTTCCAAAAAGGAGGTGAAATGGTAGAATTTGGTCATGGTTCCATTGGGGCCCACCTTAGGACACGTGTCAAGCTCATTTCCCAAGGGCGGAGGTGCGGAGCAAAATGGAATTTTTTTCCATTTTTCCAAAAGGTTGTAAAAAGTCAAAGGAAGCCCCAAGCTGTTTTAAAGTTGAATCTTCCACGTGGATGGCCCAAATTTAAAGTAAAGATCAACGGCACTGTAAGTCCAATCTGATTTTCCCCATTTTTACTGAAACATGCCTGAAGTGCAAGTCTTCATGATTTCTTGGTATTTCCTACACGCCAAATAGAGAGGGGAGTTAATTTTGATATCTAAGTTTGGTGGGAGAGATCTGAAACATCTTTTGCCATTAAAATGGTCTGACTATCGGGCTCGATCTGATTTTTTATTTTTCTTCTCTCGAGCACGCAAGGAACCATATTTGATAGATTAGGGGTGGAAGTGGTTGGAAAGTTGAAGGAGGAGTGTTCTACCAGATGAAGGAGTTGAATGTTGATGTTTTTGAAGAGATCTGCCCCATGAGCACCTAACAACTTTACGAGATCTGATTCTCGGGAATCGTAATCAAGATCATGGCGAGCACCGGTGCATTAAATGTTTTTGTTGTTTGGGAAGAAGCAAATCTGTTGTAAATGTTATAAATGGCATAAATTTTTCATGGAAATGGTTGGAGGTTGGAGTGTTAGAGGTCAAAGAAAATTCCTAAGAGGAAAATTTGATAAAGCCTCGTATTTTGAGAAGTCGTCTGAGAATCCTGTATATCTCTTTTGTATTAAGTGTTGGTACCCGATTTAATCTCCTTCACAACTTGAGCTGCATCATGGATTTTACAAGACACTCAGAGCGATAAATGGTTTATATGTCATTTTGTATCCAGGGAAGCAATTTATCTGACTTGTTGGCACTCAGGCTTTGAAGAAGTGGGTAGCACCACGGAAGGATTTGATAATCCTCACTATTTTAGGTTGTGCCTATCAACCAAGGTAAGAGAACCTATATTGTAGCCTTTGTTTTGTGAAGGAGGTGAAAATATCCTTGTACTGTGCAGATTGTATGGAGATGGCCTTGAGAAAACATGATCAATTTCCCATTATTCAAACTCAACAAAGTTGTCACTACTAAATGATGGAAATGCTTTCAAGACAAGGCTAAGGCTACTAAAGACATGGTATGATCCTAATTTTCTTTGTGCATTTTTGTAAATGAATTGTATTCTTTTGTTGACACACAATACAATGTAGGGGTATTATAAGTAGGATGAGTTAATTTGAAATGAATTTTGGGGCGGGAGATATTCAGACAAGACTAACCAGAAATTTCCAACTTCTTTGAGGACCTTTGCAAAACTTGAAAGACTCAGACAACGAAATGCTTCAAAGAGGTTAAGGTGTTCCTTCAACCAGGATATGTGCATCAAATGGAAGCCCAGATCTGCACTCTTCCACACAATATCTGATGATTTATCACAAAAGCTTGAGTTAAATGAATCAACAAAGCATTTAGAAATTTCTATTCTATCAGACCTAAGGTACCCCCAAAGGTTTATAATCAAATCTATATCAAGGAAAGTAGAGTGAATTTAAATTTGTTTATCCCTTCATCAGATGAAATCTCTTTTGATTCTAGAATTGTAAATGCCACTAAGTTGTTACCAGAATTAGATCTGCATGATCAAAAGGAAATTCCAAACACCAGATTGCAACAGGAGCAAGAAACACAAATTGAAAACATTCTGAAAACATAAGTAAATGCAAATTTTACCAAGAGACAAAGACAAAGCAATCCAGATGACCAAATTTATCGGCGGGGAATGTTATAAGAACAATCTTAGATCTTGTTAGTGGCTATACATCCAAACTAGCCTAACATGATACAAATTTGATGCAAAAGGGAGTTAAAATGGTTCTCAGGTGGTTTCTCAAAGAATGGGCTTCTTCCCATATTTTCCCGTGAAAATTCTAAGTTTCTCCAACCATTTGCATGACAAATTCATGCAATATATAACTTTCACTTACTCACTCACTTTTCCCCTCAAATCTTCCCTCCAAAAGTGGAATATTTGAAGCACCTTTGCTTTGCAATATTTTTGAAAATGACATTTAACAAACTCACAAAAAGTTTCTAGTTGTTCTTTCAAAAGGTGAATCATTACAAAACTTTCATCATTCTTCAAAGTGGAAGCACGTTTTTCATTCCCCACGCATGTAGACCCCTTTCATTTCATTATTTCATCTTTTCCTTTCCCAATTTTTTACTCTACAACTTTGGATCTGTAATTCACGTTTTTCACGAATTAGAGTAAAAATTCATTTGAAATGTGCTTTGGATTCACAAATTGAGCCCCCAATTCGATCAATTCGAACCTACAGCCAAAATGACATGAATTGGCAAAAAATTCGATGAAAATTGATGCAAAAACACATCTCCAAACTTCCTGGAGCTCAAATGGCAGCCAAATTGGTGAAATGCACAACTACCGTCAACTGTTTCTTATCTTTAAATATGAGCCCTCCACATGGCAGATCTAGGAAAAACAGGCCTTGGGGACACTTCTGACCTTTTACAACTTTTTTGAAAATTTGCAAAATTTCTTGATTTCCTCCACCACTCTACCTTTGTGATTTGGGTCTGACATGTGGTGCAATATGACTGGATATGGATTCGCACTCAATTTTACACATTTTGCATCTTTTTAGACAAAGGAAAAAATTTCAATTTTCCTCCGCGGCTCCACCCTCCCGCAAGACACGTGTCCTCATATGATTGGCTGAGGGGAAGCACTCTGATTTCAGATTTTAATCTTATTTCGCCAAAGGAAATGTTTCAACATTTCCTCCGCCAGCCCGCTCCTCTGCCATTGACTCCTCAGATGAATTTTGACTTTTTACCTTCGGGCTCGCAGTCCATTCTGATGATTTTCTCCCCCTTTTCCAAAATGGGTGAAAATTCTAACTTTCCTCCGAGGCTCCATCTTCTGCTCTATGCTCTGATGCTGACACGTGTCTTCATCCCATTGGCTGTGAGTTTGTGGTCCAATTTTATACTTTAACTCTTTTTCACCAAAGGCCGAAAAGTATCAAACTCCTTCGCCTTTCCATCTCCCCACCTGCCACATGTCCTCCTCTGATTAGATGCAGGCCTTAGGGGATTTTCTTCATTTCCACACATTTTCCAAAGTTCCCTAAGGCACAAAATGACCCGCCCATCTACCTTCACTCTGCTTGCGACATGTGTACCTCCTCTGGGGCTGCGGAGCTATGGGGGCAACTTGCACATTTTTCCAAAACACACAAAAACGTTAAGTTTTTAGAAATGACCCGCCGATCCTTGTCCAATTACAAATGGCCACGTATGCAAAAGTATATGAGCTAGAATTTGACGGCAAAGGATGCCCGTATGACCGTCAAAAAAATGCAAAATTGCCAACCGACCCCCAAAATCGATTTTTTCTTCGTGGGTGAAGAATTTTTCGATCAAAAGACAAATGGAAAGTGATTTTAGGCAATTTACGACCATGGCAAGGGATTTTGAGGGAAAATAAGTACAAATCAAATGATTTCAAGCTCCAAAGGCCGAGAAAAAATGAAAAAATGGCAGAGGCATTTGAAACAGGAAAAATTAGGGCAAAACGCAAAGTAAACTTGGGGATTCCTTTAGATGGTGCAAAATGGAGGAAATGCGAACAACACATAGCACTCAAACACAAAAATGAGTTGTTTTTTGTCAAATTCAAGTATATGAGAATCCCAAAACTGCTTTTTCCTCATAAACAGGGCAAAAATGCATTTCTCCTTAGCAAAACAGGATGTTTCAAATTGGGCACCAACATTGGCTCCAGCTTGGGACCCCTTCCTCATTTCCCACAAAAATACACTTCGAATTAATCAAATATAATTTGATTAATTATCCATTTCAAAATCTAAAAAATAACCCAATCCTCACCACATGTCATTATTCTCCATGTTTTTCTACTATTGAATTAAAAATTCAAATTCAAATCCTCACCCACCCTTCGTGGTCCCCACTCACCTAAAATCCTCCACTTATGAATTAAAAATATAATTCAAATCCTCACCCATTCTTCGTGGTCCCCACTCACCTAATCTTGCCCACATTTTCAAACCACTCACCTAATCTTGCCCACATTTTCAAACCACTCACTTAATCTTGCCCACATTTTCAAACCACTCACTTAATCTTGCCCACATTTTCAAACCATGATTACTTAAATTAATCTAAGTTAATCACTCCCTCAGGCTATAAATACAACCTTACCCCTCCCCTCTAAACACACGGAGAATAAGCTTGAATGCCATATCTAAGTTCTTGCATCCTTTGAGCAAAGAACATCCTTTTGCCTCGTCCTAATGCCAAAATAGCCTCATAATCCTTTTTCCCATCTAGTGCAAAGTAAGAGGATCGTTGTTGCAGGAAGGTCTTGCTCCGTCTTGAAGAAAAGCACCTACATATCACAAAATCAGGGCTCAATCCAAGTTTCCTAGCCCATTCTGAGGTTTTCTACGGAACGCGAAGGAGGAGGTATGATTATTGGTATTTTACTTCCTTGTTAGTAGTGTATTTTTCTAGCTTACATTACATGCACTTGGTTACTTTCGATCTGTTACCATTAATTTCCCAATTAGTGGTTTTATCTATTCTTTGTTTATTATTGTTCATTATTATTTCCTTTTATGTTCCTTATGGTCTTCTTTGGTTAACCTTCACGCTTTGGGTAGTGTTTTTGTTGTGTGGTGTCTTGTGGTGTATCTGCAGGTTATAGCAACAATGAAACTATGAAGCTCATCCTGTCTTTGATCTCCTCGGTGCTTGGTGTTTAGTTCCCAGTTTTGATTTTTCTATTTACTCATCATCTGTAGAAACACATGAACTAGCCATTAGTTTATCATCTTACTGTCATGGGACAACCAATCCGGAAAATGCATTTATTTATTTACTTTTGCTAAAATAACTGCTTTGTAGGAAGTTAATCATTTTTTTTCTTTTATTTTAGTCAATCATTTTGTGATCTAACTCTTTCTTTCTGTTTATTGTTCTTTTTTAACCTTGCTGTCAAAATTTTAGCTTCTCAGGTAAAGTACAGAAGTCAGAAAATAAAAAAAAACCAGCTCCCGGGACGTTTTTCTCACGTTCAAAATTTTCATTCAGAGTGCTACATAGCCCATCTTCCGGAAGCCATAACTTTTGCTCCCGAACTCGGAATGACTTCATTTTTTTAACGGAAAGGTATTGAAAAGATCTATGCAATGAAAAAATAATTTTTAGATTTAGACTTACAAAAAAATTTGGTTTCATTTCTTCTAACACCTGTCTTTTTAACAAAAAAACAACAAAATTATAGTTTTTTTTTTTTTATTATTTTTATTTTATTTCACGTAACAACCTCACACGTATGCTCTTTCCTCGCACTTCAAAAGTGATCTTGGAAATCAGAAACGTGAGGCCACTCGGGCTCTGCACAACAATTTTTTTTTTTTTTTTTTAATTTTTTGCCTTACATTTCAATTTTCCACGACAACACTTCTAAGTAACGTTTTCACCCTCTTCTTTCATCGTTTTTCTTTTTTGTGAAAATAATCATTATCGCTATTTCACAATCATGATTAATTGCAATAATTATTAACATTTAAAAAAAAAAAATATTCCAATTGTATCCGTGTATGCTCTTTTCTTGCGCCTTCGAGCGATCTGGAAAATCAGAAACGGTCACAATTTTTTAGTTTCTTGTTCTAACATTGCAGGATCCTCTAGCTTTGTTTTCCAACTATCATTTTAATAATTATTTTCCTTTGTCATATTCTTAATATTTGTTTGGTCGTTGGTTGTGTATGCTCTTTTCCTGCGCCTTTGAGCGATCTGGAAAATCAAAAACAACCACGATCACTTTTCTAACATTTCATTTGCAGGATAACTACTAATTTGTTTTCTGTAGAACCGCGTTGCTGGAATATTGTCAAAAACAAAAAAAAAAAAACAAAAAAATCCATAAAAATACCACCATTCAAAGACAATTGCTGAAACCAAAAAAAAAAAAAGTACGCTCAGGTACGTAATTATTTTCTGCTAGTGATTTATTTCAAGTTGGAAAGAACCCTGCGTTTAATCACTTTATCATATTGTTTTTACACGTAGACGAGGTGGATTTCATCACCACCAAAGCTACACCGGTGACGTGGACTTGACTACCACGCACCAACAACATTTGCATCTGCATTGCACTTTGAGACCTAGTCTCATCACAGCGTTCGGTATTTACCTCGCCCTGCTCTTCACTTACAGGTAATGTTGTCGTGCAGCGCATGCGAGTCACGCCTAAATAGCTGTAACAACGAAGCCTGGGCATCGTCCCTGTAAATCTTCGGGGAGTTATAAGGACACCATACACATTCATCCCTCCATCACCTTCCACCTTTTCACAAAACCTGTTCTGGACGTGGTGATTCACTCCGAAATAGGCAAGTAAGAATTGGTGAGTCTCCTCCAGTGCTCTAAGGGTTCCCCGTACCAATTTTGTCCCCGTACAGAATTAGGTATATCAGGACTAGGGTATATCGGAGGACGCATCTTCTTGGAGTAATAAGAGCCTGCATCCACCATTTCACAACATACTTGTATGATTGCATGAAACAATGATCATTCCTGAAGAAGTTACCTCATAAGCCAAAACAATTGAATCCACATGATTGCTTGTTGTTTGAAAACAAAATAGTTTAGCATTGTTTTATCATAAAACTTGGCTAATATCAATGTGTTTATTGTAAAATTCAAATCCTAGTTGTGTTCCACAAAAAAACCATTCTCGACCATTCAATACCAAGCAAAACATCAAACAATCCACAACAAGATCAAAACATCACACCAATTTCATTAGCTTACTTGACCAACAACAACTCCACTATATAGCTTGTCTTGGCTATATCCATAGATATTGAGTGACTTGCATTCACTCCCCATCTCATCATCATTGTCGAAAACATCCTTTATAGCTTGTTTCAAGCTATATCAAAATAATATTGGGTGACTTGTTTGAGTTCACTCATTATTTCATCATTATCGAGTTTATCAAAATCCCATCAACACAAATCCTTCAATCTCATTTTGAGTTCATAACTGTGTTGAGTCACTTGTTTGAGTTACTCTTCTATCAAAAATCAAGCTTGTTTAAGTCAAACCAATCAACATATTCATCATAGCTTGTTTGCTATATCTCACTTGTATTGAGTACCTTGTTTGAGTGTACTCCTTACATTTCAAATCTGTTAAGCTTGTTTAATCCAAACCAATCAAGACCATTTTCATTATAGCTTGTTTGAGTTATATCCACTTGTATCCCAAGTAGCTTTTTTAAGCTTTCTCCTTATAGCCTTACTTGTTAAAACTCGATTGAGCCAAAACAAAGATCACAATCAATAGGTTGATTTCTTCATCGCACCTTTCTTCGTTCTCCCTCTCTTTCAAACATGATGAATTCACGAAAAACATCACACAATGAGCTATTAGAACAAATTAATAAGATGACAACACAACTCTCTCATATGGCTACCCAAATCAGTGAGCGATCACCCAAAAATCCGATCATACAACCTCACGAAGAAATCAGTTCACGTAAAGTCCAACGTCAGTTTACCCCCCTTGGAGAAAGTCTCTCTAGTGTTTTTCATCAACTAAAAGAGGCTAAACTGATAAGATATCCAATTACAAAACCCTTTGTCAAAGGGGAAGCTAAGCCATGTTGGTACAAACCTAACACATATTGTGACTTTCATCGCATTGATGGTCATCACATAGATAAATGTGTGTGATTTAAGAATTACGTCCAAGACTTAATTGTGATGATGTCATCTCTGTAGAAACTTGATGACAATGCTCTTATGACCAACGACACATCGATACCACAACTTTCCATGAAGAGTGACTACTACGTTGAAACTCCTATATATACTTGAAATTCCACGAGATCATGATGACAACAACAGTCAAGACTCTCTAATTCCAAACCAATCCATATCTTCTTCAAATTTCCTTCCATTAGTTCAAACATACATTGAACTTGAACTTTTTTGGACAACAACATTCTTCCAACATCTCTTTGAGCACTTGAACTTATTTCAAGACTCTCTTTCAACCCAAACATACATTGAACTGTTTTGGACAACAACATTCTTCCAACATCTCTTTTGAGCACTTGAACTTATTTCAAGACACTCTTTTCAACCCAAACATACATTGAACTGTTTTGGACAACAACATTCTTCCCACATCTCTTGAGCACTTGAACTTATTTCAAGACTCTCTTTCAGCCCAAACATATATTGAACTGTTTTGGGTGACAACATTCTTCCAACATCTAACGAGACCTTGATCTCATTTGAGACTCCCTTTCAAACCTTGATATTACTTGTAGACACTACTCTGAGATGAGGTTCCATCAACAGGTACCATTAAGTTTGATTCTATTCTTCCAATATTGGCTCTTATGCCTAACATCTCTAGCCTTTTTGTCGAAACACAACCACATCGAGTTTGGACACTTGCGACAATGCAACCCGTCGTGTCCATCATGCTTTCAACTATCGATCTTGCGGGCATCTCATCACTAATTAGTCTCTCACTGTCAAGACTTCTACGTGCATACATTCTACGAGGTACTTATACCCAGGAATATCTTTACACAACCTTTTCCATCTTTAATTGTGAATCTATCCTCAAAACAATCAATTAATGGACAAATAGAAGCAAAAAACCAAATAACACAAACCATCATTGTCAACACACATGGAAGCTATTGGCTTAACCAAATCTATCCCACTCTTTGGGCTTACCACACATCTTATCACACACCTATTGGAGCCACTCCCTTCTCTTTTGTTATGGTTGGGAAGCTATTTTACATGTCAAGGTTGAATTTTCATCCTTCATAATATCCTTCAAAGATGTAATCAATAAAGATTATTATCAACATCACGCCTTAATGAACTCGAGCTTCTTGATGAAAAATGACTTAATGCCCTAGATCATCTTCAAGTATATCAAAATCGGCTATGGCATAGCTACCATAAAAAATTCAAACCTAGAAAATTTAAGGTCAATCATTTCATTCTCAAAGAAAATCGAAAGAACACACCCAAAGAACGAGACAAACAAGACAAAAATTTGAGCCCAACGAAATCATAGATAATTTTGGGTTTGGAGCTTATAAATTGGCCATTGACATAGGCCAAGTCCTTGAAAAACCCATGAATGCATTCCATTTAAAGAAATTTTATCCTTGAGATGTTCACTATTCCAGGATACAACGTGTACATTGTTCCTTTTGTCTTGCTTATCTCTGAATAATTTAAATTTATTCATTTCCATTGGCAGATATTTTCTTTATCAAAATCACATCTTCATATTTATCATCATGAGACAAGTGCTAATATAAATCCTATTAAGTTTGTGAGCGTCATACTTCTTCCATTTTTAGTCGCTTTCCTCTATGGTCATACCTAGAAGCTTACTGATGGTAATATATTCCCTTCAAATACATTCTCTCTTTCATAACAAAGCTCTAAACTTCGTTACCCAGTTCGTTTGGTCGTCCATCTCAGTCTTCGGTGTTGAACCCTCGCGTCCTACTAGTCGTGTGGGGCTGAGATTGGGGGCAGATGTTTCTTCCCAAATACAAAGCACTATTGTAAAAAAATCCATCAATTCAATAACTTATGAATAATTCATTGTCACATCTTTCGTCCTTCATAGTCTTTGGTGTTGAGCCCACACTTCTTCCTGGTAGTGTGAGACTGGGAATGGAGGAAGGTGCCCTTACTCATCTACGTCTTGTCTTCGGTGATAAACCCTTGCCTCTTACAAGTGGCATGGGGCAAAGCGTAGAGGGTCATTCTCATAAAAGCATAAAAACATTGCAAAATATTCAAAAAAAAAAAAAAAAAAAAAAAAAAAAAAAAAAAAAAAAAGACAAAAAAATTCACTCGCCTATATTTTTGCCTTTGGTGATGAGCCCTTGCTTCTCACTAGTAGCATGGGGCAAGGCATAGGGAGTCATTTCAAAAATACAAAATCTTACAGTGCTTACAAATTATAGAATCCCCAAACACGTAATTTAGATGCCTAAGTGAAGAGAGAACTATCCCTTAACCTCATATCTTATCAATCAACAGGCCACATAATTGTCTAAGTCTAGCATGTGACTCATAAAGTGAAAGCCATTTTTGAAACTGGTTCAGTACCATTATGAAGAATGGAGTCACAATTTCCCAAAGGGATTGTTGTTAGCATTTGTCTCTATATTCATTATCTACCTCTTGCGTCCTTCTTGATTCTCGGTGATGAGCCCACACATCTTACTAGTTGTGTGGAGTCAAGAATGGAGCTGGAATTCTTTTCATCATATCATCACCACCATATCCTGCCAATGGAAAGAGAATTTGTGTTATTCTGAGCATAAGTTACAACACGGAACATGGTACATATGGATAATATCCATGTTTATCGCCTCTCAAAAATAAGTCTGCACTCTGGTCCATAAATTGCCAATCACAATGTAAAAATCTAAAAACATTTGAAAATCGTCAAAAAAAATAAAAAAAAAAATCTAAAAAAAACATCTCAAAAAATCCAAAAACATTTGAAAATCGTCAAAATCCAAAAACATTTAAAAATCTCAAAAAAAATCCAAAAACATTTGAAAATCATCAAAATCCAAAAAAATTAAAAATCCAAAAAAAATCAAAAAATCCAAAAACATTAGAAAAATCATCAAAAATCCAAAAAAAATTAAAAATCAAAATCCAAAAACATTAAAATCAAAAATCCAAAAATTTAAAAAATCATCAAAAATCCAAAAATTACAAACAAAAAATCCAAAAAATCAAAAAAAAACATTAAAAATCATCATTAAAAAATTAAAATCAAAAATCAAAAACAAAAAATATAAAATCAAAAACATAATATATAAAATATATAAAATATAAAAAATTAAAAAATAAAAAAATTCAAAAATAAAACTCCACAAAATCGTAAAAACTCTAAAATAACCAACACAATTCAACCTTTGAACTATTATCCCCAACGAATGATCCAATCACCTTATGACTACCAAATTCAAACCACTTCTCCTCGCGTGAATCCTCGCTTGGGGCAAATCCGGCTCTCATTGTTTCCTTGTTTGAGGACAATGACCCAATATTTTACTATGTCCTCGTACCCCTGCTTGGGGGCACATCCGATCAATCCTCACTGTGGAACACGTTAGGGACATGTTTATTGGTTCTTGTGTTGCATTATTAGTTATAAATTATTAATTACTTTCTTGTATCTTGATATATTACAGGGGGCATCTTGATTTTATGTATCCTGGTGTTCTCTCTAATATTCTTATGTTATCGATTGCATGTCATATCTGGGGCATCATACTTTCTTGATGGCCTCTGTCTATGTCTCTCTTCCATTTGCATATCGTATTGGGGCATCAAACCTTTTTGATGGCCCCTGTCTATGTTATCACGCATATTACAGTCTAGTCATCCTGATCTTTTATATCACGATGCATCTTGTTATGTGCTATATTAAAATTAAGATGCTTTTCGTCACGTGAGTATCTTCCTGCATGATCAACATCTTACTTTGCACCCCATCCATTCACCCATACTAATGCATTCTCCAGTTTGGGAATCCTACTTGATCACCGTTGCAGTTTGCGAATCCTACTTGACGATCTTTCTCAAGTAGCATTCACTATCCAGCAGCTCCTTCTCCCCCACCATGATCACCATGTATTTGATCCATTCATCCTCACTCCTCATTTTTACTCCTCCGCCACTTATACCCATATTACCCTTCTCACCATTCCTGTCCCCTCTCACCCATTGGTATTCTTTCCTTTCACCCTTTTGCTTCCCGCTTGACAATCTTACTTAATAACCCCTTCTATATGGAATCCTCGGTGGAGGTTTACCCTCTCCCTAAGATCTTCCCATTGTAGAAGCTTCTTCACCACCTCCCCTCTCATCAAACAACAATCACCACCAAACACATCTTCCCATTCCACCTCTTCTACTTCCCATTCTCGCATCATTACTCTCACCACGTGGGCATCCCAATTAAGGATTCCCCTCACACTCTCCACCCTCCACTACATATATTCCTTCATCCATTCATGTTACACTCCTTTGTTTCCTTTCTTTCTTATTATCACCTCATCTCATATCATATACCACTCAGGCATACCTCACTCACTCTTTTCTCATCCTTCCCCAAATCCATCTTATGCTGGTCATCCTACTTACACTCTCGTAGTATGGAAAATTCACTTGAGGGTTCCCCTTCAGTCCATTTTGTCATACCCTATTCCCACCAACTCTAACATCATCCTTCTTCTTCCTCAGCTTGGCGATCTTACTTAACCATTCCAGCCGCATGGCAATCTTACTTAAGACTTCCACTTAAGGTTGATCTGCCCTATGGCCTTCCCCCATCCCATCATATTTCCCCCATCTTATTTCTCCCACCTCTCATCGTGATCATCTTCTTCACCTACCATTCCACCCCTATCCCCAATATCATCTTGTCTTTCTCTTTGCATATCATCCCTGTCGGTTGGGTGATCATACGAAACCTCTCCAACATGATGACGATCTTACTTAAGAGATTCTCTTAAGCATGACATGTCATCTTACACTCGCCCATCACTCTATAATCTCACCATCCATCTTTCCTCTTCATTCCCCATCATCACATCTTTTTACCACCACTATCACCCTCCTCTGCTTGGCAATCTTACTTAACCACTCACCGGCATGGCGATCTCACTTAAGAGTCCCTCTTAAGGATGATCTGTCTCCTTGCCTTTCCCCATCACTACACACCCTTCACCCTTCATTTTTCTCGGCATTCCCCATTATCACATCCTTTCACCTCCTTTTCGATTCTCATGAAACACCACTTCTCGCTTGACCATTTGTCATCTCCAGTTTTGCTCACATGGCAATCTTACTTAACCACTTCCGTCACATGACAATCTTATGTCAGGGTCCTCCCTACACTTAACTTGTCATCGTGAACTTCTCCCCACCTCATTCTTCGTTCACTTTGTTGATCGCTTCTTCCACCTGGTATCTCCTACTACCCACTTTTTCCTCCTACTATTATCCTTTCTCCACATATCCTCTTACACATACATCTAATCTCTTCCACCTACAATCACATTCTTTTCCCCCATTTTCCCCTTCTTGATCCATCATCCTTCATACCATTTCTTCCCATTATTTTCATGTCTTGGTTCTTCATCCTCACCTCGTTCATCCTCATCACCCGCATCCTCTCCTCACTTTCACTTAGTCCCAACTCATCCCTCCCATCTTCTTCACTCTTTCCACTTCATCTTCTCAAATTCCCCCCACATTTCTACCCACACACACATTCACCATTATTGTTAACACTCCTATATCATTCTTTCATCATCATCTTCTCTTCCCGCTAATAATTGTAAACGGGTTTTCCTAAAAATCATCAATCCTCATTCCACATGACCTCATTCACTCCCTTGGACCTTCTAGAGTTTCCCTTCATTCCTTCCCTCCTCTAAGCCCACCACTCATTGTAAAGGGTTTTCCTAACGTCCCTTTGTTGGCGTTACCCTTTCCAATCCTCATTAGCTTTCTCCTTTTCTTCATTTTTTCTCTCACCCTTCCCCACCACTCATTGTAAAGGGGATTTCCCTAACATCCCCTCATTGGCATTGCCTCTTCTATCCCCCATTCTCTTTTCTCTCCTATTCTTTTCCCTCACTCCCACCCTTTCTTGTCACTTCTTACCCATCTCTCCATCTCCTCTTTGCCCTCTTCAATATCTTTATTGTCTTCATCATACATCCTTTTTCTATTTTCTCGTCATCCTAGTATCCTCATTTCATGCATCTCCACATCTTTTCCAATCGATGTCATTCCTCCCCTCTTTCTTCTTTGAACATTCCTTATACCGTTCCCTTTCCACTTATTACCCCCTTTATGTATTCCCTTCCTTCTACATCATTTTCTTTGTTATCCTCTTCTCTCTCCCACCCCTCGTCTTATTTCCCTTCCCTGTATCATCTTCTTCCCCTTTTTCCATCACGTTTCCTCCTTACTTCCCCATCGATAACTTGGTTGTTCAGCGTTGTCCTTTTTTTATCATACCACCCTCCACATGCATCTCCATACGGTCATGTTTCCATATTCTTTGCCTTGGTCTTCCTCATAATGACACGATTCCTTCAATCTTCTCCTTGTATTCATTCTATCTTCCTTTCCTCTCCCCTAATTTTCACGTTTCTTCTGACCACTTCTCCTTTTCTCTACCACCCCTACCTTTTCGTTCATTCTGTATATGTTTCTCTTCCTTTCTCTCCTCTTTTTCACACTTTCCTCGCCCCTCATAGTTTCTTTTTTTTCTCCGTTCTACTTCTTCTTTCGTCCTCTTTCCATTTTCCTCCATTTCACCCCCTACTCCCACCTCGTTTTCTCCTTCTTATTTATCCTTTCCCATTTCCTACTTTTCTCAGCTCTATCATTTATTTCACTTCCACGCATCCCTCTTTACTATCTCTGTTGCTTCCTTCATTTTGCACATCTCTCTATTTCATCCCTTCACCCTCTACTCTGTCATTTTCCTATTTTTTCCTTGTTTGTCCTTCATCATTCCCTTCTTCCCCTATCATCCCTCTCTCTTATTTCTACCTCTTTCATTCCTTTTTTCCCCTCCCCTATCTCCCTTACTCTTCTCATAATCAACCCCCAATCCTATCCATTCCCTTTTCTCTTTCCCACACACCCTCACACCTAGCATTCAAGTCGATTGAATCCTTTCTCCATTTGCGTCGTGCGGTCATTCCAGTCTCTTCCACTCCATTATCATCCTCTTCTCCACCAGAATCCATTTCCCTTCTTTTGAGAGTTTACATCGTATATTCCATTCTCGTCAGTCCTCTCGAGGGGCATCACCACATCTATCCATAATCACATCTTCTCATGACATTTTTGTCTTGGAGGATACTATGACATCCGTCACTCACCACTTTCTATTCTCCCCAACAAACATTCACTCTACCTTTTAAAAAAGTAGATTGAATTCTTCCCCCATCTCATCTACTTTCTTTGAAAGGACACTACTTTCATAGTAGTACCCTTCGAAGAGGGGCAAATGTAGACACCCCAATTTCACATCTATCCTAAATCAATTAATTCCCCTTCCTCATTTCCCACAAAAATACACTTCGAATTAATCAAATATAATTTGATTAATTATCCATTTCAAAATCTAAAAAATAACCCAATCCTCACCACATGTCATTATTCTCCATGTTTTCTACTATTGAATTAAAAATTCAAATTCAAATCCTCACCCACCCTTCGTGGTCCCCACTCACCTAAAATCCTCCACTTATGAATTAAAAATATAATTCAAATCCTCACCCATTCTTCGTGGCCCCCACTCATCTAATCTTGCCCACATTTTCAAACCACTCACCTAATCTTGCCCACATTTTCAAACCACTCACCTAATCTTGCCCACATTTTCAAACCACTCACTTAATCTTGCCCACATTTTCAAACCATGATTACTTAAATTAATCTAAGTTAATCACTCCCTCAGGCTATAAATACAACCTTACCCCTCCCCTCTAAACACACGGAGAATAAGCTTGCATGCCATATCTAAGTTCTTGCATCCTTTGAGCAAAGAACATCCTTTTGCCTCATCCTAATGCCAAAATAGCCTCATAATCCTTTTTCCCATCTAGTGCAAAGTAAGAGGATCGTTGTTGCGAAGGAAAGGTCTTGCTCCGTCTTGAAGAAAACTTCACCTACATATCACAAAACAAATCGGGGCTCAATCCAAGTTTCCTAGCCATTATTAGGTTTTTCTACGGAAAAAGTATTCTCACCAATTCTTATGTCAATTGAAGGAGGAGGTATGATTATTGGTATTTTACTTCCTTGTTTAACTCCAAAGTCCTTTTAATAATCTTCAACAAGTTTTTATTGTTAAACTCAACATGTCCATTTCCTTGTGGATTGTAGTTAGAATCATATGTCAACTTTATTCCATACTCTTTGCACATTGCCACTAAAGGTCCAACTCAAACTCATGGCATTATCAACAATAATCTTGACTGGCACTCCAAATCTGTAGATGATATGATTTAATATGAATTCCATTACAACTTGGTGCATTGCCTTCCTAGTGGGGATTGCTTCCACCCATTTTGTGAAGAAATCAGTAGCTACCAAAATCCATTTATGTCCAACACTTGATGAATCAGAGATTTCACCAATGAAGTCCAGCCCCCATTGTTTGAAAGGAGCTTCAATTGATACAAGCTGCAAAGGAAGGGATCCTAAAGCTTTCATTCTTCCAGAGAAACACTAACAACTCTCACATCTTCTAACTAACTGAGTTGCATCTTTAAAAAGAGTTGGCCACCAATAACCAGCCCTCAAAATCTTGTGTGCAGTAACCCTCCCAGCAAAATGTCCTCCACAAACTCCCCCATGGAAATCAGTAATTATTTTGGGATCTTTATCTTCAGTCACACATCTCAAGAGGATTCCCTTAGGGTTCTTCCAAGCCAACCCAAAGTTTGTAATGATATATTTTTGAGAAGCGAGCTTGAGAGATCTTTTCTTATTTTTATTCAAATGTCCAGGGGCAGCATAGGTGTCTCGAGATAATAGATTACATCTTTGTCTTGCTCATAGTTCAACAATTTTTCAAGAACATCTGCCCTCTCTTCTTCTACTTCATTTACTTCAGCATTCTGCAAATTGCTTTCAGCCATGAGCTTGGCAAGACCCAAACCTCTTACTAGCTTTGTGGTCTGAATGTCCATATCATACTCCTGCAATTTGTTAACCCACCTGCATCTTTTGCTTGAAATCTCCATCTCTAATAAGACATCTTTTACCATTGTGTGAGGAACATAAGCAACAACTTTGGAACTCAAAATATAAGGTCTAAAAACCTTAGTTGCTTTCACCAATGCAAAGGCCTGCTTCTCCATGATTGTGTATTTTAACTCAGCTACTTGCAATGCCTTACTAAAGAAGGCAATAGGCCTCTCAGCTCCATCATCATCCTTTTGCAACAAAATAGATGAAATGGTGTGCTCAAAGCAAAGGAGAAGATTTGGAAAGGTTTCTTGTAATTTGGGGTTGCTAGAACAGGAGCATGCTTCCTTGATTCCATCAAAAGATTTAAGGGCAGCCTCTTCCCACCTGCTATTCTGGTCCTTCTTCAACATGTAAGTAACAGGAGAGTCAACTCAAAAAAATTAAACACAAACCTTATAATGAAATTGATTTGACCAAAGAAGGATTGGATTCCTTTCTTAGTTTTTGGAACCGGGATCGTGCTAATAGCTTCTATCCTTTGTGGATCAATCATAACTCCCTCTTTAGACACAATGTGACCAAGTAGTTTTTCTCTTTGCACTCTAAAATTGCACTTCTTTGGATTGATTAAAATGCCATATTCTCTACATCTACTCAAGATTCTTTCCAATTGCTTTGCAAGTAGTCACTTCTCTTACTAGAAAAAATAGTAATATCATCTTGATAAACAGCAATAAAATCTTCATATAACTAGCAAAAGCAACATCCATGGCCCTTTGAAAAGTATCTCTAGCATTCATTAAACCAAAGGGCATCCTGAAAAAAACATATGTTCCCCACGGAGTAGTAAAGGCAGTTTTAATCCTCTCTAATTCTTTGACAACAACTTGGTTATAATCGGAGAAAAAATCCAAAGTAGAAAGCATCTCAGAACCAGTCACTAATTGTAGCATGTTCTCCATGTTTGGTAAATGATAGTTGTCCTTTATTGATGCTCTATTTAGATTTTTGAAATCCACACAAAGTTTGATATATCCATTTTTCTTTCTGACCGGCACCAAGTTTGCAACCCAAGAAGAATACCTTGTGGGTTGAATGATTCCTCCATCTCTCAATTTTTTCAATTCCTCTTGCATTTTGAGAGAAAGGAGTGGGTTAATTGGCCTTTGCTTCTATTTGAATGGTTTGGCATCTTTCTCAAGAGGGATCTCATGTTGGAATAATTCTTCTCTATATGATTTCAGCTTGGAATAAGACCAAGCCAAACAGTCCTGATATTGTTTCAACAATTGGATATAGGACTGTTTTTCTTCCTTGTTTAAACCACTCCCTAACCAAATATTCCTTGGTTTCTCCTTTGTTCCCAAGTCATGCTCTTCAACATCTCTAGATGCAAACATGTTTCTATTGATTATACAATCAGCATTGTTAAAATTTGACTCAAGAGCAACCAGCCCTCTAGGGATGGTGTTAGTCTTCAATTGAATGATATCCTTGCCAAACAAGGTTTCTTTTCCATCAACATTACACACCAATGGTTCCAAATCAATATGTTGATCCACAAACTCACCTTGGTTTGTAAAAACCTCTAAACTTGAGCATCATCATCAAACACTTGCCAATGTTTGATGTTATCCGAGATCAAGGCCTAGTGAGTATCTCAACATCATATTCACAATATGGAGAAATGGTACAATTGTCAAATCTAGACCCCAACACTATCAACTTATCAGAAATCATATTTAAACTTATTTCATGATGAAGAATGTTGAAGGAATCAAACATCTCAATCAGATCCCAAGCTACGTGTTTGTCTTGTTTCATCCGCTAATTTTTTGTTACATATAGTTTTCTAACTTATCTGACAACCAACTCAGAATCTCCCTTTACAAAAACATCTTTTATGCCATACTTCTGAGAAATCTTAAGCCCTAATAGTAATGCCTCATACTCAGCTATGTTATTGGTGCATTCAAAGTTAAGTTTAAAGGAGAAAACAAATTCCTCATTGCTTGGAGAGATTAAAACAACACCGACACCATTTCCAAATTTGGAGCAAGCTCCATCAAATAGCAAGGTCCATGGTGAGCCTACCTCTTCAAGACACTTAGATTGATCCATCTTGTGCTCCTTACCATCAACAAACCCAATAAAATTATCAACATCAACATCAACAAATAATACTTCATAAGAAGCATTGTTTGGATCCTCAATTAGATGCAACATCTTCTTCTCTCCATATAATTTTACAAGGCTGCCTTCAATGGGAATGGTGGCAAAAGACATATCCATTTTAACACTCCCTCCAACACTTGCAGCCCACTTTCTTGATAATAACATACCCCATTTGGTAGGGCAATCAACAATTACAACATCGAGTTTCAAATTTTTACCCGGATAGGCTACAAGTTGCACCACCAAACCTTTGACACACCCAACAACTGGCACTTCCCTGGAATCCATGGTAGTACACTTGCCATACGTTGTTGTTACTTTGATATCTAACTCATTCATGACTTCCAAAGGCATGACATTGCATGACGCCCCGGAGTCAAACATACAATTGTGTAGCAACCGGTCCTTGATAATCAAAGTTGTGAAGAAAGGGTCAACACTCAGCTGAGATTCAACCAAGGATGTTCCCAAATAAACCTCTAGTGGTTCACCAAATTCTTCCAATGCTGATGTCTTTCCTACTTCTGTAATAGCAAGTGGAGCTTCAACAACATTCACATTTCTCTTCACGGCAGCCTTCTCCTCTTTCAATCCCAAATACTCAAGTGCTCTCTTCTTGTGCTCAGGAATTCTAAGCAGCTCAACAATTGGAACACTAACCTTGATTTGGCTCAGAACTTGAGAAATGTCATAGGGAATGTATTTAGGCAAAATAGCAGTAGAAGGAGGGCTAGAAATTTCATTAGATGGCACAAGGTTTTTAACATTTTGAGCATGGGGTGAAGCATAACTTTTACTTGGGACAGCAGGGCTCTTAGCAGATGTTTCTTTCTTAGGAACTTCTTTTGGGATATTAGAAAGCAATGGGGTTTTATTCTTGTCCTGAGGCCCAACTCCCTTGATATCCTTACTTCTTGTGTTATACTCCTTCTCTTGGGCAACCACAAATTCATAAGAAGCTGCCTATCTTCTTCTGAGGGTATACCTCCATCATAATTCTTGATCATCAATGCCCACAAGTACTCAAAATCATTATTGGGTAGCTCAAAGGCTTGTACATTATCAATTTCTAAAACATGAGAAGGAGGAAGAAGATGTACCTATTGGATGCAATCCCAAAAGCTAGTAGCAGTCCATGCACTTATCACTTCAGTAGATGTTGCTCCTTGACATGAGTGTGTAGGGAAGTCCATCATACAAGCATCATCATCTGTATTATAATCATCAACTTCCTCTTCAATTTTCCAATCTGTTTCACATGGTGGATGGGGTAAGAAAAATTTGTCACACCATTCAACCTGATTTGCATCATCAACAACAACCACTCTAGCATTTAACGGATCAAGCACAACCTTACTTTCTTTGTCCTGAGATTTTTGATTTCCAAATCCCATAGGTCCTTTACCTTTATCATCAAATCTTTGTTCATTCCTATGGTGATTTCCAAATCTATCTTTTTCTTGCTGCCTAGGCTGACCTTGTGAAGTTTTTCCAATTCCTTTCTTAGCTCTTGCAAACTTGTAGGAAATCTCTTTGATAGCCCCCACCAAAGTTTTCATCACTTCCTTCAAATCTACACTCTTGTTTGGTTGAGGCTTGTCAGGGTTTACCAATTTAACTCCATCTCTCTTAGGAGGTTTCCCAACAACCTTGATATTGTTCTCAATTTGAAGTGCCATGGTGAAGGCCTACCTTAAATTTCCAGGATTTTTGTCCCTCAAGTAATATGCAACCTTCTTTTCAAATGCATCAGAATATTTTATCAAACAAGATTCATCACATGGTCTTAAATTTACCGGCAATCTCCTCAAATTTTTATTGAACCTTGTGTTGAAGTCATGGACCGTTTCATTTGGGTTTTTCTTGATATTCTCAAACTCTAATAAGAGGAATCTGGGATCAGTTTTGTCACCATATTGCAATCTAAATGCATTCTACATTTCAGTCCATGAATCAATTGAATTATTTGGCAAGGCCTTGTACCAATCCCTAGCATCCTCCTCTAAAGTGTGGACAAACAATTTAATGTACACATCCTCAAATCCAATTTCAAAATCCTCCATCATATTAATAAAGAGTTTCAAATGTTGATCACCTGTTATGGCATTGTTCCCTTGGAACTTTGGCAATCTACTTCTAACATCCTAAGGCACAACATTAGGATAACCAGCCATTCCCCTAAAATTTATTGGGCCAAAGGTATTGACCACAAATGGAGGCCTAGGTGGAGGCTGAGCCATGTTGTCTGGTGGAGGTGATCTTGGGGGTGACACAAGCTGATGAGGAGTGTGAGGTCTTTGGGGCTCAAGAATGTGGTTCACAAGATTGGTATTCTCTAGGTGCTGATTTTCTTGGAAATTTTTACTAGAATTGAAACACACAAGTCTAGCAGAAGGACCTTCACTAGTTGACATAAACAAGTTTATGAGAAAATTGCTTGAATTAGAATCACTGGAAGAAGAGTGATAATCCTCTATTAAATTTTGATCTCTCTCACCAATGGATATACCTTTGTTTGATGTCTATCCTTCAACAACCTTCCAAACTTTTCTTTCCTCTAAAACTATCTTTCCCAATTCTTGAAAAAAATTCTACTTGGGTCCCTCCTGAAGATAGATCTTCTTCCTTTCAGGTTTGCATATTTATATGACACACTTCACTTAATGTATGATAAGGTACTGATATTTATCAAAATATAACATCCAAGAGTCGCCACTAAGGACTTTCACCCTAGTTTGTGTAAATGCACTATGAAGATCTATCAAATGACTGTAAATATTAGCACTATGCAAAGCTTGAATGGATATGATTTTCTTTCACTCAATTTATCAACTATTGTGCAAAGTTTGAAACAACAAATTAGAGACACTTGAACATATCAAACTCAAAATTCTACTCTCATTTCTTAGTATAAATCTGATCGAAACGATGCTCAAAGATCAGTAGTTGCACATAAAATACATGAGAAGTATTACCAAGGATTTTGAAAAATTGAAATACTGAAAAATGTCCCCGAAAACGAACCATTCGGGTGTTGGTACCCATATTTAATCTCCTTCACAACTTGAGCTACATCATGGATTTTACAAGACACTCAGAGGCAGATAAATGGTTTATATGTCATTTTATAGCCAAGGAAGCAATTTATTTGACTTGTTAGCACTCGTGCTTTAAAGAAGTGGGTAGCACTGTAGACACCTAATATATGCTTACACTTAGCATTTCATCTAATTCAAGAAATTGATGACACTTCGTTAATCAGCCCTTCTTATCTCCATTATTAGATGCCCATGCACGACACCTCTTTCGGTCGCATTCCTCCTATAATCAACTTATTTGGCTAATATCTCTCTTATTAGCTAAACATTCCTCCTTTCGACCATTCATAACCTCCTAGTTCTCTCGAACCACTTCTATTGGCTTTGTAGGCTATCTATCGTCCACAACATGGTTGGTTACCTGCACCTCCCAACTCTCAATGAGTCTCTAATCACTTGCTAATCAAGTTTAACTAGCCTAAACCCTAGTTAACTAGCCTAAACCAAGCTTAACTAAGCCTAAAGCATGTTTATCCTAATCTAATCCTAAAGTTCTTTTTGAGATTTAGTCCCACATGCACCCAAATTCCAAATTCTTCCAAACCAAAAACTATAAATACAAGGCTAAGCCTACCCATTCAAAGACACAACTTTACATAAGCTAAAGCCAAAACAAGCCTAAGAAAGCTTAAGAGCTCATTTGCATTAGCCAAGCTAATAAGGCATTTGATCTTGGGTCATCCACCATTAAAATAGCTTCATCTTGCACCCATGTTAGGTTAGTAATGAAATAGCTAAACTTGGCCATGTAGCCATTTAGTGAGATTCATTCACCCTCATGGAGTAAACAACAAAACTGATTGCTTAAGTCTTTAGTAGGCATATTTTATTAAGCTTTCAAGAATAGAGGTTAATGCTATTTGTTAGATTTCTTGCTTATTTCAAGTTTTAAACACATGCAAATAGGATTCCTTGCTCATTTCTTATCATATGGTCCATTGAGGGTCTTTTGCACAAAGCTTTGGGGTCTTGCCCCATATCCATAGCTCTTTGCAAAATCTTTCATTGAACACAACACCTTGGAAGGATTTGATCTAATCCTCACTATTTTAGGTTGTTCCTATCAACCAAGGTAAGAGAACCTATATTGTAGCCTCTATTTTGTGAAGGAGGTGAAAATATCCTTGTACTATGCAAATTATATGGAGATGGCCTTGAGAAAACATGATCAATTTCCCATTATTCAAACTCAACAAAACTGTCACTACTAAATGATGGAAATGCTTTCAAGACAAAGTTAAGGCTACTAAAGACATGGTATGATCCTGATTTGCTTTGTGCATTTTTGTAAATGGATTGTATTCTTTTGTTGACACACAATACAATGCAGGGGTATTATAGGTAGGATGAGTTAATTTGAAATGAATTTTGGGGTGGGAGATATTCAAACAAGACTAACCAGAATTTTCCAACTTCTTTGAGGACCTTTACAAAACTTGAAAGACTCAAACAACAGAAATTCTTCAAAGAGGTTAAGGTGTTCCTTCAACCAGGATATGTGCATCAAATGGAAGCCCAGATCTACACTCTTCCACACAATCTATGATGATTTATCACAAAAGCTTGAGTTAAATGAATCAGCAAAGCATTTAGAAATTTCTATTCTATCAGACCTAAGGTACCCCCAAAGGTTTACAATCAAATCTATATCAAGGAAAGTAGCGTGAATTTAAATTTGTTTATCCCTTCATCAAATGAAATCTCTTCTGATTTTGGAATTGTGAATGCCACTAACCTAGAGAATATCTCCACTATCTAGAGTGACAACTCGTGAGAGTTAGATTTTGTTGCATTGATCATATTTTCTTCAAGGTCTCCTTAACAACTTCATTAGGAAGGATATCTCCATATCCTCCATAAACAATAGGCTACAAAAGGGTTCTCTTACCTTGGTTGAAAGGCACAACCTAAAATAGTGAGGATAGATCAAATCCTCTTGAGGGTGCTATCCATTTCTCCACATCTGAGTGACTAAGGGCTAGTTAGATCCCATCCTCGGCTACAAAATGACTCATCATGATCTATCTATCTCTGAGATTCCAGATAAACCTATGGTGCTGCTCAGACTTTGAAGGAGAATCATTTTGGGTACCAACACCCGAGTGGTGCCGTTTTCGGGGACATAGTGATTGCAGTTCATATTCAGACCCTGGTAAAACACTTCTTATATACTCCAAGTCTTGTGTGCAATTCTTTCAGTTTCTACACCTAGTGCAATCGGCTTTCATTAATGGATCTCAGGGTAAAGGAAAGTCAAAATATTTCCATTTCCAATTTCTAGTGTTGACAACATTTGACAAATCATATTTAGTGCATCTACACAACTAAGGTGGAAATCCTTAGTGGCAACTCCCTGTTGATTTGATTCTTGATGAATACCAGTGTCTTAAACTCTGTCAAGTGAGATTTGTTACTAACCTTTGCAAATTTGGAAGGAAGAAGGTCTTTCTTTGCTAGGGATCCTGCTAGGACATTATTTCCAGAGCTAGGAAAAGCAAAATCAGAAGGAAGAAAAGCCTGGAGAGTTATGGGAAATCAGCAAACAAGAAAGGGATCTCCATTGATGAAAGTGACTGGCCTATTATTGAAGACTGTAATTCAAGTGCTTCTGAATCAGGTAGCCTCTTTGTGGAATTAAATTCTCCAACTGGAGAGGGGCCTTCATTTGATTTTGAAAAGTTTGCTTCTCATTTTGCCCCTATCTTTTCAAAAGTTGATAGGGATTTCCAAGAAACTAGGCCTTTAGGGGATATCCAGTTTGAAAGTTATACCCATGTGTTTCAAATACCTTCTGCCCCTCATCAATTTTTCACCCCTCCAGGGTCACCTCCTCAAAACAACATGGCCTTTCCCCACCCACCTCCATTTGTTGTGAATACCTTTGGACCTATAAATTTTGTAGGGATGGCTGGTTATCCAAATGCAGTTCCTCAAGAGGTAAGGAACAGTGCCCAAAGTTCCAAGGAAACAACACTATAACTGGTGATCAACATCTAAATATTTTTATCAATATGATGGAAGACTTTGATATTGAGCATGAAGATGTGTATATAAAGTTATTTATCCATACTCCGGAAGAGGATGCAACGGATCGTATAAAGCTTTGCCGATAATTCTATTGATTCTTAGACAGAGATGAGCAATGCATTTAGATTGCAATATGGTGATAGAGAACCGACCCTAGGTTTCTCTTGACAAAATTCGAAAACATCAAAAAGAATCCTAATGAGTCAAGATGATTTTCAACACAAGGTTTAATAAGACCTTGAGGAGATTGCATGTTAGGATAAGGCCATGTGATGAATCATGTTTAATCAAATATTCAGATGCATTTGATAAAAAGGCTGCTTACTACTTGAGGGACAAAAACCCTGCTAATTTGAGGCAGGCCTTCACTATGGCCCTGCAAATTGAGAATAACATCAAGGCAATTGGAAAGCCTCCAAAGAGGGAGGGTGTAAAGCTAGTTAACCCAAAAAACCCCAAACAAGAAAGGTCAGTATATTTGGAAGAAGTTGTGAAGATTTTGGTAGGGGTTTTCAAAGAAATATCATACAAACTAGCCCGGGATAAGAAAAGAATAGGGCAGAGTTCACAGGGTCAACACAAGAAGCAAGGCCAAGATAGGTTCACAAATCACCAAAGATCTAATGATAGAGGCAAGGGACCTATTGGATTTGTAAATAGGCAGTCCCAAGGCAGGAAGATGCACTGCCAAAATCCCTACATTTCCAAACAAAAATCATACCCCTCTTCATGCCCAAGCTATCAAAAATCTCCTACCACCTAGCGAGTGTGTTAGCTTTCCTTCCAATGTCACCTTACTAAAGTCTATCCCTTATGATATTGCCCAAGTCTTGAGTCAAATCAAGATCTCGGTTCCTAATTGTTGAGTTGCTTAGGATCCCTTAGCACAAGAAGAAGGCATTGAGTATTTTGACTGAAAGAGGAGAAGATTGCCTAGGCAAAAACATAAACATTATGGAGACCCCACCACTCATTGAAGAACCAAACACCACCAAAGATCGTAAGAGTTAGATGAACCACCGGCATATATTTGGGGACATCCTTGGTGGACTCTCAACTAAATTTGGATCCATTCTTCACCACTCTAATCATTAAAGATAGATTGCTACACAACTACATGTTTGACTCAGGGGCATCATGCAATGTTATGCCCCTTGAATTCATGAATGAGCTGGACATCAAGGTAATAGAAGCATATGGGAAGTGTACTGATATGGATTCCAGAGAGGTGCCGGTGGTGGAATGTGTGAAGGGTCTGGTGGTACAACTTGCAGCCTATCCAGGTAGGGATTTGAAGCTTGATGTAGTTATTATTGACTGCCCAGCCAAGTGGGGCATGCTATTGTCTAGAAAATGGGCTGCAATTATTGGTGGGAGTGTCCAAATGGACATGTCCTATGCTACCATCCCAATTGAGGGCAGCCTTGTCAATTTGTATAGGGAAAATAAGATGTTGCACCTGTTAGGAAATAAGAGATAAAATATGTGGAATAATCCCTTGCGAGAGATCGCAATCAAGACAAACTAATATGCGAAAAATATTACAAATCTCAAATGCAAGTGCGAATAAATAACACAACATGAGAGACAAGTATTTAACGTGGTTCACCCAATTTGGGCTACGTCCACCAAGAATCACTTGCTCAAATTTTATTACAAGCCTCCACTCTCTCAATACAATACCCGGATCCGTTTAGAGCTATGCTCAACAAACTCTCTGAAATTCACACCTAAATTCAAAGCACATCATCGCAATGCATTTACTTGTACATCTATCATATGCATAAGACCATATAAATAGACAAATGCTTAAGCACTTTTATAAAACCGTGGGTATCAAACAATGGGCAAAAACAAAACCATCTCATAAACCTATGGGTAGCCGAAGAGGCGGTTTTACAAAACAATGGGTACCGAAAACCATGGGCCCAAAAACAGCCCATAACGGTTACCCATTACCCATGGGTTAATAAACCACCCATGAAAATTTTCTTCGGGGCTTCACTCCCAAATCCCCTTCGATCGGGGCTTCACCCCCGAACCCCCGACCCGCTCACCAAATGAGCAGGGACCACCGTAAAAAACTCCGAGTGTAACACATAGAGGTGTACCACACTCTAACATGAAAATAGGCACCACAAACATAACAATGTTATGCCCTTGAAGTCATGAAGAGCTGGACATCAAGGTAATAGAAGCATATGGGAAGTGTACTTGATATTGATTCCAAAGAGGTGCCGGTGGTGGAATGTGTGAAGGGTCCGTGGTACAACTTGCTGACCTATCTAGGCAGGGATTTGAAGCTTGATGTAGTTATTATTGACCGCCCAGACCAAGTGGGGCATGCTATTGTCTAGAAAATGGGCTGTAAGTATTGGTGGGAGTGTCCAAATGGACATGTCCTATGCTACCATCCCAATTGAGGGTAGCCTTGTCAATTTGTATAGGGAAAAGAAGATGTTGCACCTTATTGAGGATCCTAACAATGCATCCTATGAGGTATTGCACGCAAGTGTTAATGCAGATAACTTTATAGGATTTGCTGATGGAAAGGAGCACAAGATTGAAGAATTCAAATGTCTTGAATAGACAGGATCTCCTTGGACTATGTTGTTTGATGGAGCTTGCTCTAAGTTTGGGAATGGTGTTAGTGTTGTTCTGCTTTCTCTAGGTCAAAAAAAAATTGTTTTTTCCTTCAAACTCAATTTTGAGTGCACTAACAACATTGTTGAGTATGAGGCACTGTTGTTGGGTTTAATAATTTCTTGGAAATATGGTGTCAAGGACATCATTGTCAAAGGAGAATCAGAATTAATAGTAAAATAATTTAGAAAATTGTATGCCACAAAGAATCAGCGAATGAAACAATGACAAGCATGCATTTTGGGATTTCATTGAGATGTTTGATTCATTCAACATTGTGCATCATGATAGGAAGTTCAATGACTTGCGTAAAAACTTGCAGTGTTGGGGTCTCGTTTTGACAATTGTGCAGTGTCCCCATATTGTGAATATGATGTGGAAGTGTTGACAAGACCCTCTGTCCCTGACAACATTAAACACTGGTAGGTATTTGATGATGATGCTCAGATCAGAAGATTTCTGCAGAACAAGGGAGAATTTGCTGATCAAAGTATTGATTGGGAGCCAATGGTATGTGCCACAGAGGGGAAGGAAACCTTGTTTGGCAAGGGCATCATCCAGCTAAAGACTAATACCATTCCTAGAGGGTTGGTTTCTCTTGAGTCCAATTTTGATAATGTTGATCACATTATTAACAGATGCATGGAAGCCTCAAGGGATATTAAGGAACATGACCTTGGCACAAAGGAGCAGCCAAGGAGAATTTTGTTAGGCAGCATCTCAAAGCAAGGAGTAGTCATACATCCAATTGTTGAAAAAGTATCAAGATTGCATGGCACTGGACCTATTCTGAACTAAAAGCATAAAAAGAGGACTGTTTCAACATGAGATTCCCTTGGAATCTAATGCAAAGCCATTCATGTAGAAATAGAGGCCCATCAATCCACTCTTATCCCTCAAAATGCAAGAAGAACTGAAGAAGCTAAGAGATGGAGGGATTATTCAGCCCACAAAATATTCTTCTTGGGTTGCAAACCTAGTACCAGTCAAGAAAGAAGAATGGTGACATTAGGCTGTGTGTGGATTTTAGGAATCTAAATAGAGCACCTATAATGACTGGTTCTAAATTACTCTCCACCCTAGATGGTTTCTCCGGTTATAACCAAGTTGTGGTGAAGGAATCGAGAGGGATTAAAACAGCCTTTACCACCCCTCGGGGAACATATGTGTATGTCGGGATTCCCTTTGACTAATGAATGCGGAGCAACTTTCCAAAAAGAAATGGATGTTGCTTTTTTTAGTTACATCAATGATTTTATTGATGTCTACCAAGATGATGTAATTGTATTCTCTAGAAAGAGAAGTGATCACCGTTGCACTTGGAGAAGATGTAGGGAATATGGCATCTCACTCAATCCAAAGAAGTGTCATTTTTGAGTGTAGAAGGAAAAATTGCTTGGGCACATTATGTCACAAGAAGGGGTGATGATTGATCCATAAAGGGTAGAGGCCATCAAAGCAAAGTACCAATTCCAAGGACCAAGAAAGGGATTCGAGTCTTTCTTTAGGGCGGTAAACTTCATTAGGAGATTCATATCAAACTTTCTTTGAGTTGACCATGCCAATCACTTCCATGTTAAAGAAGTACCAGGTCATCAAGTAGGAGAAGCTTGCCATCCAAGCTTTCAATGGGATTAAAGAGGCACTAAAGCATGCACTGTTCTAGCAGAGCTCTAAATTATAAGAATCTCTTTCAATTGTTCTCTTTGCTTCGAGAGAACACTATTGCTTTTGTCCTGCTATAGAAGGATGGTGAAGGGGCTAAGAAGGCAATTGCCTTTTTTAGTAAAGCATTGTAAGGGGATGAGCTGAAGTACACTATTATAGAGAAATAAGCATTTGCCTTTATAAAAGCAATAAAGGTTTTCAGGCCTTGTATTCTAAGTTCTAAAATTGTTGCTTATGTTCCCCACACCATGGTCAAGGACATCTTATCAGAGATGAAAGTCTCAAGCAAGAGGTGTAGGTGGGTGAACAAGTTGCAGAATATGACATGGATATCCAAACCACGAAGCTAGTGAGAGGTTTGGGCTTGGCTAATCTTATAGCCGAGAGAAACTTGCAAACTATTGAGGTAAATGAGGTAGAAGAAGGTAGAGTAGATGTTTTTCAAACATTGATGAATTCCCGAGTGGTACAAAGATGTAATTTTTATCTCATACATCTGAATTCTTTGTGAGTATTTAAGTAAGAACCAAAAAGAGCCCTTAAGTTGGCTTCCCATAAATATGTCATTACCGATTATGGACCAGCTTGGAAAATTCTAGAGGGAGTCCTCTTAAGGTGCATTATCAAGAAGAAGCCCCAGATAATTGTTGATCTCCATGGAGGAGTTTGTGGGGGAATTTTTGCTACAAGAGTCACAAAGACACAAGATCTTGAGGGCTGGTTATTAGTGACCAACTCTCTTCAAGGATACAACCTTGTTGGTTAGGAGATGTGAGAGTTGCCACTGCTTCTCTAGAAGACTGAAAGCTTCAGGCTCCCTTCCTTTACAACTTGTATCAATTGAAGTTGCATTCAAGCAATGGGGAATGGATTTCATTGGTGAGATTTCATACCCTTCAAGTGATATCCATAAGTGGATTCTTATAGCCATTGATTACTTTACTAAATGGGTGGAGGAAATCCCCACCAAGAAGGAAACACACCAAGTTTTCATAGAATTTGTGTTAAACATCATCATCTATAGGTTTGGGGTGTCACCAGATCAGATTGTAGCTGATAATGCCATGAGCTTCAGAGCTAAACCTTTAGTGGCAATGTGTAAATAATATGGGATCAACTTGACATATGCATCTAATTACAACCCTCAAAAATAGACAAGCTAAGTCCAAGAATAAAAAAACCGCCAAGATTATCAAGAACCTTCGAGCTGAACAAGAGAAAATGGAGTGAACACTTTAAGTTTGTTGTCTGGGCTGATAGAATCATTGTTAAAAGAGCCACTGGAAAGAGTCCATTTGAGTTGGTGTATGGGACCCAGGCCCTGCTGCCCCTGCATATGTAATTATCCTCATATCATTTCATGCAACAACTGGGAGATCAAGAGGTAATTCCATATGATGCCCATGTTAACCAAATTGTTGAACTTGATGAAGAAAGGAGGGCATCCCACCAAAGGCATGTAAAGTTCAGGGGAGAAGTTGAAGAAGTTATTTGACAAAAAGGTCACTCCCAGAGATTTCAATGTTGGATATCTTGTGTTCTATGGGATAGCAGGAATGAGGATGAGGGAAAGCATGGCAAATTTGACTCACTATGGATGGGCCCTTACTCCATTGATATCAAGATTGGTGAACATACCTTCTTCTTGAAGGATTTGGATGGTGAATTGCTTGAGCTACCTGTTAATGGCAGGCATTTGAAGCATTTCTCATATTGATCCCCCAGGATCAAGGTAAAAATCTTTTGTACAATGTATAGTTTTTTGTTTGTTTCCTGTCTTTTGTGTTTTTGCTCGCTTTGGTACTTGGTGACCTGTTTTTGCTAGTTTCTCTATTCGTTTTTGGAAGATGGCTTTGTTTCTCTACTCTGCAAGTTGACTCCTTTTCCTAATGGATATTTTTGGCACTTGGTCTACCGTTGTTCTTGTGGCACTCATAGGGAGTGCCCATACATTATTCGTAGCCGATGTTCATACTCAAAATAGTCTCACCCCATTTTGCCTTTGAAATATGTCCTTTTATGGCTTCTATCATATTTTATCCCCCTGTATTGTGCTCTGAGAAGTCTCTACTTTCCTTTTGTTGCCATAATTAGTCTTTCCTTGAGCCGATGATCACGTATGGGTCCATATTTTCCTCCTTGTATCTTCATTCCTCCGATGGCGGTCTTTACTTGTGGTCTTGTCTTCCTAAGCGTGGAAGTGTCTCGCTAGCTCGCCTGGGGCGTGAGGAGCCTAGCAAATCAAATTTGCAGCGTGAAGAGCTTGGCGAGAGAGGCTAATCCAGATAACCTCGCCACGTACATGTCACACATTTCCGATGCTGAGAGTGTTACGAGAAACCCTTCCACTGGGTCACCTTTGAGAACCCAAGAGGACACCACCGGCATCTATTTTGCCTTGCTCAATGAATTACTGAATATCGGCAACGTATTATTTGACGAATTGGTGCGTCAAGGATTGTTCAACTATTTCTGGTTCGACGTGTGTTGTTAAGCACACCAAATCCACAAAGAATTGGAGCACAGCTATGATGCAGATGATGAACACGAAGTAGAATGCCCACAAGAGCGTCTGTGTCTCACTACACAAGCTTATAGAGCCCATCTTCATGACAGGTTCCTTCAGTAAGGATTTGTAACCATTTTTGAACAATCAATAAATAAAATACAATTTTGAGTTTTTGGAAATGTCTCGCACTCGCATTTTGTTGTCGATTCCCAAATAAAAGGGCCAAATTTCGCCACATGGAAAACCAAGATGCAAACGATTCTTCAGTTTGAAGATCTTTGGGGGATCGTTTCTGGCACAAATGCCCTCCCACAGACGTTGATCTATTGGCTAAGTATGAAAAGGCCGATGCAAAAGCATTAATGCTTATCACTCTGAGCCTTTCTGATGAGGTTCAACCTCACATTCGGGAAGCAACCACTTCCTCTATGGCATGGGCCATGTTGTGTACTATCTATGAAGCCAAGAATCTGATGACGATGTTACATCTTCAGACAAAGCTTCACACAATGAGTATGCATGATGGCAAATCAGTAAGCCTTCTTGTGGCGTGTGGCCGAGTTACACGCAGAACTTTCTACTCTCAAAGGAACCAATGGGATGAAAAGTTGCTAGTCCCGCTCACCTTGTGAGCTCTTCCTTCCCGATTTTGGACACTGATCACCATGTTGACCATCACTCAACAGGAGGTGAGTTTTGTCAAACTGGTGAATTATCTCCAGCAGGAAGAAGCCATTCAGAATGTTCAAGAAGCCTTCGAAGACAAGGCTCTCATCATGAGGCAAAAGCATAAGAACAAGCCTTAGAAAGGGCAGTCAGCCCCCCAAAATCAGAAGCAACATCCACAGCAGCAACCTTCTCAGCGGCCACCACAACAGCCACCCCAAAAGTAGTAGAACAACAAGGTGGATCGATGGTGCCACATTTGCTCCACGAATACGCACACAACTGTGAACTGTTATTACAATGGTCGCAAGCATGGAAACTCTGGTGAAGAGAGCACTTCTAGCCAAGGATATTCCAAGAAATCCCAATGGCGTGCTCGTAATCAGAGGTAGAAGGGTCATATTGCTGCTCAACAAGATGCCTCCTCCGATGAAGAGGTTCCAGATGCAACTCATCCAAACATTGTCCTAGTCTCACAAACTTTGTAGCCATCAGAAAGTGTCTAGTTGATTGATTCGGTGCCAAAAAACACATGACTGCAATAAGAAGTTGTTCCATACCCTGAGTGACCGACCCACTAGAGATCGATCACCATCGCAGATAATCAAGAGTATATTGCAGTGGGGATTGGTGATGTCATCATTCCTCTTGGGACACGAAGATGTACACTCACGAAGGTACTATATGTTTATAGGTTTGACCTCAAATCTCTTGTCTAGTGAGTCAACTTCTTAATCATCGAATGCGGGTTGAATTCTTTGTTCAAAAAGGGGTCAAGTCCTGCATCATTTCCCAGGGAGACTTAGTTATTGCTTGAGCATTTATGAAGGGCCGTCTATTTGCACTGGATGTGGTCACTTCATCTAACATTGCTCTCTCTGCTTCAATGGCGGAGTCCACTGCACTATGGAACTTTCGATATGGTCATCTTTCTGACTGGGGCTCTGCATCAGCTTAGTGCCAAGGAAATGGTAAGAGGGCTTCCTCCACTCTCCCATTCCTTACCTGTTTGCTCGGGATGTCTTGTGGGAAAACAACACAGAGGTCCATTCAAACAGAGCTCTTATCATTCTACGGAGCATCTTCAGGTTGTACACACCGATCTATGCGGACCCCTGCTAGCTAGCTTCCAAGGTTTTGAATACTTCCAACTCATCATTGATGATTACTCACGGAAAATGTGGGTATATTTTCTCCGGAAGAAGAGTGAGGCATTTGCCAATTTCCAAACCTTTTACCAAAGAAGCCACCAGAGTGAGTCTGGGAAGCCTCTTCTCCTCCATTCGAGATCGAGGGGGAATTTGTATCGAAGAAGTTCTTAGCGTACCTGAAGTAGCATGACATTTAGCAACATCTAATTACACCCTACACGCCCCAACAGAATGGGATTTCTAAGTGACACAACAGACTATCATGGAGATGGCTCATTGTATGCTCTCGACCACCAAGTTGGAGGATCAGTTTTGGGTAGAAACAGTCCAAACAACAGTGTATCTACTCAATCGGGCACCCATGAAGATCTTATAGAACAAGACACCGGAAGAGGTATGGACTGGTCATAAACCTTCTATCTATCATTTGAGAGTTTTTGGTTATACTGCATATATGCATGTTCCAGATGAGAAAAGGAAGAAGATCGATCCAAAGACACTGCCATGTCTTTTCTTGGGGTATAGTACTACCTCAAAGGCATATCATCTCATGGATCCTGAGATGAAGAAAATCTACGAGATTCGAGATGTGGTGTGTGATGAGTCATCCTTTGACTCCCTGCCACACAATGGAGATCCAGTACCGACCTCATCACATAGATTGCTCACACATCCAGATGATGGGCAAGATGATTCTTCTTAGAGAGAAGAAGAGCTGAGTGGAGACTTATTCGTTGATCTAGGCACACTGGAAAACACATCTTCACATCAGCAGCAACAACACCAATGTCCGAAATGGGTCCAAAATACTATTGGGGATGCACACCTGAACTCACTTCCAGGTACTTCTACGAGAGTCAGAACACGAAGTCAAGCCAGACATGAGGTAAATTTTACACTCATGAGTTCAGTTGTTGATAGCACCGAACCTAACACTGTTTGTGAGGCATTAGACCAACCACAAGTGGAAACAGGCTATGAATGTTGAATATGATTCCCTACTTCAAAATCGATGTGGGAACTTGTCGATCTACCTCCAGGTAAGAAATCCATTGGCTGTAAATGGATTTTCAAAACAAAATATAAGGCAGATGGTTCAATCGACAAACACAAAGCACGACTTGTTACAAAGGGTTATGCTCAGCAAGAAGGAATTGACTATGACGAGACCTTTGCACCCACTATAAAGATCAAAACCATCAAAGTTGTCTGTGCACTGGCAACACAAAATGGATGGAAACTTTAGCAGATGGATGTCAAGAGTGCTTTTCTGAACGGTGATCTCAAAGAAGAAGTATACATGGCCCAACCTAAGGGTTTGTAGATGAGCATCAACCACACAAGGTATGTCAGTCTGATAAAGTCACTTTATGGACTCAAACAAGCACCTAGGGCATGGTATATAAAAATTGATGATCACCTATTACAGCATGGATTCACTCGTAGCCCCTCAAATACAAATTTGTATATCAAGAAGGTAGGAACAGAGATTGTTATTCTGGTTTTGTACGTAGATGATCTTGTGATCACAGGAAGTTCTAAAATCTTGTGGATGATGTAAAGAATGATCTGAAGAAATCCTTCAACATGACCGATTTGGGGCTACTTCACTATTGTCTTGGCTTAGAGATATGGTAGAAGAAGAATCATATCTTCGTCTCCCGTGATGAAATATGCCAAGAATCTCCTGAGAAGTATGGAATGTCGATTAACCAATGTCCACACCTATGGAGAAAGGTTTGCAATTATCTAGATTCTAGGATTCACCGCAGTAGATGGCACTCACTACAGTGCAACTTGTGGGGAGTCTCATTTACTTGACTTATACCAAGCCGATCTTTGCTTTGCAGCAGTGAGCTATCTCACCGCATTTATGTAGAGCCGAATAAATGTCATTGGATAGCAAAGAAAGCATGTGTTGAGATACGTCTAAGGTACAGTTGAATTTGGTCTAGAGTATCAGAAGAACACTCAGTTCTTCTTACAGGGATATACAAACTCGACTATGCAGGATCCGTTGATGATAGGAAATCCACTTCAAGGTATGTTTTTCATCTCGGATCTGGACCTATCTCATGGATTAGCAAGAAGCAAATTGTTGTTGCTCTCTCATCCACTGAGGCTGAATACCACACCACACGAGGAGTTGTGTGTGAAGCGATTTGGTTACGTCACATTCTTGCAGATATAGGGATTCCTGAAGAGAAACCTCCCATCATTCACTGCGACAATCAAGGTGTGTTGAAGCTTGTGAAGAATCCTATTTTTCATGAACAAACAAAGCATATTGAGGTCGAATGTCACTACATTCGTGAACAGGTCTTGAACCACCAAATTCAGCTCCAATACTGCCCTACTAATTTTCAGGTTGTAGATATTCTCACCAATCCTCTTAGCAAGGTGAAGTTTGATTTGTTTAGGGGTATATATGTAGAAACAATGTATTAAGAGGGGAATGTTAGCATTAGTTTAGTTTAATACATTGTTTGTTGATGGACAGTTATAATTGTCCTCCTTCCTCCCGCAGCCTTTATATTTGGGGCTCTGCTCTTTTGTTTAACACATTGAATACATTAAATAATTCTTTTTCTCCTGCTATCATATTTGAGCCTTGTAACATTTCTAAATTTTTTGTCCTTAGAGAAAATTTCATCTCCGGGCTCAAACGGTCATTTTTTTGCATTTTATGGTTTGACGGGCGTTTCTCTGGTCAAATTTGCATCCTTGCACCGACAGGGAATGTGGCCTCTTTTGGTTGGACACGGCTTAGCTAGATACTTCAAAAATTCTATGAATCACCTCAACTTAAAGATTTGTCCATGTGGAGGCACGGTGCTCATTTGAAGATTTACTTTTTGGTTTGGCCTTGGAGTTGCGCCGAGAGGACACATGGAGGTTTCCGTTGCTTTTCCCGGACTTAGAAAAAAAATTATGTAACTGCTGCAGTTTGGCGAGAATAGTGACATGTGGCAAGCTCGCGCTCATTCAAGGTCTTCGCTTTGGGCACCATTTTGAAATTGTGCCATGGACGAGACACGTGGAGGCCTCCGCTCACTTTGCATTTTGCTTGGAATTTTCAATGGCCAAAGGAGATTGCCTCGAGCATGACACATGGCACCTTCCGCTGAGTTTCAAGCCTTGACAAATTTTTCCAGGCCAAGACACGTGGCGAGCCCGCACTCATTCAAGGTGTCAAATTTTTAGGACCATCTCAAGGTGCGCCATGCTGACACGTGGCGGTTTGAAAATTCAATGGGGTTGGGAAGTGGACCGTCGAGGTAACTTGGAATTTTTGCCTCTTGTCCTCAAATGGATTAAAATCTCAAAATGGCCCATGAAGGCCAACAAAGGATCAGTCAAAGTTTGTTTCAAGTCAAAGGGGGGGAGGCGGACCATTGGGGCAATTTGGATTTTTTGCCCCTTGATATGCAAATGACTAAAAACATCAAAATGGCCCACAAGCCCGATAAAGGAAAGGTCAAAGCTTGCTCCGATCAACGGCGGAGGTGCGGACTCTCGGGGAAATTTGGAAAATTTTCCTTTTGAGAGAAAAGATTTAAAAGTAAAAAGGAAGTGTGGTTCCACTGGAACCACATTGGGACACGTGTTGGGCCCATTTTTCAAGGGCAGAGTGGGGAAAACTTGGAAATTTTTCCCTTTTCCAAAAAGGAGGTGAAATGGTAGAATTTGGCCGCGGTTCCGCTTAGGGCCCACCTTAGGACATGTGTTAGGCTCATTTCCCAAGGGCGGAGGTGCGGAGCAAAATGGAAATTTTTTCCATTTTTCCAAAAGGTTGTAAAAAGTCAAAGGAAGCCCCCGGGCTGTTTTAAAGTTGAATCTTCCACGTGGATGGCCCAAATTCAAAGTAAAGATCAATGACAACTATGAGTCTAAATCTAATTTTCCCCATTTTTACTGAAACATGCCTGGAAGTGCGAGTCTTCATGATTTCTTGGTATTTCCTACACGCCAAACAGAGAGGGGAGTTAATTTTGATATCTAATTTTGGTGGGAGAGATCTGGAGACATCTTTCACCATTAAAATGGTCTGACTATCGAGCTCGATCTAATTTTCTATTTTTCTTCTCCCGAGCACGCAAGGAACCATATTTGACAGATTAGGGGTGGAAGTGGTTGGCGAGTTGAAGGAGGAGTGTTCTACCAAATGAAGGAGTTGAATGCTAATATTTTCGAAGAGATCTTCCCCATGAGCACCTAACAACTTTTATAGATCTGATTCTGGGAATCACGATCAAGATCATGACGAGCACTGGTGCATTAAATGTTTTTATCTTTTGGGGAAGAAGGGACTCATTGTAAATGTTATAAATGGCACAAATTTTTCGTGCAAATGGTGGAGATTAGAGTGTTAGAGGTCGAAGAAAATTCCCAAGAGGAAAATTTGACAAAGCATGTCTTTTGAGAAGCCGTCTAAGAAGCCTGTATATATCTTTTGTATTAAGTGTTGGTACCTGCATTTAATCTCCTTCACAACTTGAGCCGCATCATGGATTTTACAAGACACTCGAGGCGGATAAATGGTTTATATGTCGCTTTTATAGATTATGTGAAAAAGTGCTAATTTGGGCCTCCATTGAAGTACATATCCTAGTTAAAGGAACATTTTAGCTCTTCTCCAAGTATTTTGTTGTCTAGACTTTCCATTTTGTAAGAGTTCTTAGAGATTTGGCAAATAAAGTTCATTCTCGCCTCACCTCCCACCAAAATTTATTTTAAAATAACTAATCCTACCCATACTACCCTTTTTTGTCATGTGTGTCTACAAATGTATAAATTTTACTACCAAAACATGCGAAACAATCGAGATTCGAAATGTCTTTAGTAGCCTGAACCTTGCCTAGAGAATATTTCCACTATCTAGAGTGACAATTCGTGAGAGTTAGATTTTGTTGCATTGATCATATTTTCTTTGAGGTATCCTTAACAACTTCATTAGGAAGGATATCTCCATCTCCTCCATAAACAACAAGCTACAAAAGGGTTCTCTTACCTTGGTTGAAAGGCACAACCTAAAATAGTGAGGATAGATCAAATCCTCTTGAGGGTTCTATCCATTTCTCCACATCTGATTGACTAAGGGCCAGTTAGATCCCATCCTCGGCTACAAAATGACTCATCATGATCTATCCGTCTATGAGCTTCCCGATAAACTTGTGATCTTTGCTCATACTTTGAAGGAGAATCAATTTGGGTACCAACACTCCCAAAACCCCCAAATGCATTCACTCACTTGGTGGTGATTTCCTTACCTCTTAAGTGGGAAACCATGGTGCAGGTGGCTCTTTTGATGTGTTGATTACTTGATATCCTCCTTTGAAAGAACCATTTTCATGTAGTGTTGCTCCTCCAAAAGGTGATCTAGCTACCACATTTTCCGTGTGTCGTTGTATATGCTTGAATATCCCATTTTCCTCAATGGTTTGATATGTCATTTTAATACTACTATTGTATACTCATGTTTAGCCGACATGTTGACTACATTTTTATTCATTATTTTTGGCATGGCTATGAGGTCATGAATTCCACTTGGCACCCTTTTATTATAACCATCAATATTATATATGTACATAAATACATACATATACATATATATTCTATGTTTTGTATTCATGATTTTTTTGGCATGGTTATCGGGATGTGAAATCCAATCACGACCCTTTTATTGTAACAATTTGTGTGTTTCTATATGTATATGAATGAATGAATGATTTATTTAAATTAAAAAACTTATTTTCAAGCATATAACGAAGAGCATTTATCATATTACTTGTTGTATTCATTTGAGAGAATATGGGCCAGAGTTTCGTGTTTTTACTTATTAGTTTTCTCGCCTAATTATTAGGTTTTGAATACCAACATGTTATCCTTTGATTGTAACAATTTGTTGCCCGTGTGCGCACGCACACACACGATTTTCGTAACTAAACAATCTTGTTTTGAAGTACATAAAAAAGCATATGTCATCTAAATTGTATTCATTCGATAAAATAAGGGTTGAGATTACTACACACTACAATGCTTGGTGCACTTTGCATTAGACTTGGTGTTATTCACCAAATTGTTCAAAATATTAATTACTTGATAATAATAGAAAGATAACACATATATGCCACTATTAACTCCCTCTGTTTTTGTATTCTTGGAAGGTGTTGCAAGTATATTATGTATTCAAGAAGAGTAGTGTCTCAACTACATAATATGTTGACCTTTTTCCTTTTTTTTGGGTTTGGGTTTGGGGATCGTTGTGGGAAGTTTCAATTATTATTATTATTTGCTCACACCTATAAACTATTCGAAGTGCATTCTTTTCTACAATTGAAATTAGTTTGCTGATTTTTCTTTTGTTTTCACAACTACAATTTCCATTGTCGACCACTCAATTTTTGTGTAAAGGAATTTTGACGAGGTAATTATAGAATATTTACTTTGAAAAGACGTACACAAGAAAAGCAAATGTATGTTGTTTTTCATAAATTAGCCGTCTTTCATAAATAATTCTGACTTTTTTTTTATGAATATGACTATAATTGACTATAATTGACAGTGATACGACTATAACTGATCTTCAAACCTCCTCTGAAACGGTCTGCTTGTCTCTCTCACTTACAGAATGCGTTTCACGAAAACAAAAATCTGCTGCGAATTTAAACCTTAAATACAAAGTTCGGAATACACTATTCTCGATTGAATTAACAACTCAGCTACCCCTTTCCAGATCCAATAACTTTTCTTTGAATACTCGAGTAGAATCTTTTTGTATACAAAGGGTATCCACCACGAATGGCAATCATATTTTTCTCGCATCCAAATTGTAAGTGGGCGAGGAAACATTCGCCTGAGTGAAATGTCGGATTTATCTACTTCAAAATATTGCAACACGTCTCCTCTTCTTAGATACCACACGTATGTCCGGCGCCAAAGATATTTTCCTTCTTCTACTCATTTGTACTCTGTCGGCAGTGGCACCACTCATTTGTACTCTGTTTCAATAAAGTAATACAACGTCTTCCAATCACGTAACGGAATCTACACTTCCATCGTTTTAGTTTCTTCTTTTAATGGAAACACAGGTATAAAACCCACTCCTCTTGTGACATCTGGAAGGCCTGCTACCAAGCCATTCCCTTCCAATGGCTTGTGTGAAAAATCAGTTTGTTTTTATGAAAAATCCGCAAATCCTGTCATATATCACCATGCTGCTGGTGATGAGATGAGTCCGGCGTGTCAGAGAATATATGTCAAAGCTCCTTCATGAATCATACTGATTATACAATCTCATCTTGCAAAATAATTGCAACCTAAAATGCTCTATTTACCAGCTTCATATTGCAACACGTGTGTGTATTGCCCACGGCGTTGTCGTTCCCACGATCCTGCCGCAAGATATTTTCATGACATAACTTAGACAGCTGTCAGCACGAGCCTTTTGCGATAGTGTTATTCGTGCTAAAGATGATGTCATTACCCAATGAACTCAACTGTGAGAGTGTCTCGCTACTGTATAAAGCTGGTCATAAAACTCACTCTTCTAACACTGCACACTGCTCTTCTCATCATGGACACTAGGAGCGAGGTGAAAAAGAAGAAATTCAAAACTCCTTGTGATGATGGTGAGCAAGTGGAAAAGCGAGTGAGTGAGAAGAAGCGAGTGAGGGAGAGACGAGACATCCAGTTTACAGAGGTGTGAGGAGGAGACCGAGTTACGGAAAATGGGTGTCCGAAATTCGGCAGCCCAAAAAGAATTCCCGAATATGGCTCGGGAGCTACCAGAGCGCTGAGATGGCAGCACGAGCGCATGACGTGGCGGCGCTCGCCCTTAGAGGAGCACGTGCATATTTGAATTTCCCCGACTCAGTATCCTCATTGCCACTCCCACGCTCTTCTTCTCCCGAAGACATTCAGGCCGCCGCACTCGCAGCCGCCGTATCATTACCGTCGCCCTCACCACAGCCAACTCTAAATGATCACAATCCGTGTTATGTGGACGTGGACGTGGACGTGGGCGTTGACGTGGACATGACGGGTGACGTGGACGCTCACAATATGCTGTCGAACATGGCGGAGGGAATGCTCCTCACTCCTCCCCGCCTCTATCAACTTTCTCCAGACTACGACTACGACTACAATTCTTCTCTGTGGGATAGATTTTAGGGTTGTGCAACACAGGCCGAATTGTTGCTTATGCATACATCAGCGTGGCCTTGCTGATGTAGGCACTCCTAAGATCGTTCGTACGAATTGCAAATGCAACTGTTAATACCACTAGCATACACCAAAGTCCACTGTTAGACTCGTATGAATACCACTCTATGTATATGCCACCTTTGTGTTTTTTGTCTATTTATTAGGAAATAGTTGTCATATGAGTTTATTAGGAAATAGTTGTAGGACTTGTCATATCGATGAAGATGAACCCTGTTATGGGGATAATTTTTTTAGCTACACAAAACCTATGTACAAAGTTCTATTTAGTATGTAGACTCGGACATAACTGATATGACATGATGAAAGGATTGGTTCTCTAAAATTACTTCATCTCCCACAAAAATCTTAGTTTCATTTGGCGATGACACTTCCTACAAGGTTTAACATATTGGAGATATATGGTTTTCTCTTGGCAATCAACACTGCATAATCACCAATGTCATGTATGTATTGAGACTATCAAAAATCTTCTAGATCAATTTGTGCACAATAATAAATGGTCATAATTTCCTTTTGTCAAATGTACAACTCCTAAGAGGAAGCCCGAAGAGGAGATAACTATGCTACATGAGAAACATAATCAAAGATTTATTTAGAGTTTTAAGACTTGTATTCTATTGTGAATTATAGTTTTTCCCAAGATACAAATAACATTGGCCAACAATGAAAGTGGGATAGTGCAAATTACAAATCCAAACTCATTATTAGGTTTGGAGTAAAATATGAGATACAACCTCACATAAGAGATGCCAACACCACCAAAGATTTGTGGGACAAACTTGGTACTTTCTCTGGGGTGAATAATCATAATACCATTCTCCATTTGTAAAGCCAAATCCATGGTTTGAAGTTGAAATCCTTATAATTTGTAGAAGTACTTTTATGGAGAATTTCATCATCAAGGGTCTCATTATTAGCACTTGGAGAAGAAGTGTCAATGACTCTCTTGTTAGCTTAAATTTTTATAGTACATTGTTTTTAGGTTGTTAACCGACTTGTAGTCGGTTTCATGCCTTCGTGGCATCATTCCAACTGCCAGACAATTCCATCAAACTGTTTGTGTGCTTGTATATATTTGGCTTTTGCCGTGCTTGAAATCAATCAATAAAGAAATATGTTTCTCTTCTCTCTATACTGAACATTGGTATCATAGCTTCGAGACTTTCCTTAGCGTGGAAACTTGCTTGGAGACCTGCGTTACAAACTAGAGAAGCGTGACAAGGAGGAGGCCTGTGGTGCAGACTTGCATTTTGGTGTTTGGCGTGAATATTCCAACCTGCGCAGCCATGAAGTGAACAGGCATCGACCTGTTAAAGACCAAGTAAAGGAATTGAAACGTGGCTGGAGTATTTGGCAGCAATGTGTGCATAGAAACCTGTGTAACCCGCTTGCTGGTTTGACGTTGGAGCAAGTGAAAAGGAGCAGCGACCTGAAGAAGCATTGATTTCTGAAATATCAGCCAAGCATATGCATTGAATCTCCCCCTGGAGACCTGGTCGTGCAAGTGTGACAGCGTGAAGCATTTCCTGGGTGGAAACATTCTGTAGATACGTTGCTCTTTGGCGATCTGTTTGGAGCTCTGAAGGACCTGTGGTGTGGCATTAATAATTTCTTTTTATTTGGCAAAGACCAACATCATACTTGTTTTGGCGTTTAAGAGCTCCTCTTCCCTCGGCGTGGTAAACCTGCATTGCAATCACAAAAGGGACCTGCAACGTCGGCATATGAAGTAAGCCTGTTCCCCTCTCTTTCTCTTCCGTTCAATGTCTAAAACCCTGTTGTAAAATACACAAAGTATATGAGCAGCAGTAGAAACTAGAGACAAAGGAAGGTCAAATAGAGATAAGGTTGTTGGAAAGGAGTGCCTTCACAAGCCTATTGAGTTCATGCGCGTGCCACATCGCAAGACACATAAGTCAAGTCAGCTCCGAAGATATTGCTCTCTCGATGCCCAGCTCTTGAAAGGGCCAAATTTTGTTGCATGGAAGACAAAGATGAGAACCATTCTCCTCTTTGAAGATCTCTGGGAGATCGTAACCAGCACACTCACTCGTCCCACTGACACAGATGAACAAACGAAGTACGACAAGGCCGATGCAAAAGCATTGATGTTGATCATTTTGAGCATATCCGATGAGGTACAACCACACATTCAGAATGTGACAACATCAAAGAAGGCCTGGGATAATTTGTGCACAATCTACGAAGCAAAGAATTTGACAAAAATTATGCATCTCCAGTCAAAGCTTCATACCATGAGTATGAACGAAGGCGAAAAGGTGGAATAATACTCTTGCTTCAAGTGGCGAGTTACGAGTAGAGCTTGTTGCACTCGGAAAAGAGGTCGAAGATAAGTTACTTATCCCACTCACACTGCGAGCTCTTCCATCCTAGTTCCGAAATTTATCACCACGTTGACCATCACATAGAAGGAGGTGAGCTTTGTCGAATTGGTGAATTTTTCTACAACAGGAAGAAGCCATTCAGACAATATAAGAAGAATTTGAGGACAAAGCATTGATCTTGAGGCAAAGAAGAGTCAGAAACCTCGCAAGGGACAACAAGATAACTAGAAGTAGAAGTCTCAAAAGGTGAATCGATGGTGTCACATTTGCACCACGAATACGCACGATACTAAAAGGAGGTGAGCTTTGTCGACTTCATGAATTTTCTACAACAGAAGAAGCCATTCGACTATAAGAAGAATTTGAGGACAAAGTGTTGATCTCGCGTACAAGACAAAACCTCGCAAGGGACAACAAGATAACTAGAAGTAGAAGAGAGCAATCATCGTCACATTTGTGATTCAAAAAATCCAAGCGCACACAACACAATTGTGAAAAGAAGAAGAAAGGACATGTCACTTGTGAAAAGAAAAGAATGGACATCTCACAACCTAGATGATGATGACTCGGATGAAGATGTCCCAAAATCAACACATTGTGGTCGCACATGAAGATGAGTTGGTTCTCATATCCCAAACATTGCAGCCATTAGAGAATGTTTGTTGATAGATTCAAACGCTAAGCAAGCACAAGACAGTTGATAGAGACTTTTTGACTCATTGATTGATTGACCCACTGGAGATCGGGTCCGAATTATAGACAACAAGGAGTATGTAGTAGAAGGAATCAACAATGTGACCATTCCTCTTGGGATGAGAAGATGTACTCTCAGAAGGTGCTCTATGTCCCTGCTCAACCACAAATATCTTTTCTATCTCTCGGTTGTTGAATCAAAACTCAAAGTCTTATCTTTGGTTGATAGATTTAGGGTTTGATGTTTGTTTTGGGGTTTTGCAGTCTTATCTTCATTCTCGGATTTCCAGCGACATAATGTGCGAGATCAACAAAGCTAGTGTGACAAAAATCGAAGGTAGGCGACCATCAAGCGACACCTCGGAGGAAGGTTACAAAGTTTTTCACGCACCAGGGGCTCCCATCTGCCGTGACTACGGCACCCTAGTTCACCCAAGTTTCTCATATCTACACTTTTCTAACCATCTACACAATCATCTCCTCTTCATGTTTCTCCAATCAACTTTCTCGACACATTCTAGCAAGTTCTCCAAATTAGCTAAGCTCCTTCCAACCCTTATTTATATATTAGGGTTTCGATTTTCATTAGTCTACTTACTTACTGGGTCACTTTCTATATTTGTTTATTGCTTTTATTTATTGTTATTCAATGTTGTTCTTAGCTAGATTAACTACCATTATTCCCACATTTTAGTTGATAATTTTGGTGAACCCGACGTATCCAACCCTTTCTTATAATCATGTCTTCACCTTATCAAGGCATGGCTCAATCATCCTACCTTACTTTTGCACCTACTAAAGTTTTAGTATAGTGATTACATCTGCCAATTTTATGCATGTACACACTCAACATCCTCCCCGCTTTATTACAACTAGGACGATCCATCTATTAATGTAGTTACTACTCATTGTACTTGTCTTAATCCACCTACGGATCCACCCACTTCCATCCCTCCACCCATTACTTCAGCACCTCCCCCTACTACTTCTAAGGGCTATGACATTATTGAACAACTTAAAAATACTCCCGCTAAGATCTCTCTTTACGATTTATTGCATAATGCATCGATTGTTGTAGTGCACTAGAAGTTTCCCTTCATGTTATTCATATTGAAAGTGATAATTATGTGGTGGCCTTTACACATCTCATATAGTCTCTTCTGTAATTTGCACATGTCATATCTTTCACTGATGAAGATTTGTCACCATTTTCTAAAAGCAATCCATGTGTACCTTTTCTCATCACTTCGTTGTTAGCACCACTTGTATTAAATGAGTACTTATTGATAATGGATCATCTATCAACCTATGTGATCCTTCTCTTTTAAAACAACTAGGTATTAGTGATAATCTCATTTCTAGAAATTATACTATCATATGAGGTTATGACTCCACCACTCGTGCATGCTTAGGAACTATTTCATTCCACATTAGAGTTGGGCCTAAGATTGTTCTAACCGATTTCTATGTTATAGATGCCTCATTTCAATTCAATCTCTTGTTAGGAAGACCTTGGATTCATGCAATGTAAGCAATTCCATCTACTGTTCATCAATGTGTCAAATTTTTGCATGATGGCTATGAACATACTATCACTACAAACCCAGAACCATTCAAATATTTTCGCATAGATCCTATCACTGCTATACCTATCCCACCTCCACAATGTATTCCATATAGTAGTCTTGACACATATGAAATTGGTCAATCTAGTGCTTCGTTACCTTCTTTTACCACTACAAATGCTCCAGTCATTTCTACTCATACCACTACCATCATTTCACCTACAACACCTACCTTTATCCATGTTGTTACCCAACATGTCATGGTGTCATCCTCTCTTTCTCCACCTAATGCAGCTCCCAATAATATACTTGATAACTCTATACAACACGATAATGATGTCGTGGATGATTCTTCGAGAGCTCCGACGATGAAGTAGATGTTGTTGAACTTACTTGACACCGCATTAGGACAACTAAATTTTATTCCTATCGATGTAGGCGAATCTTATTTTATGAAAACCTTTGTGGCCAATGGCCCTGGTGAATATAAATTCAAAACTCCTCCCTCCACTAATGCTATGGTATTATACCAGAGGTCTGTACATAGTATAGGTGCTATATCATCTTCTCCTCCGTGGGGTACAGCTCCACTACCTTGTTTTACATGCACCTTATTTATAAATAGGACCTTTTGGAAGCACATCCTAGTTGACCCTGCTTGTTTAGATACTATTTTTACACGTGGTGGTTTGGTTAGGTTTGGCATGAAACTTAATGACATTTTACCACCTCTTCATTTTCCACATCTCTATCATGGTTATTTTCATATTACACCCCACTTATGTCTGCGTGTTTTTCATTTGAAGGTCTTTGTTGCATGTGTTCGTCATCATTCTCCATTCACACTTGGGCCAGGTCTTGGCTTGACTATATTGGTGGTATAATAGACGTTAATCATACTTTTGCTTACATTTCCTATGCCTTTTGGCAATATCTCTATTCCTAATGACTCGCCTCTCTAGCTTACGCTTTGAATATATCTTGTTGGCATGCCCATGGTTTTCCATCGATAGCCTTTACATGAGGAATATGAAATTATATGCATCTCGATAGCATTTGATACTGGAGCCCCAGAGGCTAATCTGTTTACACACTATGCCTGAACTAATGGGTCCTTATATTACCCTCTTCACTCTATAGCTCATCACATTTCTGATATTGCTCCAAATCGTAGGTTTCGACCATGATAACGATGATCTCCTTGATAGTGACACATAGACATATTATCATCCACACTTGGGGATATAGCATCTTACACATCCCCCATCATCCCATCAACATTAGCACATTTCTCATTCTCGCATTGTCACACATCACTCACATAACATAGGCACATACACACATTTTGATCACTACCCAATGACACACACACTTTTGCTTCGGTTCACACTTGGACTATTGAGGGCTTACTACACATGAACCCCACACACTACACACACACTATGTTTATTCACACAACATCTTACATCTTACATCATGCACTCTACATTTATTCTACATCATTACATATCTACACAACATACAAAGACATACTAGTCGACATTATATCACACTTTTAGGGTCTACATTACATACTCACATCACACATTTATTAAGGGAAACAAGACTCCATGCTCATAGATCAAGAAGAGAGGTGTACATATAGGGGAGTTCTGAGTAACTCCCATGCATAGATAATCATACCTCCATGATGGAGAAGAGGATTTACTTCCGGAAAGGGAATATAACTCCTATATGACACAACTTACACATATGATAGATTCCATGACATAATCTGTCATAACTACTATGACACCTATGATCCATGCTCTCACCTAAGTGAGATGACTCACCTAGTGAGGTGGTAATACACCTAATAAATAAATAAAAGATGGAAAATACCACTCACACCAACAAACAAGAAGGCGTGTCATATTTATGCAAGTTTTTGGTTTGTGTAATATAATCAAAAGCTTCAAAGGTGGGTTTTATTCCCCTTAAGGGTTTCCTATTTACATATTGTGTTCTTGTGTACTCTCTCTTGACTATGTTCATGTGGATGGTTGTTTCATGTTTTTAAGCTCACCTCTCAATGCATAGTTGAATGGTTAATGACTCATAAAAGTTAAGTACATTTGGTTAAAGTTCATAAATTGATTCATTCACCCTTCTACTCTCGAGTCCATTATGCTTCCAACAATTGATATCAAAGCATGTCCTTTTGGAGAAGTTTAATCACTTAAAAGGAGATCCTTTGAAGCACTAAAATGGTGAGTCAACAAAGTGGCACTTCTTCCAACAAGGATCCCTTGTTTTATGGAATTAACTATGCTTTTTAGAGTCTCAAGATGAGGACTCACATCATGTCCTTAGGGCTTGACATTTGGAAATATGTGTTGGATGGATATACAACTCCTCAAACTCCCCAACAAGTGTTGTAGACAAGAATATTTGTAGTGACAACTCCAAGGCAATAAATGCAATCATGTGTGGGCTTGCTGAATTAGAACTTGTAAAGGTGATGCATTGTACCTTAGCCAAAGACATGTGGGATAAAATTTAGGTCATTTATGAAGGTGATTCAAATGTAAGATTGTCAAAGCTTCAAACTTTTAGAAATCAATTTTAAGGTCTAAGAATGAGTGAAGAAGAAACCATTGCTGCATTTTTGCTCGGGGTTGATAGATTTTCAACACCATGAGTAGTTTAGGTGAAGAAGTGAAAGAAGAGGTTGTTGTGAAAAGGTGTTAAGATCTCTCACTCACAAGTTTGATTCAAAAGTGTATTTTATGGAGGAGGCTAAGGATTTAAAGGTCATGACTATGGATGAGCTACATGGCATATTGATTGCATATGAGATGAGGATTGTTGATTCCAAACTTGTCAAGAAGGAGATTGCTTTCAAATATGAGATGAAAACAAAGGATAAGAAGGCTAAGAATGATAGGTTTTCTTTTAAGATTGATAATGGTGAACTCTTTCGCAATGTTTACGAGAATACTAAAGGTTAGATCAGAAATTACAGAGGAAAGTTTCCCTTTAAATGCTTTAACTATGGTAAAATAGGTCATTTTGCTAACAAATTCCCTCACAAGCACAAGGATGAAGATGAAGATGAACATGAACATGAACATGATGAAGGCCATGACATTAATATTTACAAGTTTGATAGAGGCAAGAATAATTTCAAAACATTTAATAACAAGAAAATTTTCAAGAAATGTTTCTACTCAAAAGAAGAAGCTTGTTGATCTGAAGCAAGTAGTGATAGTGGTGTCTCTATTTTTATTCTGAATCTAAAAATAGTGATGTTAGTGATGACATATTTTTCATGGCCAAGGATGCCATGAATTTCACAAGTGAGCGGTTTTTTAGCTTTTGGGAAAAAACCTAAACAATAAATTTCATTAGACTTTATCCTCTAAACATTTAGAGATTTTATCAAATATAAATGGTGATTATAAAATCTAAAATTGAATACACACACATATGTGTATGTGTGTGTGTGTGTGTGTGTGTGTGTGTGTGTGTGTGTGTGTGTGTGTTGTTTGTTTATGTGTGTGTGTGAGGTATCTTTATCAGTATGACCTAGACTCATCCTTAATTATTTATTATAATACTCGCTACGATGAAAGGCTCATATGAAACCTAACATGAAAGGCTCTGCTAACCCTAAAATACACGCAAATCATGATGATGAAGCTGGATCTACCAATGGAGGAGGGGATTTGCTAGCCACACGGATGGGTCACTTCCTCCGGTGCTTCTAAGATCTTTGTGGGCGGTGACCACCATGGTGGTTCGGTTTCCAAACTCTATGGCTCACGTCCTTTACCATGCCTCATCTCCTGGACCGACTCCCACGAACCCTAAACCATCCTCGCGAGTGCTCTCCCTATTCACAGGCGGTGAAAATGGAGTGACCAAGGGAAAATCTCATAACTCTACTCACAATGTTTCGAGGTGTGAGGATACTTGTTTGGGGATGACAAACTCTCCTTGGGTCCTAATGACGCGCTTGGAGGCTCAAAGCAACAAGTATAACCCTCTCGACGAGGCTGATTTGTTGGAGGACCTATTCTATTAATGGGTGGCCAGGAAAGTATAGTTTGCCTCAAACTAATGGTGGTGCTAGAAAAAGATATGTTACCACCCTTGATAAATCCCCGTTGTTGCAACACCTATGTATTTTGGGAGGCGGTCCAGAGTGGTTCTTCTCTTACCACTTTGACCTTTGCATCATGTAATCCATGTGTGGGCTTTGGAGAGGAGGTGACCCAATCTAAAGTATACTTTCAGGAGCATGGCTTGATATGAAAATTCAGTGGATGGTGGCCCTCTTTACCGGATCTACATGCGTGGATCTCAAAATGTTGGATGCCCTTGCTTGAAGGTTAGGTAGATATTTATCCTTGTGCTAAAGGTATTTTTATTTTAGTTTTCACCGAGCTCTGCGATAGGAATACCATATTTGAAACCATTTGGATACGAAAACCTCACTATTTGATTGTGAAACCACTGGTTCCCTTCTTTTAACCCTCTCACTAAATCTTTCTCAACCAAACTAGTTTGGGTTAGAATGCCACATTTTCCCTTCAATTTTGGGTGACTGAATGTTTAGTCTCAATAGGTAACAACTTGGGGAAAATCATTAATATTGATGATGATATTGCTTCTTTATACATGCACACAACCTATGCCCAAATACTTGTTGAAATAGACACCTCAAAAGAACTTCCTGCAAACATTGACCTTAAATTCCAAGACAGAATTTGGACTCAACCCTAGATTATGAAGGGTTACCATTTAGATGTAGAAGATGTTTTTCTTTGGGTCATGTAGCTGCTGACTGTCACCTTGAGAAAAGGAAACATGTGAGATCTACTTGGTGGAAAGATGCCCTCCCATGTCATACAATAATAAATGAAAAACTCGAGAGTGCATCTAAGGAGGAGAGTGTACCTGAAACACCTATTAGGGATCCTATGATACCACTTAGAGATATTCATGTTGAAGACCAGGGAAAATCCAATGTGGAAATCCAAACGAGCAATAGGGATGAACCAATCTCTCAAAAAGTGGCTAAGGAAAATGTTCCTTTAAAAACATTACAAATTAGCGATTGATTGATGCTATTGAGGTTAATTTACCTATTGATGTTGTTTCTAAAGGTTGGAAAATAGTGCTTAGAAAGAAAAAATCAAGTTACAAGAAAACCATTTCTCCTACCTAGTTGTTTCACTCGCAATTGGGCAATTGTTTCTTGTTGATTTTTGTTGTGCTTAAGGCTTTATTTGGGCTTTCAGGCCTTCTTTGTAACAGGGTAGGGCCCCTTGTAAAACCCTTTATTTACCAATTATCAAAAATTATCCATTGTTAAAGTTCAAAAAGTTACAAAGCCGTAAGACTTTTTAGGTTGGCTATTATTAAGACATATTTAAGATAGTCAACAAACATTGCATTAAATAGAACAATCATTTGTATATATTATTGATATCTATGTTTCTAAGGGTGATATGTATAACTTTTCAATTTTTTTACTACTTGCTTAGTTATTAGAGGATTGACTCGACATTAGATGCAAGTAGGGACGATTGTGGTAGGCACATGGCGAACTTGCGCAGGAATGCAGAGGGAGATTGTTAGTGTGGACGACGTCATTTTCTCGATCCCAAACTTGCCGTAATTTTCTTTATTGCAAACAAAGACCATCTCAGGAGCTTTCACATAGTACTTGGGGTTCAAACCACAATTCATGCACAATGTCGCCACATCTCATACAAGCCCAAGGTTGGGTGTACACCTTCCACCAATCATGCCCCGTTGTGTTGGTTATGTTTTGTCATGGAATAACAAATGTTATAGATGGAACACTTATGTCTTCATTTCTCCTTCTTCATCTTCCCTCTTCTCTCGGTAATGTTTCGCCTTTATCTTTCAACTTTAACTTTTTTACACCTTTTTGATGTCTTCATTACACCATTTGTACGAATGCTAGTTTACTACTTTCTATGAAAAATACTACATAAACTCCCCTAATTTATTTTATTTTAGGAAAAATATCCCAACAAACAGTAGAGAGATGCATCATTGTTGCGGTTAAACGATGTCAATACTAGTCTTCAGCATTATATGTTTACATAGATAAATTAAACACACAAAAAAGTTAAATAACGCCAAAACGAATACAACCTATCATAAACTGCAAACAAACATGTGGCAATCAAACTGCATTGAAAACTCCTCAATTCTTATCTCCTCCTCTGTCCAACAGATGGAAAACCAGTTTGTGGAGATGGAAAACTTGTTTGTGATCTGTATTGTTATTGTTATAGTTAATGCGCACGCAGGAACCCTAGTTAACTTCACTCTCCCTCCCTCCACTTACATAACGGAACTTGGAACCGCTTTCTACAACTACGAAGATGAGAATATGATCCTCACTCCTTCAGATACAGACGGCGATCCCAATTGGAGCTCGGGCTTCGCAACTTACAACGAATCCGTTCCTCTGTGGAAATACGTCACCAACTCTTCTGATCGCGTTCTCGCCAATTTCACGTGTCACTTCAAATTTGCAGCAATAAATTTAGGTTATCATTATGGTAGTGATTACGGGGATGGACTCACTTTCTTTATGGCTCCCTCTAACTGGGAACCACCCATGAATGCTGCGGGGCAATGGCTTGGCCTGTTTAACGAGACAACTGACGGGGATTTTTCCAATCAGATAGTTGCAATAGAGTTTAACACGTTCAAGAATGATCCTTTCGATCCGGATGACAACCATGTGGGAATTGATGTGAATACCATTGCTTCGCAGATGAGCTGTTCCTTGAGCGACACCGGTTTTCGGCTCAACGATGGGTCGATATGGGATGCGTGGGTGGATTACGACGGCGGAGAAAAGAGTCTTCAACTATTTGTGGCCCGTAACGACACTCTTGATGTAACCAAGAAACCCACAAAACCATAGACCTCAGTCACTTTCTTCCTCAGAATATCAAGGTTGGTTTCTCCGCTTCCGCCTGAAATTCAATAGAGTTGCATGTTATCCACAGCTGGGAGTTTTCTTCTCAACATTCATGGCAAATCAACACAGCCGAAAGACCACCCCCAACAGCCGGCCAAACTCCAAGAAATAACAAAAGAGAAGTGGTTGTGTTGTCGGTGGTGGCGATTGTGGTAGCGCTAGCTATCGGCGTGTTTTCTGTGGTCTTAGCCAGACGGTGGCGTATCAATTCCAGGAAAAACAAGCGCGGTAAACAAGAAACCAGGAAGCTGGACAAACGCTTTTCTCAAGGACCCCGCAAGTTCTCCTATGCTGAGCTTCGCACTGCAACCAAAAACTTCAGACAGTCTGAAATGCTTGGAAAAGGAGGCTTCGGAGGAGTTTACAGAGGCATCTTGCCTGGCTCAAACGACATTGTGGCCATTAAGAGAATCTCCTAAGGTTCAAAACAAGGGGAAATGAAATGAAATGAAAGATTTTAATGACGTCCACGAGATTGAAGAGTCTATGGGACCAAACGAAACCGATACATTAAGCAGTTTTCAGACTCTTTGCCATATCAACTCTCCTACTGTGAATCTTGAGCACTAAACCAACGAAAAGGAATACATTTCGGAAGTGACCATAATCTCTCAGCTGAGACACCGGAACCTGGTGCAGCTCTTGGGATGGTGCCATGAAAAGCGCGACCTGCTTCTGGTCTACGAATTTCTGCCAGGGGGAAGCCTGGATAAATATTTATTTGGAGAGCAGCAGAGGGGTCATCTGGATTGGGGTCGAAGGTACAAGATTGCTTGCGACATAGCCTCTGCTCTGGTTTATCTTCATGAAGAATGGGACCAGCGCGTGGTGCACAGAGACATCAAGGCCAGCAACGTAATGTTGGATGCTGATTTCAATGCAAAGCTCGGTGATTTTGGTCTGGCGAGAGTCGTGGAACGCAACCGCACAACCTCCCACACAACTGTGGTGGCAGGGACATTTGGGTATGTTGCGCCGGAGTATGTCATCACAGGAAAGGCAAGCTTAGAATCGGACGTGTTCAGCTTTGGCGCCGTGACTCTAGAAATTGCGTGCGGGAGGCGGCCTGTGGATCAGAGCTTGGACGACCATAATTGGAGATTAGTCGAATGGGTTTGGGATTTGTATGGACGGGGAAAGATTTTGGATGCTGTAGACAGAAAACTCGGCGGGAATTTCGATGCTGAAGAAATGCAACGGCTCATGTTAGTTGGATTGTTGTGTTCTCATCCAGATCCTAAAGCCAGACTCACCATTAGACAGGTGATAAATATTTTGAAATTGAATGCTCAAGTGCCTTATGTTTCTCCCATTTTTCCAGTAGCCGTGTACAGTTCCGCCCCAGTTCCCCAGTCCTCCTTCGAGAACATATCATCTACGGTGCAAATTGCTTCAAAATTTGAGGTTATATGATCAATATTCGACATCCCAACAAATACTCTTGTTCGTCGCTAACTGTCATTTAGCACTTTGTTATTATGAACTTGAGAAAGTCCGTCATGAATGCAGGTGGATGCTTCGACATCAACAGGAATTCTTGTGTGCCGAGGGGATGCTTCCCCAATGATGCCTCTAGAATGCGCTCTTTGAGCGATTGATTGTGAGATGACAAGGCTTGTAAAGTTGCCCGTTGAATGAGAAGGTTGCGGCCGCTTGTAACTTATCTTACAGTGGTTGCTGCTTACATAATTGCAGATGTTTTTTTAGCTAATTTTCTGTAAAGTTTAGTTCTCATAATTGCGAATGCTTATTTTGGATTTCAACTTGTTTTCGTTGATGTATAATGCCATTACAATGTGTTTTTCGCAACATGAGGATTAGAAATGTTATCGTTGTTCTTTTGGTTGGTGTAACAATCTCCACACCCCGTTTCCAACGGGAGGATGCGTTCCATGGAACCCTGTTTGTTGTCAATATTTTACGTTTCTGGCAGTGTAGACCTCCGAAGCCGGATATTGCTGAGATGGTTAGATCGTACCTCCAACTGCCACCATCCACCGTTATGCATCTCTCAAAATTCCAAACTGTGGGTCCTAACTCTAGGAGATGTGGCTTTGTTTATAATTGTAAAGAGGATGCGCATAAATATGAGCCTCCCTACAAGATGAAAAAGATGGGGATTTCTTTGAACACAAAACATAAGAACCGTGCAAAGAAAATGCCAAATACGAACAACAACAAAAAAAAATTAAAATTTAAAAATTTAAAAATAGTTTACTTTGTTTATAGGTTTCTTTTTGTTTGTATATATGCTGCGGTATGCGCGTGAGTTGTACAAGCTTTGGAATGCTTTTGAATGTCGTGCAACAGTGTTTGCTTTCTTACTTTAATGTTTAGAAATCCCTGAATTTCGGAAAATCGTTGTTTCAGTCTAATTTAAGTTATCTCATATTTTATTGTGGAATTGGATTTTGTTGATATTAGACAACCATTATTATGCTGTGTTGATGTTAAAAAAATATGATTCTTCATTATCTTTCATTCCAATTTATGTTATTTCAGATTTTTTTTGGAATCATGTTGTGTGAGTTGCAGTGATCAGCTTCATTTTCTGCATTACTGCTTCAAAATGTTTTGCGTGAAATAACGTCTGATGTACTCTTTGAAAACATCAAAATCATATGCGCCTGGAGATATTAATTTGCTCCATTCTCTGAACACACTGGTGCCAAACTCTGCAATTGAGGGAATCATGCCCTGACATGGAAGATGTACTATAAACATCAGGACGGTGTGATTTCATGGCAGAAGCAACTCATAAATAAATACAAAACTACCTCATCTCTGTAAGACTCAACAAGCATAAAAGTGAAGCACTCAGACATTTTGTGTATAATTGAAAATCTTATTACACAGATTCTTGAGCTTAAGGGAAAAAGAAGCTTGAAGTATGTCATAATGGGTGCGTAAATACCAAATAGTATGTGAGAAATAATCTTTTGAGCATAAGCTTTATGATTCATTATCATTCAATTTATGTACAACTTATTTGTATCAAATTCTCATGATTGTGGGATTTTAAGATTTTACCTTATTATATGTACAACTTATTTGTATCAAATTCTCATGATTGTGGGATTTTAAGATTTTACCTTCAAGACTTCCATGTGAAAAGTGGGTTTAAGGATTCTTCTATGCTGTCCCATTTCTCCCCTTCTAGCCCTTCAAGGCCCTGGGGTCCCCCTTCCTTATATTGATTTTTTTCAAAGTGCCCAAACTTGTTAGATAGTATCTCCTTCACGAGCTCAGGGTGAGGAACAAAAAGCCTGGGTTTGGTCCCAAACCAATAAACAAAATCATGGCCTGCATCACACATATATATACATACTTATGAATTGGGTAAATTTAGATTGGCTTTTCTTATATACTACTCCAATGGTAGGTCAATATCCAAGTTATACTATTCCATCCATGATTGCCATGTTTGTAAAAACAGAAATATGAACAGGAATTCATTTGAAGTGAATTATAATTGAAAGTTTCAGATAGAAAGAACAAAAGTACCATGTTTTTCACCCATTGATGCTAAGCAGGAAGAAATCGGGGAACTATGTTGTGTCCTAACAGTGGCAATGACTTAAGAGCTCTCCTCGCCAGCCATTCGAACAATATCAACAACATATCCATTGGGCTGCAAAATGTTTTTAGTATTTTCGTTTAACCAAAAAATAATAAAATATTGTTACCGTATTTTGGAATAGGTGTTACACATCCATTAGAGCTTAATAGAAACGGGTTCTTCTGTTAGTTGTTGTGGTCGAAAATGTCTTGTAGAAAAGATACGCGAATTACTAGAAAAAATACCACAAAACCCAAACAAGCTATTATGACTCCATGATGACAAGATTTTCTTTTGCTGATTTTGCATAAATGAATTGAAAGTTGAAACTCACCACCCTTTAAATTTATTTCTCTTCCTCGATTCCCGTTTATTCCAATGTGGAATTATATTGTGTTAATACCATAAAACTATGATTTCGTTGTGTTTATATTACAAAGTTATGGTTAAACAAGATGTGTTTCAAGCAAAAAAAAGTAGAGCTACCTTTTGCGGACTCACTATGATGGGCTACGGCTTTCGAATATGGTATTTTCCTTTCTTCAATATTTTCTCGAAGTAATATGTATTGCCCCAAGCATGCATTTTTATATGAGAAATTCAAAAGTGCTCTTGTAGCAAATCAAATTATTGTGTACTACAAACGGTTGTTACCCTTAAGTTATGAATGTCCAATTGTTGTGTATATACTTGAATAAAGAGATCGAGTAGCGTATTTTGTAACGTTGTTAATAAAATTGATGGCACTATAAATTTAATGTATTACATTCTTTTTTAGGAAAGGCACTATCTATATATTGTTGGATCGAGATCGTATCTATCGTGGACATGCACAATAGATGTGGATGATTATGTTTCTTCATTTCTATTTTGATTTCAATTGTGGGAATAAACTTTTAAAAACTATTCTACCATAGTTGTTAAAACTTATTTGATGCGGTTTGGATTGTCCAAATAAATGTATTACCAAAAAAAATTTAAAAAAAAATATCCCGCATTAAAAAAGGTATTTTTCACCAAGGTCGCTTTCTTTTTAACTCTTACTTGTTACAAAAAAACCATGCATTTCTCTAACTTGTGCCTACCCGCGATGGATGAAAATATTGCAATTCTATTTTTTTAAAACCTACATCCCGCTTGCAAATGCTAATGCCTTTTTCTCCCCACCTCTAAATATAAGGATAAGATTCAATGCACCTTGAAAAAATAGTTATTGGGTGATAGTCTATCCGAAAACTAATTTAGCAGAGTTATGAGAACCTCTACCCTTCGTGCATTCCTAGCCTCTTTTTTTTCCCCTTGCTTTTCGGAAATTTTTAAAGTTGGAAATGCCTTTGCAGCCATTCAAGTATGCGTTCCTCCTAATGGATGACTTGCTTTCTTTAGGAGGCATGGTTCACTTGATCGAAGGATGGTCTCGACCCCCCAAACTTGCGCTTGTTAAACTTATACCCTTTGAGCTCCACCTTAAACATAGGTGTTCTGCACCATGTGGACATTTTAGACGGTGAACATTTGTAGACAGCATTTATTGCCTTCAAACGTTTTGGTCGGTGTGCGCAAAAAAACTTTGCAAAATGGTTCCATAGTCCGATTCCTCAAATCCAGAAACCGAATGGTGAAATAGGAATTGTAAGATTTGTACCTTTTTTTTTTTGTTCTACGTTTTTCTAAATGCTAGCTTTTTCTTACCTTTGCCTTCCTTCGTATCTTGCAGGACAATTCTTATTTTGGAAATCGATATAGTCACCCAAAGTCATGACCAAATCGGCAACCCTGTTCCTTTTCCCAATCACATCCTTCATGGTAAACAAAAGGCATCGTAGGAAGACACATTTCGGATAACAAATGCCGGCTTTCACAAATGGCATCCCAATCGACGTAGACCTTAGCCAAGAAAAGCTCTTCATTTTTCCCAATTAGTTCCCTCAACACATCTTTACGGTTTTGGGTTGTTAAAGGAAGAGCTCTTTGCAAAACAAACCTCAAAGAGTATCGAAATGCTAAGGGTTGTGGAATATTTTTTTGGTTTTGATTTGGTGGATCATTCAGGGGGGAGATTCATGTCACAGGTTTTAATGAGGCTGCCCAAAAATTTATGACATTGTAGAAACAGGCAAGGTATATATTATAAGTAATGGAAGAATTACCAATGCAAACTCTGACTTTAATCATCTGAATAGTTCCTTGGAAAAAAAAATTCTCCCCACCTCCTTTGTTGCCTCCTCCTCTGTGGAGACAAATAGTGGCATACCTCTACATCAATTTCATTTCAAGACGATAAAGGAGATGTCAGACCTCCCGTTGGTTCTTCAGTTGATTTGATTGGTGTTGTTCATGTGATCTCACCATGCTCGACAATTAGAAGGTGTAACTATACAAAGACAAAAAAAAAACAATTCAAATACAAGACATGTCTGGATTTAGTGTTTCTGTCAGTCTGTGGGGGGGGCATTTTGAAGGGTTGGCTCATGATCTTTTGGAACTTCTATCATCACCTCAACCTACAATTCTAGCCATAAAATGTGGTCACGTAACAAATTTTATTGGTTCCTCCATAGACATTGTTCCCTATACAAAATGCTTTATTAATCCTTCAATTCCAGAGGCATTGATGCTTCTTAAATAGGTCATTTGCTACTAATTCATCTTTTCCTATGCCTTCCATAACAAACATGTCGCTTGACCTCCAAAATATTTGGTTTCCACATCCACACTCTCTGAAATAGCTCGCATGGGAAATACAGATAAAAATGAATGGGCCTCGTAAAATGAAGAGGTGACAGACATTGCCATTGATAACTTCTTTTATATGGCTTGCCCGCTTTCAAAGGGTGACAAGCAATGCAAGAAAAAAGTAACTGAAAACGGGGCGAAAAATGGTTTTGATCTTAGTGCAATGAAGAAGTTTCACAATGTGACTATAGGTATATGCTTCACATTAATATTAAGGATGACATAGGGAATTACACTCGCTACTACCTTCGATTTAGTTCTGATAATCATGGGTATCTCAGCTAAGGACCTGCGGTTGTTGTCCGTTGATGATAAAGCGCTTAGTGAAATAACAGACAATGTTGTTGGATACAAATACCTTTTCACCCTTTCCCTCAAAGAAACAATTTATTGAGGAAACAAACAACTGAAGTGCATAATTCAATTCTAGAAAGTTAGAGAAAGTCTCATCTCCGTAGATTTTTCTTGTAGAAAAGTTGTGTTAGCCCTATTAGTGCAAAATCACAACACCCCCAAATGAGTCGTCGATCTACTTTTCTAAGGCAGATTCATTTGGTGTGATTCGCATAACATTGAGTTTTCCCCAAAGTGTGGGACTTCACAAGTGGGAAAACTCTCTAGATTAAAGGCTAGTTCTTATTCCTCTGTTTAGGTGCATGCGTGAAAACTTACAAAGGGCTTATTCCTAAACCTAATCTAAGTTTTACCAAGGAGACAGAGATAAAAGGAATGCATGAAATAAAACTAAGCTATAAGGTGATGCACCAAAGGAATGATGAACATTTGTTTGCTAATAGACACAAACCAGCAAAATGCATACAATAACCAAGCACAGATAACCAGATCTATAATGAAAGACCAGACGAAAGAAAAAGAGACAAGAAAGAATCTAAATTCAATCACAGATGTGTTTTATTACTCTGCAGATTGATACAATGCATTACAAAGTGGCCAAAAGGTAGAAAACGTATTACAGTCTAGTGGAAGGTTTGAAAAACTCCACAAGTTCCTTTGCCAAAAAAAAGGGAGCTTGCAAAATAGAAGAATGTCCAACCCTTTACAATGAGTCTCACCCTGTATTTATAGACTCAATCAGAGAGAAGAAAGAAAGAGAGAGAAACGGGAAAAGTAGGTTGAAGCTCAACCACTGTGCTATTAATGCCTCCTACAAAATATGCCCCCAAATATGTCTTGACTGTATCAATCTCTGGTTCGATGCCTTAAAAGAAGAGGAAACAATGAGAACATATTGGATCTAATCTAGTTGTTGGGGCAGGTAGATCTCGCATAATGGCCCCAAGACATTTTCTCCATTTTTCTTTACCTAACCTACCCAAACTTAAGTTTTCAGATCTCCATGGTGTGAGCGAAGCCGAGATCTTTCCAACGGTGTTAGATTTGTAATATTTTGAGCCCTGAGTTGAAATATATGCCCTTTGAAGTTTGTATCGAGTTCGTACAAAAGGGCGGGAAAACCAGTTTGAAAAATAGGTCCCCTTTTGACCTTTGGGACACATAGAGGGCTAGCGCTTGTTTGAAGGTGGCCTCTGTATTTTGCTCTTGGAATAACACGGGGCTGACACATGGCTTCCTTTGTCGGCTCACTCAATTTCTTTGTTTCTCGGCTAAGCTCTTTTCTCGCAGGTCATATTCCTTGATCGGGACACGCGGCGGTCTAGCACTTGTTTGAGAACCCTCTCTCAATTTGATCCTTGAATTAGTGTCATTTAGACACTTGGTGCTCTTTGTCTGCCACCATGCATTGACTATTCAACTCGACTTTGTCCCCTTTTCGAGACTGGATGCGTGGAGGCTCTACGCTTGTTAAAACTCCCGATCAAAATTTTTCCCTTGGAGGAGCATCGAGTTGACACTTGGAAGCCTCCACAGGTCTTTGGACTTTTCAACGACCTCTCCCTTCCTTTTTAGGCCCAGGGCTACGTGGTGAACTGGCGCTCATTTGAGTCTCTACTTTTGGATCTACCCTTGGAGATGTGTCGCTTGGACATGTGGCATCCCCGCCAACACTTCTATACTTAGCCTTTTTTGAGGCCTGCTTTGCCCACCTTTTGACCTTGGTTGACCATTTGCTATGTGGAGGACTGGTGTGAGTTTGAGTCTTCTCTTTGGACTCCCATCTTGGATTTACGTCGAGCCGACACTGGCTTCTTCCTACCTAGCCAAAGACTTTTCAACAGCCGCACAACTTTTGGGGCTCGGATGCATGGAAGCCTGGCACTCATTTGAACTTCCTTTCTTGGATTCAACTTTGGAGAAGCATCGTTCGACATGTGGCTCTCTCCATTGCCTTCTCCATACTTAGCCGATTTTTGGACTCGTTATGAACTATTTTGAGCCCGAAGACTTCGGATCTTCGCAGTTTCTTCTTTTTCTTGCCCCTGGCCTCTCTGTGACATTGTTTCTTCTCCTTTGACCCTACTACTCTATTTTTGAGCCCACCTGTAACCTGTAGAATGGATTTAAAGCCCGGGTTCGCTCGACAAAGCCGTTTTCTGAATTTATCCTACACATGGTTGTTTGATCTTCGCAGGCCTCCGCCACTTCCATTACAGAGTCCTCTTACAATCTGTTTGGGAATCAAACGTGATTTCTTAGGTTCCTTCAGTGTGGGGTCATTTTGATCCAATATTTTTCTTGGGGAAAAATATGGATAACAATTTAGCGACTCACAGGGGTATCTACTTGCTAGATGAAAAGACCAATTGCCTTGTCGTATCCATTAGGCATGGAGTCGAGAATGATGGTTTGAAACTGATTCTACCTCGATTCATGAGCTTGACTATTACACTCTCAATCTTCATAAGAAATCTTGAAACGATGGTTTCTAAGAGTAGAAAATTGTTTTGACCCGGGGCTTCATCTATTTCTGAATGAGTTGTGCAAGAGCAACAAAATAACACCACAACTATATACAAAATTGAAATCATACATGCTCCAAGTAGAGCATGCAAAGTGTGCAAAGCACTTAGGAGAAAAGCAACCTAAACTACAATAATAAAATGTGCACAAGCACTTAGAGGAATGAGAAACTAAACTAATATGTACAGGGTGAGAACCTTCCTTTTAGTAGCAGTGTTTAAGATAGATTTCGTTCACTGGAATCTGCAACTCTTCACCATCCAATGTAGACAATTGGAAAGCATTGCTACTTTTACATTTTATGACCATGTAAGGGCCACTCCAAATGGCATCAAACTTGGAATGCCTTCCTGGTTTTTCCTAATCTGCATCCCATTTCAAAACTAGGTCTCCTTCCTAGAAGGTCCTTGTTCTTGCCTTCTTGTCAAAGCATCTCTTAATTAAGGCTTGATCCTTCTCTATTGTCTGAAGTGCATGTTCTCTGGTTTCTTCCAACTCCATCAACTCTACATACCTAGCCTCCATTGGTTTGAACTCAGACATCTCCAGCTGCTTCATGAGTTCCAATGTTGGCAACTCAAGTGATATAGGCAACACTGCCTCTTTCCCATAGACAGTTTGAATGGAGAGCTTCCTGTAGACCTCTTGGGTGTTTTCCTATCAACCCATAAGGCTGATTTGAGTTTCATGTGCCAAGTCCTCTGATTTTCATCCAGAATTCTTCTGACAATCTTCAATAGATTCTTGTTCGTGGACTCAGCTTGGCCATTACCCTGAGGGTAATAGTTTGATGAAGTGCTCAGGTAAATTCCATTCCTAATGGCCCATCCTGTGATTTTGGAACCTATGAATGCCAATGCATTGTCTGATATAATGGTGGCTGGCACTCCAAATCTAGTCATTATCCCTTTGTAGAAGTCTAATATGTTGGACTCATTAGCTTCTTTGAGTGCCACTACCTCAGTCCACTTGGTAAAATAGTTTGTTGCCATCAGAATCCACTTGTGGCCTTGGCTTGAATTTGGATTGATGACCCCGATGAAATCCAACCCCCATTGCATGAATGGTTGGTCAACTAAAATGGGGTGCAATGGGAGTCTTTGCTAGCTTTTCCTTGCGTCTCAAGAATGCACAGCTTGCACCTTTTGATCCATGCATAGCAAGATCACTAAACACTTTAGGCCAATAATAACTTTGCCTTCATGATCTTAAGTGTTTTCACTCGTGGAGAAAAATGGCCTCTAGTTGCTTCATCATGGAACTCTTGTAGCACTCTCTCAACCTGATTTGTCCCAATGCACCTTAACAAGACGCCATTGATATCCTTTTTGAACAAGATGTCGTCAATAAGTACATATGGGATGGCATGTAGTCTGAAGTGCCTCCTTTTTGTTTTATTCATTTCTGGAGGACACATGCTTGTTTGAAGGAAGTGCACCATGTTCTGAGTCCAACAAGGAGCGGGCACATCCTTATTTTCTTCGCTTGACTATCCTGTAGGGCCAAAATAGCTTCTTTTTCATCACTTGCTTCTTCTTGTTGACTTGAGGCCAGCTTCTCACACAATCCCTTTCCACAAACCAGCTTAGTGACCTTGATCTCAATGTCATACTCCATGACACGAGTGATCCACCCTACACGCTTTTCATTCAGGTCCTTGCTGAGAAGGAAGTCTTTAACTCCTGCATGGGAGACTAACAGTTGGATTTTATTGTTTGAGACCAAATGCTTAAACTTCTTCAATCCTCTGATCACTGTCAGACCTACTTTTCGATGAAAGAGTATTTCACTTCATAATCTTCTAGGCCCTGGCTGAAGAAAGCAATTGGTTGTTTTGTGTCCTCTTTGTTCTGTTGTACTAGGATTGCAGAAATTGTGTCACTGCCTCCAAAGGCATATAGTATGAATTCCTTAGAAAAATATGGATTCATGAGAGTTGGGGCCTGTGATATAGCTTCTTTGATGGCCTCAAAACTTTCCTTTCCTTCAACTGTCCACCTAAATGCCAAGCTCTTCTTCAACATCAACGTGATTGGCTTGACAAGGGTAGCAAAGTTTGGTACAAACTTGCAGACAAAATTGATTTTTCCTAAGAAGCTTTGAAGAGCCTTCTTATGGCTTGCAATGGCAACACTCTTATTACTTCAACTCTTTGGGTCAATTGCCAAACCTTCCTTTGACACAATGTGGCCTAGAATCCTACCCTCATGGGCCAAGAATATGCATTTTTGGGGTTCAATGATACCTCAAATCTCCTACACCTTTGGAACACCTGCCTTAGGTGAAAAGATGGTTTGCTGCATTTCTAAAGAATACAGTAATGTCATCCAGGTAGATCAGCACTATTTTGTTGATCATCCCTTTGAATGCCATATCCATTGCCCTTTGGAAAGTGGCTCCGCATTAGACAATCCAAATGGCATTTTTCTGTAGGCATAGGTGCCCCATTTGGTGGTGAAAGTTGTTTTGAACTGATCATCTTCTTTCACCATGATCTGGTTGTACCCTGAGTATCCATTTAGGAGAGAGAATCTCTCTACGAGCTAGACACTACTTGCAAGATCTACTCCATTGAGGGAAGTGGGTAGTGATCTTTGAGGGAGGCTCTGTTCAAGTCACGAAAGTCAACACACAACCTAATCTCCCCATTCTTCTTCCTAACTGGGACCAAGTTTTCGACCTAGCTTGAGTGTTTGATTGGAAAAATGATACTTGCCTCTATCAACTTGTTCAGTTCTTTCTTCATCAGAGGCTCAATATGTGGATTGACTGGTCTCTGCTTCTACCTGATGGGCTTAGCAGCTGGATCTAGCTCAATTGTGTGTTGGGATAACTTTGGATTGAACCCTCTTAGGTCTTCATAGCTCCAAGCAAATATATCTGGAAACTCTTGGCAAAGGTGTATGAATTCATACCTTTCTTTCTCAGTGGCCACCTTGCCAACTTGTAGTGTTTTGCCTTCTCCAACTAGAATTGGCTCTAAATCTTCCCCTTTGATCTGTATGTTGGCCTTCTCTTTTTGAAATTGATCATTGGGATTGAAGATAGACTCCAATGTCACTAGGCCTTTGGGAAGCCTGTTTGTATGCAGCTATACTACTTGATTTCCATATTGCTTCTCTAGTCTGCTTTGGTTTCTAGCTGAGAATTCAGCTTCCTCTTGCAAAAATTTGATGATTTGTTGATCATTCTCGAACACCTGCTAGCATGTGTTGTTATCTGGTACTGTTGGTCTCACAATCACATGGATATGTGGTTGTTCTTTGTCCCTTTTTATGTTGTCAACTACATCAAATGTTGCTCCAACTGTTGCAATCTGCCGCAGCTTCGTTCTCCTTTCTGGGTATGGACATAATGTTGAAGGCTTTAAAATCCTCAATGAGGTCCCACACCCTATTCTTGTAACCTTTGAGCAGGTCATTCTTGACAATTTTTCCTTTGACTTGATTGGCAACCAGTTCACTGTCACCAAACACCTACAGAGTTCTTGATTCCTCGTCTTCTGGCCTAATGCAGTCCATGGACCAAAGCCTCATATTCTACAGTGTTATTTGAGCAGTAAACTAAAAACTTAAATTTGAATAATACCGCATACCTTGGGGGACACAATCATTACTCCACCTTCGGCTCCTTGTCTACTCCTAGAACCATCAAAGAACAATTTCCAAACTTCATTTTCATCCTTGTGCTCTGGCTTAATGATGTCAAGAAGAGGATGATTCTCCTCATGCAGGCAGTAGACTCCTAGTTTAGATTCTTCCATCTCCTTATAGGGATCAAAATCATGTCTTTTGACCACCCATTCGTCAAGGGTCAGGTCCGGGATACACCCCACCTTGGTATCTAGCTTCAGAAGTGCTTAGGAGGTCCTCCTGATCAAAATCCAAACAATTTGCATTGATTGGGCTTGGTACATAAGACTCAATGTGATAGTCTATTATGGGCTTGGATCTGATTGTGGCCTTTGCTCCATACCTTTTTCTAAAGAGCATATGCGACAAGTCACAGACAAGTAGCCTCCAATTTTGGTAGTGAAGTCCCTGACAAACACAACGCAAAATGTGGTGGCAAGTCTATGACTGACACATTCTACAATACAGTCACATTAGGGTAGGCATGTAGAGTGAGACTCAGATCCTTGATGACTCCAACAGTGGTCACTGTTGTCCCATCTAATTGTACTACTCCTCTAGAGATGACTTCATACTGGAGACCCAGTTGATCAGCTATTTGTTTGGGCATTACAGAACTACTTGCCCCCAAATCGATCATGCAGTTGTGCACCAATTTATCTCCAATGATTAATGAAACATAAAATGGAGGAGGCTTCAGATTCTTACCTCGTTGTTCTCCATGGTTTCTCTCAGGTTGAGCCGCATTGGTAAGCACTTTCTCTTGTTGGTTAGGGGGTTGACTTGAGCTTGACCAATTTTCCATGGCAATCTGCAATAGATCCCTCTACCCTGGAATGGCCAATGACTCCCATAGTGAAATGTTCACACTTGTCCTCTTCATTTTCTCAATGATATTAAATGAACTATCTTTTTGTTGCCCCTTCCCTGGTGCATTTTTCTCTTGCACATGGGTTGTTACAATTGGTGCCTGAGTAGGTCTGGAAGGTGGCTTGGATTGACTCTACACATTGGGAGTTGTATTTTGAATGCCAATACCTTGCTGAGCAACGGAGGGTTGAGGATCACCTGAGCTTGGTGAATTTCCTCTCAATATTTCTCCTCTTAGACCGTGTATTGGTAGCTATACTTTGAGAAGGAGTCTGATTCATTCCACATAAGTCTTCAGCCTGCCAATTGACAAGCATAGTTTCGTTTGGGGGTCCCTCTTGTTGAGCTCCTTGCTTTGCTAACTTTCTTCATGGCTAGGTTCTTGTGACACACCAATGGTTTGCACCATTAGAGCCTGATTTAATGCACCATTGAAGCACATCAACTAATTATGTGGTTGATTACATGGGAAACACCATTCATACTCTTGTGCCATGTTATTTTGTGCTAGAACCAATGCCCTTGATGTTGAAGTTGTGTTTGGGTCATATGACCTAAAAGGTCTAGCAGCTTGAGGTTGCCCTTGGTATTGACTTTGATTTACAGCGTAGGTTGGTGGTCTATTTTGCTGATACGGGGTCCGGCCTCGATCTTGAGTCTAGGGTTGATATGGCCTAGAACTCGATTCTGATCATTTGATGGTTACTAACTCATTTCCCGGAGTGTTTTGCAATTGTTTCATAACTTTCTTAAGCTCCTTTGAGGTGTTATATGATGAAGTGGAGGCTTCAGCTGAACTTTGACTCCTAAGGGTGGGTATAGGAGCTAATGTGGGTGTTTGGTTGGTACGTGGGTTTCCTAACTCGAGGTATAGAGGTATGGATGGCCTAAGAGCAATTTTTCCAGCCTGAATCAAATGATTCTCAGCTCCTATGGAAAGGCTATAGGTTGCAGGTAAGGTTGTGCCCCCCGTTGACTGAATCATCAAAGAAATATCAAAATTTAAAGCCCTAAGAAAGCATAAGAAGGAACCTTCATCAGTGGGCTTTACTGTTGTTGGAATCCTATCCCAGGTCCATTGAAATCTGAGGTTGAAATCCGTCAGTTGCTCGTTCGGAGCTCTCTTGATTGTTTTCAACTACTCCAACAAGGATAGGTTATCTCCTTTTCTCTAAATTGGTTGTGAAGAGTTGTGCATAAATTTCTGATTCCAATTTTGAATAGAGTCTACTTCAAGGCTCCTAAACCATTGTGAAGAGGCTAGAAACTTGACCGCAATATCCATCTCATGTATCTCGTGGATTATATAAACATTAGTAATATCTTGGACATGGTCACCGGAGAATTCTCGCTTTCCCAAAAGAAATATGGGATGCTCTTTAATGCTACTATAGTGACTGGATTCTGTCATTCAGAGCGATTGGGCAATGCTACCAAAGTGAAATTGACATAAGGATTTGGTTGAGCCATCCTGATTGGCCTGAGCACTCTTCTTGATTGAAAGAATGGCCTACTAGGAGGAGGTGTTGATAAGGCTCTGTTTAGAGGAGATGGAGACCTCTAGGTTCTTCTTCTTCTCCTTCTATCTAGAGACAAGTGTATGTGTACAAAATGTCCTTCCTCTCTTGTTCTAGACCTTGTTTGTATCCTTCTCATGAACTTGGGAAACTTGGACTATGCTTGGAACTAGTGGATTTTGTCTTTTTAGAGTCGTCGATGTGTAGTTCTTAAAAACTTCTTAAAAGCTAGAATCACAAAGAAAGTGCACATCAATCTTACTCGTAATAAAGATGGAGACTTCTTGTCCCACCAGGCGGGCCAAAATAGTTAGTGCAAAATCACAACACCCCTAAATGAGTCGTCAGATCTACTTTTCTAAGGCAGATTCATTTGGTGTGATTTGCATAACATTGAGTTTTCCCCAAAGTGTGGGACTTTGCAGGGGGAAAAAACTCTCCAGATTAAAGGTTGGTTCATATTCCTCTATTTAGGTGCATGCATGAAAAATTGCAGAGGGCCTATTCCTAAACCTAATCTAAGTTTTACCAAGGAGACAGGGATAAAAGGAATGCAGGAAATCAAACTAAGCTATAAGGTGATGCACCAAAGGAATGATGAACATTTGTTTTGCTAATAGACACAAACCAACAAAATGCATATAATAACCAAGCACAGATAACCAAATTTATAATGAAATACCATATGAAAGCAAAAGAGACAAGAAAGGATCTAAAATCAATCACAAATGTGTTTTATTGCTCTGTAGATTGATACAATGCATTACAAAGTGGCCAAAAGGCAAAAAAACATATTACATTCTAGTGGAAGGCTTGAAAAACTCCACGAATTCCTTTGCCAAAAAAAGGGAGCGTGTAAAACAAAAGAATGTCCAACCCTTTACAATGAGTCCCGACTCTATATTTATAGACTCAATCAGAGACAAGAAAGAAAGAGAAAGAAGTGGGAAAAGTAGGTTGAAGCTTAACCACCACTATTAATGCCTCCTACCAAATCTGCCCCCAAATCTATCTTGATTGTATCAATCTCCTGTTGGGCGCCTTGAAGGAAGAGGAAACAGCGGAACATATTGAATCTGATCTGGTTGTTGAGGCAGGTAGATCTGCATTAATGGCACCGAAGATGTTTTATCCATTTTTATATACCTAACCTACAAAAACTTAAAGTTTCAGATCTCCATGGTGTGGATGAAGCTGAGATCTTTCCAACGGTGTCAGATTTACAATATTTCAAGCCCTGAGTCAAAAGATATGCCCCTTCAAAGTTTGTATCGGGTCCATACAAAAGGGCGGGAAAACTAGTTTGAAAAATGGACCCCCTTTTGACCTCTGGGACACGTGGAGGGCTAGCACTTGTCTGAAGGTAACCTCTATATTTTTCTCTTGGAATAGTGTGGGGCTGACACGTGGCTTCCTCCGTCAGCTCACTCAATTTCTTTGTTTCTTGGCTAAGCTCTTTTCTCAGTGGGGTCATCTTCCTTGACCGGGGACACGCACGCTAGATCAGGCGCTTGTTTGAGAACCTTCTCTCAATTTGATCCCTAAATTATCACCGTTCAGAAACTTGGCGCTCTCTGCCGCTTTGCCACCATGCATTGACTATTCAACTCAACTTTGTCCCCTTTTCGAGACTGGACGCGTGGAGGCTCTGCGCTTGTTGAAACTCTCGATCAAAATTTTTCCCTTGGAGGAGCGTTGAGTTGACACTTGGAAGCCTCCGTAGGTCTTTGGACTTTTCAATGACCTCTCCCTTCCTTTTCGGCCCGGGGCTACGTGGTGAACTAGCACTCATTTGAGTCTCTACTTTTGAATCTACCCTTGGAGATGCGCTGCTTGGACACGTGGCATCCCCTGCCAACACTTCTATACTTAGCCTTTTTTGAGGCCCTCTTTGCCCACCTTTTGACCTTGGTTGACCATTTTCTATGTGGAGGACTGGCACGAGTTTGAGTCTTCTCTTTGGACTCCCATCTTGGATTTGCGTTGAGCTGACACCTAGCTTCTTCCTGCCTAGCCGAAGACTTTTCAATGGCCGCACAACTTTTGGGGCTCTAGACGCGTGGAAGCTTGGCACTCATTTGAACTTCCTTTCTTGGATTCAACTTTAGAGAAGCGTCGTTCCGACATGTGGCTCTCTTCGCTACCTTCTCCATACTTAGCCAATTTTTGGACTCATTCTGAACTATTTTGAGCCCGAAGACTTCGAGATCTTCACAATTTCTTCTTTTTCTTGCCCTGGCCTCTCCGTGACACTGCTTCTTCTCCTTTGACCCTACTATTATATTGTCGAGCCCTCCTATAACTCGTAGAACAAATTTAAAGCCCAAGTTCGCTCGATAGAGCCGTTTTTTGAATTTATCCTACACAGGGTTGTTTGATCTTCGCAGGCCTCTGCCACTTCCATTACAGAGTCCTCTTGTAATATGTTTACGGAATCGAACGTGATTTCTCGGGTTCCTTCAAAGTCATGGGGTTGTTACGATCCAATATTTTACAGGGAAAAATATTAACAAGGCCTTCATACAAGTTTTTGTATTTGGTCCACATATTGTTAACATATTTAAATAAGTTTTTATGTCATTGATATTTTTACGTCGAATTTAGTTTCAAAAAACTTCGTTATGTAAAATAATTAAATTATGAATCAAGATTTACCGCAACTTTCAAGAGCTCATGTTATGGTTGTTATAATAGACCAAAAGTAAGAAACATGCAATCTTCTTTAAAAATCTCCACCAATACTATCAAATGTAGCTTTACTCTTAATTCACTTTTCCCTTCTATTTAATAGTTTTCTCTAATCGAACAATTTTACGAACCAGAAATTTCTTTTCCTTGTCCTCCTTTGTAAATCTTCGTATAAATAATGCCTCCTAACCCTTTATCATTTGGTGTAGTTTTTTAAAACCAATTTCATGCCAACCCCTCAACAACGAGCTCATTTCTATGAGCGTGACTCTCATCCTAGAGAACATATTAATGCTTTCCAAAGCATGCTCAATGCTCAATAATGCTACGCAAACACAGAGGAGAGCTCATTCAATTGCTCCATGAAGCGCTACCTTCTTGTCTCGGTCTCTTGTTGACCCCTTTACTTCTGCAGAGACATTGTGGGTATCCTTCCAAATTTATAAGAATCGCGGTGACCTTGAATTACATAGCATTTCATGGTCCCCAATGAATACACAATATTTATTTCCCCTTATTTGTCCATGTAGAATAATTTCTACATTATTTCGAGGCTCTTCCACTTCTACTATATTTTGTCACCCCGACCCTCTTTTTCCTTTTGGTGTTCTTTTTTATTTTTGCAGGACTCAATTTTTCCTAAGTATGGAACTGGATGCGAAGGGTATCCATGTGTCCCTTCAGTGCATTTTGGAGAAAGAAAAAAGAATCGGGAGCCTTCAAGCAACAAGAATTAACCACGTGGCTAAAGCGCGGCAAGGCAACCCAAGTGGGATGAAAAATTTAAAATAAACGAGAAGAACGTGCGGTCCTCCACGTGTCGCTCGCATACGACTTCAAAAAAATAGAGAAAAGGAGATGCCCCAAAATCGCACGAGGTCTCCACGTGTCATACAAGGCAATTACCACCATCGAAAGGACCAACTAAAGAAGTAAAGGACTCAATGTTCGGTGAATTGAATGCAATCTCGAGTCCCAAAGCATGCAATTGAGATTTTCTCCCAAGGTCAAAGATCACGTAGGTAGAAACTAAATGTAGATGGTGGAATTCTTGATTGGAGGCGCATTGGAGGAAGACCTACGGGGTCTATAAGAGAATTTTTTTGTGCTAGTAAGAAAAAAGGGAGGAATCAAATTCCAAAACTTCGAGGAGAATATTTTAGGTTCAGTCCATTGTGTTCATTGGCCTTAGTAAGGCTATGTTGTAAGGAAATATCATGTCTGTGCCATCTTCGGCCTTATGTACTATTTTTATCTCAGTAATAAGATTTCTTGCTATGTGCATCAAAAAGTTCACAATATTCTGTGTCCTTTGTTTCTCCTATTTACTTTTTATTCAATTCTTGATAAATGTTTAAATATCTATCATGCTACGATGGAGGTTTAGGAAGAGGTGCGACCTAGGTGTGAATCCCTGAAAATTCAAAATTTTCACCGCCCGAAGGGACCATTGCAAAGGAGCCAGTTGAACCTGTAGCGCCTAAGTTGAAGGAGGCCACCACCGCGCGAACAATATTATACTTGGCCTAAGTAGTGGAGAGGAATGGAATGGGCATGGCACGGATGCTCTGGAAAAGGAAGGGGTGTCTTCGCTAGTTAGGTCTTATGGCCCTGGGGCGGTCGTTAAATTCTTGGTCTTGCAGCTAGGGTTCTCGGCGGTTAAAAATTTGCTCGAGGAAATTGATCCAGAAAAGGGTCCCTTTCTTCCCAACCCTCGGGAAGGAGATCCCCTCTTCAGTTGGTGGACTTGAGGTGCATGGTTTGTGCCCCTCGAAGGAATTTAAGGTGGGCAGGATCGAATTTAAAATTTCCAAGGAATCGGTTCCTGTTGATCTTCCCTGTGAGAGAAAAAAAGGATTTTGTGGATATCCATGAAAAGAGGGAAATTTTTTACAAATTCGTTGGTGCCAAGTTCTCCAGGAGGAAAATTCGGAACTGGATTTACTGGTTCTAGGGCAAGGAGGGAAATCTCAAGATCCTCTTTCTGCGAATAGATTCTTTCAAGTCTTGTTTCATTCTGTGTCCTCTGTGGAAAATATTTTTAAGGGGTCCCTGGTTCCTAAACTCCTCTAGCTTATATTTGAGGCCTTGGTCCTCTGATTTTGATCCGAAGGTGGAAATTATTCACGAGCTCTGCTCTGTTAAATTTCTTGAAACTCCTCATGAGTTCGGAACTCTGCCTCTTTAAAATCTATTGTCAGCTCACTCAGTTCTTGGGTGCCTATTTCCAACCCATCTCTTTTAAAATGGAGAAACCCTTCGGCGCACATTTGTGTTGATATGGACTTGTCTTCCCCCTACCGAGTTCTGTTTTGTTGCCTTCCCATAAGGGTCCCAGATCGTCTGAAATAATCTATGAAGGGTTGAGCTTTAAGTGCTTCTCTTGCAGGGTTTGGGTCATTTGAAGAAGGATTGTCAGGGTCTTGGAAAAAAGGTTGGATCCCTCTTTTCCCCTCATTCAGATGGATCGAGATTGGTTCTGGCTAAATCCTCTACCCCTTCCCCTCCTGGGTCTCTCGTTGTTGAAGGTGGTTCGGAAGGTCTGACAGGTCTCTCTTTTACCCCTTGCTAGCCTTTCGGAAAACTTAAGTCCTCGCTCGTTGTTAAAGGAGACGGAGGATGTGCATAGGGATTCAGGTACTCTTGTCTCCTTGATTAAGGAAGGATTTGTGCAGGGAAAGCCTCCTCGATGGAAACTCTTAGCGGGTGGATTTCAAACAACAACTGTCAGGTTTGGATTTTCCCATCTCCGAAGCCGGGAATCTGGAAGATGGCGAGATTGTTCCAGAAGATTTAGTTCCCGTCTTGGTCCCTTCTAAATTAGCTTCATGCCAAGATGGTATGGGGGTTCTTATGTGTGGCTCCATAGGTAAAAGGGGAGAAATTCAAAGCAGGAGGTGGCTCAATTGGAGGTCGATGCAGGGAAGCAAAGAACCCTAAAATTCGATCTTGTTGATCCCGGAAGGTGAAACCCCTTCCCTATGTTCAATGAAGTTCTTCTCCTGAATGTCAGAGGTCTTAATTCCTCTAACAAACAACACTTGATTAAGTGTTATATCCTCTCCTTGGAGGCTTGTCTGGTTCTTCTTCAAGAAACTAAGTTACTGTGCTGTTAAAGCCAAATGCCTTTGGAATAGGTCTTTTAGAGGTTGGAAAGGAGTCTTTTTGGACTCGATGGGTGCTTCTGGGGGGCTCAGGATTGTCTGGAAGGAAGGCGTTGTAATGGTGGAATTGCAAGCTCAATCTCTCAGCTGGAAAATTGTAAAAGTAAGTTTCTAGCGCTCTCAGCTTAATTTTCTTTTATATAATGTTTATGCTCCCTCTAGCATATTGGGTAAAAAAACCTCTGGGGGAATTGCTACAATCAATCTCTGCCTTGGGTGATCAGATGTTCATTCTTGGCAGGGACTTTAATGCCATCTCTGATAGCAGGGACAAGAAGGGGGGATCATCCGAAACCTTCAGTCCCAAAAATATTTCTACTCCTTTATTAGAGAGGGAGCCCTTGTGGATTTAGAACCTAAGCAGGGCTGGTTTACCTGGAGTAATAAGTGTAAGGGCTTTAGTAACATTGTGGAAAGACTGGATAGATTTTTGGTTAGTCCCAGCTGGAATTTAAATGACATTGTGCTTGAATGTTCCATTTTACCTTGGTCTAGGTCAGATCATTTTCTGGTGTCCCTGTCTATTAATCTCGATGTTTCCCCTCCTAGATCCCCATTCAAATTTGAGCTAATGTGGTTAAGGGATGCTTCTCTTGAAGGTTGGGTCAACCTTTGGTGGAACTCCTATAAAATTGAGGGTTCCAAGATGTTTGTGTTGGCTCAAAAACTGAAAAGACTAAAAAAGGATTTGCAAGAGTGGAACGTCAAGTATTTCAAAAACCTCTTTCAAGAAAAAGCTAGAGTTGAAGCTGAATTGAATGCCCTTAATTTAAAAGTTTTCAGTGATGGGATGTTCCAGGAGGATTATGCTCTTGAAAAATCTCTCTTAAGTGAGTTAGGAGAATTGCTTCTTAGGGAGGAAATTTATTGGAAGCAAAAATCTAGGGAGCTCTGGCTGAAGGACGGTGATAGAAATACTAAATTCTTTCATGCCTCTGTGAAAGCAAAAAGGAATTCAAATTTCATTTCAGAAATTAAGAATAGTGAAGGGGTTCGTCTGGTGGAGCAGAAGGACATCATTTCTGAAGGGATTAATTTCTTCTCCTCCTTGCTAGCCGGGGATGTTGCCTCCTTTGAGGCCGAGCAGACCTCCCTCTTGGATGCTATCCCCGCTCTCATCTCCGAGAATCAAAACACTGTGCTCTTGAAGCCTTTCTCCTTCTTAGAAATTGAGAAATTTGTATTCTCCTTGGAGAAGAATAAAGCCCCTAGCCCAGACGGTTTCCCTGCCGAATTTTTTCAAAAATTTTGGGGCATAGTGGGTTATGATGTATGGGCGGCTGTGGAGGCTTCACGAAGATCCTACTCGGTGCTCGGAGTGCTTAATAATACCTTCATCTACCTTTTTCCTAAATTGCATCAACCCTCCTCCTTCGGGGACTTCAAGCCAATTTCTCTCTGTAATATGTCTTACAAAATCATTTCCAAAGCCATTGCCCTTCGTTTGAAACCTATTTTGGATCCCCTCATTTCTTCTGAACAAACTGGATTCATGCCTAGTCAATCTATCCTTGACGGTGTCATTTTGTCTCATGAGCTGACTCACTCTCTATCTTCCTCTAACACCCCTGGTATGATGTTAAAATTAGATATCAGCAAAGCTTATGATAAGCTTAATTGGAGGTTTCTCATTAGGGTCCTTCTTAAGTTTGGCTTCTCCAAGCACCTTTGTGAGTGGATTTTCAGTTGCATCTCCGGCCCCTCCTCTGTTCTTATTAATGGGAGTGTTGAGGGTTTCTTTGGTAGTAATCGTGGTATTAGGCAGGGGGATCCCCTGTCCTCTTTCTTATATATTCTTGTGGTGGAAGCCCTTGGCAGGTCCATCAAAGTCAAATTAGGGGAAGGTAAGATTAATGGCTTAAAGATTGCGGATGGTATTCCTCCTCTCACTCACCAGCAATTCGCAGATGACACTTTTCTGTTCAGCAGGGCCTCCACCCGGGAGGCTAAGGAGTTAAAGGATTCTTTGGGAAGATACTCTAAGGTGGCAGGGCAAGATGTTAGTGTGGCTAAATCCTGCATTTTTTTCTTCAATGTTACCTTGCAAATAGAGTCAAGAATTCTAAATATTTTCAATTTCAAAAAGGGCACCTGCCTGTCAAGTATCTCGGTATTCCTTTGTTTAAAGGTGCAGGTAAGAACTCCCTGTGGAATGATCTACTCAGTTCTCTAGATGTTAAATTGAATGCTTGGAAAGGTAAATGGCTCTCCCTCACCGGGAGACTTATGTTGATTAAATCAGTCCTATGTGCTTGCTCCTCTGTATCTCCTTTCGGTCCTTAAAATCCCTAAGGGTGTTCTTGATAAGATTAAGGGCATTTTGTGAAAATTCCTATGGCAGGGTCTCTCCAAGGAAAAGAAGCTCCCCTGATCAGTGGGATACTTTAGCAAAGCCTAAAGAGCTTGGTGGTGTGGGCATCCTAAATTTGGGTCTGCAAAACATGGCACTTGGAGCTAAATTGGTCTGGAAGCTTATCTCCAATCCCAACAGTCTTCTCAGCCTGGTCTTCGAGAAGAAATATTTGGGTGCTCCCCTTCCTGAGTCCATCCTCCGGGTGGCAAACCCTCCTAAGGGCTCGCATATATGGAATTTCATGATTGAATGTAGATCTTTGTTTGTCTTTTATGCAGATTGGAGAGTGGGTAATGGAGAGAAAGCTCTCTTCTGGGATGATCCATGGAATGGATACCCTACTCTTGGAGACTCTCCTGCTTTCTCAGACATTAAGAGGAGATTGCTTGGTGAATGGGGCCCTTACGTTTCCAACTATGGGGAACTGAATGATTCCCTTCCCTCCATGTTGCAATGGAAAAAAGTGGATCATCTGAATCTCTCTCCTGATTTAGAAGCTAATTTTTTTATCTGTTTTGCAGGAAAGGAATATTTTGATCTCAAATAAGCAGGATGAAATTGTTTGGACCGCAGCTCCCTCGGGATCTTATTCCCCTCATCTTGGTTACCTCTGCTCCATGAGGATACCGCCCCAAGAAACTAGTATGGAAAGATTGCTGGGACTCCCAATGCCCCCCTAAAGCTGGTCTTTTCGCCTGGATGGCCTTTAAGGGTAAGATATTAACTCAAGAAAGAAGGAAAAAAATTGGTTTTCAAGGTCCTACCAGATGCCTCCTATGTGAAAAGGATGTGGAAGACGAGACCATTTACTTCTACATTGCTCCTTTGTTGTTGAATGTTGGAACTGGTTGTGTGCCAAGCTTAACCTTCTCGTGGGTCCAACCTAAATCCCTCCCGGATGTTATCCTAGCTTGGCCTATTAATTCTCATTCAGGGGCTCTTTCTTCTATTTGGTTGTGTAGTCTGGTGCTTCTTTGTGGCACATTTGGTGGGAGAGAAATAAAAGGCTTTTTAGGGAGGAATATGGCACAGTGGAATCGGTTCTCCTTAGGCTGGAAAGGGCTATATCCGAAGTTGTGTCTGCTAATTGGTCTAGATCTTGTCCTTTTACTTCCCATGATAGATTGCTGTAGAAAGAAGTTGGCCAATGATAATCAAGCCTGGGGATGGTGCTATGAAGTCTTCCGCATCTTCCTCCCTGGCTAGAAGAAACACTTTTTGGGCTCCCCCTTCCAGTGGGTTTTTAAAACTAAATTTTGATGGGGCTTCTAGGGGTAATCTGGGGGTCTCCGGTGCTGGTTGTATCATTCGCAATTCCTCTGGTAAGGTGGTTATAGTTGCTTCATACAAACTCAAGGAGGGTACGTGCAATGTTGCCGAGGTGCAAGCCCTTGGCTTTGGTTTGCTTCTCACTTCCCTTAAAATTGAAAATCTAGAAATTGAAGGGGACTCCATGATAATCATTAACACCATCATTAAAAAAAGAGCTTTGTCATGGAAGTTGGATCTCGAAGTTCAGAAGGTTTTATGGTTGTTGTCTAAATTCAAAAATTGGAGTATTAAGCACATCTACCGAGAAGGCAATCAGTGTCTTGGTAGCTAGCAAATAAAGGTATCGATCAAGATTGTGGGGAGAGGGTGGCTAATAACTGTTCTATGTGGGAGGGCTTACAAATGATTACCTCGAGGGACTCATCCCATCATGAAATCGATGGCAGCTTCCCCACGTGTGAAGCATAAGGAACTTATTTAAGACTAGTTGGGTGGTCGTCTCACATATTACCCTTTTGCTCTGAAATGGTTCCTCCTATGGCTCATGTGCTTTGGCACTTTCTTGTGATGTGAGAGAAATGGCATTCAGAAATAGGGTTACCGATGGTAGGCTACGTAAAGATTTTCCTCATCTCCTGTGCAGAGGACCTGGAGGTGGTTAAATTGGTTTTGGGTCTGGAGTTTCTAAATATGGAGGGGTGGCCAAGGGTAAATAGTGGTATTGCCTCCATTTTCATGGAAAATTTGTTGGTTCTACATCCTTCAAAGGCGAGGTGGTTAATGTCGCGGCCCACTAGATATGCCCAAACTTGTAGAAACCTTGCTTCGGAGGTGGCCAATTTCAACTTGGCTTCATGGCCTGCTCAGGATGTCACCTCGGGCTCGTCGACTAGTGTTGCTTGAGCATTTCCGAACTTGATCGTTGCTTCAAAGTTCTACTAGAGTTTTGAGTCCCTCACTTCTTACGTAAAAGATAAAAAGGTGGGGCATATTTGTATTCAACTGCCCAACGTCAAGGCCCTGGGGGCACCGCTTGTTCCTGTTCCATCTTGGTGGACTGATCTACATTCCTATGCGATTAATGCTTTTGGCTACCTCTCGTGCAGTAGCTCAATGGAAACTCGGTGGATGAAGAGTTTGTTGGCACGTCCCGAAGGATGGATATGGATTCATCCAGGTTTTTGTTAGTATGCCACCTGGATGAATGTGGTTGTTGTCTAGTCTTATTCGAGGTTATGCCTCCTTTTTGTAAATAGGGAACAGGTCCCTTCAACCCGCCTTAAATATCAAAAATATATATATCTATCATGCTACATGTCATTAGATATTTTACATAAATATGTTCATTGTGCACGTGATTATGTTTTAGTTTTGTCTCACCTTTGATGGTCTAAAATATCTTCAAAATAGTTGATCATGCTCGATGCTCTTCAACTAATCTAGTAGTTATTTCAATAGCAATCTTTGTGTTATTTTAGTAAATATTTGGTGCATTTCTTTAAATAGGATTTACATATTGTTTCGTTTTCTCTCTAAACCCTTATCTCAATCCAAATCAGAGAAGATCCAACTTCTATAAAACCTAGAGTTTATATTACGGATCAAGTCCCACATCCCTAATATTTCCTACAACTTTGGTGGTTCATCTACAAATATAATCGTCATTTTCTGACATGCCGGTGGGACTAACTAAACTTGATCAATAAGCACACGAGTGCTTATTATAGTGGGAATTAGAACCAAAACTAGTTACCATATCTTAGACTGTAGTAAATTCTGGACTTTTGTTACCGCCCTTGGTATCAATTGTAAGAGGACCTAGGTAGAATCCTCTCGAGAGCACAAATGGCTCAACCGCCTCCTCCAAGATAGTTTGTCTCGTGGAATCGGGAAGTTTTCTCATCTTGTCAATACCTTTGGCAACATGGAATCCCATCCCAACAAATGCGCTAAAGGCACTACCTAAATTCAGTGGTGAAGACTTCAAAACCCCAGAGGAACATCTTCAAGACATTGCATGGAGATATGCACGGTACATTACATCATGGAGCAAGATGTTGCCTTAAGGTTACTAGCTACCTCCTTTAAGGGAAAATCTCTTGAATGGTACAGGTATTTGACTCCTAACTCTATCGGTAATTGGGATTAATGGGATTCGATGAAAAGGGAGATAGATCTTCGCTCCTACAACAACTTATCAATATCAAGAAAGCTTCGCAAGAGCCCATGACTGATTTCAATACTAGATTCCACAAGACATGGCAAAGGATTCCAGTTCTAGCCAAACCAACTACAGGTATGGATATTTTATTTATCTAAAATCTCTAAACTTAAACATTTATGTTATGATTCAATCATTAGGAGGATATTCTTGGCCATAAGCATACAATATTATAGTCAAGATGAGAATAACTTAATAGATGTTGGGAAACTTCCCCAAAGCTCACTTTTCCAGTGTTTCCCAAGATAGCTCCCCTTCCTCAAGAGTAGACCTCAAGTTCTGCCCAAACTCCTGCATCCATATATAGCTACCCATCCTCTCAAGGAGCCACCACCCCTACCGCAACATCATCGTCTTCTTCTTCGAGATGGAGGAAGTAAAAACATCCTTAGGAACTTCTCTAATAAGATAGTTAATCTTAAGAAGAATCAAAGCATGTACCCAAGATAGTATTATCAAGGCTATCAAGGGGGTAGACCCACTTATCCTCTACAATATCAAAATTCCCGAGACCACCGTTGGCATAGCCATCTAACCAAATTGTCCCAATACCGATACCACTCTAGACCCTCCCACCCAATAGTGGGAGAGAGATGATTCCAGGACAAAATAATTTGGTGAAAGATCCCAATGATTTTTATTTCCCTTGCAATAGCCCTCATATGCCAAGAGATTTCCCCCAAGGGAATCTACAGCAAAAGGTAGTATAGAAAAGAGTGAGGGAAGGCTATGAGGTCAATACTTTCAGACCTTACCAATCCTCGAGAATTCAAAACGAATCCTTAGTTATGCAAATGCAAGGGATGTCCCTAGAACAAGAGGTATAGATTGTGCTTGAACATGCACTTTTCTCTTGGGTCGAAGGAGAATAATTTGTATTCAAAAACGAAGCATCCACTTCTAAGAATTTGGTATAGTCAAATTACAACACTCACTCCAAGGGGCAGATGACGGAAGTTGCGATCCTTGTTCCTACAACAACTAATGGAGCATGGAAAGAACCTCCAGGCATTCACTACTCCTCCACCCACAGCTAGACAAGAGACTCTGGAAGCCACTCAGAATCAAGAGACCATCCATCCAGCGGCTAAGAGGGTGAAATACCAACAATATTCCAAAGCACAACCACTCGGGCCGATGAATGTAGTCAAGTAACTTAAAAACATTACAACCAATGTATCCTTGTGGGATATCTTGGGCATTCCGAAATAAAAGGAGTTGCTTCAAAAGCATTGAAATTCAATGGCAGCCCAACTATGAATAGGAAGGGAATGAGAAACTCGAACGACTCCAAGCTTAAACAAAGTCGGTCAGATGAACCAAAAATAAGAGGTAAGTAAACCAAAACCCCACCCTTCTTTATGACTCTTATAATTGGTAAAACAATTGCTACATAACTCCATGATAGACTCTGGTGCAAGCACTACAATTATGCCCAAATCAATTGTGGATGCCTTGGGAGTTAAATATGAGCCCCTAAAGAAAGGATTCATGCAACTAGATGGGAAATCAGTTCAAACCATTGGTATTATTAGAGGTCTCCCATTACAGCTCTATTCCTTCCCAAACATAATCGTTCTGCAAGATATAATGGTAATCGATGATCCACCATTCTTCGAACTATGCCTATCCCACGGTTTCATGGATAAAATTGGAGGCTACATGTCCCTTGATTAGTCTCATATAATTTTTGACTAAGTATGGATCCAAAATGAAGGTTCTATTAGAACCCTCACCAAGGAACATATTACGGATCAAGTGGCCTCAGGTTTTGAGGCCTCACATGCCATGATCACTCGAGAGGAAGAGTCATATATGGATGATGGTGACCATCAAAGCAGAGACTATTTGGTTGACTTGTCACCCGAGATCCCTTTGGAAATTTTGATTCCACTGGGTTAGGTACTTATGTGATCTTTGATGAGAATCCCAGCATCCCAAATATTATGAGGGAAGATAGTAAAAATGAAAAGAATCTCAGAAGGATTCCCTAATGTGGACTCTACATTTTGATGGAGCCGAAGCATAAATGAGTCGAAACCGATATATGCCTATCTTCACCAGACATAAGGAAGATACTCAGGGAATTTCACTTCCATTTCATTTTCACCAGCAAGTGAGGCATATTATGAGGCTTTAGTGCATGGTTTGACATTAGCGCAAAAAAGAGGGCATACAAAAACTAAGAGTCTTTGGGGACTCTGAATTAGTAGTGACACAAGTTAGAAGCACTGCCACAAAAAAAAATCCAAGGATGAGGTCCTATCATCATAGGGTATGGGATCTTATTGAGGACTTTGAGGCCTTTAACATTAAGGTTATCCCTCGAACCAAAACATAGAAGCAGATAGAATGGCCCAAATCGGATCACAATTCGACCCAACTCAAGATCTGATGAAAAATAAAGACACGGTGAAATTGATCATCCACTCATCCATACCTGATAATGTGGATCATTGGAAAGTCTTTAAAAGTGACCAACATATATTGCTCTTCTTATAACAATCTGAAGAGTTTGTGGATCAACTCCAACCCAAAATTAAAGAAGCATACGAAGATCAAGTCATCCAGCTCAAAATGAACAAGCTTCCAAAAGGACTGATAATGTTGGAAAATCTTTTCAACTCCGATGATGCTAATACAAACAAGGGGAAGTTTGTGGTAGTCAAGGAAGACTATGCCAAGCTAGAAGTAGCCAATGGGAAGAAGTTAAAGGTTGGGAAAATAGTCACTTAGAAGGAAAGGGAGAAACTTGTGGCTCTATGCCATAAGTATGATAAGGTAATACTGGACTTATGAAGACCTACATGGTTATAATAAGGACATCATCTAGCATACTATTGATCTAGAAAAAGGGATAAAACCTATACGTCAAAAGTAGAGACCTATGAATCTAAAGATAGAGTCTCTCATGGTCGAAGAGCTCAGGAAGCTCCTAGAGGCTAAAATAATCTTCCCAATCAAGCACTCCACATGGGTGTCCAATCTAGTACCGGTAAGGAAGAAAAATGGTGAAATCAGACTCTGTGTGGATTTCAGAGATCTGAATAAAGTGTCCCTTAAGGATCACTACCCCTTACCTTCCATGGAACAAATACTACAAATAGTAGTGGATTCAAAATATTTTCTTTGCTTGATGGTTTTTCGGGATACAACCAAATATGGCTTGTGGAGGAAGAACAACATAAAACCACCTTTATGATGAAGTGGGAACCTTTTCATATGTAAAGATGTTGTTCGGACTCACCAATGTTGGGTCAAATTTTCAAAGAGCCATGGATGCCACATTTGGAGAGCTAATTAATAAGATAATCCTAATATACTTGGATGACCTCACAATGTTTATACGAAAACAACATAGGATCATTTCGACGCCCTAGAAGCTATATTTAAGAAATGTTAGGAATTCTAAATCTCTCTGAATCTGAAGAAGTTTTTTTTGGAGTACCGTAAGGAAAACTCCTGGGCACATTTTCTCAAGGGATGGGCTCTCAATTGATCCATAAAGAGTCAGGGCCATTTTGGAATTGCCTCTGCCTTTTTCCTTAAATCAACAAAACTTGAACTTCATCTAATAATTTGACATGCATATGCTCAAAATTTGACAAAGTGATAAGAATGAGTATGGTAGATATCATAATCTAGTTTCTAAACTACTATTTTTTTGAAAATGGTGGATATTAAGAGGGTCAAATGTGGTGCACACACAAAGTATGTCTATTTTTGTGTCAAAAGATAAGAACCTATTTGTGTGTGCCCCCCATTTTTGAGTTATATAATTTATTTTTAAAATCCCTTTGGTAGAAAGTTAGATAAAACCATGTAAAAGGTCCCACTAATTTTTCATAATTTTTGGATGAATATATAATTTTTTATTAATTTTCAAAGTGCACACATCCTAAAATGAAAAATTTGTGTGTACACCCCTATAACTTTGAGAGAAAAAGTCATTTTTTGTTTTATTTTTTGAAAGGTGTGTGTAGAATGGAGTTTTGAAGAGATTTTTTTTTGAAATTTTGTTGAAAAAATCATAAATTGTGTACAAAAACGTATGCATATGTTTTGACAAGAAAAGAAGGCACTAGTAAAAGAAATTAAGGATGAAAGCCTTAAACTAATCAGATTTTAGAAAGAAGCATATCGTCACTAAGATAAAACCAAGCTTGACATCGTAGTATAATTTTTTTGAAATATTATGTTATAACACATTTAATATCGGGGTGTACACGTGAGATTTTGATGTTTTCTTGCAAAACACAAATCCATTCACGGATTGCACAGTCCAAGGCTTAGGGTGGGAGATCCAAGGAAAATCCAAGCCTATGGGTTGGGATTTTCAAACCCATAGAAGCAGGAAAGTGAGCGCGTTATAACGCGCTCATGCTATAACATGAGTATAAGTTTTTATTTTATTAATATTTATACTTTATTATTTCTTATACTTTAAATTTATTTTAGTAAATATAAGAAGTTAGGGTCACTCTGCACCTTATGGAACTAGTCTCACAACTCCATCTATCATGGTTTAGAAAATGGTTTTTGTATTCCGACTTGGTCAGTACATAGGTATTTTTCAAGATTTCAGCATTTAGCCTAAAGCTTTTAGGGTTTAAATTATACAATTGATGTCTATTTTGGGAAAGAATATTTATCATTGTTTAGGGTTTTGGGCCTTTTAGATTGGTTATTGACATTTGTAGGAGTGTTAAATGTGTCAAAATTAGAATTTACAAACCTCACAACTCCCAAAGGTAACAACAACTGATCGAATATATGGACTCATGAATTTTCCCATGAACATGGAGTTGAATCCCTAATTTTGTCTTCGAATATAGTAAAATCATACTATGATGAGTAATACTTTATAAGCTTAGGGAATGCATCGTTTCAGCTTCCTACAATAATAATGTGTCCTTTCTCCCGACCAACTTGCCTCAAGACCACTCTCAACCTGGATCAAAATAAATTATTAACAAGGTTTTTAAGTTTGTTTTAATGTGCGGGGATGATTGGATATGATTATTGATGATTTAAGTGTGACTCGATAGAAGATAATTTCCTCTAGAGGCCTAAAAAAGCCATTCTAAGCTAATTAAACACCATCTCGTAGAGAGTTCAAGAAATATATTAAGTTTATGGAGGTGATGTCGAGAATCTTGGAAGTCTTGGAGGTAATTTAGGAATCTTTTTATGGCTTAGGATTTAGGGCTCGGGGATTAGGGCTCCAATTTTAGGGTTTAAGGTTTAGGGTTCGGGGTGGTAAAAATAGGGTTTAGGCTTTAGGTTTTAGGGTTTAGGCTTTAGGGTTTAGGCTTTAGGGTTTAGGGTTTAGGATTTAGGGTTTAGGGATTAGGTTTTAGGGTTCGGGACTCGGGGCTTAGGGTTTAGGGTTTAGGGTTTAGGACTCATGGCTCAAGGCTCGAGGTGTAGAGTTAAGGGTTTAGGGTTTATGGTTGATGGTTTATTGTTTAGGGTTTAGGGTGTATAATTTAGGGTTGTGGGTTTAGGGTTTAGGTTTTAAGGTTTATGGCTCATGGTTTAGGGTTTAGGGCTCGGGGTTTAGGATTTAGGCTTTATGGTTTAGGGTGTAGGGCTCATGGTTTAGGGTTTAATCTTTAGGCTTTAAGGCTTAGGGTTTAAGGTTTAGGGTTTAAGGTTTAGGGTTTAGGGTTTAAGGCTCAGTGTTTAAGGTTTAAGGTTTAGGGGTTAGGTTTTAGGGCTCGGGGTTTAACGCTTTGGGTTTAGGGATTAGGTTTTAGGGTTGATCGATTAGAGTTTAAGTTTTAAGGTTTAGGTTTTAGGGTTTAGTGTTTAGGGTTTAGGGTTTAGGTTTTATGTTTTAAGGCTCAAGGTTTAGGGTTTATGGTATAGGGATCAGGGTTTAGGGTATAGGGATCATGGTTTAGGTTTTAGGGTTTATGGTTTAGGTTTTAGGGTTTAGGTTTTAGGATTTAGGATTTAGGTTTTACGGTTTAGAGCTTAAGGTTTAGGGTTTAGGTTTTAGGGCTCAAGATTTAGGGTTTATGGTTGAGGGTTGAGGGCTTAGGGTTTAAGGTTTATGGTTTACGGTTTATGGATTAGGTTTTAAGGTTTAAGGGTCGGGCTTAAGGTTTAGGGCACAAGATTTAGGGTTTATGGTTTAAGGCTTGGGGTTTAGGGTTTAGGGGTTATGGTATAGGGGTCTAGTTTTAGGGCTCAAGTTTTAGGCTTACCCATTCACTCATTGTAATGTTTTGTGTCTTACCCATTCTTATTAATATTGACAGAGAGTATTCAACTAAAAGGGTTCATCTACTTTGTAGGTAAAACATTCAAAGAGAGTCATCACAATTTGATGCCTTTCATCTGTTGATATTTTATAGGAGGGAAATACTAGATATTCAAGAAAAATTCTATGACAAATAAATTTTACCCAATACAACTATCTTATTTTTCCCATTGCATGGGAACTATTTCACTCACTGTAATGTTTTGCGTCTTACCCATTCTTATTAGTATCGATAGAGAGTATTCAACTCGAAAAGGGTTCATCTATAGAATAACTTTCTCTTTCTCTAGAGGAAAGGATACTATAGGTAATTCAATTCTTATCCTATCCATTCCAGTAGCAAAGATATTTCTCTTTCTCCAGAGGAGAGGATACTACAAGTAATTTGGTTCTGATCCTACACCTCTGCATTGGTATATTCTCTATGTTTCTTCCATTTCCTTTGAGATTAATTTTTGTGTTGTGATGGTTATTTTTTCCAGCTTCCAATGGTTCATCCTAGCTTGTATAATACCATACATGGAAATATGATAAATGTGAAATTTGTTTCAGAGTGTGAAGAAATTGACATTCAAGAGCGTAAGTATATGTGGGGAGAAACATGTTTGGAAGAGATTTGTAATATGCATTACAAGGAACAAGGTAGATGATATATCCATTTAGTTACTTGTCCCACCTCTCATAAACAAGGCGCTTATACAAGCGGACTCAATGATGGTTCTAGGCATGAGACTAGAGGTATTTTAAACAATCTCCAGGTTTCCTTGTGTTTTTCATGCCCTCCTAGTTGAGTCGTCAATAAAATTGAAGTTTGTTTGATTCAAAATAAAGAAAGAGTTAGTGAGAGTGTGAGAGGAAAAGAGAGTGAGAGTGAGATTGAGATTGTTTAGGGCTCAGTGTTTAGGGTTTAGGGTTTAGGATTTAGGGTTGAGGGTGGTAAAAATAGGGTTTAGGGTTTAGGGTTTAGGGCTCACAGATCATGGTTTATAGATCATGGTTTAGAGTTAATGGTTTAGGGTTTAGGGTGTACGGTTTAGGGTTGAGGTTTTATGGTTTATGGTTTATGGTTCACGGCTCACGAGTTTAAGTTTTAGGGTTTAGGGCTCATGGTTTAGGGTTCAAGGTTTAGGGCTCGGGTTTAGGGTTTAGTGTTTAGGATTTAGGATTTAGGGGTTAGGGTTTAGGGTTTAGGGTCTCAGGTGTTAAAAATAAGGTTTGGGATTTAGGGTTTAGGTTTGGAGTTCATGGTTTAGGGCTTAGGGTTTAGGGTTTATGGCTCATGGTTTAGGGTTTATGGCTCATGGTTTAGGTTTTAGGGTTTAGGGTTTTAGGTTGAGGGTTTTGGGTTTAGGATTTAGGGCTTAGGGTTTAGGGTTTAGGGCTCATGGTTTAGGGTTTAGTCTAATGGTTTAGGGTTTAGTGCTCATGGTTTAGGGTTTATGATTTACGGTTTAGGGTTTAGCATTTAGGGTTTAGGGTTTAGTGTTTAGGGCTTAGGGCTTATTGCTTAAGGCTTATGGTTTAGAGTTTAAGGTTCAATGTTAAGGGTCTAAGGGTTTATATTTTAGGGCTTAGAGTTTATGGTTTAGGGTTTAGGGTTTAGGATTTAAGGTTTAGGGATCAAGTTTTATGGTTCGGGGTTTAGGGCTTAGGTTTTAGGGATCATAGTTTAGGTTTTAGGGTTTAGTGTTTAGTGTTTAGGGCTTAGGGTTATGGTTGAGGATTTAGGGTTTAGGGCTTAGGGCTTAGGATTTAGGGCTTAGGGTTTAGGTCTTAGGGCTTAGGGTTTAGGGTTTAGGGTTAAGGGCTTATAGTTTAGGGTTTAGGTTTTAGGGTTTAGTCTTTAGGGCTCAAGATTTATGGTTTAGGGTTTATAGTTTAGGGTTTAGGGTTTAGGGTTGTGTTTTTGAGTGACAAAACTTCTAACATGAAAAAGTGGTAAAACATGAGTTACCATGAGTTGAAAACATGTTTCTAAAACCTCAAGTGATGACTTAAGTGTTTAGAAACACTATTATGAGACCTACATTGTGATGGGAATATGATGCTCTCTTCTAATTACAAGGAAAGAGTAAGGATCACTCTCTTATTTTCAAGGCCTCCACAATTAACCCTAGTGATCACAAATCAACTCCATGATTCTCAAACCAATTTCTAATTATCGTCACTTACTAAAATATGTATTCACGGTGTAGATGGAAGTATTTTTTTTGAATGAGATTCTTTTCATATGGCCACCTATATAACTGAAATGATGTGGTTATAATGTCCTTCCTCCTTTGAAGTTTGATTACACTACAAGGTTCAAATGAGTGTTTAATAACACTACCAAGTGAGTGACATCAAGTGAAACTCGAGACAATTTATCATTCTTATATACTAAAAGGAATGATTAGAATATTTTTCCAAGTCGCGATCTCGAGATGATAATAGCACACCACATTAGATTTGCAAAAAGAAGAGCTAAAATACCATATATGGAAATCCATCATAATCCATAATGTTCAATACATTACAATACAATGACTTAATAAGAAGGATGTACATATAGGAGAAGAGAATTACAACTACTACCTAGATCAGTGGTGAAGAACTCCCACAAATGGATACCGGTAGTTAAGTTAACTCCACAAGACTAGCAAGCTAACTCCATACAATTGGAAATCTAACTCAACACAACTTGTAAGATAACTCCACACTACTAGCACACCTAAGCAAGCTAACCCAAAAAGTGTAGGGCTAACATAAGTGTAATAATTATCCTAATAAACAAATAAAAGGATAAATAATAACCTACACTAATAGCCCCTGTAAGCATAGCTTAGGTGGGCAGAAAATAAGGTGGGTTCTAGCAACAAGGCCTAATGAGGTACCCAAGGACAATAATTGGGAAAAAAGACACCATAAAGTTCCTAAAACCAGTAATAACAAAGTAGAGAGAGAAAACTCCCATTGCAAGATATCCCAAGAAGCTCAGCTCCAAACTCTCATATAATGCTGAAGAAGTTTGGTGTGCACTGTGCTCCTAATCCACTACTCGATCAAAAAACTCAAAAACAATTAACATTGGGTTTTACCAAAATAGCTCCATGTAAGGAGATTGTCAATGGAGTGATGTCGAAAGTGCAAAAACCACCAAACATAATCGATCAACTACTAAAAATAGGTGTGTCACGATCCAAGAATAATAACCAAGGCAACAAGGCAAGGACACGAGATCTAAATAAATTGGAGTGCCATGATCCAAGAAAATCCAAGGTTATAAGGAAAGGACACAAAACCTGAAGAAGTAAGATCAACTACTACAACTAGGTGTGTCATGATCCAAGAACAATAACTAAGGAAAAAAATCAAGGACGCAAGATCAAAATAAATAGGAGTTCCATGATATAAGAAAAGTTAAGGTAACAAGGCAAGTACATGAAACCCTAAGAAGAAATATCAACAAGTAACAAGGCAAGGGCACGAAACCCAAAGAAGCATTATTAACACCATACCCTCTCATCTTTGCTAAATGGGTAGAGTAATGCTACAAATCTATATGAGTTGGTAAAACAACTATTCGAACAACGACAAACTAACAAAGGGCTTCACCGAATAGCTCCCCACAAGAGAGACTGTCAACATGCCAAAAAGTGTCGAAAATACAAATCTAAAATATCTCAACAAACAAGAGAGATAAATGTTGGCACTTTATAATTGAGTGCGTGTTACAAACATGACATTTTAAATTTTTAGTTTATTTCTCAAAATAAATAGTTCCAGTGGAACAAGCACAAAAAAACAAGAACTTTTGAAACAAATGACACTCAAATCTGAGTTACCAATCAAAAATATAAATTTTTCAAGTTATTTTCTAGAAAAAACTTTCTAAATTCTATAGTTGTAAAATAGATGAAAAGAAAAAAAAACTAGTACCAAATGTGCAAAACCTAGAAATGGTTTTTCCATATTTTCTGTCTCTCTGACATGGATTTCTAAGATCCCCAAAAGTAGCACAGATCTACAAGATCCCCAAATCCTTGGCACAGGGAACTCTACAAAGCCGAAGAAAAAAACCCATTACCAAACGCAAAAACCCCAAAAAACCCATAAAGTGTTTTTTGGATGTTTTTCTTCCCAACACGGATTTCTAAATGGATCTATAAATCTTCAAATCCTCTCCACACAAGAACTCTGCAAAGTTGAATAAAAAACCCATTACCGAACATAAAAACCCCATAAAAACCTAGAAACTATTTTCCTGGACTTTTCCTAGTAAGGATGTCCCCACACACGAATTTGTAAGATGTCCAGATTCTCGAAAAATATGAATTTTGCAAAGCAGAAGAGAAAAACCGATCTGAAAATCAAAAAACCTAAAAACCCAAAAACCATTTTTCTAGACTTTCTACTTCCCCAAGTAAGGATTTCTTCCCGTGGTAGGAATTTCCAAGCGGATTTGTACGTATCTATGTCCGCCTCTACAAAACCAAAACAAACTCAAAAATAAATTGTCTCCTTGATGGCCAAGCTTACGGTTGTTTCTAGGGTTTTGCCACCATCCCGAATCCAACCAACCCCTCTGTTTTGCATAAAAATGGATGCTACAACAAAGTGCTAACAAATTACAAAATATATGAAAACAAATAAACTCTTGCTTGCAAAAAAACTTACAGATGGATGTCTACATCATCTATTGCTCTGATACCATGAAAGGAACGATAAGAATATTGTTCCATGTTGCGAAGATCTCAGATGATAATAGCACACCACATTAGATTTGTAAAAAAGAAGAGCCAAAAATATCATATATGGAAATCCATCATAATCCATAATGCTCAATACATTGAATTACATTACATTACATTGCTCAATAAGAAGGATGTACATATAGGAGGAGGGAAGTGCAACTACTACCTAGATTAGTGGTGAAGAACTCTCACTAACTGATATTGGTAGTTAAGTTAACTCCACAATACTAGCAAGTTAACTCCACACAACTGGTAAGCTAACTCAACATAACTAGTAAGCTAACTCCACATAACTAGTACACCTAAGCAAGCTAACACAAGTGTAATAATTATCCCAATAAATAAATAAAAGGATAAATAATAACCTACACTAACACATACATGGTAGTCTCTATGAAGATAATCCTCTTACCCATCCCGGCTCTAAAACTCTCCTCAATTATCTAAGAACGTGATGGAATGATAAGACTATATCAAAAGAGAGGAATAGATTTAGAGGTTCCTAGATTTGAAGCTTCTTAGTTGAGGAAACAAACCCAATTGAACTAGTCAAGGTAGAGTTGGGCCAAAATAGATCACTAGAGGAAAATATTGGGATAGGGATAACACTGAGAGAATGAAGGAAGCCTTGAGGAAGACCTCGTGATTTTTCTAATTGCACCCATTGTCCTCATGATGTTTCAAATCCTTCACAGACCTCATGATGACCATTCCCTTGATTATTTGAATCAATAAAAACTTGCATATGTGTTATAAGGAATTACATGAGTCGGTATATTTGAGCAATTGTTGTTACCTTTGGGAGTTGTGAGCTTTATAAAATATAGTTTTGACACATCTAAAACTCCTACAAATGTCAATAATCAATCAAGAAGACCCCAAAACCTACAAAAATGACTATATTCTTTCACAAAATAGATATTGATTGTATAATTTACACCCTAAAAACTTTAGGGTTTGAATGTTGAATCCTAAAAATACCTATGTACTAACTTGATTAGAATCTGAAAAACTATCTTCTAAACCGTGACATATGGAGCTATGAGATTAGTTCCATAAGGTGGAAAGTGACCCTAAGTTCTTATATTTACTAAAATAAATTTAAAGTATCAAGATTTTTATACTTAAACCATTTATTTTAATAAATGTATCCCTCCCATACATATATATACCACATAGCATTCGGGAATGTGGCGCATTATAACACGCTCATGTTTTAGGCTCGATAATTACCAAACCTGATAATTCATAACGTGTTTATGCTTTCCCAAAACGTGCTCGTGCTTCACTTAAAATCATATTTGTGTCCACTTTTTAGCCCCCATCTTTGTGCACTTACCAATATATGAAATAATGAACCTCCTCAAAACTTGACGATTATGCATTTCCAAAGCTTTCAAAGTCTTATCTTAGCATATGATTTCATTAAGCATAATCTATAGTTGTTTAAATTGTTATTAAAAAAAATTACACTTTATTACTTTTTATTTGAAGTTTGATATTATACTTTGTATAGGCAATCCTACATAATTAGTTTTAAAAATATATAGGGTTTGAACTCTTATTTATTATAAAAGAGTCAAGTGTTTATTATCATCTTAGTCATGTATTACCAAATATTGTAAAAACAAAAAATAATGCCTCACTTTTAGCCAGACGCATTTTCGGTGGAATCCGACGTCTGAGTTAAACTTGAGGGGGGATTCTCAAATGAGCCTCAAATAAATATTTATATGAGCTAAAAGCAGATAATTGGAGGTCGAGAAGGCAACAAAGGAAGGAGGTAAATCAACGCCTCTCGTCAGTCACCAACAACAAGGCCACATTTTGGTATGGTGGCATCTCTTTTCAATTGTGTGGTGTGTGCAGAATAAAATGGTGTGTGATTTTCTTCCCCTGTTATGATTGAAATGAGGAGTATGTGCATTGCAGATCCCGAGAACAGATTGTTTAGGAGGGCAATGAACCTGGAGCGATCCTCATCGCTAATATTCTCAACTGTCACACTTCTAACATCAATCGACCGGTGAAAGATCATTCACTAGAAGTGAAAGTGGGAACTATTGAGTTCACGTATGTAGGTGAATCGGTGGAAGTGTGATCATCCGGTATGGTATTCACTATAGTGAAGCGGATTGGTCATGTGAAGTAAGATCTAGATAGTAAGATCCAAGAAAATAGTATGCGAGACCTAAAATTTTGTTTCCAATTCTTGAGATGTGCATTCTTCCCATGTTCGCACTAAGGGGGGAATGTTAGGAAAACTATATTTAATTATTAGTGTGAACATATAAAAGTGAAAGAATAAATATATATTATGTGAGTTGTTTATGTAGTTTAAACAACTTACGTAGAATAGGAATTTATGAGATAAAATAGGGAGGTTGTTGGAATGGTTACAAGAATAAAAACTATAACTCCTTGTTTATAGGAATACATATTCCTATATAATTGTAACTCAAGTTTATTATTCGAATTAATCAGAGAGAAGAACTTATTATTGCTCTGCAAATCTGTTGTGTCGCCTTCATCATCAACATGTAACATATGTCCCTATCAATCTAATCCGAATCATTCTCTTAATATTTTTGAATTTTTCAAAAAAGTTCTTGAAATAAATGTTTATATAGATATTTGTGACAATTTGAGTATTGGCATTTGGAATTTGAAAATTTGGCATTCATATCTTGTTTTGGCATGGATAAAAATATATGTTCTATTGTGACATTGTACATAATGCATTTTGTAAGATCAAAAGCTATAGAGAATTTTTCATCTAAGAGGGATTTAGTAATTATATTTTTATTGGTCACTTCTTATTGTGTCTTCCCATATTTTATGTTTGTTACAAAATAGAAGTGAGTAGAAAAAAAAATTATACATTTATAAAAATATTTAATTTGGGTTTTTTTCCCAAAATTGAGTTACACTTAATTTTAAAATTTTATCCGTTTTAAAAAATTGTCACACAAATTATATACGAAAATCAATATTTTCCAAAAAATCAAAAATAAAAAAATAAGCAAAAATATACCATAAGAAGAATATAACATATATATAACTAAATACCTATTATCAAATATTTTGTATATATTCTTTTGAATATTTACTTATTTCAATATTTAGTTTATACATATATAAAGGAAATAACCATTATGTATCTAATTGTGTATCCTCCATATGTATAATCCTCTTAATTTGAAATACAAATGAAATAACATATGTTTTCTTAATAATATTGAAATTGAATTTAGAAAACAAACCAAAGCGTATGGATGAAGATATTTCAAATATAAAAAAATCTCACATTTTAAAGCTTTTTCCTAAAAGTTTTCACTAAATTAGTCATTAATAATGACAATTATTTTAATCTAATGATGGCTACACACTATGTCATACAAAGACACATAGACATAACTAACAAAATTAGTGTAATATATATCATACGATAGCTCGATAAGAAATAAATCATTTTCCATTTTCCCACTATATGAAGGAGTGATGTTTCACCTATTCTTGTGTGTGTGTGTGTGTGTGTGTGTGTGTGTGTGTGTGTGTGTGTGTGTGTGTGTGTGTGTGTGTGTGTGTGTGTGTGTGTGTGTGTGTTTATTGTTATTAATTTAAAATGAGCATACAACTTATAAACATGAGAAGAGAATCACACCCCCGCTTTATCAAGCACCCTAGGTTGTAACAACTCAAGTATTTTTCCAAAAATTGAAGTTTTTTTAAATCAATCTTCATGTTCATCACAAGTATGTATAAACACCTAAATTAGGTATATATCCTCTCATCTCTTGTGTGCATATTTATTTTATTATTCATCCTTCCTCTTAATTAAATGTCCATCACCTTTAATCCTATCTAATCAACATTACATAATTAATCAATTAATCAATCATGCCCTTCATCCATTAGTATTCATTAATAAATATTAATTAATTAATCCTTATTAATTCATTAATATTCAATATCAACTTTCCTAAATAACTTCCTATTTTGGAATGCTTTCATTCCAAATTCATATCCATAATTTTCCCTATGTTTTTTCTAACCTATCTCCACTACCTACTCATCTACATCTCATCCCCAAACAACCCCTTCCCGCTTTAATGTTTTTAAACATTCGATTAAAACCATAAACGAGATCAAAAACCACGTTGAAATTAGAAAAATCTTCATGTCGGAAACTTTCCCCAAAATTGAAGTGACCTAGCTTGGTCGTAAATCGACCCTATAAAAATGATTTCTTCTTTCCCATTCATCATCGAGAAAATCAAATGCAAATGCCTTTTCTCACAATTTGTAGACAATCTTTCATGCATGAATGTTTAAAGCAATTGCAGACCTCTAGACCTCCTTGCAGGCGTGCATGCGTCGATAGAGATCATTATTTTTATGATATTGTCATTTATCTACATAGCTTCAATCAACTTTATCATATTATTTTATGTTTTTGTATCTAACCTTTTGCAAGACTAGATCACCATCAATAAGGTTTAAAACCCTATCATCAACTTCTTTCTGCAAATATGTTCTTACAAGTTGATCATCTAGCTTGCCTCCCCTCGGCTTTATCCATCTCGGTCATGGTCGTCATCGACCCAAATTTCCTCAAGAACGCTTACCTTTTGATTCTAGAACCATCCTTAGCACGTTGTATGTGCATATTCCCGATCTACTATGGTAATTGTTATCCAAATAACTCTCCTAGTTACATGGATAACTTGTATACATATCTAGGATCTCAGTTCCTCATTGAATGTTGTGTGCACTCATGTTCAGTTGGCACATTTCCTTGGCTACATTTTTCCCTTCTTTTCCTAAAGCACCCTTGCACGCTTTCTGTTCTCTCCTTCCATTTTCCTCTTCCTCTTTGTTCCACTCCTCCCTTGCACCCACCTTTTGTGCTTTCACCTTCTTCCTAAGAATCTTCTTCACCCTACGTATGCGTCTCGGACTTGCTCTAATTAGCCAAGTCCCTGGCTCTCTTGTGCATCGTGCCCATTACTTTGTAATAGGTACGCCTTCACCATTCATTCTTTGCTCGCCTATTTTCACCACATGCGTCTCGTGCGCACTTTTGCGCCTTCCTCTGCGCACCTTCCCTCGTGCCCTCCTTTACACCCTTCCCGAGCCAAGTCTTCGACATGCTTAAGTCTATCATGCGCAACTAACCAAAGAACACCAAGTAAGGCACCGAATCCTTGCAATAAATCAGCAAGTGACACGTGGCGAAAGCGATAAATATTTACACAATTGACCATCATTTCAGCCAATCTGCACACGCCACATGTTTTGCGTGCGCCGCGACTCGACATCTTCGACAATCGTATATTTTGCTACAAAGCTCGGATCGAAAAGCGCTGGACTTATCAAATCATTGACATCATTTCAGTCTTTAGAAATTCAAATTCAATTTTTGGCAAATTTAGTAGGTAAAAATGGAAAACGTCTCTGAGCATTAATGAGCAGATCTGATTGCTCCAACCACCCGATTTGATATGATCCACCCTCCTTTCTTCTTCAACATGCCAAACAAGCTTAGGGAAGCGTATTTCATATATCTCCAATCGATTTATAGGCATTGAATGCTACTTGTTGGTGGTTACTTTTCAAATTCAATTTTTCCCCCTTTCTTCCCTTCTTCCTCCATGGATTCATCTATAAATGTAAGAGATAGACTCATTTATTTGGTTGGACACTCTGGATCCTTACACGTTTTACTAAGGACTCCATACTTTTTGTGTTTTGAGTTACGGGTCTCTAGATCTTGCTCTTACATGTGGATATCATCCTCCTTCATCATTGTAACAACTATGTGCATTTCAGTAAGTAATAGAAGCATCGTTTTGTGACTATTCTTTGTCCTAACATGTTTGCATTCCTTATTTTTGCTCTTTTGCATTTTGTGTTGGTTGTCTTTATTTCACATCCCTTACAGTTCCTTATTTGGTTGTGTTCCATGAGAATGATCCGATGAATACATGTTCGGTTGTGCTTTACTCATGCCTAGCCTCTTTTCACACATTTTCCTTCCATTCTCACTCATAACAGATAGTGTGCATCCCTCTTTTCTAGTCTATCGCCTTTCGGTATATTTTCCTTTCATGTCATCCTCCTATACCGGTCCCTTAGCATTATTATCTTAGTTTCTCCTTTCAGCACTAGGAGTAGCAGTAGTAGTAGAAATAGATAGAGGAACCGGCCTTCTCCAGAGATCTGTCCCAAGTGCGCAAGGTCCCACAACTTGGGGACGGTTCCATTGTGGTCTCAAACACCTCGGCCCTTCGAGATCTAAGACATGAGTGCACGTTTGAGAAACCAATAGTTTCTAGCACGCCGGTGGGACTAGCATTGAAAGCTCAAATTTCATATCTCTAATTTTTGGTGTGTGGACTTAGTGTTTTAGCCTTTGAAGGCTCATTTTAACACATCTATCGACTCCCAACATTTTAAGATCTCTATTTCAGCAATCCTGAGCACCTTTCATGAGAAGAGTGCATACAAGAAGAAGTGCAGCAGCTGAATATTATTTTGATTACCTCCAACTATCCCCGAGAAGAATTCGTTCCAAAAATCCTATGCACGCATCTCTATCTCCCGTGTGCCATGCCCATTCAACTCCTCCTCAAAACAGACAACTGCATGCCCTACAATGGCGCATCAACAACCTCCTCCACTGAGAAACTTTACAAACTTTTCTGGAGGGAGTCCCTTGTTGTTGGTTGTGCAACATGATATGCCAAATGTTGTGCTCAAGAGTATTCCATACTTTACCAATGAGAATCAAGTCACCCCTCAGGAGCATATCCAGGATATAGAAAATGTGTGTTCACTCTATCTGATCACACATGATGATGTAACGATCAGAGCTACTTGACCTCTTTGAAAGGTAAAGCATTTCAATGGTATTGAGGCACGAGACCTAGATCCGTCACCACAGGGATGAACTGGGAATATCTCTTTGCAACTACTTTGAAGATAATTCAGATCACCTATCTCTAGTGGAGCAACTAACAACAAAAAGAGGGCACCCAATGAGTAGATGACTGATTTCAACATCATATTTCAAAAGACTTGGGACGAATTCCTCTTGTGGTAAGACCTACTGACCTAACATGATTTCATGTATTATCTTAAGGCACTCAATAGCGATATTTCAGGTTATGATCTAATCCATTGGAGGTAGGACTTTACCAAATTACTTATAGTATTGCGGTAAGGTCAAAAATAGTCTTATTCGAGGCCAAAAAGTTGGCCCCTAGACCACTTATGCCCTTGTTCCCAGAAATGTCACAAGCGCCCCAACCTTCGTGGTCCCCATTCTGTTATTGAGCAAAGTGTGCAACCGGTTGCCTCAACATCCTACTCTCAGTCAGCAGAGGGAATATGAAGAGATGAAGGTCCCGATTAGAAATTTATCAAAAAAATCATATCATTAGAAAAGTAATAGTCTGCAGCCTATAGAGGTAATTCTAATCGGTGTATGTCCAAATCAATCACCTTGGTAGAATCGATACGAAAATCAAAGATACACGCCCAACCAGCAAAATGATATATGGTAGCCCAATGCACATCTACCCTTGTAAATGTTTCCTCCTGCGCCTTCTCTTCCAAAGACCCAGTATGATTCAGGAACTTATCCCAATTCATAACAATTTGGCACAAGAGTTAGAGAGGTGCTTCCCTTGCAACATGCCTCACAGTCAATATCATTGTGTCAATGTTGTGTGTGCCCAAGCCTTCATGATCCAGAATGCTTCAGTCTATGAGCCTTCAACAAGGGCCCCTGAAGTAGATAACCTAGAAAGAGCAGAAGCTCCTCTAGAGATGAATTTGATGTTCTTTTACGTGAAGGAATTTTGTGCAATCAACCAAGCTACAGAAGATACAAACAGACAGTGCACCCAAATTGCAGACAACACAAGATATAAGAAGAGAATGTTAGAGTCAAGTGCATAGGTCTCTCTCCTAGTAATGTAAGCATATCCTCAAAAGTAGAGATATGCATACTGGGCATTAGTAGAAAAAGCGCTCAAGTTCCTACATAAGTGGTCCCACATAAAAACTCCTTCTAAAGCATTGCATGCCTCTCCTTTGGTAGGTCAAGCCTCTGCTCTAGCTAAAGTCCAGGCTTTTATGCCTAAATAGTCAAGAAGGGATGTTGTTCCCCAATGCACAAAATTGGGGGCCTTCGCATTTAGCATTGTGGATCGATGAAGAGAACAAACATAAATCTCACAATGTGGGATGCCCCGATCATTCCATATCGGCGAGATCTATTGCATGAAGCTCGGCACAACTCCCGCGTGCGAGATCTAGCTATGCAAAAGCCACGCACTTCTATCAATGTCTTCCAAGAAGAGGAGAAACAAGTAAGTAAATTTGTTAAAACCCCACCCTTTTATATGTCCTTGATCATAGGTAAACACCTAGTGCATGATTGACTCAGGTACTAGTACTTCATTATGCCTAAGAAAATAGTTGATGTCTTAGGTCTGAAATATAGCCCTTTGTCTAAAGGAGTCCTACAACTTGATGGTTCAATTGTCACCACCTTAGGAGTCATCAAGGATCTTGATTTAACCCTCCATGCATTCCCAAACCTTACCATTACTAAAGATGTGCCAATCATTGACCTACCTCCTTTGTTTTCCCTATACCTATCAAGAGACTTCACTACTAAAGTGGGTGGGTACTTGTCTTCTAATTGGTCTCATATGTTACTCAAGATAAGGTATGGTACCTAGTTTACCATACAAGCTGAGCTTATATTTTCTTATCATGTAGAGTCATATGTCACATCCCCTCTCCAAGCCAATTGTTTAATCCAAAGAACAAGCTTGAGTTTTGGAAGAGCGACCTCTTCCACCTCTCCTGTTCTGACCTAGTGCTTGATGAATGGGTAGAAAGACACCATAAATTTGATCCCTATGTTGAAGAACTGGAAGCTTATGAAATTGGGCTTGGTACTTATTACATTCTAGAAGAAGAAGCTATGCTTCCACGTGCGCTCAAGAAAGACAAAGTTCAACCTAGTCTATGGAAGTTGTACTTTGATGGATCTAGAAGCAAAACGCACGCAGAGGAGGAGTGGTTCTCATTTCCCTAAGGATGAGAAATTCTTCTTTGCGCACAAGTTGTAGTTTGCATGTTCTAACAATGTGGTAGAGTATGAAGCATTGGTGCATGGCTTGCTCATTGATGAGAAGAAGAAAATTAAGGTGCTGCAGATCTTTGGGGACACATAATTGGTTATCCACCAAGTTACCAACAAATTCGAGAAAAAAAAAAAGCTTCTAAAATATTATAAGCATGGAGTTTGGGACCTACTTAAGAGCTTTGATGCTCTAAACCTATAGGTGGTGTCACGTAATGAACAAGGAAGGCGATCAAATGGTCACGCTTGGTTCACAATTCTCTCTGTTGTGGACTTCGTCAAAGGAAACATTCATCACATCAAGATTGTGATCATACCATCCATTCTAGAAAATAGCAGCAGTTGGAAAGTGTTTGAAAGTGACGTGCAGATCATCCAATTCATCCAGAATGAAGCTAAGTTCTCATCAAGCATGCAAGTGACTTGCATGACAACTATGATGACCAAGTGATATAGCTGAAGACAAACAAGTTGCCTAAAGGGTTGGTCACCTTAGAGCAAATGTTTGGCCTTGATGATGAGTCTAAGGGTGAAGAAAGGTACATGCGTGTCGCACAAGAAGATTTTTCTTCGGTCATTATTGCGCACGGAAAGAGTTCTTTGCTCAGTCGACTTGTGCACATGAAGAGAAATAGGCCTTCATCTCTCTCTATCAAAAATATAGTGATATCTTCTCATGGGAGTATGAAGACCTCAAAGGTTTTGATCCAAGTGTTGCTCAACACTCCATTGACCTTGATCTAGAATAAAGCCCATCGGGCGCGAAGCAACGGCCGATCGAATCTAAAGATAGAGCCCCTCATGAGAAAGGAATTATCAAAACTCATTGAGGAAAAAATTATTTTTCCTATCAAATACTCTACCTAGGTCGTAAATCTAGTTCCAATGTGTAATAAGAATGGTGAAATTAGACTTTGTGTTGATTTCAGAGATTTGAATAAGGCATCTCTAAAGGATCATCATCCTTTGCCTTCCATGGAGAATATTCTGCGGACTATGGCCGATGCACGGAGAGACTCTCCATGCTAGATGGATATTCAGGTTTCAATCAGATCCTGGTCAAGGAAGAGGATCAATTCAAAACATCGTTTACAACCATATAGGGAATATATGCATATCAGAAGATGCCCTTTGGTCTGTCAAACATGGGTGCCACATTTCAACATGCCATGGATATTGCCTTCAAAGGGTATATCAATGAGTTCATCTTGGTCTACCTGGATGACATAATTGTCTTCTCAAAGCAAAGCACGGATCATATGGTGCACTGGAGAAATTCTTTGAGAGATGTAGAGATTTTGGGTTGTCTCTTAACCCCAAGAAGTGCAATTTTGTAGTGGCACAAGGAAATCTCTTGGGCATGTGGTTTCAAAGGATGTTATTGTAATTGATCCTGAGTGCGTCTCAGCCATCCTAGCTCTTTCCCTGTGGGCACACAAAAGGGCCCTACAGTCCTTCCTTGGAAAAATCAATTTTGTTAGGGTTTTTATCCCTAACTTTACAGGACTAGTTTAGCCCATCATCTTGATGCTCAAGAAGGACATGGCCTTGGATGGGCGATAGAAGGAAAGGAGAGCTTCAACAAAATCAAGCAAGAAATTGCTTATGCACAACACTCATCAACCCAGATTACTCAAAGGATTTCATCCTTTATGCTTATGGTGTTGATGCAAGTGTTGTTGTTGTCCTAATACAAGAAAATGAACAAGGGATGGAACAACTAGTGGCTTTCTTCAACCAGATGTTGAAGGATTATGAATTAAGATAAGTCACGTGGAGAAACAAGTCTTCGTCATCATGTGTGCACTCAATAAATTCAAGAGTATGCTCGCCACCAATCATATCAAGGTGTTAGTCTCCCACTCTTCTATCAAAGAATTCATCATGGGAGCAGAAATCAGTGAGAAAAGAGCACATGGGTGACCAAAATCATGGAGTATGATGTGACTATTAAATCCATAAAGCTGGTAAGAGGTAGCGCTCTGCGCAGTAGATTGTTGAGGATGCGCAGTTTGAACCGAGGCTTCATTATTTCTAGATGAAGGCCTTCTGCATGTAGAACTTGAGCGAGAATACGGACCCTAGTGTGCGTGATTGGATGAAGGACATAATCACATTCCTTTCCCAGGGCACATACCCTCTCGGTCTAAACAAAGCAAAGATAAGACATCTGAGATTATAATTTATCCCTTATGTATTGATTGATGGACTTCTCTTCAAAAGGAACCTTGATGGCGTATTGTTAAGATGTATCAATGGCATGTAGACTGAAAAAGTGTTAGTATAATTTCACGATGGATTCTCTGGTGGACACTTCTCTACCAAAACTACAACGATGAAAATTATAATGACAGTATCTTTTGGCCTACCCTATTTGCAGATGCACACAAGTGGGTCACAAAATGCAAGGAATGTGATTTCTTTACAGGAAAGAAAAGATTGGCAGTGCTTCCCCTCCAACCAATCCAAGTGGATTAGCCTTTTACACAATGGGGTCTTGACTTCATAGGCATGATCAATCCACCTTCAAGCGTTGGACATAAATGGTTTTTGATAGCTACATATTACTTCACTAGATGGACAGAAGTTTTCGCACTTAAAGAATCAACCGATTCAGTCATCCTTGACTTTCTCAAAGGTATAGTCACAAGGTTTGGCATTCCTCAAACCATTATCTTTGATAATGTGAAAGCCTTCCTTGTACCAAAATAACTGATTGGGCTCTAAATTTGGGAATTTATCTGAAAACTTCTTCCAATTATTACCCTCAAGGAAATGGTTTGGTAGAGTCAACAAACAAGAACTTGATTAGAATCATGAAGCACACAATGAACATCAGCTAAAGACAGTGGCATACAAAGGTCTCACACGCGCTTTAGGCAAATAGAATCGCAGGTAAAAATTCAATTGGAACTTCGCTATTCAAGTTTGTATATGACAAGGAGGCTACCCTTCCTTTGACACTAGAGTTGGATTCATTAGCACTTTCCCAACAAATTTGGAATTCAAAGGTGCGGAGATCGAGAGAGAAATTAGAATGGCAGAGCTAGTTAATCTTGAAGAATCAAGGAACTCTACCATGATCAAGCTAGAACAACATCAAAAAGAAACAAAGAAATGGTTCAACAAAAAGGCTAGGCCTCAAGCTTTCAAAGTTGGGGACTTGGTTTTAAAATGGGATGCTGACAGAGCTAAACCAGGGTGCCATTCAAAGTTTGATGCACTTTGGAGTGGCCCATACATCATCAATTCTGTAAGGAAGCTAACTCTTTCGAGTTAACTCATCTTAATGGAGGCACACTGTAAATCCCAATAAATTAGATCTATCTCAAACCCTTCCATTGAGTGTTTTGCATCATTTTGTATATATTAGAGTAGTTTCAATTCCTCTAAGTGTGTTGCGTGCACATTGTTTGTTTGTACATAGTTATTTCTTCTCGCGTGCTTCCCGTGTGCGCTCTTCCATTGCTCTCGAAATGAAGAACTTCCTTCAGATGCAAGATTCAATATAGAGTCAAGAAATGATCTTCAAGTGATCACATGGGTAGTTTCATAATTGCATAAGTAGACTCCATGCCCAATGGATGCTTCAGGCTACTGATCTTCTTCATCTAGCAAGCAAATGGCCTCGAAAGTCACCAAAACTGTTATCCAAATAACTCTCCTAGTTACTTGGATAACTTGTATACATATTTGGCTCTCAGTTCCTCATTCAATGTTGCACGTGCTCATGTTCATTCAACACATTTCCTTGGTTGTAGTTTTGTCTTATTTTTCCTCAAGCACCCTTGCATGCTTTCTGTTCTCTCCTTCCATTTTCCTCTTCCTCTTTGTTCCACTCCTCCCTTGTGCCCACCTTCTATGCTTTCACCTTCTTCCTAAGCAGCTTCTTCACCATGTGCGCATCTCAGACTTGCTCTAATCAGCCAAGTCCCCTGGCTCTCTCATGCGCCATGCCCATTACTTTGTAATATTTTTTCCTTGACCATGCATTCTCTACTCACCTGTTTTCCTCTTTTCCCCATGCGCACTTATGTGCCTTCCTCCACGCGCCTTCCTCGCACCCTATTTTGCACCCTTCGAGATAAGTCTTATGACATGCTTAAGTGTGACGTGTAACCAACCAAAGCATGCGAGAAAGGTGCCAAATCCTTGCAACAAATTAGCAAGTGACACGTGGCAGAAATGACAAGTATTTACACAATTGTCCATCATTTCAGCCAATCCACACACGCCACGTGTTTTGCGTGCACCGACAACTCTGACATCTTCTCGACAACGACCATATCTTACGCTACAAAGCTTAGATCGGTGCACACCTAGACTTGTCGAAATTTTTGATATCATTCTACAATGCTAAAAATTCAAATTCAAATTCAAATTCTTGGCAAATTTAGTAGGTAAGAAATGGAAAACGTCTCTTTGAGCATTAATGAGTAGATCTGATTGCTCCAACCACCCGATTTGATATGATCTTCCCTCCTTTCTTCTTCAACATGCCAAAAAGGCTTAGGGAAGTGTATTTCATAGATCTCTAGGTGGATTTGTAGGCATTGAATGCTTCTTTGTTGGTGGTTACATTTCAAATTTGAGTTTTCCCCCCTTTCTTCCCTTCTTCCTCCATGGATTCATCTATAAATGTAATAGATAGACTCATTTGTTATGGTGGACACTCTAGATCCTTACGCATTTTGCTAAGGACTCCATACTTTCTATATTTTGAGTTGCAGACCTCTAGATCTGGCTCTTACATGTGGATATCACCTCCTTCATCATTAGTAATAGCTCTGTGCATTTCTGGAAGTAATAAAAGAATCATTTTGTGACTATTTTATGTCCTAACGTGTTTTCATTCCTTCTTTTTGCCTTTTATTTTGCATTATGTGTTAGTTGTGCTATTTCACGTCCCTTACAGTTCCTTATTTGGTTGTGTTCCATGAGAATGATCGATGAATACGTGTTCGGTTGTCTTTACTCGTGCCTAGCCTCCTTTCACACATTTTCCTTTCATTCTCGCTCATAAAAAATAGTGTGCATCCCTCTTTTTTGGTGCTATCACCTTTTAGTGTAGTTTCCTTTCATGTCATCCTCCTATCCCTATTCCTTGGCATTATTATCTTAGTTTCCCTTTTTAGCACTAGGATTAGCGATGCTTGCAGAAATAAATAGAGGAACCGGCCTTCTCCAGAGATTTGTCCCAAGCGCGCAAGGTCCCACAACTAAGGGATGGTTCCATTGTGGTCTCAAACACCTTGGACCTTTTGAGATCCAAGATGCAGGTGCACGTTTGAGAAACCATCAATAATCCCTCGTCCAATTCCTCTCACCTTTGTGAAATCCATCTGTTCCACCCTAGTCACCATCGACCAGGGACCTTGGTCTCAATTTTCCCCATAACCTCGGTTTACATTGTCCTTCCTGGCTTCTATTTCTTCATAAATCCTTTGTAGATAGATTCTAACATACTTAGGCCTCTGTAGTTTAAGATCACTCCTAGATCTCTATACCATCATCCAGTTCAAGGAGGAATCCATCACAAAATTTGTCACGCAATGGCATAACACCATGAATCAATTATCTTTCCCTTTTCCACAGGTCGATCTTATTGAACTATTTTCATGGTCATGTGTGAAGCATATAGCTTCTACATTGCAAATCTAATCTTTTCAAAATTTCGATGAGGCCTTCACCATAGCCCGTAATCTAGAAACATGTGCCCTCAAGTGGGACCATTTAAAACTCAAATCAAATAAATCTAAACAAGAATTTACTAAGTCATCCACACCAAATGACAACTCAAAGGTGGCATCCAATGTCATGGTTGTTAAATCATCTCTTGCATCTACATCTAGCACATGGGCTCAACAACGAGTCACTTGACTAGTGCCTAACTTCACTCCCCTTGGGGAGTCATATAATAAAATATTCGACAAATTAATGACAACCAATCTTGTCACACTTCCTCTTATCCAACTAGTTGATGAGTCGAGACCAAAGTCTATGTGGTATCGTGAAGACCATCTTGCTGCAAGTATCACGAGGTCCAGGGTCACGACATAGATCGGGGTGGTATTCAAGTCGACAATATGAATGTTTCACCGAATCAACCCCTTGACATTTTCAAACAATTGTTCCCAAATCATACATCAACAAGTCAAGCCACCACCTCTACCACAACCCAAACACCTAATGCTCATACTATAAACACCTTGAACACTAATGATCAGGAGCCCCTTCCATCTGCAACTTCATCATTGACCACCTCTATTCTCTTTGAAATCCTCCTTGCATCTCTTACATATACATTTGTTTCAGAATCTACTCTTGCATCAATAACTACCGTAACCTTGTTAGAAAATGTATCATTTATGCCCTTAGAAACATTTATGAAACAACCATTTCAGCCTATTTCTACACCTAGTGTTGGTCCTTCATCAACCCCATTATATACTTCATCCATTCTGGCAAGATTGACTACCTCGCCCGTGTCGGTACCGCCCTTTCTCGTCATACCATCTATGAAACCTATACTGGTACTTCTTCCTGTTTACATACCTACGCCAATCATTGTTGTGGTTACATCCTCAACATCCTCTTCTTTCACTCCAACATTTTCATTTGAAGAATGCTTAAAATCACTTTACCTTTCTATGACCTCAAATGTCCCTTCCACCTCATCAACACAATCCCATCCATCTCCATCTTCCGCAGATTGTCTCCGACAGATGTTGTTTCATGTGCTCGAACCAATTTCAGCGTCACCATATAACTCCTTAGTTAATATTGTTGATTCCCCTCCTGATAGTGTGTCCCCATATACAAAACCTATGATCCCTCTTGGAATTAAACCATCTAATCCAAGATCATCTATTCCATAACCACGAACACTTCAACTCACTAATCCAAGATCATCCTAAACCAAAACACTAATCAACAATAAAATTGAATCCAAATCATCAAAGCATTGAGACACTCGGTTTTACCCCAAACATCTAAAGTGTCTTATAAGACATATTCTAACACTCTCGTTAGATCAAACACATAAATCTTCTACCACTTACTACAAACCTTTGTGATTAGGCTTCCCTTTATTAAGGCTTTTGACCCAAGAGGAAAGAAAAGAATCCTCTATGGTTTAATCCTAACCTTATGTGTGCCTTTCATTGCACCCATGGACATGATACTAAGCATTGTAGAGCACTCCAGGCCATTATTCACAATCTCATCGAAGAAGGGAGACTTGCCCTTGGGCCAAGTTGGTCCCTTCCTCCCACATCTAGCTTGATGTTTTTATTATTCCTTCTCGGAAGATTCACCCACCGATGACCCTCCTTTGTTCATCAATGCAGTTCGGGTAACCATGCGATCGGCCCATGTGAGCCCAAAATGGCCTCCAAACCAAAGGCCAGGACCTATATCACCATTCCTCCCCCTAAGGAGTTGGCCGCACCATCGAAACCAAAGGTTTTTGTTTTAGCAGCCCTTAATCCTATCGAGCAAAGCATCGTTAGATAACTTCATCAAGCCCCAGTCAAAACGTCACTCTATGAGCTCATCCAAAGCTCACCATATCATAGGCAGGCTCTTATTGAAGCCTTAAATTGCATTCTGACACCTGATGATGAAGCTCGGCCATTCGCATCTCTTATAGGGTCACTTACTGCTTCTACGATTATATCATTCAACAAATTTAAAATTCATGATATCCCACCAAAAGTGCACAACCTTCCCCTCTTCATCACATTCATGATCAATGATACATTCATTCAAAGGTCCATGATCAATAGTGGGGCAAGCATTAATATCATCCCTTCACATACTTTTAATCAACTTAAGATTCCAAAGGAAATTGTCACTCAGACACCTGCGGTCCTTCGTGCCTTTAACGATGTCATCACTCTTGCCTTGGGAATGGTTATTCTTCCCATTTGTGTTGGTGAGAAGCTCATCCACAAGATCCTTTATATCTATTGGTCGTCAAAAAGGAACTTCAAGAAGAGCAACAGTCAGGGGACAAGAAGTCCCTCCTCTTTAATGGGAGAGGTTCCCTTATTCAGAAACGAACCTATTTACACATATACAAAGCATGGTTTCACTATGGAACTTGGATATCATAAAAGTGTTTCCTAAATAGGTTACCAATTACAAAAGGACAGAGGAATGAAAATGTGGAAATAAGTAGAAATGCACCATCCAGAATTATAGATGACAGAATAATTCCTTATGCATGCAAGATTATAGTGGATTGGAATAAGATCATTTGTACTTATGTTAATAAGATGAAATTTGAATAGACACACAGTTCTATAAATAACATCTACAAGAATACAAAGCTTCTCAGCATAATATAAACAAATGATCTAACAATATTTAATGGACAACGTACGAATAAAAAGGAATCGGATAGACAAAGAATGGAAATCCTTCTGTATTGATTTCTTTGTGATTTCTTTACACTTTTATAAATAAGCCAAGTTCCCCCCTCAAAATGGCGAGGAGAGGCCATTATATAGTTTACAAATTAGTTACTCTTGGTAACTACTTCTTTTAACTAATGTTTAGTTAAAGGGCTGCTAATCGCAATACCCCAACTAATTACATTAAATCCGAGAAGAAAGGAAAGGAGAAAAGAGAAGAATTAGGAGAAAAAGACAGGTGTTCATGACTGGGAGGGGCCCACTGACTTTAGGATCCGTTGTCTGAATCTTTTCAACGCCTCTGCTATGTCTCTGCCTCGTGGGACTGATGTGTTGGCAGTGGACTGAGTCCAAAATCCGAGGCACTTCTCCATTTCTTTGTCGAATTTGACATGAGTATGATAATATTTATTCACTTCCTCTATAGCAGATTGAAGAGAACATATCTCCTTCATCTTTTCCTTGGAAATGGAACTCTCCTTGAACAGATCACCTTTGATAAAAGCTCTGAATTGAGCTTTGATTTCTTGTAAAGAGAGAAGCACACCAGAAGTCTCATCATGAAGATGGCAATGTATATCCTTGAAGGCAGATACAACTAGAGTCTTGAAGACCTCACCCTTCGCATTTATTTCTTAACTCTCCCAAAGCCTCCTCCAGCACCTTGATTTTCCATTCCACGCTGTAGACCCATGACTTTGACAAGTTATCCTTTGCATCATCGAAGACCTTGCTTACCATTAAAATATTTTCATCTGTTTGTCCCATGAGGCGAAGGTCTACTATACAATTGCTCCAAAGTTTAATTTCTTTATCTATGCTCCCGATAGTGGAGGAGAGCTTCTGTTGCAAATTGTTCACCTTCCCGTGGAGTTTGAAGGCTTCATCAATGAAATTCAATCCTGCAACAAGCATATCATCCACCATGGCCTCCATAGCCCTTCCATAGACGGAATACTTGTGCATGTCTTTGATACTCTGCACTTCATCTTGGCTCAGGATTACAGGTGGTGGAAGAGTAGTAAACGGGGTAGGATCTAGAACTTTATCTTTAGATAGCAGTGACTTGATGAAACCTGTAAGAATCTGGGCCTGCTCCTCCAACTGCTCTATGGTTTGTTGTCCTTTCTCTACCCTCCCAATGACTCTAGTATTTGTTTCCCTGAAGATTTTAGATCTCACCTTCGGGGTAGACTCTCCCATGGGAATTCTTGAGAGCTCAAGATCGGATGCTTGCAAATCTTACTCAAGCTTGTCTACCTTAGGCTTGGCTATCTCCGGAATTGTCGACCACGAGCATCGACACTATCCTCGGAGGTAGTTAAACTTTTTTGGCGTGAGTAGGAGGAGTAGTGCCTAATAAGGCCGCCACAAAGATCAAAATTGGGTCCTGAGATTCGGGAGGAAGACTTTCTCTTCCTACTATCAACAAGAGGCTGCACCCATGCAAAAGGAGGAGGAAGAAGAAGGTGGGGCAAGAGGGCCAAGAGACAGAGAACTCATGGCACCCAAGGTTTGCACTGTTGTTTCCTCTAGTTGGGATATGAGTGGAGTGCTTGGGGCTTCTGGTACAGAGGAATCACTAGCACCCAGAAGCTCAGTGCTTTGGACCTCCTTTTCTTTATCCATGGGGGCTTCTGGAGCGCTTGTAGAGACCGGCACTTCACTCTCCTCGCTTTCACTGAGAACAATGATGTTCTCTGGGCCTGAGGGCAACTCCGTATGCTTCCTTAGGGGACCTTCCTCCATAGGCTCCTTCTTGACTTCTCTGACTTTCTTTTGATATACCTGTGTGGATGAGGAAGGAGTGGAGACTGTGGGACCTTGAGTTGACGAGGTAGGAGGGGTCTGCATATGTGCTCTCGAATCAGGTGACAATGCCTCTTTTCTTGGTGTTGAGGTGTCTTTGGAGGACTCACCTGAATGTCTTCTGAGTTCGCGAACTCTCCTGTCAAACCATATTTTGGTTCTTACCAAGACGGGAGCTAGGATTTCTACCAGATCATCCTTCTCCTTTTTGAACCAATCCAAATCCTCCAAGGGAGTGTGTTTGACCACATTATCATACTCATATGAGTACAGTTCAGAATTATCATCCTGGAGCCCTTCAGGAACTTGGTACAGGTTAAGCTCTTGAATTAGTTGAAGAGAAAATCTGCCATAATGCCTCCTTCTTGCTTCAAAATCATCGACACAGTCAGCCCAATAATCTTATGTGTCTACCCTATGATGATAAGTGATCTTAATGTTCTACTCAATAAATTTCTTCAAGTCAAAATAGGTTCTTAGCCTGAAGAAATGGACAGTGATGGGAGCTAGGGCTCTTTCTATGTTTTGAGCATATAGGGTTGTTTTATAGGTATAGTTTCCCAAAGTGATGGGGAAGTGCAAGCTAGTAATTTTCTTATCCCTACAGGTTCTGTGCAACTTGTCCACTGCTCTGCATACCTCTATCAAGGCCATTTTGTCATTGCAGAACATAGGAAGCTTGAGAGGAGTGCTCTCATAGCCTGCAAGCCTTATATAGGAAAATTTTCTAAATTGGATGAAGTAGGCACCGTAGTGCGATATCAGATTCATAGCTTCATCAGAAAATCTCCTCGCTGTGTCACTCTCCAGAAGCCTGACAATGTACATGGTGAAAGCGTCATTCACCCTTCTAAAATTGCGATTGCTGGTTTCCAAGGTGAACTGAGGGCAGTAGGCATATACGGGGTCACCCTTATGAGCATCAATGTATGAGAAGCCAAACCATTGCCTTGATGCTACCAGAGTATACATCAGGTATGAAGTCATATAGAATTTCTTTGTTTTTGTACATTAGATAGCTGCTCCGCTAGGTTCATACTGATGATCTCTGCCCAGTTGATATTCTGAGTTCCCTCGCACACCATATTGATAAGTGGGCACATCCAAAAATGGAACTCATTTGTAGAAGGTAAGCCCATGACCTGAGCCAGTAGGATTATAAAATCTGACAACTCCTCATTGAAATCTACACGGAAAAGAACCTTGGACAGATGAGACACCCCCTTTTTAGGGTTTTTAAGCCAAGACTTTGCCACCCGCGCCTTGTATTTCTCACTGTCCTGATCGAAGAGGGCTTGGGCCTGGTTTTGAGAAATTACTATAGCATTATCCATCTCTGGAATTCTTAGGGTAGCACCAATGGTGGCAGTGTCAAGTTTGGCGATGAGTTCCCCATGCACATTCGTCAGCTCATTCGAATCAGGGTTGTAATGAGCGCCACAGGAAAGCACCGTATCTGCGCATTGCACCGAGATAGGGAAACCACCGGTGAATGCCAAACCACTGTCATGAATCGCCTATGCCATAGGTGAAGGGTTCACGTCTGTCATTCTTGCCCAAAAATCTCCAAAGTCGAGGTGGCGAACCTCACTGTCCCCGATATCGGGAACGGCAGACTCGAGCGGTGAGACTTGCTCCTAGCCTTGGAATTTAATCTTCATTTTGATAGCAATTTGAAGAGCCAAGGTTGCAATCTGGACTCGGGATGAAATTGCAGGGGAAATGAGTATGCGCGCAGAAATCTTGATCGCAAGGGTATGAGCAAAGGATAGCAAGAAAGTAGTGTGCAAAACGCATAAGGAGCAGTTCATTATATAGCCATTTGGGAGAGAGAGAGACAATTAATGCCCATTAAATACACACCTACCAACTTGGAAAGCAAGATATTTGTGAAGAGCGGGAAAAATTAGCTTGAATGGCCTTTGGTTCATTTGGGACACGCAGGACGTGAAAGCGTGATTCGGCCGATACGGGCGATGTGGGAAAAGTATGCACAAATGCTTCTGGGACATGAGGGACGAAAGTACACGGAGTACGCGATTCAATCGAATCACATGAAAAGGGAACAATGAGTCCGGGTGAACTTGGGACACTTGGGACAAAAATTTCCGACGGGCCCAAAAGAAACGGACTTTAGGTAAAGCGGTCGATCGGGGAACAGAGAGCCCGAATGAACTTGGGACACTTGGGACAAAAATGTCCAACAGGCCCAAAATCACACAAAATGACCCAAAAACACAGATTTTTTCAATTTCTTGACTTTTCACATTACCAAGACAACAGAAAAGACATTTAACTTCAAAAAATTTCAATTTTCAACTTCTCAAAAGCAGGGGAATTTTGAGTGGACAACAATATCAAAGGATAATTTCAATACAATGTTCTCCTCGAACAACCATGGATCCACACCATGCGTTATGTCCCACCGACTCTTCATTGCTCTCTTAAATATGCGCATGAGGGAAGTAATATTAATGGTTCTTGGGGATGCTCCTCTCTTCCAAGGTTGTAACATGACTTATAGATAAAATGACATACTCGTCCCTATAGATGATCCATTTGCACCATCCACTAGTTCAGTCATTCCTTCATCCAAACTCCTTGAAAAAGGCTCAAGTAAATGATGTGGTTAAAAACTTACGATTGGGAGTATCACCTTCTCATGCTTAATACCCTTCCCACTCCTAACCATATCGGTAGACCCAATAAAGTGCCTATGTACCAACCGGATGTCGGGGATCTTATCCCTTTTGGTCCACCACATCATCACACCAATCTTATTTATGGTGGCATTGATATCCCTTCCTCTCACATCGATGAAATCCCACATGTCGGGACTTATACTTGTGGCTTTAGCTTTCTCGAAAACTTGTATTTCCCCTATAACTACTTCCATCATTGCGCATGGAATGGATTCGGTTTGGGTCATTACAAACATGACCCACATGGCCTCATTCCTGATCAGTGTCAAAAACCTTATGAAAATTTTGGGTTGGGCTATAAGGAGTGGTTCTCTGATCCCATCCCACCGTCAAATATATTGATGGACACACCTCCTCCACCTCCTTTGTCTTTTCGACTTTTGAAGATGAGGGCATTCCTTCTCTACCTCCTCCATCTTTTCTAACCCTTGAGGATCTTTTCATGCTCGAGGACATGGACCTACCTTCTTTACTTTCTCTGTCTCATCTGAATCTCGAGGACATGAACATACCATCCCCGTCTTTCTTAACTCTTGAGGACATGGAATTGGATGACACCATCTCCATTGCCTCTGATTTTTTTTTAGTCTCCACCATAACTTTGGGACTGCTCACCTATCAGTGTGACAATCAAGACTAGGTCCCTTCCTCTTTACCATCCGAGATGATAGAAGAAGACTCTTCTACCATTGATGTTCTTCAATGTGCTAATGATGATGTCATCCTTTCCCACATGGGGGTAGAAGATTCTTATCTTCAAAATACCCTACCATTTGATTCACCTACTCTTCTTAACGAAGCCACCATTGACATCAATATCGGGACTTCACAGGAGCCTCACATTCTCAAGGTGGGCCAATCCCGATCCACATTAGCTAAAATCTTTCACCGCATTCCTCTCCCATATTAGTCAAGCATTTACATGGTCATATTTAGACATGTCGGGTCTTGACCCCTCTATCATCGTCCACAATATCGTCACTTATCCCAATACTAAATCGGTAAAGCATAAACTTTTCTGCATTCATCTCGTGTTCATGAAAATTTGTAAAAGCCATGGATTTGGGGTAAGAATATCTAAAGAAACCCCAAAGGCTTTTAACAATCTGATCAATGGACCATGTGATAAGAAATGAGCAAGGTTTCCTTCTTTGCATACATTAATTTGAATTAAACATGCAAACTAAGAAAATGAAGTTAATCTCTATTCTTTGAAAGCTTGAAATAATGAACCTAAGAGGATCTAAGCATTCAGTTTATGTGTTAAGAGAAAGAGATCTCCCCATTAATGGCTTCAAGGCCAATGGATCTTCCCTTTTACTCTATGTTAATGTTATGAAATACAAGATTAAATGCCAAGTGTGATTTGACTATGTTAGAGGGTATTTAACCTAGGTTAGACTAATTAATCTCTCTTAGAGAGTAATTAGGGTTCTGGAAGGGTTCTGAAGGGCTTAATCAATCCAACGAAGTGGATTGATCTTCCAGGGAGCTAATAGAAGCAAGCTAGAAGAGAATAAGAAGCTAATGTAGTTAGAACGAGGCTATAACTGCCTGTTTAAATGGTTTATAAGAGGAAAAATGACCAAAAGGGTGTCGTAGGAAGGGAGTTAGATAGGCCTAACTAGCGGTGTGTCGTCAATTTGCAAAAGGAAGGAGTGTTAGTGCACCATTAGAAATAATAGTGTATTGAGCAAACTACAGTGTCTACAACATCCTCACATTGCTTTCCTTGTTAAAGAGGAGTTACAACGCCTTTTAACAAAAAGATCATCATTCCCATTGACTATCCCCAATGGGTTTCCAACATTGTCCCCATCACTAAAGCATCGGAAAACTATGCATATGCATGGACTTTCGGGATCTCAATCTCACCTCCTAAGGATGACTTCCCTCTCCCAAACATTAATCAACTTGTGGATCTTACCACAGGTCATGAGATGCTTTCTCTCATGGATGGTTTCTCTAGTTACAATCAAATCCTCATTGCACCATAAGATCAACACAAAACCTCTTTCATTACCCCTTGGGGACCTTTTTCTATTACGGCATACCTTTTGGTTTGAATAATGTCGGTGCTACTTATCAGTGGGTCATGACTTATATCTTTCATGATCTCATCCACAAAACCATTAAGGACTACGTTGATGATATTTTAGGAAAATCTAAGCAACGATGTGATCATATGTTCGTGCTCAAAGTCCTTTTTGAGCACTTAATTCGCTTTTCCTTCATCTTAATCTAGCTAAATGTGTATTTGGAGTCTTAATTGGCAAGCTCCTTAGCTTTATCATTTCTATTAGGGGCATCAAAGTCGATTCTACAAAATTAAGGAAATCATTGAAATTCCTCCTCCCACCAATCTTAAGAAACTTTGCAGTCTTCAAGGCCACCTTCAATCTATTCGTCGTTTCATTTCGTAACTTTTTTATTGTTGTCAACCTTTTCATCACCTCCTTGAAGGATATTGAATTTTATTGGGATCACAATTGTCAAAAGGCTTTTGATGATCTAAAACAATATCTCCTATCTCCACCAGTTCTCACACCTCCACACGATGGAGAGCCATTTTATTTGTATATCTCTTCCACTAATCATGCTATAGGGGCCATGCTAGCACATTATGATGATCAAGGTCATGAGTAGGTTTTTTATTACATCAGTTGTACTCTACATGACTATGAGACTCGCTACATTGAAGCTGAAAGGATGTGTTGCGCTCTATTCTTCACTACATCTAAGCTTCAACATTATCTTCTTAACCAAAAGACTAATGTTGTGACTAGCTTTCATATTCTTAAGACATTGCAGTCCAAACCTTATCACAATGATCACATTACTCGATGGCTCATGCTCATGAAAAATTTTGACCTTGAATTTATTGCTCAAAAATCTATTAAGGGACAAGCTATTGTTGACCAATTGGTAGAGGCCCCTCTTCCTAGTACACATTTACCTCATGAGAAATTTCCAAATGAATCCATTAACCAATTTCATCACAAATATAATCCTCTCAAATTCACTCTCTTCTTTGATGGCTCAAAATGTCAACAAGGGGGAGGTGTGGGCTTCATTCTCATTCCTCCATGGGAAAATCCTATTCCCCTCACATTTAAACTCAATTTTGAGTGCACAAATAACATGAGAATATGAGGCTCTCATACTAGGTCTTGAAACCACTTTGTCTTTTTAGGTGTTCAAATTCTTGACATCTACGGAGATTCCAAACTCATAATCAAACAATTCATAGGTGAGTATCAATGTAAAAATGATACTCTTCAAAAATATGTGACATTATCAATTTTCTCCTTGAAATTTTTGACTCTTACACCATCCAAGTTGTTCCCGATCGAAAAATCATTTCACTGATACGATGGAATCCCTCACGGCTCTTATACCATGGACAATAAAGGATACCAAGCTTCCTATTTTTAGACACCTAAAATATTCTTACACTTAGCATTTCATCCAATTCAACCGATTAACGATACTTCGTTAATTCCCCATTCTTCGCTCCATTCTCGAATGCCCATTTACAACACCTTCTTGGTCGTATTCCTCCTATAAATCATATAATTTGGTTAATATCTCTCTTATTAGCTAAACATTCCTCCTTTTGACCATTCAGAATCTCCCTAGTTCTCTCTAGACCACTTCTATTGGCTTCCTAAGCTATTTATCAGTCACAATTGGTTATCCAAACCCCTCCTAACTCTCAATGAGTCTCTAATCACTTGCTAATCGAGTTTAATTAGCCTAAACCCTAGTTAACTAGCCTAAACCAATCTTAACTAAGCCTAAAGCATGTTTATCCTAATCTAATCCTAAAGTGCTTTTTAGACTTTAGTCCCACATGCACCCAAATTCCAAATTCTTCCAAACCAAAAACTATAAATACAAGGCTAAGCCTACCCATTCAAACTTACAACTTTACTCTCAAACACTTTGGAAAGGCATTAGAAACCATTTGTGATAGCTTTAAGCTATAGAACATTTGGATCTTGGCCATACTCCATTGTTAAGAGCTCCTCCATCTTGCATCCATCCATTCCAAATATAGTTAGTAAGGGAAGATCTAAATCTTGGCCATGTAGCCAACTTGGAGAGATCTCTTCACTATGTTTGGGAGTAAACAAAACATAATTTGATTGCTTAGGATCTAAACTAGGTTCAATTTTAATAAGCTTTCATAGAGTAGAGAGTAGTATACATGTTAGTTTTTGATGTTTTTGTCAAATTTATAATACTTTTATGTTAGTTTCTCTTGTTTAGCTCTAATCAAATGGTGCATGGTATAGTTAGTAAAGCTTTGAGGTTCTTTAGCCTCACTCCATATCTTTTGCAACTTTCCATTGCACACACTATTATTGTTCATCGTCGTGGACTGGCCTTTTCTCACAAGTTACCTCGAGTTAATCTTATTAAATCTGATTCAACAGAACTTTGGTAATCTCAAATATTCAATCATCCATCCAAATCCATCCTTCCTCCTGATCTCTCCAAATATTCTAAGAGGTCCTTCCTTCGATGTTCTCACCACCAGTGTGATCCTTTGTGGCATTCTTTATAAACACAAATTTGACGGTGTCCTTCTCCGATGTCTCAAATCCCATGAAGCCTCTCGGGCCATCCAAGAAGTCCACGACAGTATTTGTGGTGGGGACTTTAATGGCTTAGTCGTTGTTAAGTGTGTTCTTTGTCTTGGCTATTACTAGCCTTCCTTAAACATGACTATAGTGAATACGTTAAGAAATGTGAAAAATGTCAACAACATTCCAATCTCATTCATATTCTTAGTCAAGATTTGTAGCCGACTCTGCACTTTGGCCCTTTTTACAATGGGGCCTTGATCTTATTGGTCTTATTAATCCCGTTCTTCACAGCAACACCATTCGATCATCATGGCCACTGAATATTTCACCAAGTGGGTAGAAGAAATCCCACTTACCTCAACTAAATCTGGTCCTATCATTAATTTTATCTATCAACACATAATCTGCCACTTCGGCATTCCCCATAAGCTTATTGCAGGATAATGGAAAGTACTTTAAGAACAAAGACCTCAAGCAAATCTATGATGCATTCAACATCCAATTTAGTTTCTCTTCTCCATACTACCCCCAAGCCAACGGCCAAGACAAAGCTACTAATAAAACCCTTAGAAACATTCTTGCCAAAACCATTGATCAAGAGGCCATAATTGGCATCTCCAGCTCCCTTTTGTGCTTTTGGGCCTATCGCACTAGTATTCATACCTCCATTGGGGCTACACCCTTTTCTCTTGTTTACGGATATGAGGTTTTTCTCCCTCTTGAAGTTTAGATCCCATATTTACATGTATTTTTCATGACTTCATCTCTAATAAATATTATCACCAAGCTCATCTAGCACAACTCGAGATACTAGATGAGTGTCGCCTTCTCACTCTTGAACACCATCATGTTTATCAAGAGCACATCAAATGTGCTTACAATAAGCATCTTAAGTAACATGAATTCAATTTCAACAACCTTTTCCTCAAAGAAAATCAAGACATCACTACTCTTGAAAGGAGCCAATGTGGAAAGTTTTCCCCTAACTAGATCGGACCATACATTATCATGCATAAGTATGGGTCGAAGCCTATCATCTATCCTCCCTTGATGGTAAACCGGAAGTGGAACTGCTTAACGCATTACACTTCGCAACCATTCTACTCGCTAGCACATTTACCAATGTCGCATTAGTCATGTCTCCGATCATTGCTCCATCTTAGTCTTTTCTATTTCTCAAGTATGATGATCTAGAACTACATGGTCTTTCGTCACTTTTTAGATGTGACCTTAAATATGGGCCCCACAACTCTTACCATAGAAAATTCCTTATGGATAGGTTCTCCATTCTTGGTGAGAGCTTTGCGATCATCAAATCCATCTTCCTCATATTCACCTATTGGAACCATGCAAAGGGTCTAGGGTCTCTTGACACTCTTTATCCCCCTAGGTGGTCTAGTTAGCTAGTTCCAGCTATTACCCAAAAAAATCAAAAATCATGGATGCTTAAATCAAAATAAAAGTAATCAAAAATGCATTAATCCCTCAAAGCATAGTTGTTCATTCATGTTAAAAAAAAAAGAGAAATCGAAAGCATGAAATCAAAATCAAAATTAAAATCAATAGACTAATCCCTTGAAGGATGGCTAACATTTATTCTTGTCATCTATATATTGTATAAAGTAGACCATACCCTTGAAGGATGGCTACTCCTTATGGCATTAGAAGACTTCCCACATTGATTATCCTTCCATTTTATCAAAGATCCTAATAAATCTTCCCGTGTTGACTAGCTTTCTCTTTCCCCTTCCCAAAGCTAGGGCATAGTTTAGGGAACACCACTTTTAGAGAACCCTCTTTCCTCTATACAAGTGTATCTCAAACCCCTTTTGTCATGTCAACATTAGGTCTATGAGATCATCTCATCCATTTTCTCCTTATGATCCTAGGAATGACTAACTATCGTTGGTTATTTGCTAACATTTTCTTTGGTCGCATGTGCCTTACGTTACCTAGGATCCTTTCTTGTTTACCTCCAATGCAATTGGAGGCATATTTTCCTCACACATTCCTTGATATGATGTAGATTCATTCATACCTATAGGTCATTTTCATTAAGTTGCATCTTATCTACTCTTATCCAATCTCTCTCATTATAAGTCCACGTTAGTGGCCATATCCTATATCCTCGCTATAGGTCATTTTGTTTTCATATTACGAATCATCTCCTTCTTATTTCAAATTCCACAATCATGGCCATTTTCCCCTTTTAAGGAATTTTGTCTTCTCATCTTGAACTCCACTTCAAGCCATTTTTGCTCTTCCTTCAGGAATTTTACCTTAGATTATCATAATCTACTTTGCGGATAGAATCTATTCCCTTTTCCCCACTTGGGGCATATTTTACTTTTTCCCCTTTTTTCCTTCATGGCCATACTTTCCCTGCTTGGGGCATATTATCTCTTCATCCTTCATCCTCATCCCTTGTGAAGGAATAGCCTATTCACTCAATTCCTCATGTATAAAGGATTTCACATACTTTTCGCATATAGTTATGCATATTTTGATGACTTACCCATGACCCATTGGTCATCCCATCCTACATCCATACTTTGCAGGTGATCTTCACCCACTCACTGGTCCATAGAACATTGTTGTCCATCTATGTTGAGACCACAATTTTCCCCTACCAATGTGATATTGGAGTCACCGCCATAGTTTTTATCATTATTGTGATCCTCTTTTCTTGGAACATCTTGCTTTGGTTATGCTTTCACCCATATTTTCATCACCCGCCCACCCGTCATCATCTACCTTTTTAAAATGTGACATCAACTTCCCGTGTCATCATCGATTCCCCATTTGAGGGGGAGCTTATCATCAATCTTTATCCTCATCCAACCCTTTTTTGTCTCGTGGCTTGCTAGTTCAAACCACTCAACAAAAAGAGGCAAAATGTAGACACCTAAATTCGATATCTATCCTCTCATCGCCTATGTGCACATTTATTTTATTATTCATCCTTCCTATTAATTAAATGCCCATCACCTTTAATCCTATCTAGTCAACATTACTTAATTAATCAATTAATTAATCATGCCCTTCATCCATTAATATTCATTAATCAATATTAATTAATTAATCATTATTAATTATTTAATATTTAATATCAACTTTCCTAACTAACTTCCTATTTTGGAATGCTTTCATTCCAAATTTACATCCCTACTTTTCCCTACACTTTTTCTAACTTATCTCCACTACCAACTCATCTACATCTCATCCCCAAACAACCCCTTCCCACTTAATGCTTTAAAGTTGTAGTCTCTAATCACTGCTTGCCTCAACAACCATTCCCAAATGCACTGGCATATCATCCAGTTTAGCTTGAAATCTCACCCAAGGCATGCGTAGGAACCGAGCCCCTCCTTTATGCGAGCTTTATGAGAACGTTCTTTCTTAACACAAGGATGTAATACAACAAGAAAATAAGTGCATCCATTCATGGAATTTAAGATGTAAGCATTAACTCCTAGCCTAATGCACCCGAGCATAGAACAACATGATCAACTTAATGAAAGTAGAATCAACCATGAAATAACATCAAGAAAACCCGTAACACGCATATGAACATAAGGAAAATGCACAGATCAAGATCCATCACATGAGTGTTTCAGAATCACTTCATTATATTTATTAGCCAAAATATGGTAGCCAAGATTACATCAAAAGAGTCCCATTCATGGAAATGTTCACACTAGCAGAGCTTTCTTTACATCACAGAGCTCATCATTACACATTACACAATATCGCTATATCTCTCACTCCCTATCCTTTCTTACTTCTACATCCATCCTTCCTTATCTCTCCTTCTTCTCTGTGAAAACCATCCATTCTTCTAGAATAATCATCAACCTTCCCTCTTAACCGCTCATCATTATTACTGTGAAAGCCTGAAGGAATTAGTTTATGATTGCTCTACCACTACCTAGGAATATGCTAGATGTCGCCATGTGTTTCCCTCAATTGAGTGCCTTTAGCATGCATGTTCTAGCTAATCCTTAACAACCTCAACTCCTTATTCATTCATGATAATTGTATTGATGCCCTGAATACCATTTCCTTAAGCCAAAAGTCTCCATGGCTTATCCACATATGTATCTGGTCACTTTTTTGTTTGCTCCCTACGTGTGTCTTTTCCTGTTTTCCAAAACTCACTAAGTTATAAATCCATCTTTCCTAGGAATGAGCCTTCGTGCCTCTCTAAGAATTAATTCTATGCGTGCCTTTGTGCCCTGCTTCCACGCACCACAAGGCTTCATGCCTTAGGTACTTAGTTACTTTAGGGGGCCAATGTCACCCCAAACTAAACTGGTTACCACCCCATAAATCCTTCGCGATTCCTAAACAAAAATCTTGTCGACCAAAATACTACTCTAAAGAATAAAAAATAGTGGTAAGGAGAGAATCTAAATGAATAATTAAGGAATGGGGGAATGTTATACGACCAATTGGAGGAGTTTGGAGAATTCCGCATCTATCTCATCCTTCAATTTCTCCCAAGCCTTCAATTATGATAAGGCCTTCCTGTGCTTCACCTAAAACACTTGGTACCTAGTCTGGGATGATTTCTTCCACCCTCCTTCAGAGTGTTGATAACCACCCTAACTCCATGCAGACACCCTTGAACTCGTCCATCTATTCAGTGATGGAGTCTCAGAGTTCGCTAATTTTGAAGTCCAACTTCTCATGCTTTTTCTTGATTTTCTCCTTCTAGTCATGGTATTAACGACCAACTATGAGCACTACACCTTATTGGTGGGGATGGTCTCCTGTATAACTTTGAGGGTTGCCTCTTCCTCTATTACCCGCGTGTCGATGGTTGGCTCAAATTTTCTACAGCTATTGAATCCCCTATCTGCCAATATATTTGTCTCCTTGAGTTGGGAGAGCAAGTCTTCCAACTTAGTGATCTAGGCTTCAATGGCGACCTTGTTCTATTCTTTTTCCTTTAGGAGCTCTACATTGTGGGGCCTACTTCATCCTTGATGTTAATGAGTAACATCCCTACAAGGTCCTTGAGGTACTCCATTTCATCCCTATAATCGGTCCCGACTGGATCATAAATTTCGATACATTGTCCCATGATGCTCTTTATGAGGGCGCCATCTCGGTCATATGCCTCCTTTGTTTGTGCCTATTCTCCCTTAACCCTTGGCGCAATCTATCTATTTCTTTCTCCTTTATTTTCTTCTCTATGATCAAGGTTTGAGTAGTGGCCCCTACATCCAAACTACACTGATCACCTCTGAAGAAATCTTCTACGACACATTTCATGCCTACTCATCTGTTAGGTGGTTAGGATCCACCACTTTGTATACTTCTCCTCCCTTCTTCTTCAAATGAACGGTCTCGATCACATGATCATTGAACTCAAACTCAGGCTCTTCGAGTGGCAATTCCTCCTCCAACTAAGCATCTTTACGTTCTCGCATACCCCTTCTTGATCCATCAAATCCCATCCATAAAGTTTCTTTGGTGGGAGGGTGGCCTGGAATCTCACGCGCAGGACCTTCATGGGGTCATCCATGAAGTCCATATGTGGGGAAATGGGTGTCCACCATTTCCTTGTGGCTTTCAACTTTATCCTTTGTTTCTTTGCCCTAGGGTGAATCCCTTATCCTCCTTTATGGTAAAGGAGTCCCCTTTATCTCCCCTTGGGCTTGGTGGTCTAAGGTGTAGAGGCCTCACGCACTGGACTCTTCTCCACCCCTCTGAAACATCCATCCCCTTCTTCTCGCACCTTGCTCGCATCCATGGCCTCCGCCTAAGCTTCCTACCCCTCCAACTCCACTTCCAATTCTACCTTAAAAGTGGTGGGGTCTTCTTCCTCTCCTTCCTCTAAGCCTGTTATGGGGCTTGATGCTTCGCATGTCTTCTCTCTTTTCTTCAGGATCTTCCTTCTCTTCCTCCTCTTTCTTCCCTTCCTTCTCTCTCGTGCTCTAGTAGTGAGGCCTTGATACCACCCTTTACCAAAGTGTTGGCACCCTTGCTACCATTCCGTCATGTGTAGTACTTCCTCTTCCTATAAGTATCTAACTTACCTTCATTTTTCTTCTTCTTCTTCTTCTATACTACTTTCATGGGTGGGATTGGCATTCCCCGTGGCTTTGGAAAGGGGGAGTTTGTAACCTCCACCTCAATTCCCCTATGTGTTTTGGGGTGCAATTGTGTCTGAACACCGATGGACATATTTCTTTGATGGTAATGCTTTGACTGGGGTGCAAGTCCAAAAGGTCTAGCTCAAAAAAATTCAATATAGGTAGGTCAAGTGCCATATTTGTATATAACATGTAATGTGTGGACATTAACATCCACCTTGTCTACATCAAAAATCAACTTTTGCGCGTCCTTGATCCGGTTGATGGCATACTTCATATATTTGGCCATGAAAGTGAAGGGGAGCTTGCACCATGGCCCCATCTCTCCCTTGGCCATCATAAAATTTTCTAGACAAAAATGTTGTGTAACAAATTTTACCTGGTCCCCAACAACCTATGGTAACTCATGGGGAATGTGCCACTCATTCTCAAAATCTTGAACCACATGTTCATCTGAGCCTTGTAAGCGCTCGAGATGGTCCCATCACAAGTGAACTTCATGAATTAGACTACAGGGACATGTGCGTGGGTGGGTGAACCCAAATGTTCCCATCTAGTCCGTTTGGGACACCAATCTCCCAAAACATGATCAATAGCAGGATGGAGCCCCATGTGATCTTTGTTCTCCTGCCTCATTTTTCACCCGTGCCTCTTCGATAATGTCATTTGCAATAAATTGGGAAAATTTGTAGTGTGCCCTCTTGGACACCCTGTAGGCCATGTATAGGAACCTTCGGTTAATGTTCGTCCACCTTTCTGATGCACCCAATTTGTAACTAATGAGCCATGAGGTGACTCTTAACACTGAGTCTGGAAGATCTATAATTACTTGTGCCCTACCTCCCTTCTCGTAGTTTAATTTCTTCACCAACTCCTCAATCTTGGTAGTGGCACATAAATCAAGTGCCATATCCTCTCCATTGTTCCATAGGCCTATAACCATCTGAATCAAATGGCATGTGATCCTCATTCTTCTTCCCGTGAAGTAGAAGAAGTCTTCGTGCACCCGTGACATTAACCACCTGAACAATGGGGGTGGGTTTGGAAAAGAAAGGCAACTCCCATAGCTATAAAACTCCATTCTTTTGCAGCTCTGATGTACCGAGTCGTTGACCTTAGGGTTTCGAGCTCGTCCACCATTGGAGTGTCTGATACTAGGTCTGTCTCGCATCAAATTTTCATTATCGGATGTTTTGTGGTTGTATTCTTGATCTTGCATTTGTATAGCTTCGAGCTCCACTTTTCTGCCTTGATAACTCTAGGAGGGTACTTGCATTTCTGAGTAAATTTCCATGGGATCCTCCTTTTCCACCACCGGTCTCTTTGTTTGAGCCTTCTTCGGTGTCATCTTCCTCCTTCTTTCCCTTATGCCCTAGGTGCATTGATCCCCTCTTTTGTCTAGCCCTAACTAAATAGTTTCCCGCTTCTCTTTCACACAACCTCCTTCCTTCTTTGTTGTCTTCTCCCCTCCTTGTTATGCCACAAGATTACACTACACTTACTGCACAAGTCCACTGGTTTGTGATAGTGCTTCACATTGTTCTTCTTCGTAAAACCCTCGTTGCACTTTGATCTCGGGAGCACAAAAGCAATTCTCTTAAAGAAAAGTAGTTGAAATGACTATTCTTACCTCTTATTTATACTTTATCGATGCCTTAGAGTTCCTCTAACCACGTGTCCTAATGTCACTTTTTGATAAATCACTTTATTTCACTTAAATCAACTTCTGTGACTTCCCCTCGCACTTTGCAGCTATAACTTTCGCGCTCCAATACCACTAAACTGCCATAGACCTCCTTTACGTGCGTGTCACCATGCTGCCAAAGTACATAACCTCTGTGTTGTCTACTAAGTAGTTCCCCATGGTGCTTCCTACCTTATGTTATACCATGTGATCCTTCCCTTCTTGTGGTCTTCAGACTTCTCTCAACCCACCTTCATAACCACATGAATTTACACACCTTAGCCATCACATTTCTCATTCTTTTGTCTTCACATTAATTTTCCCAACAGTCCACTGTCAAAGAATTTTGTTGTCAACCATGTTCAATATATCTACTACTTCACCTCACACAAAAATGTATGTGTGGTCCCTACGCATAGAACCTCTTACAATGTAATTAGCTACTGGTGCACCAACGTGTAAAACCAAACTAAAAACGACGACAAAGGAAACAACCAAAAGAAAAAAGTAAAAGAAGGAATCTAATCTAATTGGCAATATTGCCTTTTTTTTTTACTACACAAAAGCCTTATTTATAGTAGGGATTTAGCCTACTCCCATTGAAGTAACTCGGTAACCTCATCCCATCAAGCACTTGTAACTGACACACACCATAATCAAGGATGTACGAGATGATGTATGGTCCTAACCAATGGACTTTCAGTTTCCCAAGGTGGCGTAGAAATTTAGAGTCATAAAGAAAGACCATTTGCCCAACCTTGAACTGTTGATTTTGATATGACAATCATGCCATGATTTTTCACGCCTTCTCAATCTTCTGACTCCACCTAGCAAGTGATCACCTTTCATCCAACTGCATTAACTTCTCCATGTGCTCTTGTAGTGCTTTCTCATCAACTAATCCTCTTGCGCGTGTTATTCATAGAGATGGTAGCATAAATTCTACTGGTAAAACAACTTCCATGCCAAACACCAATTGAAATAGCATGGCCTTGTTCAATCTCTTATAGGTTGTCCTATACGCCCATAGTATGGCTGAGACTTTTTCATCCCAATCTTGTCTCCCCACATCAAAAATTTGGTTAGCGTGTGACTCAATATCTTGTTAAATGCCTCAATGGTTCCATTAGCTTTGAGGGTGATAAGGGGTGGTCTTGTGATGGGCCACCATGAACTCTGCTAACAAAATCCTGACCATCTCATTCAAAAAGTGTGTGCCTTTGTCACTAGTCAAGCTTAAAGGACACCCATACCTGTTGATTATGTTTTCCCATAGGAATCTTGTTGCTTTATGGTCATTGTGCAATCCTTCGTAGGCATTACCTATGCACACCTTGTTAAGTAATTACTGCAAGTAATGATATAACACGAACCATTCCTTCGCATAGGTGAAATCGGTCCTACAAAATCAATCGCCACTTCTCAAATGGTTATGCGCTAGCTATCGGTCTTAAGGGCATTTCATCTCTTCTTCTTGGTTTTACTAAGGCGCTGGCAATGGTCACAAGCCTTACAAAACTCAATACAATCCTGGTAGATGCTTTCCCACCAAATCCCTACCAGTAGAATCTTCCATGTGGTGGCATTCCCTACATAGTTTCCTCCTGTAATCCCACTATGTGCTTCCTTCATGATTACAACACGCTCATGTTCTAACATGCACCGCGCAGTAGAATCTCATCACGGCCTAATTTGTATAAATCTCCACCAATTAATATGTAGGGTGCAACACATATAGCCAATTGTTTTCTTTCCAAAGTCTTCATTTCCTCTGGTGCCATACCTATTTTGAGAAACACAATAATATCCTCTAATTCATAGGGTGCATGTCATAGCCTAAATAGTTGTGCATCCGACATTGTATCCTTAATGTTTTTTTTGTCCTCCCCTGAGTCAATTCTTGATAAATGGTCAAGTCCCAAGTTACTCTTACCTAGTTTTACAATAACCGTAAAATCAAATTCTTGAAATAATAGGACCCATCTACATATGCACCCTTATAAAATGGGCTTGTTTACCAAGTACTTCAACGCCATGTGGTCTTGTGTAGAATATAAAGGGTCTTTCTAGCAGAGATACACGCCTAGATCATTGATAATACCTAGCGCTCGGTAGTAGTATAGTTATGCTTTGTTGGTGTCAAATTCCTACTTGCAAAACAAAGAGGGTGATCAACGTCCCTTCACTAGGTTGTGCTAACACTTGCTCTCCGATGGCCATCCCTGAGGCATCAACATGCACATGGAAAGGCTTATCCTAGGAAGGAAAGCGTAATATGGGCGCAGTGATAATCCTATTCTTCAATGTGTCAAATGTCATTTGTTGTGCCTCTCCCCAATGGAATGTACATCCATGCTTCAAAAATCCCTCCAGTGGCGTGGCGATTTTGGCATACCCCCTAATAAAATTTTGGTAGTACCTGTATGCCCAAGGAATCCGCGCACTACGCTTTGGCTAATGGGTTCTTCCAATCCTACAATAACGACAACTTTGGTAGGATCCACCAGCAAACCTTCCTTACATATGATATGCCCCAACAAGGTTCCAAATGGAGTAGCGAAGAGACATTTCTTGATATTGAGGGATATATGCAACTATTATCGGCATCTCTCAAACATCAACCGCAAATTATCGCAATGGTCCTTCACTAGTCCATACATTGTCCAGTCATCAAGGTAGACTTGAAGAAACTTATGGATGAAGTCTTGAAATGCATGCACCACAATGTGTAAAAACACAATAGGCATGTTCTTCAGTCCAAAAGGCATGACCGTGTAGGAAAAACTTCCCCATTCAGTGGCGAAAGTTGTCTTTTCTTGGTCCTCCTTTGCAATCCTAACTTGATGATATCCTGAGAAGCCATCCATGAATGAATAGATCTCGCACCCAGCTACTCCTTCTAGGATATCCTCGGTGAAAGGGGTTGAAAGGGATCAATGACACATACCACATTCAAATCCATGTAATCAACACATATCCTTATCCTCCCATCCTTTTTAATGTTAATAACCATTGGGCTTATCCATTTTGATTCCTCAACAACTTCAATGATACTTAAAGCAATCATCTTGTCTATCTCTTCGTTAACCTAGGCATGAAGATTTGGATTCATTTGGTAAGGTCTCTTATGAATCGAGTGTGTTCCCTTCTTTAGTTTGATCTGCATCTCCCCTAAAGAGTGGTGAATTCCCTTAAGCTCATGGTATCCACATGGAAATAAATCCTGAAACTCATGCAATAGATCAATGATCTTTGAAACCTCCTTTTTTGACCAGTAATCTGCAATAATAGCCTCCTTAGGTTTCGTATCTAAGCCAATTTTAGCCTTCTTCATTTTGAGAGGTTCATGGTAGATGCATGCTTGCTCATCAGCACTATCTGTTACCTCGTACATACCAATACTATGGTTAGCATCCAAGTTCTCCACTTCCTCGCCATCTATCACATAGACCAAATTTCCCTTCTCTTTCTCCATGCAAGTGTGCTCAAGTTATAGTTCCTCTAGTTCCTCCACATCAAAACATGCCTCCAAATCAGGTTCTCCCAATAATTCCAAAATTCTATCCTCAACCATGGCATTGTCTCCCATAGTTAGGCACTTAACAACCTATAACACCTTGTTCACCAATGGCTTAGTACTTTGATATTCAAAGGTTTGAATCAAGTCATCTGTTAACTCTCGCCAGTTCCTATCTAACGACATAATTTTGAATGAATGTACCATGTGTGCGCATAACCCTGTAGTGTGGAATAAAACTTGTGCACCCAGAGGGAAGGGGGTAAAGCTTTCATGCCTCCCATCCACGTTCTCTCACATTCTTGAACATGTTCTAAGGCGGGTACCCCTCCATCATAGCCACATATTTTAGTAGGCACGTTGCTCCAAAAGAATCTAATAGAGAGTGTGTTCCTCACCTCACACCATTCTAGAAGATTTTCTGGTGTGTCGCCCACCATCATGTTGCAGTCCACAACGTGTAGATAAGCATGCTTCACCTTTCAATCTCACATCTCCACTGAGCTTTTATGGCTCGTAGGAAAACATCAGGGTTGCCTTCCCTAGTGTAGCTCGGCAACTACTTTCCTCTCAAATGCCTAAGCGGGTGTGCCTTTGTCACCCTTATAACAGAGCCTCACAATTTTCACCCAATTAACTCATATGTCTCGTGCGCCCAATTTTCACATGCTACACTAGTGGTATCACTCATAGATTGAGTGTCTTCCCACTGAATAACTCCTTTGCGTAGGGTGTATCACCTTAGGGTCCCTGATAGTGTGCACATAGATTTTATTGAGGGCTTCTTCTCCCAAGGGCTCAGTATAGGGTGCTAACTTCCCATCGGTCAAGGGGATGATAAATCGTTCTTCCTTATTCTCAAAACTTATGTATCCCTTATTGAACCTTAGGTCCACATTATTCTTATAGCACTAGGGGTGCCCAAGTAATGTTGGAAATTTGTCTACCTCAGCTAGCGCCAAGACTTTGAAGTCTCCAATGAATTTCACCCCTTAGATAGTGATAGCAACATCCTTCAAGACACCAATGGGCATCGCCTTTGTCTTGTTAGCCATATATAGCACATTTGAGGATGGATGTAATGGGATCCTTCTCAATTAATGCCATGTGTTTAGGGTGATAATATCAACCTCCACATCTGTGTGTATCAAAATATTGCTTAAGAGCCATCCATCGACTACTACATTCAAGGTAATCTCCTTATCATAATCAATGGTGTGAGGGGGAAGGTTAGCATGCAAGACCTGTCACTCGCGCTCTCCTCTAATGCACAGTACTTTCTCCTGTAACCATTCCCCTAGAAAAGGGATGATATTCTCTTACCTCAACATTTTACATACTTCCTTGACTTCATCTAGATCCTTCTATGGAGCCTCAATGCATTTCCTTTTCTCTAACTACCATGATTTCTCCTTTAGGCATTGGATCTCTCCTTGTAGGCTTTGAATCACATCCATGGTCTCTTGATAAACCTCTTTTTGATGAGCAGGATCTAGATACTTCTCGTGTACCACCTCTTCTCTTGTGACCAGTGGTCTCTACTTTGGTATTTCCTTGGTGCATGCAACCTCATCTCACGTTGTCACCAATATAGGTTCTAAATCTGACTCATGCACCACCCTTGGCATCCATTGCGAGTCATCCTTCTTCACGCTTACCATTCTCGGTGCCTTTATCCTTCCGTTGTTATTAGATCATGTGCTCAAATAACTTTGGGCACTCCTCATACTTGTGCTTCTTTCCACACAAGAACATTGTAGTAGGTTAGGGCAATCGCGCGCATGTAATGTTATGTGGACCCATAGTTATAATAAGTCCCGTAAGCAAATTCACTTCTCCCGCCTCCATGCCACGGCCTCTAAATCCTCCACAAAAGCCTCACCCATGAGCTCCTCCATCTGCATACTCTACATAGTGATGACCATCATCCTTGGAATTGTTTGCAACATTGGTCTAGCGCACATCAATATCAATGGCATCATGTATCTAGTCAATCAATCTACAATCCTTGGTGTCATGAGTAGTAGAGGTATAAATATTACAATAGCAAGACACATTCTTATGGATTGCGTGTTGTAGTAGCAGACACCTACTTGCATCATGATCTCCATGGAAAATCTCACAGTCTAATGTTATCATGCATACCGATCTCCAAGGAAAATTGTCCTTTGTATGCCCCTCTACCCCATAATCTGTGCACCATAGGCCACTGTGAGTCTCATGTGCCGATTTCACAGATAGCTTCTATAGTTGATTTTCCATGACAACAGATCGAGCTTCAAGAAAAAGACTAACACCGTATCCACGCTTCCCACAACCTTAGTGTGCAGGGATAGCCTCCAAGGCCTCATGTGGGTCTGTGAAAGTCTTATGTGAAAGTGCTCTCTGAAGGGCATTATTAGTCCTCCAACGAACCATTGAGCATGTTGAGAAGGATGAATATCATAAGATAGTTTTGATAAGAGAGTTTTAAAATGTGCATCATACTCCCGCACACTCTCTGCCATACCTTGTTGAATCTCCTTCAGTGTGTTAATGCTCTTCTGTTCAAACTTAGGAATATGGAATTCAACTAAGAAGGCATTACGTAGCATGGTATAATCTACTATTGTTTATTGGGGTCATACTTTTGGTACCAACTATGTGTGTGCCCTTGTAACGTTATTGCAAACTGACTTGCCTTCCATTCTCGGGGTAGTGATCCCCTTCGCGCACCATAGTAGCTCACATTTATGTACATGTTCTGCAACATCCTCAACACCTTTGTAATCTAGTAGATGTAAAGACATTTCAAAAAAATAGTGCGAGGTGGTTGAGGCCATTGCGTGCTTGATCCGTAACCTTAATCCCCTCGGTGTTGCCTCCACCACAAGATCTACTAGATCTACCAAAGGTGTTTTCCTCCTAACCCACCGGATCTACCGGTCCACTAGGTCCACTAGCTCCTACTCCACTTGACCCACCAAATCCACCTCCCGTAGCTAGCTAAGAGGGTCTTGAAGTGGTCATGCCTTATGTCCCCACCGTAGTGCTAAATCGTGCGCCAACAGGTTTGTGATATTACACCACTACTGAAGATGTGTGCCTCGTGCCACTTCCGAGATGCGATACCCAAACTTTATGTACCCGTAATTTGCCCAAATTTTGTTCCGTATAATATACCTCCAAACACAAGAAATGATTGTGCAGCTATAGATGTGCCAAATGAAAACTTATACCTCCTAGGTTTTGATCGATTACCTCCACCAATACCAACCGGTTAGTAATAGGTATCTCTGGATTTGGAAAACTAAGCGCTAAGGGTTGGTCACTAGGTGGATTCGGATGCACATCAACGCTATTTTTCTTCCAAGTGACGTGCTCTCATCAGAAGCTGAAGGGGTTTCTCTCCCGTGCTTGCCAGGATGGGGTAGCACAAACTACTCAGGTTCCACGTCTTCCGCGTGAACCTTAATTCATTCCCGCAACATCTACCGCCATAGTTCCATCGCTCCTGCAACTTTGTGTTATCTACCTAACTCCCTTTTACGAGCTTCATTGTACTTGAGTTGTCTCTCTTCCCTCTTTGTTTCAACCGCAAGGCTTGCCATCTTTCTCCACTCTAGCTTCCTCACCCAACACTTAGAGGAAGTTTATCCGTCATGGGAAAATCCTTCAAGCTTAAAGTAATGACCAAGATCTTGATGGCTAAGGGGATAGTACACAAAAATAATCCTCTAGGCTCCCTCAAGAACTCAAACTTAGTAACCTCTAGACAAGAATACGAATAAATGGTGTATTCCAAGGTATAACTAGTCGGTAGTATTTTCCACCAAAGTGGTCAATAATATAGGTCCAAGTCGATTGGTATCATGTAGCTTCCGATACTCATCTTGGGTCCATATACGGGTCTATAGTACCAACTCGACCTAGACACATATGTTGAAATCCATTCGCATAACTGACTCCGAAAGCAACAAAAGAATGTCTCATACACTCATGATACATGTGATCTTCTCTCGCCCATTTGCGTGCATGAAAATCATGTCCATTATTAAATATCTCGAGAAAACTCATCCTCTCGTGCTTTTAAACCATGCTTCAACATTGTCCAATGTTAAGTGCTCTATTATCACGTACCATTCTCACAACAACTTCAAAATAGGTCCCGACAATGAACCAAATCGTAGTCTCTAATCACTTTCTTTCCTCAACCATTCCCAAATGCGCCAAGGCATATCATCTAGTTTAACTTTGGAAGCTCACTCAAGGCTCGCACAAATCACCAAGCCCTCTTTTATGTGAGCTTTGTGAGAACATTCTTTCTTAACATGAGGATGTAATAAAACTAGAAAATAAGTGCATCTAATCGGGTAAGTGCAGCAAGAAGTTGGGGACAAAAAAGGGGTCATACGTGGACGTCATATTGCAAATAACAACATAATATCAACTTGTAGGGATTATTAGCAATACATACACTCAAAATTAGAAAAATTATATTAATATGAATCGTAGCATCCGGAATCTAGTTTCTAAAATACTAATTTTTTTTAAAAATGAATTAGATTAGCTATATTAAACACTCAAAATTCAATGACTTGGTTTTTTTTTTTTAAAACGCCTATAAGATTATAGTCCGTTTGCCCACAATTTGGATGACCAAAAATTGATATATATTTTTCTCCTTTGTGAGAAGTTATATGTCACTATCTATCTTGGGATGAATTTTATTTTGTACTTTTTTGAGCAATTTTTTATTTTTTATGATTTTTTCCGTGAAAGTGGTATGAAAACATAAAGAAAACAGAGCACTTTCCGTTTACTGCCATAACTTCATCAAAAAAGATTGAAATCAAATAAATTTTTTTGAACATGTATATAATTTTTCCATAGTTGGGATGGTATAAGTTTTATCACATTCTGATAAGTGAAATAGAATTTGTAGTCTTAAACGTAGACATAAACATTCATGGGAAAAAGTGTCTTAAAGACCTACTATTAGTAAAAAATTATAAAATGATATTTATCCTATTTTATTCACTTTAAAATCAATATTTCTACAAAGCTAATAGTCTCCCCTATGCAATGGTACCATTTTTATGACATATGTTTTACTTTTCGGCATGGTTCAAGTCCGCGGAAGAATAAATTTTATGTTTTGTCTTTGTTTTGTTGTTTTTAATGTAAAATTCAGGATTTGATGTCCACTTAATTGTCCCCCAACTTGGTGCACTTACCCAATCATGGAATTTAAGATGTAAGCATTAACTCCTAGCCTAATGCACCCGAGCATAGAACAACATGATCAACTCAATGAAAGTAGAATCAACCATGAAATAACATCAAGAAATCTGCAACATGCATATGAACATAAGGAAAATGCAAAGATCAAGATCCATCACATGAGTGTATCAGAATCACTTCATTATATTTATTAGCCAAAATATGGTAGCCAAGATTACATCAAAAGAGTCCCATTCATGGAAATTTTCACACTAGCAGAGCTTTCTTTACATCACAGAGCTCACCATTACACATTACACAATATCACTATATCTCTCACTCCCTATCCTTTCTTACTTCTACATCCATCCTTACTTATCTCTCCTTCTTCTCTCGCAAAAAACCATCCATTCTTCTAGAATAATCATCATCCTTCCCTCTTAACCGCTCATCATTATTACCTATGAAATCCTGAAGGAATCGGTTTATGATTGCTCTACCACTACCCAGAATATGCCAGATGTTGCCATGCATTTCCCTTAATCGAGTGCCTTTAGCATGCATGCCCGCCTAACTAATCATTAACAACCTCGACTCATTATCCATTCATGATAACCATATTGATGCCCTGGAATATCCTTTCCTTGAGCCACAAGTCTCCATGGCTTATCCTCATCTATATCCTATTGCTTTTTCATCTGTTTCGTATGCATGTGTCTTTTCATGTTGTCCAAAACTCACTAAGTCTCGAATCCATCATGCCCGAGCATGAGCCTTCGTGCCTCTCCAAGAATTACTTCTGTGTGTGCCTTTGTGCCCTACTTCTACGTGCCACAAGGCTTCACGCCTTAGGTACTTAGTTACTTTATGGGCCCAACAAAAGCATTTGGTTAAAACCATAAATAGATCAAAAATCACACTAAAAATAGAAAAAGCTTCCTATAGGGAAATTTTCCCTGGAATTGGCGATGACCTAGCTTGGTTGCCATGACCCTATGAAACTGATTTCTTCCTTCCCATTCATCATCATAAAATCAAATGCAAATGTCTTTTCTCGCAATTTTAAGACAATCTTTCATGCCCTCAACATTCTTGAAGTGATTGCACCTCCATACCTCCTTACAGCGATGCATGCATCAATCGAGATCATTATTTTTGTGAGATTGTCATTTCTCTACATAGCTTCAATCAACTTTATCATATTATTTTATGTTTTTGTATCTAACCTTTTATAGGACTAGATCACCATCAATAAGGTTTACAACCCTGTCATTAGCTTCTTTCGTAAAATTTTTCTTACAATTCGATCATCCGCTTGCCTCCCTTGGTTTTATCCATCTCTATCACAGTCCTCGTCACCCTGTCTTATCGTATTGACCTAGCCTCATCATTCTTTGCCTTCTCATTCTAGAACCATCCTCATCCCCCTACATGTGCTTATCCCCGATTCGGTTTGGTAATCCTCGTCCAGTTCCTCTCACCGCAAAATCCACCTTTTCCACTCTGGTCACCATCGACTGTGGGCCTTGTCTCAATTTTTCCCCATAACCTCACTTTCTATTGTCCTTCATGGCTTTTGTTTCTTCAAAACTCCTCTACGAGATAGATTTCATCATACTCGGGCTTATGCATTTCGAGATCACTCCTAGATCTTGCATGGTTTGCATATTTTGTTCCTTTTCCGTTTTACCATCCTAGGTCACCGTTGACTGCTCTCCTGCACATCTAGGTCGTCGTCGACCCGGACCAAGTACGTTAAGATTTTTGGTTATTTTAATCATTACTATATTGAATTAATCCAATTTGTAAATAGATTCTACATATTTTAATTTATTGTTAATTTATATCAATCTTGTTTGAACGATGAGGGTTGACATCCACCGAGGAGTTCACGCTTCCCAAATTTGTTGAGTCGGGCAGCCCCGTATTTATCTATCTAATCCAATATGTTTTAGTTTTATAGATCTTATTGCATAACAATAATCCATCACTCGGCGCTTTGTCCGTATCATGCATCACATTCAAGGTAACTTAAACCCTTCATCATTTCTGAGGTTATTTAATCTTCTTTTTTATTACGTCATTAACTTGACTTAGAGCTTAACTTTTAGGTAATCGGTATATAATAGAGTTAACTAAGGAAAAACTAGTTTACAAATTTAAACAATTAGTTATTAGTTAGGTTTGATCCATCTGATAACTCTTCCATGTATAAACCTTGTGCAACTGAGAAGGGTTTATTCTTTTCTCCCTTCAGTCCACTCTATGTGAGTAATCATATAATATTTAGTATGTTCAGGTTTACCTTTTCAAGGTTGAGACAGCTATGTTTTCCATCCTTAAATGCCTACCACGAAATTCAATTTCTTAACTTTGTATTCTGGTATCTGACATATATAAAGTAAGGATATGGTGAATAAACAATGCAATCAACTACTTGCATTACTTTGGCCAAAGTTTCCAGCCGTGCATAAACAACTTATCCCGAGACCACACAAAAGCCTTAGGGATATAGTCTTCTATCACCAAACAATTATCTTGACATCAAGTTATCTAGATATTTTTGTTTAAGAAGGTGAACATGTTAAGAAAGAGGAAGTGTGTTCTTTACATGACCATATTTATAAACTAAAGAACCACAACTTACTTCGGTTATTTATGGAATAGGAGATATCAAGTAATGTAATTACCACGATTACATTTTCTTTCCTTCTTTCATAACTACCCCTAGTTAGCACTATGTCAAGATATTTGTATGATTACATCCAATTTACATTGTATTTATGGTTTACTACCACAATGTATTTCATCTTGTGATGGTTTTTACGAGATTTAAGTTACTTCTTTTTTACCTAAGTCATAATTGTGAAATCTTACTTAATACTTCTTAAATTCATTTGATTGTGCTTTCAAAAGCCTTCATAACTTATTTGTGTTATGGAGTTAATTATTAATTACCCTCTTGTAAGGTCATCTTATTGAAGATATAAGTTACCAAGTCAAAGGTTGGTTTAGTTTACTAACTATTGTTTTATATTGTAGAGTGATAATATCATTTATTTACAATGGTTATATTAATACTTAAAAATAAATAATGATTAAGAATAATCATTTGTGTTATTCATGTCTGCCTTATTCTCAATTAGGATTTTATTAACCACGTTCACTACTATCATATCATCTTATTATGAAGTATTAATTGATCTTGATATTACTCATAGTCATTTATACATTTTACTTTATAAACGTATTAATGATCAATGTTATCTTTTCCATGATAAACATTTAGTTTAACAACTTACTTTTTGTTGTTTTGAATTATTCATAGGACTAGTTAAGTAAGATATTCAGAATTAAGTAATGACTTAATAATACATTTAAAGGTATTTTGACTATTTATTTACTTAATAAATCAACAACAGTTTATGAAGACATAGTCATTAAATAGGGATGTAGATAACATCTACTCATGTATATATCATGGTTGATAAAATAGGCCATTCATTCCTTATTAACACAAAATCACACGAAGTTACAAACCAACTTCATCATTATATAGTCAACAAAATCCATAATTAGGATTATACATCGGGGTCATATGCCCATCCTTACAATTAGGAATTCTTCATGAAATCATTTAAAAAACAAGATACTAATTAAATTATCTTTTTACATGTGACTTGCAAGGTCATAGTCGGTAAAAGTATTAAACCAATCCAATTATTCACTTCATATCTTCTCCTATTTACATATACATCAATTGGAGAGAAATATACATGGGTCGGTTCGAGAGAACTAGTGTAAACACAAAATCACGCACTTGGGTATATTTCTAGGTACTAAAATCATGCTAGCATCTACATTATTCCTAAGTAAGAAAACTAGTGGTTAACAACTATCTTTGGCATCTTTTATTTATCCCTTGATTTCTCTTTGGTCTTCCACGCCCTACATCCCATTTGTAACTTAACTGATTTATCTTTTATAACTTTAAACATTAGCACCCAGCTAGGATAGTAGTACCAGAGCACTCATGTCCCTCCTTGGTGCCCCCGACCTTTCTTCCCTTACTCGCTCTTTTTGGGTCTCTTTTATCTTTTGGGAATTTTTTTACTTATGGGTCATCCTTTTAGTTGTTAATTACGAAATCAAAACAATGGAATCATATAAATACATAGTTATGTTTTTAAAATAAATTACCAAGCATTAAACATTACTATTGTCACCAAATCTTGCATTCAAAATGCACAAGAAGCACGTCAAAGGTGTCCATCTAGCACATCCGTGTTGACTGTGAGTCATTTTTCACATCATGTGGCAGGTCATCTCACTTAGGTGAGTTCATAGGTCTAGGTGTCACAGGGTTGTCATAGGGGTCATCATTAGATTCCTTACACGTCATTTCATGTTAGTGCGTCGGTGTGTCATATGGGAGTTACTTCCCATTCTAGGAATGTAACTCCCCTTATCCACTTGAGGAGTCATGATTGTAGGTAATGGGGTTACACAACACCCCCTATTTGTACCCCTTATTCTTTTTCGATCTATGAGGATGGTTAATGAGATTTTTACCTTTTTCAAATCTTTGCATGTACTTCATAGTTGATGCTCTCTCCCATGTAACCTCGTCATGTTGTTGGAGTGCAACTCGGTCGATGTTTGCATTATCCCGCATGATCCTCATGCTTCATATTTTGCATTCTTTGTCATGGTATCGAGCTCACGCTGTGGATTTGTGCAACTCACCATCTACCATTGCTCTCGTTATCTTTGTTCACGATTCACATGTTTCATGTGCATCTGTCAGAATCGTTATTCCATTCATGCAATACTTGCATTAATTTGGGTTTAAATCTTGTTTGTTGTTTGTTTTTTGAGTGTTCGAGTTTTCTATTCTTGCATTTGGGTAAGTACATGGACATGGGGGAAAATGGGGTCTTAAGTGGACATTTCTTTATGAAAAATAAAAAACTTCAACTTGTACTTGTCATTTGAGTTATTTGAGATAATTCTGATCAAATTTTGAAGATGTTATAAGAACATGAATTGTAGCATTTCGAGTCTAGTTTTTAAACTACTAATTTTTAAAATTGTTAAGTGTAAGTGGGTTAAATATCTAAAATGTCAATAGGTGCTCCTATTTTTTAAACATAGTAGACAGTCGATCAGGCGTGCCCCCCATTTTTAGCACTATTTAGTATTTTTGAAAACCCTTTGGTAGAAAGATAGATAGAACATCTAGTTTGGGATAGATTTTTTTAGTATTTATTTTTATGATTTTTCAAGTACAAAGATTTTGAAAATTAAAAAATAATGAAGAGCCAACCATTCCCCCGATAACTACCTCAAAAATATTAACAATTTGAATTTTGTTTTTGAATATGTATAGCATTAGGCCTAGTTTGAGATTGTATTTTTTTCAATTTGGAGAAGTCAAAAAGATACATGACAAAAGATAAGTATTTATAATCCCTAAAAATAGAGGTATAAAAGACATAGTTTGAAATAAATATAAATGGAAACATTAGAATAGTCAAAAAATATATAAATTGTATATTTAGAAAGAGGATAGTTTTCTTGACGTTGTAGGTAAATTTTTAAGAAATATAAAAAACGTTTTTGTAGGATATAGCATGGTGGAAGGTGAGTTTCTGTATATTTTTTCAAAAACACACAAGTTTTTGTGTTATTACATGTCTGAGACGTAGGTTGGGGAAACCAAAGCAATTCCAAGCCTGTAAAATCTTGGTTTGGGGGTATAATTTTAGGGAACGTGCTCGCGTTAAAACACCTTTATTCCTTAGAGTATAGGAATTATATGTGTCTATGGCAGAATTTTATTTATAAAATTAAATGTTTAAGTATAAGTTTTTCTATTTTAAATTTATTTTAGCAAATATAAGAAATTAGGATCACTCTACACCTCATGGAACTAGTCTCATAGCTCCATGAGTCACGATTTAGGAGATAGTTTTTGATAATCTAATCTTGTCAACACATAGGTAATTTTTCAGGATTTCAAAGATTTAGCCTAAAGCTTTTAGCATTTAAATTCTATAATCGATGTCTATTATGGTAACGAATATAATCATTGTTTAGGTTTTGGGAATTTTGGATTATTTATGACATTTGTAAGAGTGTTAGATGTTTCAAAATTAGATTTTAAAAGTCTCACAACTCTCAAAGGAAACAACAACAACTCAAATATATGCACTCATGAAATGCCTTATAATACATGATAAATTCAAACACATGTGTTAGACATAGTTTCATTGGTTTTTTCATTGATGTCAAGATGCATTGATGGAAAATGGTGTCCATGTGGCATAAGAGTTAGCATGAGGTTTCAATCATCAAGAAGCATGAAGGTTGATTGGTAGTGCCCTGTTTTGGTGTCATGAAGTGTTGCATTAGTGAAGTGTTGTTTTGGAACCAAAAGGGGCAGCTTCATTGTTTTAAAATTCTTCATGACACCTTCAATCCTTAGAGAAAAATGGATGTCTCCAACATGTAGAGGATTCACGTAGATTTCAATGCCTATTTGTTTTCCTCCTAACTCCTTATAGAGCTCCTAGAATCTTCCAGAGAATTCAAGTTTCACCATTAGAGTGTTTATTCCCTGCACCTAGAAAACCCGTTGTTGAGAAGATAGTCCTTAAATGATCAAACCTTTCCTAAATATTCCTAAATTACCTTCAACACTTCCAAGATTCCCCAACATCACCTCTGGATGCTTAATATCTTTCCTAAACTCTCCCAGAGGGTGTTTTATTAGCTCTAAAATGGCCAAAATAACTAACATAGAAATTGAAAAATTTGAAGCATGACAACTAAGCCCTTAATTGAAAATAAGGCTTCTCAGTCACTATGCATCCTTCCTCTGGTGATGCAGGAGCATTTTGTTAATAATCAATTTTTTTTTTTTTAGGTGACTAGGGGTGTTTTGGGTCCACTTGAGATGGTCATATCTTGTACTAGTCCATTTGGACTCCATAGGAAAGAATAGGAGTTTCCTCCAAATGTATAATTTGAATATTTGAACTAGCTCTAGGTATGTTATAGGCTTAGGTGTTAAGTGACACAGTCCTCTCAGATCGAGATATCAAATTTAGAGGTTAGAGACTATTTTGCAAAGCATTTTCATGTGTAAATATCTTGTTTTGGATTGTCTTCTTATCTATAATGGTGTTCAAGGCTTCATGGAACCCTCACAGTGTCCAAGGAATGGAAAATAGATAGAAAGACTTACTCAGACTATATACCATGTTTTAGAAGTTTAGTAGTATGTAGCATGAAAATAATGATTCAATGGAATCCTTGAGTCTATTTCAAGGCATTGATCATGAGGACTTGGTGTTTTAAAAGTCAAGAAAAGTAATAATCCATTTGAAGGAGGATTTCTTAAATTAAATTTGTGTTCACAATCCTAACTATGTGTGCCCAATCTTAAGGGCCTACGAGATAATATTCATTGTAATTAAGTTAATACTTATGACTGGTAGATTCCTTGATAAGTGTGTAGGAAAGTAATAAGAAGACCAAGAGTTTCAAAATCCCTAGTACAAGTTGGAATAAGAATAAAAGAAAAGGAATGTGAAAATATAGTCTAATAGTGTTAATGCCTAGTTTGAGGGCTAGGAAGGATGTAATTTTAGAAAAATAGTCTTTATTCCATGTGTTTGAAGTTGGTGGAGTCTCTGAAAAGTTAGAGGAAGGCCTAAGGGCATTAAGGACTCATAAAATTAGGGCATAAGGATAGAGTATTGAGTGGTTAGTAGGTAAAGGAAGCAATGTACAATCATGCTTATTTCTTGTGACTATCAAGACCAACCTTGAGAAATAGTTGTCTTAGGAAAGAAACTCATAAGGAAGTTGTATCTATCATTGAGGGAGTGGTGTTAGAATGTTTTGAATCCTTGAGTAACAGGGGAAAATCCTTATACAAATTTAATCAAGAAGACCTATTGATTGTCTTGCATAGTGCCATGAAGAATTCTAGAGAGAGTAAGGGTTTGTATGAAAATCCTTAAGTGAAAGAGGAAGAGTTTAGTGATTTGCATTAGTGATTAGGAGAGGCTATAAGCACAATGAGATGAGTGAAAAGAAGATTGAGTAAAATTCAAGGTGAAGGTGAAAAACAAAGTTAAGAAGATTGTTTAGAGCTTGAGAAAACAAGGAGTCTTAAAAATCCAAAATTTGAAAATCTAACAAGATGATGGATAAAGGAGTAATGGAGCATTGAGGTGTGCTTGAGTAAGGTGTATGGGTGTGTTGAAAGGTGGATGTAAGGTTGAAAGGTGGATGCGGAGAAGACTATGATACCATTGCAGAGAACACCCTTTTGATCAATTTTATCCACATGGAATTAGAACTTGAAGGTTAATCACATGTTCTCGACCTCCACAATGTATTGATCTCATTACCAAGCACTAATTAAGTGTTTAGAAACACTCTTGGGAGGTATGTATTGCTTGAGAGTATGAGATGATTTCTAGCATCACCTTTGGTGGCCTTGGATCAAAATGGATGCTCCCATAATGTAAAGTATTATATAATATTTCCGTTGCCTACTTGTTTTCCTCCTAACTCCTTACGAGCTCCCAGAATCACCAAAGAATTCAAGGTTCACAATTTGACTTCTCATTCCTTGCACCTGAAAACTTGATGTTGAACAGACTATATATGAATGATCAAAACTTTCTTGAATCTTCCTAAACTACTTCCAACACCTTCAAGGATTTCAAATAAAACATTTGGATACTTAATACCTTTTCATAACCCTCCCGAAGGATGCACACAGGCTCCAAAATGGCCAAAATTGGCCTTTCTAGGTTTGTCAAAGAATTAGTCTTTTATTGCACTTCAATGAATGGAATAATAGACCTTATTAAACCTTTTTACAAACTTACACATGTTCACCCAATGCATTAGGAATACCTTCAAGGACAAGGTGATCATGACATAGGAGGCAGGTTGGCTCGGAGAGGGATTCAAGAAGATTTGGGAGCAAGATTTCACATTATGGCTTGGTTTTCATGGTTTAAGTTTTACATTTTTGGGTTAGTCAATTCACATGAAAAAATCTCCATATGAAGATCATCCTCTTACCCTTCCAGGATTCAAAATCCTCCTTAAATGGAATCATATTTAGGATTCTCATACACTTCTTTCTCATATCCCTCTCATGAGAATAGGTGACTTCTTGATCCTTCACACATGATGGTCCTAGATGCCTCAGTAGCTTGACTAGCTCATTTTGATTTGTTTCTCAAAGATATTTGGACATAATGGTAGAGTTAGGATATGATGATCATTAATTCACTCCTTGAGCCTCACTTTTCACCTTTGAACATGATGATCTCTTCTTAATCTCATAATTCACCTCCTGCCCAAGATGTCACCTAAGTGGAAGCATGCTTATGATGTCTGGACACCCTCTTTCTCAATTTCTCCTCATGGAGATAGGTTTCCTCCTCCTGATAGAAGGATTGATCCTAAATGAAACTTGGAGGAATTTCGAGAATTAATTCCATGTTCTTGACATCCACATTATACTGAAACACTGCAAATTCCACCTCCTTAAATTACAATACGTGAGTTCATTACCAAGCATTGATTAAGTGTTTAGAAACACTGTCATAAAATATGCATTGTTTATGAGCCTGAGATGATTACCACAATCACTCATTGTGAGATTATCTTATCATTCTCCTTATGACTGTTCCCTTGATTATTTGAATATCGATGAAGCTCTTGATGTTTGAGATATTTCACATGCCTCATGATTTTTTTGATTGCACTCATTGTTTTCATGTTTTTTTAAATCCTTCATATACCTCGCGATGCCCATTCCCTTGATTATTTGAATTGATAAAAACTTACATGTGTTTTGATTTATTATGTGTTATAAGGAATTTCATGAGTCCATATATTCGAGCAATTGTTGCTACCTTTGGGAGTTGTGAGGTTTATAAAATATAGTTTTGACACATTTAACACTCCTACAAATGTTAGTAAACAATCCAAAAGGCCCCAAAACCTAAACAATGACTATATTCTTTCCCAAAATAGACATTGATTGTAAAATTTAAACCCTAAAAACTTTAGGTTGAATGTTGAAATCCTGAAAAATACCTATGTATTGACTAGATTAGATGATGTCGAGCATCATTAAGAAGACACTTCAAGAGGAAAATTCTCCAGGATATGAGGTTAAGTTGAAAGCTTAAGATGTATGGAGTCATGAAAGGGAGGTTTGAGTGAATGAGTAATTCAAATTTTCAAATTGGAGGTTTTCCCTCCCAAATGGTAATTCAAATTTGAAAACATGTGTAGTTGTGAGAAAAGAGAACTTGATAGTTTAGAGGTATGATATGGGTCTAGATATGTCATAGGAGTTTTAGAATGGTAAATAGATATATCAAGAGTCATTAATGAGTACGCTTGTTGTCAAATTTTCCTATTATGGATAGTAAAGGCATAATGACCTATCATGAGTTCTGAAGGCGAGATCCAAGGAGATAGAAGTTACATGTCATAGGAGAGTTCAAATATATGGCGGTTTAGGATTCAATTTTGATCACTCCTCATGGAAGAGGAAGGTGTAAGTTATTATACACCATGGAATTTGTATAATGCATATGTTTCTACACGTGACAACTCTATTTTTAGTAAAAGGACTGATCTTTTCTCTCATGCTTCAATTCTAGATACATATGTGTGACTTAAGATCTAGTGGTTTCCTTTGGTATGCATGCAAGGGACATTTCTTGGAGTCCATTTAGTATATTGATACACTTTTGACTATGAAGGTCTTGGTTTAAGCATAGTATATTGTACTTGACAGTGAAATAGTGCATTTTCTAGTGAATGTTATGTGTGTGACTTTAAATCCTTGAATTGAAGTTCTTTTGAGAACAAATACATTGTTAACAAAGTGTGAATACCTTTGCATAGTTTTAGGCATTAGTGCATGAATATAATACAATGATTTGTTAGCTTCTTGATACATCAGATTGAACCCTTGTTGGTGAAGTTGTAGAAGAAGGAACCACAAGGTGGAAGAGGTTTGGTTTGTTGTTTTGAATGGCTAGAAAGGTGATTTGTGCTATCATTTTCCATGTAACCTTGAAAACTTGAAGAAACCGAGTTGTACAAGGTAGATAAGGTAGGTTAGTTGGATTATATCAATATGTGCAATGAATATAATTGGAAGGAAGAAGGAGATCACTATCCATGAATGATTCTCACATCATCTCGAGGATGAGAAGATGCATATACAGTCATCAGAAAGCTCTATATTGTATGGAAGAGTTCAAAACCCTTATTTCTCTATTTCCTTGATTACTAACTTAATGCAGAAAGGTTTATTTAGTGCATGGGATATCCATAACATAACATGAATGATAAGAAGGTCAACACAATCATGGTGGGTAACTTTCGTGGTTTGAAATCTATTATAACACATTTTCTTAGCTTATTTGTCTTCTTGAGCTAACTTTGAGACTGTGCCTATGGTTTTGATGTTGAGCTTCATATCATCGAGTTTTGGTTTGAAATTGGTAAGACACTACTACTAAAAAGTTTATTTCAATATTTTGGAATTTTAAGGGTCCATTAGTTACATTTGGATATTTCTCTACCAGTCCTTGAAGAGCACATTGAGCACGGTGTAAGGGCTAAAGAAGTGAATCATTTAACAAAGGGAGAGGGTTTTAGAGATAGCCTCAAGGTTTGAAATTTCCTACACTTATAAAACTATAATGGGTACTAATAAATGTTTGGGGTGTGTTTTCATTCTTTTGGTATAAAGAGGAAAGCTTGATAGAGTCTCAAACCGGGCTAGTAAGGTTGCATGGTATTAGGAAGGCAAAAAGGAGTTTTGAAGGAAATATTCAAAGAGTTGGGTCATGGGATTTACTAAACCCTACCATTGTCTAAAAGGGTATTTGAGAGAGCTTGAGGTTCATTGTGAAAATTCTTAGATTGTTCCATTCGTGTAAATTATAAAGTGAATGATCTTGAGGACTCTTCAAACCAAGATTGAAGCCACTTAGGAAACAATGATGAATCCTTGATTCCAGGACCATTAGAGAGGTTTTATCATGTTGAAATAATCTTGGAAATACATAGTAAGAGGTCAAAAGGAGTTAGTGAAGCCTAGAAACCAAATTTGATTGATTTAGGGCCAAAATTAGTAAGAATCACTAAAGGATGGATTACTAGAATTAAATTGTATTATGATTTCTTGAACCTGGCAAGGTTGATGAAGTATTGTATGGATGTAGGAGACAATGTATTGGATGATGAGTGTTTTATTTTACATTAATGATCAAGTGATCACTATTTGAATCGAGAGGATATGGATGGAACAAGACCACTAAAATAGTGAACTAGATTATATAAATGCCTTTGAATGTTAATAACATGTTGAATGGATGAAATTTGTTTGGAGATCTACATCATTAGAATATGAAAAACCATCTTCTAAACCGTGACTAATGGATCTATGAGACTAGTTCCATAAGGTATAAAGTGAACCTAATTTCTTATATTTACTAAAATAAATTTAAAGTATAAGAAATAATAAAGTAAAAATATTAATAAATGAAAAACTTATGCTCGTATCCCTATATCCCTCCCAAATGCACATATACAATATTGCAAAAAGGAACATGCTCGTGTTATCATGCACTCACATTTTAGGATTGGTAATTACTAATCCTAATAATTCATAACACAATCACACTTTCCAAAAATGCACTCACGTTTCATTTCAAATCAATTTTTTTCTATTTTTAGTCACCCCATCTCTCGTACGCTTACCCATACGTGTTTTGATGTGTTTTTACATCTTCACGTTGTAGATCAATGTGTTTTGTACTATTTTTATGAGTTTTTAGAGAGGTGTGTAAGTTGTCTTTAGAGGCCAACTCGCCAGTTGAAACTAGAAACCTGGCCCCTGACTTGTCACTTCCTCAACTTGTCCTGCGCATTCCTCAACTCGTCTTGCTCGTACATGGTTTCGTGTTTGGTTTTTCTTGGTCTTTGACTTTTCGGGTTGCAGATGTGGTTGTTACGACTCGGTGTTTTAAGTTCAACTAGGCCTGTTACATTGGTGTTACTGCGTTTATGCTCCACACAAATTCAAGTAACCCTTGTCGATCGATCTCCTTCTTTGTTTGCTGAGTTCACCATCCTTGTTGTGTTCGATCCCTAACCTATGCACCCACCTTAACACATCCATTCAACTCTTGGCTACTTTGTTACTGGTGCCTTTCCATTATATGCACTTTGGTCCCGTATACTTCATGGATTTCCCTGACACGATTGTTGCTTGACTCCTTATCTTAGTGAGCTCATATCGCATGTGTTCTACATTAGGTTACCCATTCTTCCCTCCGCGTTTGGCCCTGTTCAAGTTATCTTTTATTTTGGTTCTCATTCTATGTTATTTGATCCATGTGTTGGCTCCCTATTGCCTCCATTTGGGATTCCCATCATCTCCTACATTTTTATCGACTCTTCCCATCCGCAAATCATCGACACTGGTAACACATGGACCTATCTCTCTTTGCACTCGGTTTTCTACGACTGACCTACCTCCTCAAGCATTCACCAACTTCGTGTCGACCTCAACCTCGTGTTTTCTACATGTGGCTCTCCAAAGAAACTCACTAATTCCATCCTTTCATGTGTCAAATCATGCATCTGTTGGCTTAACGGTCAACTAGTGATTTGACCAATCCATTCTCAGGCGTTGACTCGCTCTTTCCATGTGGCACCAATGCTTTTGGCTCAAAGTGCATCTAATGAGATAACTCGGCGTCTTCACCATAGTTTGAGCTTGACTCACCGACCTTTTTCAGCTCAACTTGAATCTCCCATTTGTGTTGAATCACCCAACTTTGTGGTCAACTCGTTAGTTCTTCCCACTCACCCATTCGAGTTTTTCCTCAAATTTAGTCGTATATATGCCGAGCTACCACCTATTTTCCTGCCCTCCGAGCCTATGGACACCCCATACTTCCTTTTTATATTTTTTCCACTTTTCTCCCTTTTCTCAAACATTGTTTAGGCAATTAAATGGGAAAAAAATAAAATTCAGCAATGTAAAATGGGGGTATCGTTTTCCATGCTCCTCAGTATAAGGTTATTGGGATTTCCGAGCCACCTTTTTGGATCATTACATTGTAGTGCTCCTCTTCACCTATGGCTAGTGAGCGCATCCACCACAGCCTTGTGGCAAGAGAGCCTTCTTTTTGTGATGTGAGATGCCTTCTCTCACATTGAGTCATATAACCTTATGTTGTTTATGCCCTTTTGTTCTTGATTGCATGTCATTCCTCTGCTTTTGACTAGGACTTATTGTGGCCTCCACTCTTGTGCGACTCATCTCCTACTGCAAGGTGAGTGGTTAACTATCCAACATCACACAAACACACCCTATTGTAATCACACACTACTTATAAAGTGTCGTAAACATGGGGTTATCATTATTTCTGGGTGTTGTATTACACACAAACACATTCTTGGTTACATTTGACATCTTTCCACCTTGCTTATATCCACACACCCTATTTTTGTGCACTTGTACTTTTCACTTCCACATCATAGAGGATGTATTTTCCATACTTGAGTGTCATAGGATCGCGTTACAACCCCCGTGTAACTTCTTCTTGAGAGGGAAAACTACACAATGTGGCGTGCTTCGATGGAACACTAATTTAACTACGAGGGTTTTTCACACTTTCTACTTGGGCCAATTCCTACACTCACTCATTCCAGTTGTCTTGAGGACTATCTTGATAGATGTGACCATATTTATAGTCACTTGATGTTACATGTCACCATACCTCTCCTCATTCGCGTGGCAGACTCATATCCTCCCCACACCATCTGGAGCATCTTTCAGTCCTTGTTTGGATACCCTTCACATAACGTTGTTGTTGTTGTTATAGTTGTCTCCTCTTCTTATTTATGTGATGAAAATTCCACTGACACAAACTTGTTTGGTTCCATATCTGATGACGAGGATTGTACTTCTAGTTTTGATGACGAGAGTGATACTGAGGACTTATCTCCTCCTTCTCTCACCTTTCCAGAGAATGTTGTGACTCCTCCCTTTCCATCGATATAAGATAGTCTCCTTCTCACCCTCATACCATCATTTCATCTACCTCCCTTCCACTTCTAGTGTCTGAGGCCCTTTCCAATCCTCTTCTCTCATGCATGGATGATGTATACTTGTCTCGAAATCACTCTTTTGTTTGTAAATCTCCCTTCTTGAGATGAGTATCTTCCTGGACATTGGTCATCTTTTTGTAGTGCCTACTGTGATGCATGACAAGGAGTTCCTCATCTTTCTACAAGTGTTTAGGAGTTCTTCATCTCCTTGGTTGGGAGTGCCCCTTCCGGGACTCTAATCACTTCCACCTTTCATGAGACCTTTAATGATCCACCCTTACTTGTGGATCCTATTTCTTCTATGGGAGTTTTTACCTTTCATTCACATCACTTGGGAATCCTTTCAAAGGTGTATGTTCTTCTTCTTCACTTTGATAGTTCCGCGCTCGTGGCATTATCTTTAGCTCTTGTGCACTAACTTGCAAGATCTATGTCACAGTTCTGTGGACCATATTCAAAGTTCTTCATAACGCTACCTTTGGATTCCTTCAAGGGGTGGGATGAATTCCAAAAGTATATTTTTGTTCGTCCTAAGGGCAAGCATACAATTCCATGTAGGTGGATCTTCTTCATTCTAGAGGTAGAGGATCACGTCATTAACACTCTTCTTGGAGATTTCCTAGAGTTACAGAGTTTAGATCCGTCCATGGCATCTTCTGTGTTCCTCTTATTTCCTTCTTCTCCTCTCTTCTTCTTTCAAAGAGACTGTCCTTTTGTACATGGGTACCTTATCAAGCTCCTCAATTTTTAGGAACCATTTGTGGCATCTTTCTTATATTAGAGAATGTTATCATCTCTTGTTGTGGATGTTTTTCCCACTGGATTTTCCTCCATTGCTTGAGATCCTTGTCTTGCATGGGTGAATCATCGGGCTTTAGTGTTGGGACCCATTTTGCATTTTTGACTTGTTGCCTCATCCTAAGTTATGATGAAGGGGGTGTTGGTGTGAGTCATTTTCCATATCACATAAAAGGTCATCTCACTTAGGTGAGGTCATAGGTCTAGGTGTCACATGGGTGTTATAGGGGTCATCATTATATTCCTTACGTGTCATTACATGTCAATGCGTCATATGGGAGTTACTTCCCATTTCGGGAATATAACTCCCCTTATCCACTTGAGGATTCATGATTGTAGGCATTGGGGTTACACAACACCCCATATTTGTACCCCTTATCCTTTTTCAAATCTATGAAGATGGTTAATGAGATTTTCCCCTTTTCAAATATTTGCATGCACTTCATGGTTAATGCTCACTCCCATGAAACCTCGTCATGCTTCTAGAGTGCAACTTGGTTGATGTTCACGTTATCCCGCATGATCATCATACTTCATGTTTTTGCATTCTTTGCCAATCCATTCAAGGGTAGGGGTTGCATACACATCATAGGAGGGGAAGTTTATTTTATTCCATTACACACATTTGCATTTGGATCATTCTAGATATATCTCGCTATCGTAGTGCAAACTTGCATAAGGGCATCCTAGGGCATCATTTCACACACATTCACACTAAACTACATGGATTTTGAGATGTAGTACAATGCTCAAAAGTAAGTTCACTCTTCTGGTGACTGTTTGTCAGGTCAATTTGACTCCACATTCGCATCTTTTTTATTAGACTTGATGTGGTTTGTGGAAATGTGCAAATATACAATTTTTTTTTCAGTTTATAGGTGCGATCGAAACCCTAATAGTGAAGTTGAAGTGACAAAATGAATATTGGAGTGAATACCTTTCGACCCAAAAAAATTTAGAACCTGAGCATCTAAGCGAAACTAGCGCCTAAACTGGACACTTGCGCTCAAGCTCTCCTACCCTCGTGTGGACGTTTTTGTCCCTCATATTTTTGCATTTTTGAGTCTTCACTAAGCCTTTAGAATGATGTTTCGAGCCTATTTTAGCAGATAATTAATTTAGATCACTCCCAAATCACATAGAATCAAATAATTCACTTTTCCCTCTCATTTTCTTAAGGAATCACATCATTGCATGCTTGTTTCTTGTCCATTATCGTATTCTATCATTTTTATATCATTTATTATAGTAGTTACTCTATAATTAGATTTAATACAATTTATATTAAATCATTTGGTGAACCCCACTTGTGATCATACACTTGGATCCTTATTGTTTTTCTTTCATGGCTCCTAAAATTCCTCAAATCTCCTTGCATGACTTACTTCAAATGCACCCACCTTGCAAAGATGTTCTCCAAAATCCCTAGACACTATGTATCTCCCTCATAATATGCCACCGCATGGTAAGTTCCATATTTGATCGTCTCTCTAATGACCCTATTGATCATGATACCACAACTAATCAATCCATTTGTAAATCAATTCAATCTTTACATTGTTTATTTCAAGATAAAATTCAAGCTATGGAAACCACAATTACATCTCTCACTGCTACTGAAATCCAACATCTCAAGGATGTTTCTCAAGCCCATGCTAGTTCTTCTTCTACACCTCATCCTAATCCTATGTCTTCTACATGTGCTCATATCAGTGAACCTCAAGTCTTACCGTTACCAACACCTCTCAAGTTTGATCTAAATTCTAAGAAACTTTATATTCTTCCTGAGCTCCTTAATCACCAGTTCATCAACTTGTTAACTACTCATTGCTACCCTCCTTATTAGCTTGCCAAGTACATAGGTCTTCCATTTTGTAATTATCACATAATTAATGGACATCATGACAATGATTTCTATGCTTTAAAATGAAGAATTAAGCACCTTGAGCATCAGGGTTTTATTTCATTTACTTCACAACATTGTGTTACATATCCAATTGCTAAATCCCAATGGGCTCCTAAGTCTTGTCCTTCCATGTCTAATGAGGATCAATCTATAATCGCTAATGTTCCTTCTTTGGTAAGTCAATGGTCGTATATCCAACATGTATGCATGTAAAATTAGGTTAAGTTAACAACTAGAAACTAACACCAAGTAGTTCCTATAACTAAGCTAATTCAACAAAACATCATGATAAAGCTATGTAAGGGAAAAATATAATCAATGCATCCAAATTAAACTTGAAAACACTAATCCATCCCTTGTTATTTGGATGTTCTTTATATGTGTAGTTGCTCCTTATGATGAACCTATCATGATCATGAGAAATCAAAATAATTTTATCTCCATGAAGAGGAAAGAATCTCACCAAAATGGTTTAATGGCCATATTTGGATCTTCCTTTACTACTCATGAGAGGAATGTGTTCTATATCAATGAGTTTTTCCAAGTAGAAATGGTCTTATCTTGTGCATATAGTGTAATAATAAAACACTGGTGTAAGATTGGAAGGGGGATACTATGTTCTATATATAGATTTCTAATTTGGGAGAAGCTAGAAACATAGTGAATGTGGGACAAAGATAAAATAGAATGAGAAAGGGATAAACATGATTAGAAGGAATTTATAAGCAATTAACAACTCATTACGGTTGGAATGATTTAATTAATCAACTAGGATTAATCAATAGGCCAAGATAAGCTTAGAAAGCCATTTAGAGGTGATTTAGAGGGAAATTGATAGGATTTGGAGGATTTCAAAGGGGATTTAACAAATAATAAGGTTTGTTGATTAAATACAAGGTTAAAAAGACTAAATTAACTAAAAAGTAGTTAATTAATTAAAAGAGGATTATAACTAAGGAAGTGTCATTAATTGGCATCCAAAACGGGGAAAGGCTAGTTAATTAATGGAGTGTTGTTAATTAACTGAAATAGAGGGGAATGTTAGCTAATTAGCAGGAAATCACTAATTATAACGAAATAATGGGAAAGAGGATAAACAATGCAATTTTAGTATTAAAACTATGTAGTCGGCTTTAGGTGTTTACATTTACCCCTCTTTAGTGTGGTGTAACTCAAGCAACGCCACTTAAAAGATAGTAGACAATTATAGACAATTAAATTTTGTAGGAGTAGAATAAAAATTATCAGAATGAAGGATTCCCCCTCGAGTTTCGATGGGGTGATAGAAGAGGTTGATTGACGATCGAGAAGAAGGGAAAAAGATGATGTGAAATGAGCCTAGTAAGCTTGTGTTCAATTGGATTGATTGGAAAAGAAAACCATGTGTTTAACGGTGGAAGAAACAATAAGGGGGATAAATATAATCCCTATTTCGCTAGGTTTTATGGAAGAAAAATGTTGATAGTGATGAAAGGGGTTCCAATAGAGCCTAGGTGGACATTATTAGAATTGTGAAAATGTGGAAAATGATTGGTAAAAAGTTAGATAGAATGAAACTCACACATGGAGATAACAAGCATACCAGATGGCTTAAGAGTAAATTTGTATCATCATATTACTACATGATTAACACACCAGCTAGTCAAGGAGAAATTTTTATTTAATATGAGCATGCAACAAAAGTGTAGAATGACATGAAAATCCATAATACGGATATGTGTGCATTGCTAAAGGACTGACTCAAAGCAACATACATAACGTAATGCAGTATGAGAAAATAAACAATCAAATCAAAAAATAAATAAACACAAATAAATGTACTCAAACAAACAATGTTTAAGACAATTGTACCAATGTTTTTTTAAATCAGTTTCAATTCCCAAATGTTCGAGTTATACGAAAAGGGTTGAAAATGGCACCCCAAGCAAGGATACATGCAAGGTGAATAAATGGAGGATAGAGAAGTCCCATGAAAAACTAATTGTGTACTATGAAACCGACTCAAGCAACTAGATGTGCAAGGGAATACAAACATAACAAGCAAACCAACTTTGTTAATGAGGGAAGATCAAAATGATCTGCATGTCATGCGCGAGAACAAGCAAGCACTAAAGAAATATGTTTCATAGGATAATTTTTGATGTTTTAAGACGTTGTGTTCGTGAATGACTCATATGGTAGAATTCTTTTTACCAATTTTGTTGGATTTGAGAAAATTTTACCAAATTTTTGGATTTTTGAATTTTACCAATTTGTTGGATTATTTGAATTTTACCAAGTTTTTTGATTTTTTGACGGTTTTTATGCGATTTTGATTTTGGGAGTAATGTGATATAGAAGAATGAAGACGTTTATGGTACACAAAAAAATCTTTGGGAGCAAATATATGCCCCGGGAGAAGAAAAGGTTACCAGGGAGCAAAAATATGCCCCAACGAGGTGAAAACGTTAGTAAAAATGACCATTTAATTAAAATAATCATCGCGACGGAACACCAAAGATGTGGCGGGAAAATAGATGAACAAGTTAGTAATATGGCCCCTGGGAGGCAAAAAAATGAATAATTAGGGATGGAAGGGTATAAATAACAGGGTGGGAGGGGTAAAATCCATCGCGACCCATTTGTGTTAGTATACTCTATTGCCTTTGTATATTGTTACTCTTATTTTTTAGAGAGATGGCGTGAATTCAAGACTACAAACATCATGCATACCACTTTTGAGAGTATAGGAGGCTTCTGGAGATGGTGCCTCGGTAAGTAATGATTTTTTTTTTTGATGTCAAGCTCATTTAATGCATTTTTAGTCATTAGAAAGTCAAATTTTAATGCTAGCACATACCTTAAGGTGCTGCACTAGCGTAGCTCTCGGATGCACTAGCGTGAATGACACGTGCTTTAGAATAAAAATGAGGGCATGGGCATTAGTCTAGTTTTTGTCTAGAAAATTTCACGTGTTAGCATGAAAATGAGATTATGAGGGTTAGAATAGGCGCATTACCATGTAAATGTGCTAGTGTGAAAAGACATGTGCTAGCGTAGCCTGAGATGCACTAGTGTAACCTGAGGTGTGATAACGTAGACCGAGGTGTAATAGTGTAGCTTTGAGGTGCGCTAGTGCAAAAAGAAGTGAGCTAGTGAAATTTTCGAGTTTTTAGAAGGACTTAGAAGAAATTAGGAGATTTTGAGAAGTGATTAGGCAAATTTATAAGACTTTAGAAGATGATTTAGAAGAAATTATGCTTTTTTTTTGTGTTTTTGGGTGATCTGAAGGAGAAGCTACAATATTTGTACGCACGGGAGCACCACAGACATCTATGGGCATTCAAGATGACCTTTACCCGACATGAGCAGTGGGGTTTGATTTTCGTGCTCAAGGTGACAGTTTTGTCGTACATTGCATAGTTGTCATAGATTAGACTAGATCATAGCCTACTAACTACCTTAGTAGAGAGATGGCATAGTGAGAGCCAAACTTTTTGATGTCGACTGAGAGATGACTTTGACTCTCGAGGAAATTTATCGATTCTTCGAGTCTTGATAGAGAGCAGTTTGTTTGTGTATAATGGGCATCGTGACTAGATTATAGGACATATTTGGGATTTGTTCCTTCAAGAGGACATACCCTGAGAGGGTATGACAATGCACTTATATAGATGTTTCGAGAGTAGGAGGATTGTACACATTCTTATTTACCTTATGGCTCTTATCAATGGCTACTTGCTACTTGATAAGACCAATACACATTTCCAGCTTGGCTTGATAGGAGTTGTGCATCGATTGATGGATGGAGAGGTATTTTCTGGTGTTAGGGCATACTAGCCCACTTATATAGGGAGTCACATTTGATTACTTACAGAGGCATGGTGATCCTGAGTCCTGCCGCCTTGCTTCATATTTGGGTCCTAATCATATCGTCATTGGATGTCCACACGGTTCTTTACGAGATAAAAACTAGACGCAGCCATCTTACGAGGATGAGAGAGCCAATGGGTGCCGAAATGAGGAGTCTTTTAGGAGATAATGCTTACTACAAGTGAGCTTTTGATGATATGTAGTTATATATGGTGACCTGGTGCCCATACTGATTATATCAATGGCTCAAAGATGTCGTAGAGTTGAGAATCGTAGAGGTTGAACACTATTTGATAAGTAGCCGCAGTCATATTTTGGAGTGGTACCAAGTGGATAGAGTGTAGTGATAGCTTTAGGCGTCTCTCGGGGATCCCAAGTGATGAGAGATGGATGCACGTGCACATATTATTGATCCATGGATGACACTAAACTATCCAACATGGTATATAACCGTGATGTCGCAATGGATCATCGTTCCACAAATAATCGTAGCACTGGTATAGCAGCAAACAATAACAGGACTTAGGGGTAAAGAACTCGAGATAGGGCTCAACTTGGATAGCTAGAGGTTGAGGCCACAAAGGCACAAGGCTAAGGAAAGGTACATGCACAAACCACAGGGATAGGCACAACCATAGGTAAAACAAGCCCCATAGGTAGCTCCCCAAATATAGGTACCAATGATTTAGTAGGTTCCTATCATATAATAGGTTCATGTGTGGGTGGGGCAGGGGCCATTGATTTAGTAGGTTCTATTGACCAAAATAAGCTCACACTTATTTTTGGTCAACTAACACCATTTTTCCCCTTTTGGTGCTTCAATCTAAATTTTTATATATTTTAAGCACTTAAGGTCCCCTAAAATCATTTCCATCAAATAGGAAATTTCTTCCCCTTTCCAGAAATATAAAGAAGTCCTTCTAACTCCTCATATTTTGCAAATGGCGTGTCAACGAGCCTGGGAAGGATATTTTGCCAAATGCGGGCCGACGGCCTGGGAAGACTTTTCGCCAAATGGGAAGATTGCAGATCGACGGGTGGTGGGAGATATTTTGGCATTTTTGCACTTTTCGCAAAAGGCACAAGTTATAATTGTGCACCCGCGAGCTCGGGAAGGATTTCTTTTGCTAAGTGGAAAATGCGAGCTGGCAGGCCCGAGGATGACTTTTTCCAAATGTAAAGTTGTGGAGCCGTGGGCCTAGAGAAGTCTTTTCGCCAAATGTAAAGTTGTGAAGCCACGAAGGTGCCACATGCCTCAATGGTGTAACTCTAAAGGTCAAGCCCAAGGGGCAGTCTCCAAACAAGCGCAGGCTCACCACGTGGTCAAAGTCGAAAAAGGGGGCAGAATCGGCCATTGAATCGACTAAGTAAAGAAGGGCCACGGAAGGAGCCACGCGTCAGCTCGACACAACTTCAAAGGAAAAATACGAAGCGGGTTCCCAAATGTGCATGGAGCTCCCACATGTCCTGTGTCCGAAAATGGGACAGAGTCACCGCTTTAATAGACTAAGTATAAGAGGGTTGGAGGAATCCTCCGTGTCTCATCGGCACATCTTCAAGGGTCAGACCCAAAGGCTAGTCCCAAACAAGCGCAAGCCCTCCACGTTCCCAGAGCTCGAAAAGGTAGAACCGGATGTTGAAAATTCCAAATAGGACAGAGCCAGCGGAATGTGCCACGTGTCAACTCGGTGCGAACTTCAAAGATCAACTCGAGGCCGGTCTCAAACAAGCGCTAAGCCTCCACATGTCCAGGGTCAGACATATGGCCCCGCCAAACAAAAGGGACTTAGCCAAAACATAAAGAAACAAAGTAAAGCTGCAGAAGGAGCCACGTGTCTCTACAACACTCTTTCAGGGGGTGAATCCAAAAGCGGTCCCCAAACATGCGCTAGCTCTCCACGTGTCTCGGGTTAGGAAGAACGTCTCCGCCAACGGAAGAGACTCAGGAAAAACACAAAGGAAACAAACAAGCCCATGAAAGCCACCACATGTCAATTCGGCACCACTTCAGGAGTAAGAAGGAAGGGGCTGAATCTTCAAAATGCACAGGGCTACCACATGGACCCTGTATGGGCAAACTCGTTTGCATATTGCTAGCCCACGTTAAGCGCCTGGCCCTCGACCTTCAGGTAGCCAAAACTTTCAACTGGGAGCTCAAAATTGAGCGTGAGAGGACTTTTTGGAAACCTCTTGACGCCTTTCTTACTCACTTGCCACCATTAATGATTCAGTCTGCCATTTTAAAGGCTTTCAAGTCTCCCACCTGCCACCATGATGAAGAATGGGCCTCCTTTCTTGCCAAGAAGGGAACAACACACGAGGGCATGTGTTTTGCAGTGAAGCCCATCATTAAGTAGGTGGATTCAATGCTCTTCTAGGGGTGGTTGGAGCGGGTTTGAATTCTTCCCTCTCTCCTTCTCTCATTCTTCTATATATTGTAAAGGAGGGGAATTTTCTAAAAGGTTGGTCATTGTTTTCTCTCCTGCCCCCCTCTCTCTTTCTTCCTTAGGGTAGAATGTGGAGTTTAATCCTCCTCTCATGGCTCTGTAATGGCATTTCCTTACCTCTTTCCCATTGATGATGTACTATGTGAACTCATGGAGCAATAAAATCTATTTTGTGATGCATTTTGTCCATCCTTCACTTATTTTATTGTCTCTTCTTGCCTCTCGTTGTAGGGTATGTTATGCATACTTCGATGTCCGTTGCTGCAGTTTTAGGAGTTGTGTTTAATGGGTTTGAAGTGGTGTTCTGTGTGAACTCTATCTTTGGTCTCTGATGCATCTTTCCATTGTCTCCATTGCTCACCTCTCTCCATTTCGTGAATCGAGATTGTGATCAGCCACTTTCCTTTTCTAGTGTATCACCGCTTTAGTGTAGGTTCTGTTTCCATGCATTTCTCTCTCTCTCTCCATGTCTCCTTGGAAGGTTATATTAGGATTAGATAGTATGCCTACAATAGAGTAGCTCGTGGTAGATAGTTTAGGAATAAGAACCCAACTTTCTCCAGAGGTCCATCTCAAGTCCGCAAGTCCCACGACTTGAGAGATGGTCCCATGTTATGAAGTCACACCGGATGCCCCACTCAGATCTGAGGCCATTCAGGGGGTGTTGTGATTTTGCATCAACGCTTACCTTACATGTTTTACAAAAGAACATGTACCATTACAGTTCCACCATCACCCTTAGAGAAGGTAGTCCAAGTGGTGGTGTAAGTCACGGGGTGATGGGGATGGGGATGGAGCTGCACAAATACCACCACATATACTAGTGTTAGGCTACGGGGTCATTATAGTAGTAGGTGGGCCATCATTGGCCACTTTATAAATATAAAGGGATATGGTGATGTTGTTGGGTGATATATCCTTTATTATAGTTTTGACCCTACAGAGACAGTTGATCAAGGGTCCACAAAGCAAGTTGCCCTTAGGTAACATTTACAACAGCCCTCGTAGTGAGATCATGTTATAGGTGCATGAGATCAACTCGTGATAGAGAGGGTACAATGGGCAGCCGAGAGGACTCAATCGGAGGTGGATGTAGCCCATATTACAATAAAGTGTGATGTGCTTCATCATGTAGCAGGGGTCTGACTTGGGGATCTTGTATATGATTTTGTAAAGAACTTTCTCGGAGGTCGGATATTACAGAGCTTTATACCACGCTACGGTGGTATAGGTACAGATGACCATCCCCTATAGCTAGCTTACATGTAGTAGATTAGTGAAGTCTCATAGGAAGTCTCGATCAACTAGATCCATGTAGAAGCCCCCACCTGGTCACAGACCGGTTAGTCCTGGCAACCGAGAGAGTCAAGGTTGAATCGAGTTTCGCATGATGCCTTATATTTATGTATTATTTTTGGTAAATGCCTCGAGATGAAGGCACATTTTTTATCAGATGTATGTTTTTTATCATGCCTCGAGATGAAGGCACACATTTTTTTATCCATGCCCATAATGGCTTGTTTTTGTATCTGATTACATCGAGATTTTTTTTTATATGGACATTGATTTTTTTAACATGTTTATGATAATGATGGACATTGATGTATATCACATTTTGATTTATGAGATATTATGTTAGCCCATGTTTTTATTATGGTTTATGATGGGGGATAAAAATAATCCCTATTGCCCCATTGATGATATGATATGATGTTAGCTTAACATACATGGTTGATTTCATTTTATGATGATGTAGCTTAGCGATTTATTGATGATATTATGATAATGTGATGTTAGATGTGATGATATGGATGTGAATGATGAAATGAAAACACACAATGTACAAGAAAAGAACACAAGTACAATGAAAAGTTAAAAATCTAATATATACACATGCAAAACAACACAACTATGTACTAAAATAGATAAACAAGCAATCAAACCCAATATGAACAAACATGAATTAACTCACACCAAATTTATAAATGGACTAAGATGTTAATAGCTCAACTGCAATTGGTCTATATCGCAACAACAAGAATTAATCTAATGAATTACAAAACACATTAATCTACAAATCAGGGAAAGACAACACACGATATGTACAAACAAGTCAACAAAACTATGTATAAAAAAAACACCAAGTAAGAGAATACTACTTTGGAACATTTTTTCAAGTAAGAGAAACATGTTTTGCACTGTTTTTGTATTTTCCTGAGAAATGGTTATATTGTTTTTGAGTTGTTTTGGTAAAACCTATTTGAATGTTTTGGTATTTTCTAAAAAAATTCTAAATCTATGTACAGAAAAACAAAGATGTAAAGATACCCCCGGTATTAGATGAGAATGTACAAGGGAAAACTCCTCACACATATACAAGAGTAGGATCATCCGGATCAAGGCCACAAAGGATAGGCTCAAAAGGATATCATACGTAGGAAAAACGATAGCTTAGGATATAAGTGATTGTACCCTAGGTGTGAGATTATTGTGAACAAAAAACCCTACCATGGTGTTGGAAACTAATTTTCACCAAAGGAATTGTCCAAAGTGCCACAATTGTGTGGTTTTCACACTTGGATGAATTTATTTCTCTTTACTTTTTTGTTGTTTTTTCTAATTTTTTTACTTTTTTATTTTTGATAGGTCCTCATGCTTAGGCATATAAATTATTGAGATGGATGGAATTCATGTCCAAAGTTCATCACCATCAGAATAGGCAAGCTTATAAACACCTCAACCAAATTTAACGACCACATCATATGGCCCTAATAAGTTAGGTTCAAACTTGCCTTTCTTCTCTCGCTCTTTTATACTATTGAATTGATTTTATTTCAAAACAAGGTCTCCTACCTCAAATGTAAAAGGTATGATGCGTTTGTTATAGCTCTGGAACACTTGGTTTTGATACACTTTTAGGTGATCCATTGCGTGAAAGCACTTTTCATATAGCAGTTCCAACTCTGCCAACCAAGCCACCCTATAGTCTTCCTCTTTGTCTAGATAATCTCTCAAGGATATGTGCAAAGAAGGAAGCTCAATCTCAAGGGGCAAGATGGCCTCTATGCCAAAAACAAGGGAATATGGAATTACACCTATAGGAGCATGGTGGATGTTATATAAGCCTAGAGGGCATGATGGATATGTAGGTGTTAATTATAGCTAGTTTTACTAACCATCTTCTCCATGATATGAATAAGAGTCTTGTTAAAGGCTTCTTCCAATCCATTAACTTGAGGGTAATAGGGGTTGACTATTATTTATAGATTTGGAAGCATTGACACAGTGCCTTCACTTGTTTATTCTTGAAAGATTTACCATTTTCAGAAAAATGGTAGAGGGAATGTTGCGACGATAGATGATGTGATTCATGATGAATTTGGCAACATGTACACTTTGGTGACATAAGAAAGAGGAACATCCTCTACCCATTTTGTAAAATACTCGGGCGCTTATGGTGTGGTTGTGGCCATCATAGGAAGTGGGTGTAAGCTTACCAATGAAAACAAAAGCTCTGAAAGATGCATCCTCGTGTCACCTTACTGGTAAAGGCAGAGCTATAAAGGTTACTAGAAGTAGGCTTTATCGGGCCTATCGACTACTCATAGTGGATCTCTAGTGTGGTCATGGTTCAAAAGAATCCAATGGGTATTAGAGTGTGTATAGATTTCAGGGATATAACAAAGCTTGTCCTAAGGATGATTTTCCTCTTCCAAACATTGACATGATTGTCGATTCTACAACAGGTTATGAGATGCTTTCACTCATGGATGGATTCTCTAGTTATAATCAGAAAAAGATTGCAGAAGAAGATTAGCACAAGATGACTTTCATAACCCCATGGGGGATGTTTTGTTACCAAGTCATGCCTTTTGGCCTTAAAAATGCAAGCGCTACATATTAAAGGGTGATGACTATAATCTTTCATGATATGATAAGTGACATCATGGAAGATTACGTAGATGATATATTGGCTAAATCTAGAACCCGCGAGGAACACCCGAAATTTTACGGCGTATCTTTCAATGACCTAAGGGATTACAAAGTCCGACTTAACCCAAAGAAGTGTGTCTTCAGTGTGTTATTTGGGAAATTACTAGGATTCATTGTGTCACGGAGAGGAATAAAAGTGGACCCTGCAAAGGTCACGGCTATCACAAAAATTCCTCCCCTAAGAATATCAGACAGTTGCATAGCTTACAAGGGAAAATTCAGGCCATTAGAAGGTTTATTTCACAACTAGCAGATAAGTGTCATACATTTACACATCTTCTTAAGAAGGATGTTAATTTCAACTGGGGACCATAACAATAGCAAACATTTGCTTTACTAAAAGAATACTTGGCCAACCCCCTATTCTCATGCCACCCATGACAGGAGAACCCTTGTTACTTTATATCTCTGCTACACATTTTGTAATTGGAGCATTGTTGGCCCAATATGACAAAGAATAGAGAGAAAAGGTTATATACTATTTGAGTAGGACATTGGTAGCATATGAGCTAAATTATCCAAAAATCGAGAAGGCTTGCCTAGCCATGGTGTTTGCTTTCCATGAAGCTACGTCATTATATGCTTAACAATAAAATCAAGCTAATTTCAAAGGTCGACCCTTTGAAATATTTATTGTCCAAACCAACACTAACTAGAAAGATGGCTAATTGGATCATCTTATTAAGTGAGTTTGACATTGAATATGTTCATCAAAAGTTAGTAAAAGGACAGGTGTTAGCAGATCAACTGGTAGAAGCTCCACTACCAGGTATTGAACCCTTGAGTCTAGAACTACCAGATGCATCCATTATGTACCTCGAAGAATCTACAGTTTGGAAAATGTACTTTGATGGCTCTTTTACCTTTCATGGTTCAGGTGCCGGAGTTGTGCTAATCACTCCCACAGGAGACTTGATCCATGAGACATTTCAAATTAGATTCCCTTACACGAACAATATAGCGGAATATGAAGCTCTCATTGTAGGAATGAATTTGGCCATCAAATGGGATATCAGACAAGTAAAATGCATTGGTGATTCAATGCTTATTATCAAACAGGTCACGAGATGAATATAAAGTTAAAGATGAAAAGTTACTTCCATATAAAAGAATGGTCAATTCCTTGAAATAATTCTTTGAGCAAATAACATTTGAGAAAATACCAAGAGCTCGAAGAGTGGTAGATGCCATGGCTATGACAGGATCTATGTTGATCATTCCGCTAGAGAGCAATGATATGTCATTCTTTGTCAAAAAACAAGAATAACGGCATATGACATACCAAATTCTTGTTTAGTGTGTGAAGTTGTTGGTCCCTTTTCACCGTGGTACGCTGAAATCTTTAATTATCTCCATGATGGAACCTTCCCTATAAACATTTCCCGTGTTGAAAAGCGCAACCTCATCCAACGTATAGCCCACTATACCCTACTTGGGAACCCTCTTCCGCCGAGGCTACAACGGGAATCTGTTGCGTTGTTTAAATTATGACGAATCTATCCAAGCAATCAAGGAGGTGCACAAGGGCATTTGTGGAGCTCATACTAATGGGATTGTCCTTGCAAAGAAGATACTCATAGTAGGTTACTATTGGCCTACCATGGAGCATGATTGTTGTCAACATGTAAAGAAGTGTGTGGATTGTCAAAAGTACGACAATTTGATACATGTGTCGGCATAATCCTTGCAACCAATCATGACACCCTAGTCATTCTCAAAGTGGGGTCTTGATCTAATAGGGAAACTTAATCCTGTCTCCTGGATGGCCACAAGTTCATTATAACAACCACTGAGTACTTTACAAAATGGGTAGAGGCAGTTCCTCTTACTTATACAGAAGGTCCCCAAATTTCAAAGTTTATAATGAATCATATCATCTGCAAATATGGTATCCCTTCTTCCATTATCACTGATAATGGTAAGTCATTCAAAAATAAAAATGTGAAAGCACTCTGTAAATGCTTTCAAATTTCCCTTAAGTTTTCAACCCCTTATTACCCTCAAGGTAATGGGTAGGCCGAAGCTTCCAACAAAACCTTAATTCACATTATGGAGAAAATGGTGAATACCACAGGCCGTAACTAACATCTACAAATTCACCTTGCCCTTTGGGCATTCAAAACTTCTATCTACACCCCTACAGGTGCAACTCCATATTCTTTAGTATTTGGTTCAAGCCGTCTTGCCTTTAGAGATCGAGATCCCTTCTTTATGTATCGAGCTAAGGGATTACTTGAATGAAGAGGAGGACTATAGAGTAGCCTGACTGGAAGAGTTGGAGCTATTGGATGAGAAATCGCCTTCGTGCCCTCAATCACCTAAAAGTGTATCACGATTGAGTGTGGAGGAGCTACAACAAGAAGGTCATACCTCGTCAGTTCGAGGTAGGGGACATGGTGTTGAAAGAGAATAAGAAGAACACCAATAAAGATCGAGAAAAGAAAGGGAAATTTGAGCCCAACTGGCTAGGACCATACATTGTGGTTGCCAAGTTCGGTTCAGGTGCATATAAGTTGGCCTATTCAGATGGCCAAGAGCTTCGAGAACCCATGAACACAATGCATCTTAACGCTTATATGCTTAAGTATGGGGTCTCTATAGAATACCAAGAAAATTAAAACAAAAAAGTATAAAAATAGAAAAAGAAAAAGATAAATAAATAGGTACATCCAATAGTGAAAACCATACAATGGTGGCACTTTGGACAAGTCCTTTGGTGAAAATTGGCTTCCGACGCCAAGGGAGGGTCCATTATTCACAAGTAGTCTAGGTTTAGAGAATACAACAACTTGGCCCTAAGTTAATCTTTGCCTTCATCTGAGCCCCTTGTGAGCCTATCCTTCTTTGCCCTGATCTAGCTAATCTAACCTTCTGAGTGCGAGAAGTTAACATTGAATGAACCCATCTCACACTGGGGCAGCTTCGCAACGTCACTTCTGGCATATACCACGTGGCATTTTTCCTTGTACATCCCATCTAACGCAGGGGCATCCACATTTCTTTATTTCCTTACATGTTTGCTTTGGAAAACTATTGAGAAAATATCAAAAACATTCGTATAACTTTTGAAAATCCCAAAAACATATAGATATGTCCTTTGGAAAAATCAAAACATTCAAATACATTTCTTAGAAAACTCCAAAACAATAGAAAATTGTCTTAGAAATAAAATAAAAAAAAAAAAACGTCCCAAAATGTCCCACAAAAACAAAGTAGTGGTTTGCTTACTTTTAGTTGATTGGTTTGTATGGTTTTGGTTGCATTACTTTTTCATACTTGTATGCTTTAAATTGGATTCACTTGCTTACTTAGATTGAATATCACTTTAGTCTGTAGTGTATTGCATTGAGTCCATTTTGTATTACATACTTGTAAATAAATGTGTTGCTTTGATTAGATTTGTTTAAACTTGTGCTTGTTAATTTTTACTTGTACATTGTGTTATAATTTCATCATCATATCACACATATCCATCACATCTATACATCATATATCAAAAATATGCTAAGTCTACATCACGCATGTATACTAAAAGCTAATCATCAAATATCGTATCACCAATGGGGCAAGAGGGGTTGCACATGATCACAAATCTATCCCCCCCACACCAATATCAAAAATATAAACATGTTGCTCAAAGGTATCTCATCAAACATACAAGTATGACATCGCTTAAAGCTATCTCATAATCTAAAAAGGTGATACAAATCATGTAACAATGAAAATTGTTTTAATTTTTTTTTGATAAAATCGTTAAAAATCCAAAAAACGTAACTAAATCATGTTTCAATTACATCATCCTCGAACATTGAAATATGTCTTACAAAATCATCTTTCTACGTTTCTTATTTATTTTGGTTTCAAATGACTTGCGGATCATTGTGATCTACCTCTATTAACAAAATCTCGGTTGCATACTACGTCGGTCTTCTCGCAAATGTGAGTTGTCAAGGATCAGAGTTATAGTGCACGAAAGATTTTCCATGGGACTACTTGTGTCCTCTGTTTTTCCCTTGCATGTGTTATTGTCTTGGGGCATCATTTTTAACCCTTGTCGTTACAACATGAACATTCGGGAATTGTAGCTTGATAACAAAAACATTGGTGCAACTGTCTTAAATGTTGTTTGTTTGAGTACGTGTGATTGTACTAGTTTCTCTATTAGGTTAGTTGGTTTACTTTCTCGTATTGCATTGCATTTTGTATGTTGCATGGAGCTAAATATCATTTTACTTTCTTGTATTACATTGCATAATGTATGTTGCATGGAGTTACGTATTTTTAGCAGTAAACAATTGTTAGTAATTTAGCTTTTCATGTTATCTTACACTTTTTTTTATTTTAAATAAAGGCCGATGATGTAGACCTAGGGCAAAATGATATAAACAAGTTGCTTATTGAAAGGTTGGATGCAAATATTGGGCTTGTCATATATTTTCCGTTAATCATTTCTTCTCCATTATCATTTATTATAAGTACTAATTTTTCTTCCAAATCACTCGGGGCAATAAACAACCACGTTTATCCCTTCTAAATAACTAAGGGTTTCACGCATGTTCTGACTCATTTTATTCTATCCATTTCAAATCATATTTTCGATTGTCGATTGACTTCTTCTATCACCCCATCGACACTCGAGGGGGCATCCTTCATCCTGCTAATTTTTCTTCAAAAATTTACTTGTTTTACACTTGTCTACTATGTTTGAAGTGAATTCACTAACTTCACCTCAAACAGGGGCAAATGTAGACACCTAAATTCCGCTTTTGCAATCTTATTGCCAAAATGCACACAAATCACTCTTATTCTTCCCAATTCCATTATAATTAGTAATCTTTACTAATTAACTAACATTTCTTGCCACTTTGGTTGGTTAACAAGCACTTCATTGATCACCAAACCTCTTTCGCATTCAGGATGCCACTTTATGGCGAATCGTAAGTCAAAATCCTCTTCAAAACAGATAATTAACATTTATTAGCTAATTAAGCCTATTTTGCCCTTATTTTGGTCAATATACCCTAGTATTGACTCAAACCCCTCTTCCAACCACTCAAAATCACCCCATTCACCTCCACAACATCTCAACAAGCTTCAAAAGCTTATCCTAGCCTCCTAGTTGACCCTAAGTGGTTGATTAGGGCTTCACACCTCTTAATCACTTGGTAATTCAATAATTGTGATTAGCAATACCTAATCATGATTAACAATTCTAATCTAATTTGGGGCTTTTAGTCCCACATGCACCAAAATACAAGTTTCTCCCAAAATGAAAACTATAAAAAGGGTGCACCTCATTCCTTTATACTTTACACCATGCTTTGATTTGCATCTCATATAATAAATATGATATATAGCCAAGTTCAATCCTTGTTTAAAGCCTTCAATGGGGTTAGTAGATGGATATCCAAAATGACCAAGTAGTCATTGGGAGAGGCCATTTCACCTTGTTTGGAGTAGCAACCATAACCATTTGATTGCCCTCTTAGGTCTATTTAGGCCCATGTTAGGTAATTCAAGCATATTAGTAGGCATGTTTAGTTAGATTTTGTATTGTTTTCATACTAGTTAAGCATTCTTTTAAGCTTCTATCTTAATGTTACATTCCTAGACTTAGAACCTTGGCTAGATGGATGACAATGGTGTTAGCTTTCCTTGTTTAGTCATGTAATTTGTTTTGTAAAGTTTAGGGTGTCATCGGTATGTTCATAGCCATCATGTAGGATTTTAACGCATTGATGAACTATAAGGAACAAACCGCATGTCATGAAGCCATGTCCTACCAAGTAAGCAATTGAATCTGACGATGGTGTCGGTTCACCAAATGATTTAATTTAATTTGAATTAAATATAAATATTGTAGAGTCACTACTGAAATAAATGATATATAAATATTGAAATACAAAAATGACACAAGCAAACTAAGATGTAAATATGAAACCCTAAGCACAAGAGATAGATGGAGATACTTAGCTGATTTACGCTTGATCTAGAACTAATCTAGACTGGGAAACATGTTGAACTAGTTGGGCTGAGTGTTGTTACTACTCACTGTAAATTTTGAAATGCAAGGATGAGGCCGCACAGTACCCACATCGGGACAGGGGCGCTTAGGCACCGGAGACCACTTTTGGGTGCTAGTTACTACACATGAGATTGAGATTTGTTTTCTGGTGTGTCACAAGGTTTTCATTGTTGTTCTATGTTAATCACTTGATAGTCATACAATGATCACTGAGGTTACTTGTAAAAGAAGAGTTCACCTGCACAAGCCCACAAACCACATCAAACCTAAAAGAAAAATACGTAATGGAGAGTTGGACTAACCTTAACGATCACCTCGATAATGAACTTACAATCGAGCATTGCACTATAATCTCGGACTCCATGTAGTTCTCGGTGAGTGTGTGTAGAAATTGTGCCTTGGGATGCCCTTGTGTAAGGTGCACTTGATAACGAGCTATAATAGAATGCGTGGATGGAATATAATGAACTTCCCTTCCTATGTTGTGTATGCAAAATTGATGCATCCCTTGTCCCTTGAGTGAATGTTAGATGGATGCTTTAGAGTGCTTTATCTCCTCTTTTGAATGCAAGCTTAGGTGATGATAGTAAATGTTTAGTGCTTGGTAATTTGTCTTGAACATAACTATGTATTTATATGATTGCCTTGAATTTCGTAATTGGCAACTGGAAGGTTGGCCCATAAGTGAAAAAGATGCCCAAAAGATAAAAGAGACCCAAAAGGAACAAGTTAGATAAAAAAGGGTCAGGGGCACCTAGAGGGGATAAGGGCTCCTCGACGTTGTTTTCTGGATGGGCACCAAAGTGTCAGAGCCATAAAAGATAAATCAATAGAGTTTTGACTATGCTACAGGGTGTGTAAGACCAAATAGAAAACAAGAGACAAATAAAAGATGCCAAAGATAGTTGTCAATTACTAGTTTTCTTGCTTAGGAATCATGTAAATGCTAGTATGCTTTTAGGACCTAAAAATGTACCCAAGTGCATGATTTTGTGTCTATAATTTCATATTATTGCATGCTTATTGTTTGTGTCTTACCGTAGTTTATAACTTGTATATCATTAGTTACTGAATAGTTACTTCAAAACTAGATTTAATTCTATTTGAATTAAATCAAAGCTATCGAGAGAAGAAATAATTAAAACATTAACATTTTTGCTTTCCATTTGATTTGTGCCCATATGCAGCCTTTCCATTTGAACTAGTCCTTAATTGGGCCATCAACATTTTTGCTTTCCATTTGATTTGTGCCTCTATGTAGGTCTTTTCCCTGTGGTCACAAGTGGGATTAAATTCTTTGACATAGTATTCTTTTTTGCCCAAGTTGTTGCGTCCACATGCCTATCTTAAATTTTTCTCTCACATACTTTTTATCTTTGCATTACTGTCTAGATACTCTTGCATGTTAATGTTCCATTTGTTCATCCATTTAATGTTTTGTTTCATCCACGTGTTTTTCCTCCTACCTAGATTTTATTCCATAACCATTCTAGGCCAATGTGAACTTCTATGCTTTGCACATTTTTCAAATAAGTTAACAAAAGTTAACGTTGATGTCTCCGAAGAAAAGGTTTTCGCTTCAGCTAATAGAATCTCATATGGAACCTATATTTTGAATTTGAAGTTGCTTGTGATTAAACACTTTTTGATACTCTCTTTTGTCGCCACTTAAGACCACCACATTCTACCCCAAACTTCACAAGTGTAAAGTACCACCAACGTGATAATGAAGCTAATTTTTTTTTGGTTTTCCAATTCCATAATTATGCATTTATGCACATATTTAATGAATATAAAACTTTCCACCCTCCTTGAATTATTTTTGCCTTGCACATTTCCCAATTAAGCTTATTGTGAAATTCCAACCCAAGATATTTGTATTCTTCCACTACTTCCAACGGTTTGTCCTAAAAAGAAAGCTAAATTGCTTCTTTTTCTTTGTAGAGAAAAGATCACGACTTTGGTTTTGTTGATGTTTACTTGCATTCCAACTTCTTGACAAAAGAGCTCAAGGGCCCTCAAGTGCTCTCTCAAACTATGTGGTGTTTTAACAATTAGGATGAGGTCATCTACATAAAGGAGCAATTTTATTACAAAGTTGACTAAGTGAATGTCTCCTCCGTCCATTTTGTTTATCCACTCCTCAAGTTTGTCAATGTAAAACCCAAATAAAGTGGGTGAAAGTGGGCATCCTTGTTTAACACCAATGCCACTCCCAAAACTTTCAGACATTCCCTCCCCTGTTCTAATTTGGGCCTAACTTGCTCATAGAGCCTATGAATAGTCACTCTATATTCGTCTGGAACTCCAAGTTCCTCCTTTCCGCTCCAAAGTTTATTTCTAGAAACCATGTCAAACACCTTTTTGAAGTCAACAACGTAGCAAAACACCTCTTCACCTTGATTGTCTAAGAGTGATGCAATGGTTGATTGTGGAGTGCTTCGACCTAAACTCTATCTCTGTCCCTTTGCTCCTTTTCCTTTTTTGTCGGCCCATGTGCTACTTATGTGCTCTATCATGCTCCCAAAAAGTTTACCATAATAGTGCTGCAGTTTGACATGTTATTTTCATCCCCACTACAAGCAAATAACAACACTAGTTGTCCAATCCACTTATAAACCTTGCTTTAATAACGTTTGATGTACCAAAAAAATCCCCCATTTGAGATATTCTCGGTGCAGCCCATCTATAAGCTGAGCCTTTTTGCATGACAAGGATTTGATGGGGTCTGGGGTCAAAAGAGCCGATCACCCCTTGTGATTTTTCAAACAAAGAAGAGATCGGGTGATGTAAGTTCACAAAACGAGCTTACAGTGATATTGATATATATATATTTTGTCTGATTTCAAATTGTGAACGAATCTCAGCGATAAGGAAGAAAGAAGATTTTTCAAATACATTAGGTAGTATCGATCGATACATACGCTTCAAAAATGAGCGCCCAGATGCTCTGTTTTCTCTGCGGAACAATTTCTACCTGGGAGCGTACCAGTCCGCCATTAATGACAGCGACGTACACGGCCTGTCCGAAGATGAATCCATCGAGAGGGACTGCCTCGTTTACAGATCTTATATTGGCCTCCGAAGTCACGAGGTATTTGTTATAAATTACATTATATACGATTTTTTGTCACAGATCTTTAGTTTAGGGTTCTTTATTTTAGGGTTTTATATATTGTTAATCCCAGTGCGCACGGATCTCATGTTTTATGTTCCTGCGTAGGTTGTGATCGGTGAGATAAACAGCTCGGCGCCAACACCTCTGCAGGCCGTGAAGCTCTTGGCAATGTACTTGGCGGGTCCTCAATACAAGGTTAATTTTTATGTTACAATTTTAATCTCATATTTTTAGATCTGCTAAATTTGAAAAGCTATTAATTGCATGAATCGCCATTTTATTTTGTTTTTTGATAAATTACCCTTGATGGGTGACATTCGGCTTAGATGCTACAAGCCAGTGATATCTTTCCGATCAAATTTGCTTCCACCCGGCTTTATTGGTCGTGTACACAATATCTAGTTGGATGTAAAATTTTACCCAATTTCAACATTTTATCACGTCTCTTTCAGATTTGACTCTGGGACTTCGCTTTTGAGGTTCCAGTACTTAATCACTTCAGCATATCCCAAATCACAAATCACCAATTTTTTTGTCCTTAATTAAAAACAGTAAAGGTAAATATTATTTTGAAGGTCACAGCCGTCTTTGAGACCTCCTCATAATATTTTTGATGCCCCATTTTCTGCCAATTGTCTAAATTTTCACATAAAATTCAAAACATAGTTTTGATCCATCAAGAAACTTAAACGAACAGCCAATTGGAAGAACAAACGCTTGCAACTCTTTTCTCTTCCCATTTTGCCGTCTGTGGTGAAACTGCCATGCTACGCAGACCGGCGGTTACCCAATCATCATCTGTGTTGGCAGGAAGTTATGCAACTGCTGCTTGTTTTTACTGACAGCTTCGTAAACCTCCATAAAACTCCAAATTCTGAGATGAAGTTGTTGGATACTTTCCCCATGATGTCGAACACCCTAGAACTAATCCACAACTTCTTTGTACTCAGTATTTTAAATGAATTGCCTGGCAACATTGTTTTTATAATATGAATTACATAATTGAGATTAGTGGATTACAACTAATCAACAATGCTAGTTGACTAGATCCAAATTTGGGATAAAACCTTCTCAGTTGAAATCTTTTAGTCCCTAGAAGCTTCAGGAACTCATAATGTAAGGAATCATCTGTCCCCAATTTCTTATCCTCTCTTGGAGGTGTATCTACTTGATGAATTCCTCCAATATTGTAAAATCCAATGTTCACCTCTTCATTCCCCCTGCGTAGCTTCTTTTCTTCCATCGTAGAAGGCTGAAGACCAAAAGTAAAAACAGAGAGGACAACCCAATAGCAACTTTTTCCTTGGTTAGTAGATATGCCATGTCAAGTATTGTGCTTATCTTTCAAAAGAAAAAAATAACTTGCCACAGGCATCCGGCAATGTTTTAGCTTGAGCTGTACTTACCAATGAGGTCTGAAATTTCCCTTCAGAGGTGTATATCTTCCCATCCTTAACCAACTGATGTTGCTTTTCCTTCTCATGAAGACTGCATCATGCACATACGTGTAGGGACTGCCAAATACCATGCCACAAACAACAAGAGGGACCGCATCCACCACAAAAGTGTCAACGGAATATTTACTGACTGCGATTCCAATAAGTCAATTTGTAAATGATATTACAGATCACATGGTCTCAAAGCTGCAATTTCTTGTGGCTTGTAGAAGATTTTTCTAACATGTTTCCGTTGTGTTAAATAGCAATCTTGTATGCAAAATTCTTTAACTGGGTATTGCAGAGAATTGCAAGTTACGTGGACCAACCGTTGAGAATTCATTATGATATCATGGAGTAGCTTCAACAAGAGTTATTGGCAAAAGAGGACTTGTTGGCAAAGCTTCAAGATAATGGTGGAGTGAAAAAGAAAGAATAGTCTAATAATTAGAGGAGACCAGCTTCTAACAAAGATGCACAAACCATGATGGTGGCATGCATGGTAAATACTTCACCACACTTTTTCTTCCAATAAAGAATTGAATGACTCCACTGTTAATTTTGAGAAATATCAAACATACTAAAGGTATTGGCTCTTAAGTTATTGCATAACACGGGATATAGCGGAAAGGGGCTCAGCGAGGAGTGCCAATGAATTTTGAACCCCATTGTGGTTGAAAAAAAACCACAATATGTAGGCCTAGAGTTTGATGGTAGACAAATGGAGGTTGGACAGTGCTCTATCACAGCCCAGGCATGAGCTGCTTCCAAACAGAAGGATGTCAAGCCACCTCTACATCAAAAATAGCATGAAGAAGGTAATTATATTTCTAATTTGGTTTTCGAGAAGCCTCAAGTTGATTGCAAGGATTCACCAAGTTGCCACCTCAAAAGGCCAAGAAACAACTTCCAAAGAGAGGGCAGCCTTGAGCAATGAAAGAGAAGATAACCCATCACTACTCCATCCACATGATGATAATGCAAAAAGAAAAAGGGAGATTACACACCAACTTCACCGTCTCAGAAGCTATGCACATGATAAGCCCTCATTATATGTTTTCATTGTACAAGTTATGTAGCCGGAAAATACTGGTATTCTGTTCCTTATACACTTTGTGGGAAGGTGTAGTGCCCCCTCCATGCTCGTGTTGTTGCCAGTCCCCTTGCGTTGTGGGGATCAGGATAACCCTACCCCGGTTGTCGAATAAATGCGTTTAGTACCCTTGTTCAAGAACTGCTTGATGGTCATTGAATGTCGGGCTATGAATTATAAGTATTATGGAGATTATTTTGCAGCTTAATAATTTTTTCCTGTGTTGTGAAGGTAGGTGTGGTTTGATCCTCTTGAAAACAAATTTTTGGGAAAACATACTTTCCATTTTGGGAATTGAAACTTATGTTGTGTAAATGTCAAGTTACTTCAAATTAACCATCGAGTTATATAATATTTGCGATTAGATAAACGAACCAACTTGGTTGGAACCAATACAAGTTAAGTGTTAGGCGAAATAAAATAAATGTAGCCTTGAAGTATATAGGGAAAGCTTCAGAAGTGTACAAGGAAGGCTTCAGAATTGCAACTATTACAGCCACTAATTGAAATCTTAATAAAAAACACACAACCATTGCATGATTGTAACAAATTCAAATATGAATATAATTATGTTGTAACTATGAGAAAGGTGATAATGTGGAAGGTGCATACTCACAATGGTCATGTTATGGTTGGGTAGTGGTTTTGTACTTGTTGTTATGCTAGTATGGTTTTGTTGTGCATCTGGTGTCATCTTTTAGTTTGCATGTTCTTCTTGGGGGTGTAGTTGTCTTATGTGATGTCGCATAGTTGTTTCAGTAAATAAAAGTTAAAAAAATACTTGGTATTTCGGTCACGTGTTTGGGTCCCACATGGGTGGGCGTTACGATTCGCTAACCATTGGATGGCTACATACAAGAAGAAACAATACGTACTTAAGGAGCTGAAGCTCTTTAGGAAATATAAGAAAGAAAGAATCCACTCTTCAAGCAAACAAAAAAGGAAGGTTGAGTATCACTCCATGGAAGTAAGATACCACTTGATATGAGTAACCATTGGATGGCTATATACAAAAGAAACAATACTTCACTAAGGAGCCAAAGCTCTTTAGGAAGGATGGAACATGAAGAATCCCCTTTCAAGCAAGAAAAGGAGGGCTAAGTCACACTCCAAGTAAGTAAGATGCCACTTGATATGAGTATGTTCGGATCAAACAATTGTTTGTACTTATTGCAAGGTTAATGGACATTCGGATGGAAAGTGTTGGAAAGTTCATTCACTTCTTCACCAAAAGAATGGCAACGGAAAGCACACGAGTCCATAAGCAAAGGGTAAGAAGAGCCTAGAAAATAAGCAAGAATAAAAAAGGGTAGAGAAGTCCTCACAAGTCTTTCCATCACTATTGCGATCAATAAAGTAGTGGGAATGGAATGTCTTCCGATTCTTAGATTTTACATTTGCTTAATTTGCAAAGAAGATGTTGATTTGCATTCACATGTTAGAGAAACACTTACATTGATAAGCAATTCCAAAGTACTTCAAATGTTGTCTTATGGTTCTATTTGTTGGTAGAAGAAAATCAAAAACTAACTCCACTTGTAGATAGATATTTTAATAACGTCCACAAGACTAAAACAATCTATGGGACCCCAAGAGCCAAAAGCATCACCAAGGGAACAAAGAAGCCGACGAAAAAGGAGAAGAACCTAGTTGCCAAACCCTAATTCACAAGCCTGCCACTGTATTGCCTTATCCTACCATGGATCTTGGCCCGAAATTTTCCATTTTTACCAATGATTTCTGTTTCAAAATTATTGGACATAGACGCCCTTATAGGCCGTCCAAGTATCTAGCCTAAATGTCATCATACGCGGAACTCTCCATGATATAGTGTCGTTCCATCTCAACCTTGCGTGATGTGCAAAAAAGACACATCCTCTCTTATCACTCATGGGCAAGCATGGGAGCAATCGACTCATCAAAGGCGAGTATGGAGTAAGAGATCCACTTAGGAAGCACGAGTATAGGCAGCTAATGACAAGAAGAGGTTGTATTATTTCAGCTTTCTACATTTACATGTCGATATGCATGTTTTCCTCATCACTTGTGCATAGCAAGAAAGTATGGAGAAAAGTACTCCAAGCAAGAAGTTAGGCAAACACTTCTAACTATGAAAAGCATTTGTTATTGAGCATCTAGTGGACAACAAGTTGGTTTGCATTCCACCATTGTTGTTGCATGCATGTTGTTCGTAGCCAAGCATGGTAGAATGTAAATTCTCTCAAGACAAGGTTGTAGTGTGTACATGGGCATTCTAATGATTGTAGCGTGGATGTTTAGGACTTATTTCAGTATTGCAAAGTGCATGGATTCGAATAAAAAGATGCTAGAAGGTTGTCTTCACCATGTATACAACATGCCATATAAATTTGACAATTATGGTATCGCATATAAAGAGTTGTAATAGACATGGCAAAATTGTAGCAAGCATTTTCAATCGTTGTATGCATGGTTCTAAAAATCACAGAAAATCACAAAATCTCACGAGACTCGTGATTTATAGACTCGACGAGTAAATCGTTCGGAGAGTAAATCATCCTTAACTCGCCAAGCTATTTATAATAACAACCACTAAACAAAAATGTCATTGTCAACTTTTACCTCGACCTTCATTATGTTTTTGCTCGCTCTTACATGCCAAAACACATCTGATTGCTTTCCAATTGCTCTAAACCAATTTTGATTGGATTTGAGGGATTTTTATGTGTGAGGTTCAATTTGAGAGGTAAGAGCTCTGTCTTTTGGTTATTCTTTAAGGCTTTGAAGTTTTATTCTTCCATTTTAGATTTGTTGTGGAATTTGAATGCTCTTTTTGTTGGTTTTCCCCATTTTCTTCTCTCTTTCTTTGCTAGGCAGCTAGGGTTTTCAATTTTTATCTTCACCGGTTTTTTACTTAGTTTGATAGAGTTTGCAATTTGTCGGGAGAAACATCCTCAATGTCATGTAGCAAAGTAATAAGAAATTGAAATCTGATGAGCTTGCTTGAAAGCATGGCTCAAAGGGTCTAGAGTAGTGGACTACAATATGCAATTGTTGTGGTTTTTTGATGAGGAGGCATCAATCACCTCAAATACCACCTTGCAGGATTCCTTATTCGAGATGTGTGATTGTGCCCAAAAGTGGATCATGAAGGTACAAAAGAGACAAATGCTCTTCTTTCTTCCTTTATCGACAAAAAATAGAAAAGAAGAGGACACTGCAACAATTGCATCCATAATGAATCCATCTATGATTTAGATGAATTAGAAGCCTCTTCTATTGGCCCATGGATTCGAGACTCATGTATTGGAGATGGTTCAAGCCGAATGCCTTCACTTCACTAGGTTTCTTTGTTCCTTACGATACTCTTAGTGCACGACCTTCATTCAAAGGAATTACTTGGAATTGGGAGAAGCATAATGAAGCAAGGATGACTACTACAAATGTTTTGTATTATAACATACTGTTCAATGTGGCGAGAAGCCCATATTGGGACATAGTGTGACTACATTGGCCATTGTTGAGAAAGGGTTCAAGAACTTACCCCTTGTGATTTGGGTGGCCCCTAGTTGGAGAAAGGTGTAAAAATGCGCTGCACATATAGAGATGGTCAAACAAGAATATGGCCCAAAAAGGGCTGCAATATTTTCTCCGATGGGTGAAGAATGTAAAGAATCACTCGTTGATAAACTTTCTAATGGCTTTAGGTGCTCAATTGATGTTCTTGAAGTCCATTTATGCCTCATATCAAGTGAAAAATGCAGAGACTGTGTGATATGCTGGAGGAGGTGGTCATGGAAGTGCGCGTAGAGATTGTCATCCGAGATATGACCGACAATGTAGCAACATACGAAGTAGTGGGGATACTTCGAGAGGCACCCCTACCATTTTTGGGTAGCCTATTGTTTGATCTCCTACTTGAGGGCATTGGAAAAATTGGATGGGTGAAAAATGTGGTTGTGATTTAAGCCAAAAATATTACCAAGTACATTTGTAATCATCTTTGGGCGCTTAGCTTGATGATAAAGCACACCAATAGAAAGGAGTTTGCGTGATCAAGAATCACACGATTTTCTACAAATTTCATCACATTTTAGGCTCACTAATGTCTTTAACAAAATGTTTGTGAGTGCTTGATGGTTGGAGTCTCCATATTGTAGGAAGGCTGAAGGGAAAAGGGTCGTGAAGACAATTCTTAATGAATTGTTTGCAAAGAGAAAAAACGAGATCCTTTAAGGTAACTTTAAACTTAACAATTACAAGCTTACAAAGTTCTTAAATCCATTACTTTGTAAGTTTCTAAAACTTACAAATTTTCAATTTATAGAAGTTAGATTTCTGATTTATTATTAATTTTCATTATTATAATGGTTTAAATGTCTCCTAATTTTAATTTTTTATATTTCATACTATTTTGTGTTAGGTGACAAAGCCTTTGGGCAGAGTTCTACACTTGATGTAAGGTGAAAAAAATCCATTTAGTTATTTGTATGAGGCCATAAATGAAGCCAAAGAGCCCATAACACACTATTAATGGAAAAAAATATGAACCAATTCCGCGCATAATTGAGTGAAGTTGAAAAAAGCAGCTACACCAACACGCGCATGCAACGTCCTACTACTTGAAGCCCAAATTTTGCTTCTCTAAATTTTGTAAGGCCAATGATGAGGCTATAGATGGCCTCAACACATCCATAGAGAGAATGACACTCGACAAAGCCCTTAGAGACAATTCTTGATAAGTTTTAAACTTATAAGGGTGTAAAGCGAAGTCTTTTATGTTTGGGTCTATGAGTCCTTTGATTGCAGTCTCATTACTCGTAGATACTAGACTTTTTAATAAATGCAAACCTAGTTGACTTACAAGGTGATAAATGTTGTATTTGCAAATTTGTTGTGGCAAGATTATTGTGCATAAACACCAAATCATGAGAGGTTAGCGATCTTTATTTTGTACCATCCATGTAGCTCTTTTAGACATGAACACAATTGGAGCATGTTTGAGGCCAATCACACGAAGAAGTTTTAGAATATGTGAACAAAGAGAGAATGCAGAGAAACCAGATTACACAATTGGTAGATTGTGTCCGCTATTGTATTATGCAAAAGATATTTTGTACCATCCATGTAGCTCTTCTAGACATGAACACAATTGGAGCATGGTTGAGGTCATTCACATGAAGAAGTTTAAGATGTGAACACAGAGAGAATGAAGAGAAACTGAATGCACAATTGGTACATTATGTCCGTCATCAGTATTATGCAAAAGATATTTTGTACCATCCATGTAGCTCTTCTAGACATGAACACAATTGGAGCATGGTTGAGGCCATTCACACGAAGAAGTGCTAGAAGATGTGAACAAAAAGAGAATGAAGAGAAATCGGAATGCACAATTGGTGGATTGTGTTTGTCATTGCATTATGCAAAAGATAGTTACAAAAAGGTTGAGGAGGTTACAATTGATCATTAGTTACTACGTAATTAATTGTTCGTTATGAGTTAACTAATGTATTAAGAATATATTTTAATAACCCCGTTTTTAATGACTAAACTAGAAACACGTTTCTTCCAAAATTTTACAAATACAATAAAACGAACAAGTTTAGTCGTTAACTCTAAAAGCTACTCCTTAGATAGTCTACCAAAAGTTGCATTCCTTTGATGTTTTGTTGTTGTTCAATGTAGGAGCTTCGGTGTAGATAGAGACCGAAAAAGACAGTTGACAACAAACCAAAGATTCATTGTGTGGACATAAGATATAACAAGTTGTCCACCAAGTGTTTGTTGAGTGACTCATTCACCGGTAATGAATCATCATTGGCTGAGAGGTTCAACCCAATCTCCAAAGTTCCAAAATCAGATTCTTGGAGATGTTGATTGATTAAAGTGTACTAGGCTTGTGGAGCTTGCTTGAGTCTATGCAGGGAAACTCGATAAATCTACAATCCAAATGATCACCTTCAGAAAACCATGTAGACCTCCTCATCCAACTCTCCGTTCAAGAAAGCACTTTGAGATACCCTCCAACCAAATTGATCTGCTATGGAGAGAAGCAATTGAGTGACCATCTTTGTAGTAGGAGTAACAACCAACTCCGCTGTAGGAGAAATAACCATCATCGCAGGTGGTAGGGGAAATAATTGTATCCTCATGTTGCTCATCTAACTCCCCATCTTGTGAAAAGCCTTTCACAACAACATTAGTAAAGTGCTCATGCTCTATTGTCCTTTGAGCCGATGCATATGATCGAGTGACTTGTCTTGCCATCTCACCATGCGCCTCTTGCACATCTTGTAATTTGGGCATTTTATCCGCCCGCACATGAAGTATTTCAGTCTCCTGCACATTAGTGGATATTCCCTCTACAATTAGTGCATACAAGCCGACCGAGCAGGTCAACATCCCTATGAAGAATGGCATCCTCTAACACATCTTGAATAGTGGAGTTTCCATCCATGCGTGCTTCTAAGTTGATTGTAGCAAATTCAACTAGCCTATATTGGCCACCATGCCCAATGCCTAGGGCAATCACCCATCCCTATTTCACATCTGACACAAAACACTTCTCCTTGGAGAAATTGACAACGATATTGGGATCTTTGTTAATTGACAAACAAATAATTTTTTTTTTTTTGCAATCCAGAACATACCTAACATTCCTTACTAATAGTTTTTTAGCATTATTCATCACAATGCGTACATCTCTTATCCCCTTGACTATAAGTGACTCTCCATCAACTAAGACAACTAAATCAGAACAATTTGTAATTGTAGTAAATGATACATACCAATCCTTTCGACATGAAAAATGTCTGGATGCACCAAAGTCAATGATCCAACAACTGGTAGCACTGTCATTCAAGCATGATGCCATAAGACAATAGAGAGCATGCTCTTCCTCAAAATCTTGTTCATTTGCAATGATTGCCACATTTGCCTCATCCCACGACATTTTGTTCTGTTGGGAAAAGATCATATTTTCGCTTTTGGCAATCCTTTTTGAGATGCCCAACCTTATGATAGTAATGGCATTTTACTTGGTATTTGGAAGATTCACCAGAGTGTCATTTCCACTTCCCCTTTGATTGAGCAGTCAATGCACTTGGTGATAGTGCAAAACTGGACTCAAATGCCTTGTTTTGTCTTTGTTCCATTTGTAACAGATAGGAACATACTCTATCAAAAGTCAAGGTCTGACTTTTAACCATCAAATGTAAGGCTTCCACAAATGACTCATACGAGGACGACAAACTGTTTAGAACCAATGCCACTAGATCATCATCATCCACCTTTTTATTAATGGAGGCAAGCTGGTCTCAAAGATGTTTCGTCCGAATAAAGTGTTCTGATAGGGACCCATCCTCTTGCATCCTTGTTGAAAATAACAAATTCCTCAAGTTTAACACCTGACAATTCTCAAAAGTCATGTATTATGTTCTTCAGATTGATTCATAGCTCATTAGCCACAATGGCTTTCCAAACCTTTGGTATCAACTCATTGGATACTGACAGCTTCAATAAGGCCTCTTTATGATGTTTGTCATAATTCAAAAATTTGCAACCAACATTCCTTGCCAAGTATTATTTCATTATAGTCGAAATCTAATGACTCTAGACATTATAGTTTTGACCCATCAGCTTCTGCGCCTCCACAGAATGAGGTTTTGAATGTTTGCCATTATTCATGCAAGTTTCTACTTCTATTAATTTGTTGTTGTTTGCCTATGCCCTAATTAAATTTGCATGTTTTATGTCTTCAAAATTCCGTGCAAAACGCCTTCTGGGCTGAACAATGTCCATGATTTGTCAAAAATTGTGCCCTAGCCACAGTCAAAACCAACAAAGCTCTATACAGTCAGTCACTTCAGCAAACACGTCACAAAAAACTTCCTATGAAGCTTTGTACAATCAGCAAACACATCACAACAAGGTTTCACCATACGCAGGTCTGCAGCCACTTGTCATGCCCTAACTGCACATAGAAACAACTATACAAATCACGATTTACAGAAAATGACCATAATAAATTATGTTTTGCTGATAACTACTTTTGGAATTGCATAAATTCTGATATCAATCTGAAAAATTTATTGGTGACAATGTTTTGGACTATTATTATTGCACAATTTTTGCCCTAAATCGTGACTGTACTTTTCCATGTTTTTGCCCTAAATTATGACTGTATTTGTGCAAAATTTTTGCCCTAAATTGCAATTGTATTTTTGCACAAATCTTCTTTGTTCGACTATATTCTTTCGTAACAGGCAAAACGTGACTGGTTTCTTCAAAAATGACTTTGATCTGATTTACAATCATGAATGACTGTATTTTGGTTCGCTTGGTTTGTCCTCCTTGGATTTCTCAATGATTTGCAGGTCTACATCACCCTTCAGTCTTCTTTCTAATTTTCATACTCTACACCATGAGATTCCTCGATCTTCTCACGTTTCGAACACTAATGGCTCTGATACCAATGTTAGAATATGTGAACAAAGAGAGAAAGAAGAGAAACCAAAATGCACACTTGGTAGATTGTGTGTCCTGTTGCCAAAATGAGCCTCCTGCTCCATTTCGAGCAATTGCAATATATTGCCCCTGTTTTATCACGTGTTTCAAGCTTTCACTGCTTTGTTTTGGTGTTTTACAGTCTGCAGAGGGATTTGACATCAAGAAAGAGGTTTGGAAGGGATTGGAGAGCAAGAAAGCTTCTTCTCTTCGTCATGTTTTATGAATTCGACATTCTTCCTCTATTTTCTGCCTTACACAGTTTCACAGTCAGCTTTGGGACATTCTTGGATTATTTGCACACATTTATAGTCGGCCCTTGTTGAAATTCAGTCTTTCTCTGCATTGTAGTCGGTCTGGGGAGAAATTTGAGCCTCTCAGGTGCATTTTTGCCTTGGGCATGTTAGAAAATGTGCACAAAGAAAAAATGAAGAGAAACCAGAATGCACACATGTTCATTGTGTGTCTATTAATTTATTATGTGAGAGATGGTTACAAAATGGTTGAAGTGGTTACAACCATTTATTAGCTAATACATAACTAATATTAACTAAATACTAAATCTTATATTTTAATACCCCCTCTTAAGGCTTACACCACTGAAAAGAAGATAGAATTACAATCTTTAGAAGTTTTTGTTTTGAACAACAATTCTTGGACTAGGTAGAACTCCATCAAGCTGCCTCCCTAACCCTCGTAAAGGTGTAGTCTCCGAGCTCAATTTCTGAGTTCCCGATTCCATCTCCCGAACTTTCAATTATAGAATCTCCGAATTGTTGGACAACCCTTCATGTTGATCTATTCCCACAACGCTCCATTAGGTTGTCTCATGACCCTTGTAAGTGTAAATTTCCAGATCCACTTACTCTGAACCATCTAGATAGCCATCCATGCCGAGATTTACCTACATTGGGTTCCTTCCCATTATCAAAACAACGATTTCTTTAGAGTACATATAAGTCTTCTTCTTCATCAATATCAATAATTTTAGCATTTGGTGGATTGTCAACAAAATCTACGGTTGCTTCTTTTGGGTTATCTTGGGTTTTTCTTTGAGAACATCATTAGCTCGAATGCAACAATTCTAGGTTGTATGATCTTTTTTCTTATAACAATAACACTCAACTTGCCCGATGTCTTTATCTAATTTTCTGTGATTATTTCTCATGCGGGAGTATAATGCACTTTCATGTGAAGAATTACCTTCTATGTCGTCCAAAATTGTTCTCTTTTCTTCAGCCAAGAGAGCTGAAATCATATCTTCTAGGCTTTGCGAAGGCATTTGATTGAGAGTAAAAATGACATTGCTATATGAAGAAGGCAAATTGTTTAATAGAATGGCTTTAGAATCTTCGTCATCTACTAGAGCTTTAACCTCTGCTAACTGTCTAAGAAGAGATCTTAGATTATTTATATGACTGGACATAGTAACATCATCAACCATCTTAAATCAAAAGAGTTGAAGCTTTAAAGAAAATTTGGTGTTCACAGCTTTTGCCCCAAATAACCTATTCAGGTTATCCCAGATATTTTTGGATGATTTTTCTTAATCTATGTGGAGTTTAGAATCAGAAAGAGCAAGCCTGATTATAGCTGTAGCTTTATCACCGTGGCTTTCCCACTCTAACATTTTGGCAACATCGGTGGGTTGTGTTTTTTCCATTAACAATACTCCACAAATTTTTGTTCATTAGTTCCATTTGGATTTTAACCTTCCAAGTGTAGAAATCGAAACTGGAATATTTCTCTACTGGTAAAGAAAACTCCATTCCAAAAATCAGATATTAAAAATTCCTACATTAATTTCTGAGACAAAATAGTATTTCTTAGTATTGATTTTATTTCCGTTATTGAAGCCAGAAATTGTATAGACTATCACTTTAATTTGGCTGCTTTAATTTGAGGTTCGGAAATTAAAATTGGAGTGAAAAATGAATGATGAAGTCTCTATTTATAGCCACCTATACAATTTGAGGTCTCTCATCAGACAACCAACAAAAGTCAATGCTGCAATAGATGACAAAGATGCCAAAATTATTTTGTCAAATAGTCCGCTTTCTACATACAAGAGAAAGTTAAAAACAAACCAAATGGGTAAAAAAATCATGGATAGAGAAAATGTATTTTACAAGAATCTCCACACTTTGAAGACAATAAGGGATCGAATGTAGCTAAAACTCAAGATGGATGTTTGCTCAAATAGTTAGGAAGTCTTTGGATCTCTCGGAATTTACCCTTACAAGGGGTCATTAGACAACTCGATGGAGCACTATGGGAGTATCTCAACATGGAGAATTGTCCAAAAAGTCAAGAGATTCTATAATTCGAGAGTTTGGGGAGGTGGAATTCGGGAACTCGGGAATTTAGCTCGAGAACTACACCTTTATGAGGGTTAGGGAGGCAACTTGATGGAGTTCTACCTAGTCAAAGCACCGTGTTCAAAGAGGAAGCTTATGAAGAATGTGTGACTTTGTTTAGCTCTAATCCTCTATCAATTTTTTTGTTTGCTTTCTCCTATGTTGCACGTAAACGGAAACGGAAACAAACGGATACAAAACGTGGAAACGACAATTTTCAAAAAACCTTGGATACGAAATGTTGCCGGAAACGCCCGTACAATATATTATTAAAGAAATAATATATATATATATATATATATATATATATATATATATATAATACTCATTTTATAATTGTAAATTTGTAGACCATAAGAGATAATTGATAAAGCACTCAAAATATTTTGTATTCATTGAAATTTGAACTTCTAAAGAGTCATAACTCATCATTCAACATGGTTACAATTTCAATGATTCACATATACATGATAATAATCTAGATAAGTTAGACGTTTTTAAAAAAAAATAATAATAAAAAAAAATATTTTTTTTTTTTTCGAAACGCTTTTGAACACGTTTCGCATACTGCGTTCAGCGCTTCCGAAATGTTTCGTGCAGAAAAACGTGGCCCCTTAGGCGTTTCCTGCTACATGGGCTTTCTCTAGTGTAAGCCTTAAGAGTGGGTGTAGGATTATAAGGATTATAATTTACCATTAAGACAATATTAGTTAAGTATTAACTAATAAATGATTGTAACAATTCCTTACATAATAAAATGGACACACAATGAATAATGTGTGCAATCCACTCCTTCATTATCTCCTATTCGGATCTTCTAACAAAAATGAACTTGAAGCCAAAAATGCGATTCCGCCACGTGGTGCAATCTTGGAAAGTCGGGTGTTGAGGAAATGAGGAGAGAGATGAGCTTCAATCGAAAATGCGTCGAATCAAATGAGTGAATTCGGTATCGAAATAGAGCAGAGTTGGCACAATAGGGAGCTCATAGCCAATCACGACCCGCCACGTGGTGCAATCCTCGAAAAATTTGAGTCCCCATGGTAGAGCCGGCATAGTAGGGAACATGTAGCCAATCATGGCCCGTTACATGGCACCAATCCCAAAAAGTCGGGTGTGAAGGAGAATGGAGACTAAGCTCGGAAAACATGGAGAATGGGAACAAAGCGAAGAAGCAATCTAGAGCCCGTAGCCAATCACGACTTGCCACTTGGCACCAAACAAGAAACCAAGCAAATCTTGCTACACTGCCCAATGAGAAAAAGGGGGCCATGGCTATAGTTTAAAATTCAAACTTTTCTAAATTTTAATGGTTCGAGTAGGCGTAGATCTCGGTTTTGGGCCATATCTTTTTGATGCAAGACGCCAACTCACACAACGATGGATTCCTTGAAATTTCTCAAAGAATGTTGTCAAATGGAACATATCTTGGGCCTTGAATGTCTTTGTTTTACGAGTAGATTGCATTCAAAGATCTTGCCGGTCGTTATCCTATTTAATACAAGTTAGAGGCGGATTAAGAGCTCGATGTAGCTCATTTCTTTGGCTCAACACCTTGTTTCAAAGACGTGGACCTATTCTACATTGATGCGCCACCCGTTTTCAAAAGATTTAACGTCCTAACATTCTCTTGCAAAGGATTTCATAGTCAAGAATCGGATTTGAGTGATTTATCGTCCATACAACATTTGGGCAGATCCTTTGCATTCAAGACTCAATTTTCCGTTTTTTCCTTGTTGCTTCTCTTCTTTGTTCTATAAAATTTAAAGAATTTTCATTATACAAGGGTCCTCTCGCCCCCACCATTCCAAGTGTCCCTAAGCTCAGTATAGAATTGCTACAATGCGTCTCGCTTCCCTTTCACCTATATAGCAAATTGACGTTCTTCTAATCGTAATATAAGGGTTATTGTGGCTTGTATATGCCCTTTAACATTGTGATTTGTGTCTTACCTTTTGTTTCTTTCGTGATACATTGTGTGTGGATTACGGTTGTAAGATTTTGTGCTCGTATTTTCATGACAAGGATAGAGTGACCACTTCTATTTTGGTGAAACCATGCCGTTGTTTTCAACTTCTCCCTCTCACTTTCGGGCAGAATGTTAGTTTAGGACTAGTTTAGTGCTTAGCATTAGAGTAGTTAGTTGAAGAGCCAACTATCTCTGGAGGTTTTCCTCAAAGGAGCTAAGGTCCCACAACTCGGGAGGCACTCCCAAGTTGCTTGTCCATTTCCCAAAGGACTACATATACAACATTTTATTATGCAAGAGATAGTTACAAATGGTCGAGTTTACAACCGAACATTAGTTACTACATAACCGATAGTTTGTTATGAGTTAATTTATATATATTTTAATAAGAAGCGCAAGTTAACAACACAATGCCTCAATGACCTTATTTTTTTGCAATACAATCTTCATCTTCGTGTCAAAAGCGTGAAGGGGATTAAAAGTCATGATGCAAATGAATTTGATGATGTCGGTCCATACTGATTGTATTACTCGGGATGTGGAGCCCATCTTTATTGAGGAGATTGTAAATTTTGAGATGGAAGCAATGAAAGGAGCAACGACAACAAAGGTACAATTGCAAGTAGAATCATTGTCGGGGGTTGCGCAGATTATATGTTTGAGGATGATTTTGGTCCTAAGTAGGAGGAATCTTTACCTTCCACTTCTAGGGTGCAGCTAATCACTAAGATGATGATTAGTCATCGTATGATATTATGGTGCATTGATGAGCACCACCCACTCTTTATATATGATATGTAGATAGATGTCCGAGTGAGTAGAGATAGGGCCCCTATAGCTATACTTTGAGCTATATCTGTATAGATACTCTAGGTTGTCGATGCCCCATCCCTTGTATATATGGATTGGATATAGGAGTCCAGTTTTATATGTACGACCAAGTAGAAATAGACGTGGCTCCCCATCTCCCCATCTGCATATAGATTGGGATTGGGATTGTGATTGGACTGACTCCGTCACCCTTGCATTCCATTCATCCATACACATGTTGCCACCGTAGCATATAGTCTAGTCTAGGCCCTATCTATAACCATGACCGACTCTCCGACCATCACCATCTATATAGAGTAGAGGGGCAGTCCACCCTTTTATATCCATATAGGGGCTATATGGTATGGGGTTTTTTCATACTGCATAACGAGGATAGGGCTGAGATACCAATTAACAGTTTGGCAGGTACTGTCACTACTCAACCTCATCAGGTCCAGGGAGTATAATACGTATGGCTGGTTTGGTTTGTATTACATATATATTGTACTCTTTTGTCTGATAAGTTCAAAAAGGGACACACCAACCCCGCTAATAGTATAATAATAAAAACCTGAATTAATCGGGAAAGTTTATACAAAGTATACAGATTATAGCAAAGTGCTGAAAATAACAAAAACTGAGTAAATCATCATGGCAGATTGCAGCAGTTAGGCATCAGGAGTCTCAGTTTCCTCACTTGAATCTCAAACCATGATAACAAGTCCCCACTCCAGCTCTTTGTCCTCCAGGATCAGTGCATAGAGAGTCGAGGAAAGCAAGTTGGACTCAAAAGAAGAAGAGTTGATATAAAACTTTCTGCAAATTGCATCAAGCTTCTTACCCTGCACAATTTCCTCAGCTGAATTCAAACTGCTGAATGTCCTCATGAATTGCCAAATTATTATTGGCCCCAAATAAAATGGTTAGCATACCTATCAGCTGCACCACCTTAAGAATGTCAAGCCTCGGGGTTGACTGCCCAGGGTCCTTCATGGCCTGGAGAACACAATCAATAGAGGCACCTTTCCCCATGTAGAAAAGAGCTGGGCACAGAAAAGGTTTGTGGAAGCCCATTTCAGCAATTTTTCATTCTTAATTACATCGATCAAGGCAGACTTCTAGAAACCCAAGGCTTGTTCAGCACTCATCCTAGTAGTCTTGTCGAATAAAACCCAAACATGCATCAGTTGTCTAAGTTTCAAGTCTTTAACCAAACCCAGGAAGTAGTGGACTTCGTCCATAGAGCATTTGTTAATCATCATCCTGTTTTGTTCCCTGATAATGCTTTCAGAAGATACCTTCCCTTTGCTCAGACAAGATGTGACAGGAGCAGTAATCTTCACCACCAATTGTGGAGGATTTTCCGTGCATGAGAGTGTTATAAAACCCTGCACACAAGAACTGACGATGATAGCAACCCCTTAGGAAGTATGCACAGCCCATACGTAGAGGAGAGCTTGAATCCTAATAAAATTAGCCCCAAGCAATTGCAATGCAAACCCCATTTATAGCACGTAGTCATAGGACATATATATCACAGAATAGATACCAAAGAACGAAAAGAGCAACTGAATGAACAGAGAGCTAGGCTGAAGCAAGCCCATCACCCCAAAACAAGCAGAAAATCATTTCCCACTTAATCGCTCATAATGGGAGACCAAAAATAGACCTTTAGACCACTAACGAGGACAAGGGGAAAGGGAGAAAATCAAAGAAATCATTCGCTAGACAAGACCGTTCTTTCCCACATATGCTCACCCATAAACAATAACAACTGAAAGAGATAGAAAAGCAGGGTGTATATGTGGGTGAAGGTTTTGAATCTGTTGTTCCTTTACTTGTCCACAATGCGCAGTGCACAATGAACAGCGAGGCGGCTAGAGACAAGTGGTCAAATGTGCAAACAATTATTCAGTTAGATATACAGCTCTTGTACTTTTGCTTTAAAATGGATATTACTAATCTGAACATGTCATCCCTTCTATCATTAAAATATCTCCCATTTCCAAATGATATTTTAGATAGGCCAAATGAATTCGGCTTTGTCATCTAAAGAGCATCATATGATAAAGAACGCTTTCTCAAACTTCTAAATGATAAATTTATATTGTCCGGCTGAAATCAACCTATCCTCGAAGAGGAAATTAACAAATTGCAGCTACAATTCTTTAGGATATAGTCTCAAACATAGAGCCCTTGAGGAATTAGCAAAAATAAAAGTTATCACAAGTGGAATAACAGAGAACTATGAAACACTCCTCGACTGGGAAACACGCCGGATCTGGGAATGGAGGTGAGAATCTTGGCAAGATCGTGGTCGGTTCTGCGTCTGTGGGAGATAAGGGTATCTCTGCAGCTTTTAATGGATCATTGTCGCCTGCAGGGAGGGGAAACATTCACAGGGTGGGAGTGGTAGCAGCCAGACGAGGTCATTTGCTGCGGCAGCTGCCATAGGCGCCCAGAAAATAAAAAGCCATTGCTACCTGCTAAAGACACCCCTATCTTGAAACCGGAAGATGATGTGCTCTGTAAAGTCCGTGATTTGGAAGATGAATACAACAAGCATGGTCTCATCGGCAAATTTAACAACTTTTGGCCCAAGCTATCCCAGCTGCACGATTGGATCACCTTGCATTGGAGACCCGAAATAAAGGGTAAGATCGAGCTTTATCCTTGCTGTTTTTGAATCTATTGAGGATTAGGAACGTATACACACTATGTATTGGTGTTGGGGGACCAGTATGGTCTCATGATTAAACCTTGGTACCCATTATTTGATCCATTAAAAGATACATTTGACACATTATTACCCATTTGGGTTAGACTCCCAGGCCTTCCATTGCAACTGTGGGAAAAATCATGCCTAGAAGCCATTGGTAATACGTTGGGTGCTTTTGAAAAACCGATAATGATACCTCACTTCAGCTGCACACTACCTATGCTAGGATTCTTGTCGACCTAGATACCTCTCAGGACCTTCTAGATAGCATTCATTTGCAGATTGGTGATAGAACTTGGACACAAAGATTGGACTATGAAAGATTGCCTTTTCGCTACGTTACCGGAAACGCCGTAGGGGGCCTCGGGAGCGGGAGCGGCGGTGGGAGCGGGCAGGGGTTGCGAAACGCCCGGCAGCCCCTGCCCGCTCCCACGTTAAAAAAATGTTTTTTTAATTTTTTTTATGTTTTTAAAGCCACACAACAATAAAAAATTATAAATTCTTCTAATCTAAAACCTAAAAGCTACCTCTAAACAATAAAACAAAAGAACAACACAAAAACAAAACATAAAGCAAACAAACTCACATTGTGGCTCTCCAAAATTGCATTGTGCTTGTCTAGGGTTTGAGGAGCTATTGCTAAGCTTGTAGGAGTGTGAGGAGCTGCAAAGGAGGATTTGTGAAGGATTTGATTTGTGGTTTACTAAGTGAAGGTAAGTTTTTTTTTAATTTCTAGCCTTGTTCCTCTATTTTTTTTTTTATTTAATCTTTCACACATTACATTTTTTTGCTTATGTTCATTTTTATTTTGCTCTTTCCATTTAATTTTTTTAATTTTCATTGTTCAATCACAATGCAATTGCATGCCATTGTTTTCTTTGCTTAATTTTTTTTTAAACCTTGTAGGTATTTCTACAATGGCAACAAGTTCTGCTTCTTCTGGGCAATCTTTGGCCAAAGACTTTGACCCAAATTCACCGTTATGGAGGCACGTAACAATAGTTCGACAACTTGCAGGTGGTGGTTGTTTTGAATGGAAATGCAATGAGTGTGATGGACTATTCAAAGGCTCTTACAGTAGGGTGAAAAGCCACTTGTGTGCCATAACGGGTAATGGTATAAGAGTATGCAGGGGGAGGAATAATGTTGGGGTGCCAAAAGCAAATGTTTTGGCATATATCAAAGAGCAGGAGGATGCAGAGGCTAAAGTGGCTATGAGAGCGGGTCATCCATTGGCCAAAAGAGGAGGTTCATCTCGTTCAGCAAGGCCTCCAGTTGCTCCATCACCTAGTGGATCCCCAATTGTGGCCATGCCACATCCATTTGTGGCTCCTATCTCCACGGATGAGGATGTTTCCCTTGCACGAAAGAAAAGTAAGACAAAAGGGCCATTGGAAAAGGCCTTTCAGAATGAGAACAGGGAGATTGCAGATGAATGCATTGCAAGGTGTGTATATGCTAATGGGCTTTCTTTTAATGTTGTGAGATCACCTTATTGGCATGAGATGGTGAAAGCCATCAATGAGGCACCAAAAGGGTATAAACCACCAGGATTTGAGAAGATCCGCACCACCCTTTTGGATAGACAAAAAAAATATGTGGAAACCTCCTTGCAACCAATTAGGGACTCATGGACCAAAACTGGTGTGTCCATTGTTTCTGATGGATGGAAAGATGCAAGAAACCGCCCTTTAATCAATGTGATTGCAAAGATGCCCTAAGGGGGGGCAATGTTTTTGAAAGCGGTTGATTGTGAGGGGCAAGTGAAGGATGCCCAATTCATAACCAACATCCTCTTTGAGTCCATTGAGGCAGTGGGGCCTAAAAATGTTGTCTAAGTGATAATGGACAACGCCAAAAATTGCAAAGTTGTGGGGATGCTAGTTGAGGCACGGTATGGGCATATTTTTTGGACACCTTGTGCTGTGCATTCATTGAATTTAATGCTAAAGAAAATGGCAAACAAAATAGAGTGGATCCAGCAAGTGTATGCAGAAGCTGAAGAAATCCAAATGTTTGTCACCAACCACCACATGTCACAGGGCATTTTTAGATCATTCTCGCAGTTGGAGCTACTGAAGGTAAGGAAAAGCTTTATTTCTTTCTTTCTTTTTAATTTAAAATTTAATATAAGTTTTTTAGTATTCTTTTAGCTTTCAATTTTATAATTTAAATTTTATTTTTAATTTTTGTTCCTCGTTCTTATTAGGTTGCTGAGACTTGGTTTGCATCACACACAATCGTCTTGAGACGACTAGTGAAGGTGCGAGAGGCACTCATGAGGATGGTAACATCCAATCTTTGGTCTGTATGGAGGCAATCAAACACTCAAGGGGCTCAAAAAGTGAAGAACTTGATCTTAGAGGACCCTTGGTGGGATAGAGTGGGTTATCTGTTGAGTTTTATGGAGCCCATTATGAGCATGATCCGGTTTACTGACACGGATCAGCCATGTCTAGGAGAGATATATGACGGCATCGACTCAATGATTGAGAAGATAAAAGCCGTCATAAATGCAAAAGAACAAGATCCCGAGGAAATATTTTTCAAACAAGTGAAGTCAATCCTCATTGAGCGGTGGAACAAAATGACCACCCCATTACATCTACTAGCTTTTGCATTGACTCCTAACTTTTATAGAACAAAAATCCTTTCCTTGCCAGGGAGGGTAGCACCATACAGGGATGTGGAAGTCAGTGAGGGATATATGGTGGCATTGGCTAGGCTTTTCCCTGATCCTGAGGCCCAAGACCAGGTTATGGTAGAGTTTGGCAATTTCATAGCAGAAACGGGTCATAGCCTTCTCGCTCTTCGGAGCAAATACAAGATGGATGCACATATGTGGTGGTACCTCCATGGTACTTCATCGGTTTACTTGCAACCTCTTGCAATCAAGGTCTTGGCACAGGTAAGTTTTTAATTTTTTTATTCTCTTTTCTTTTAGTTTTTTAAAATTTAAGTTTGAGTGTTTAAATCTGAAGTTGAACTTTGCATTGACTTTGAAGTTTGGGTTGCCTTAATAGGTTGCAAGTTCATCTTCCTCTGAGCGCAATTGGAGTACGTATAATTTCATCCACTCACAGAAACGCAACAGGTTGGGGGCTAAAAGGGCTGAAGATTTGGTATACATACATTCCAACTTGCGCCTTTTATCCCACAAGCAGCCAGAGTACAAGGAAGGGTCAACAAGACATTGGGACATTGATCCAGAGATAGTTGACTTGGATGCTTCCATTTCCCACCATGGAGCATATGATGATGAGGGAGTTCTGTGGCACCACGAGACCTACATGCACAAGGGGGTGCAACTAGCAGTGGCCCTAGTGCGAGTGGTTCGAGCCCATGTGGTTCTAATGAACCACATAATGATGATGATGTAGCTGGTCTTGATCCTCTTGATGAAGAGGAATATGATGAATATTGACAATGAAAGATAGTTTGAGCTTTGAATATTGATCTATGATTGAATTTAATATATCATGAGATTCATGACATTCACATTGTGTTTGATTTAAGTATTTTAAATTTTAATTTAACTTTTAAGCTTTTAAGTTTCTAAGTTTTATCGGTATCCTAGCTTGTTTGTTGTGGTTATTCACTTATTTAGCTTATAACTTGTCTTTTATCTTGTCTTTCATATGCATAATATGTGGTTAATAATTAAATTCCTATTTAGAAGGCTGAAATTTATATATATTTTAATTTTTATATATTTTTTGTACTGCCGTATCCGGGGTCAAATTTTTTTGCCGTTTCCGCGTATCGGATACCCCGCTCCCGCTCCCGTATCCAAAACGCGTTTGTAACTTAGCCTTTTCGTTGTCACAGGTTTTTGAAACAGGACATTTGTCGAGGATTGTGGACGTACTAAAAAAAGGGGGGAGCCAATCCTACCTGGTGGGTGGATTCTCTCTCCTCTCATTTCACCATTGATCCCTCTACTGTTCCTATATGCCTGATCCTGTTTCAGCCCCCGTGAGTGGTCTCTTCCCCTGTTGTAATCCCTCTCGGATGCCACATTTTGAAGCTTTGACTAATATTCTACAGGCCCCTCTTGAGGCGGTGAAAGAGAGGGCAACCCCTCTCTTCCAGCTAGGTCTCCCTTTCGACCTATTTCTTCATTACATGTGCTCCTCCCGCGATTCTGGTGACGAGCTTAACAAGGAGGAGTGGACGGTAGTTCACAACAAAAAAAAAAAAAAGAACTAAATCGCAACCAACCCCTTCTCATATGACACTCAGATCACACTCTTTGGCTGCTGGTTGATTGCTGGTATTTGTTGTTGGTGCTGCGCAGTAGTTGTGCTTTGCTGCTTCCTGGCAGCTGTTTCAGACATGTTTCTTTTGTTCTTCCTTGTTGTATCTGGGCTTTAGGCCTTTTTGTTCTTGGGTAGGGCCCCAGTCATAAAACCATTATCCTTAATAAAGAAAAACAGAAAACTATGAAACAAGGGTGACCTATAAGGCATTCTACAAAGCATGTGTTCACTGTTCCTCCCCCTACTAACAAAGGCTTACGGTGCTTGTGTACTACGTGGGGTCCTCTAGCCTTTTGGTTATTACCAAAAATACAAGAGGAAAAATGTCATTAAGGTAATGACTACTCATTGAGGTCATCTTGAGATGACTTAAACATACACAAGTAAAATACCACAAAAATTAATAATCTAACAGAGAACCAGTGCTGAGAGCAGAAGAGAGATTAACGATATGCATTATAATATTATAAATTTTAACTGTCATCTGTTGAAATAAAATGGTATTTACTTAAGATAGGTGATATCACCTTTTGCAAAGGGTCCTTTGGCTTTGTTCCTATTGCAGCTACATAATCAACAACAGCAATCTCAGAACCCTTAAGCTTGTGACTTTTACTATGAGTAGTCATGGTATTGTGTACATTGCAGTAAGGATCCCCCGATTGAAGAATCTGGTAAAGACAACCAGGAAACAATCAGCCAAGGCCTTTTACTAGCTAAAACAACTCTTAATATATATCATGACAACGATTTAAACAAAAAGGAAGATAACCTGGCCAATATATGCGAAAGACCATCAGCATCAACAAAATGACTAAGAGATGCATCTTTATTGGTCCTTGCAAAAAGTTTCAAAAGTTGCTCGTGTCTTTCCTTTTTCTCTGTCAAGTCAATTGTCTCTGTCTGCAGAAAAACAGAAAATGTTCAGGAAAACTATTGAATACGTTTATCTTATTTCATATTATAAAAATTAAATTTGACAAGTAAAAATTCCTCACTAAATCAGGTATTGTTTCAAATTATTTTATTCTATAATTAATCTTGGTGGATTAAAAAAACCAACTGCAGATATTTGGAAAACATTAGTATAGTTTCCAATATTCCAATGTTCTATTGTCTTATGGAACATGTTAGTGACTCTTGGAAATATCAAATGAAACTTGTAGAAAATGTAAAAATCTCGACAAAATTAAAAGTCTACTCCAGGTCTGTCTCCTTTAAGGCTTTAGGCCAAAATGTTGGTGACTTGCACCAGGTCTGTCTCTTTTAGGCCAAATTTAGCTACTAGAAGACTTATCAGTTTGAAAAGCTCTCCCCAGTACCACCTGTCTCAAACTCTACTATGAACAATTCTGGGCACACTATCTTCCTGAGATCTTTATTCTGAGCAAACCGTTACTAGAAAAACAAGTCAACTCATCCTGGCACTAATTGTGCCTTACTATGTGAACAAGTTACACACCTGTTGATCAGTTATAACTTCATGAATACCGTTTCCATTCGCCTGTTATAAAGTTTGTTTTGCCTATTATAGCTTATCTTTGAACTAATCAGACATACTTTTAGTATGTTCACTGAAATGCTTATGACTTTTTTAATGTGATATGGCAAGATAACATATATGCAGCACATTTAAGACATCATTTGACAGGACAAGAGATTAAAAGATTTTCAACCTCTTATCATAAAAGACATCAATTTCAATAATATTACAGCCAAGCATAAGCATATAAATTTTTAAGCCAAACCCTATCCGCCCCACCTCTTGAAAATGAAACTGGAAAATAAGGCATCAATCTTTCTGTAAAACAATAAAATAAAACCCAACAAAAACATCTACCTCCCTATCCCCCTAATATCTTAGTTTAAAATGAGTGTGAAATATCAAGCATTGGAGTTGTATAAACAATAGGCTGTTTCTTGGAACAGCAGAACCTATTGAATGAATACATTTAGTCGGTCAACCCAATTCCCAGGTTAAAAAGTTGGTTTAAAAAAGCTTAATAATTGATATAGCTCATCACATGGATGATGGAAGGATTTTTATCTAAAGATGTGCCTATTCAGCCTTACAAGGATGAATCAGGCTAGTAAGTTGACACTTGATCCTTCATGATAGCCTCCGTTTGGAACTTCTTTTCACTCCCTCATGTTATATCTACTGGTTTTACTTTCAAGTCCCACTGACCTATTTTAGTTATTTGATGCAGTTGTGGTTAGAGTCCAATGAGGGACAGTCTTAGACCATGCTGCCACATTACTTGTGTGCCAATACCAAGAATGGGTGCACACAACTGTAGTTCTCTTGCAATGCAAAATCCCAAGTACAGAAATTAATTCAATGAAGAAAATTCAATTACAGGTGCAGGTCATGATCTCTATGACAGTCTTTATATTCGCAAATTAACTCAATGGAGTAAATCTAATTAGAGGCACAGATCACGATCTCTATTGCAGTGTTGATATCCACAGATTAAAACAGTCCAAAAAGGGATGGTACAGAAAAATACTCCCAAACAAGACTTTAGGTTTTGCAAGGCTCTGCATGAACCAAAAATGATTGCTTCTTACAGTTCACAGCAACTCAATCGTCTTCTTCCGAGACTTGGCTCGGTATATTCTTACTCTGGTTGCAAACCCCTTCAATGACTTTCACCATCATATTTATAGGGAAATGGTTATGGAAGTTGAATAGTTCACCTTCCTTATCAACCAATTGTCCACCCATGACGCTTCTGCTTCCCTCAAATTTGCAATATGCATCTCTGATTGTCATGGGTATTCCAAAATCTATGTGCTTTGACACACATCGTCCAAAGGTCAACATGGATTTGCTGACATGTGCCCATTGTCTGACCTTCCATCTTGCAATTGTGTGCAAGCAACAAGGTTACATGCAAATGCTTTAGCCCACTGATCCCTGTGTTGCACAGAGATGTGTAAAACCAAATCTTATGCTCAAGAGTACAGGTTATGCATGGTTCAACATGTTTTGTGCAAGATGCACAAAACTCCAATAGTTGTGCAATATATTTGCACCATGCAAACCTCAAACTCTATTGCGCAAGACTTACAACCATTGGCAAAAGAATGCACCAAGGCCAACACTTTTATTCTTCTACCAAAAGCTTTGTGCAAGCGCAAACTATTTATTTCTTACTCTAAGCCTTATGGGTGGATGCAGATTGCTTGTGGTTTTCTCGCAGTGCAAAAGCAACAAGTACAGAAATGAATTCAATGGAGGAAATTCAATTACAAGCACCGATAATGATCTTTTTGCGACCTTTAATTTCAAAGATTACAATGGTCATAAATGGGATGCTATGGAAAAATTTATCTAAACTAGACTTGCAAGTTTTGCAAGGCTCTGCATCAACCGGAAATGGATCCTTCTTCTTACAGGTCGCAACATCTTGCAGTCCTCTTCTCTGAATCAACTTACTATATTCTTACTCTGTCTGCCAACCCCCTGAGGGACTTAAACCATCATTTTTATAGGCAAAGAAAGTGGTTATGGACGCAGTTCTATATCAAAAAAATTGTCTACCAGTGACACCTCCACTTCCTTCAAATATGCATCTTGAACTGTCATTTGCAAACTTTCAAAAAATTTAGTGTTGGCAGTGGGCATCAGCAAACATTAAAAAAGTATTTGATGATATACAAAATATTCACCAAAATATGCACATTTTTTAACTAAATATACATAAATCTACTAATGATTTGGCAAAATCTGTATATTTCAAATGTACATAAAATTCATAGTTACCGAGACGGGGATGGTGCGACGGGGTTTCCCCTGCAAAAAAATTTCTAAATTTTGGGGACTGGGGAGGGGGACGGTGGGGACGGCTAATTAAAAAAACGATATATAAATATTTAAAATATAAAGATATAGTGACTAAAGATTTAAATAAGGTGAAACTTGAACTCATAAACATCAAATACATTCCTTAATACTCATGATTCTTTCCTAAGTTTGCAAGAAGTTGCTTGGTCCAAAAGGTGCAAAAATTGATTTTACGAAAATAAGAAAATTATTGCCATCAATGCATAGAGCTCAATAAAATATGCACTTTTAGAGAAAATGACACCCAAACGAGCCACTGCAATGAAAGTTATGGCACATGCAAGTTTTTGCTACTACATGATTTTTTCACCAAAAAGCAAAAAATTCCAAAAAAGGAAATAAATTCGGGGGGCGCCCTGGACGCCCCCACATTCCGTCCCCCGGACGTTTCCCAATGTTTTCATATGTCCCCGGGGCGTTTCTGAAAAAAGAAACGTGGGGAAGCGTTTCCCCCCACGCCCAAGCGTCCCGGACGCCCGAGACGCCCCGGATGTGTCAAACGAGGGCGCGTCCCAGTAACAGAACAATGGTTTTTTTTAAAAAAAAAAAAAGTCACGAAAATACTGTTAATTTCCTGAAAAACGTGCCATTCGCGACTGCATTCGCGACTGTATTTTCGTGACTTTTTTTTAAAATAGAAAACGCAAGTGTATTCTTTTGATTCGCGATCGCATGCAGCGTGATTTTTCGTGCCCTAATGGCGTGCCCTTGATTTCCGACTGCAGCGTGCCCTAATGGGACTCACGAAAATATCTTTCTTCCTCCCTCTCTTTGCTTGCCCCACGCTCTGATACCACTGTTAGAATTTGCGGAGAGAGAGAATAAACCGAATAAATGTGTAAAGAATGATTGAAGAGAAAACCGGAATACACACCTGCATAAAATGGGTTGTGTGTCAGGTATTTATTATGCAAAGATGGTTACAAATTAGTTAGCGATTCTGACCGCATAACCATACAAAACAATTATAAAAGGGGACGTCTTATTCATTTATTCCTACACTCTCTTCATCGAGAGCATCAATATCAACATCAAGTGGTGCCCTAGAACCACTAGCTCCACCACTCCCACCAACTATATTATGCCTCCCAAGAGAGTCAATGTCAAACAATGACTGGTGTGAAGTCAACATCCTCGGGATTTATATCCCAATGCTTTGACAACCCCTCATTGTAATCATAGTTTCTTGTGGGAGATAAGGCGCAAGTTCGAGTGTATGTAGACCAAGTCCTCGACCTTTTTTGCTCTAGCTTGTTGTGCTTTTGTGAGTGGATGAAGTTGTATGTGCTCCAATTCCGCTCACAAGAAGATGAACTTGCAACCTATATTAAAATTTAAAAGGTAAAAGTTAAAAGTTAAAATTCAAGTTTTAAACAAAATTAAAAAGAAAGTTAAACATTCAAAAAATAATAAACTTACCTATGACAAGACCTTGATTGCAAGATTTTGAATGGTTGGTGTTGCTTGGCCATGGAGGTGCCACCACATATGTGCATCCTTCTTGTATTTGTCCCGCATGGCACCAAGGCTTTGACCTTGGGAGGTGATGAAATTCCCAAACTCGGTCATAAATGTGTCTTCTACCTCGGATCGGGAAAAATCTTGGCTAATGCCAACTTGAACCCTTCGGCCACTTCCACATCCCTATATGGTGCCACCCTCCTTGGCAAAGAAAGGATCTTTATGCTATAAAATCAAGGAGTTAATGCAAAGGCAAGGAGATGTAGTGGGGTGGTCATTTTGTTCCACCAATCGATGAGGATTGAATACACTTCTTTGAAAAAAATTCCTCGGGATCTTGCTCCTTTGCACTAATGACGGCTTTTATCTTCTCAATCATTGAGTCGATGTCGTCATATACTTCTCCCAAACATGGATGATCCATGTTTGTGAAACGAATCATGCTCATGATGGGCTCTGTGATACTCAACAAATAGTCTACACAACCCCACCAATCATCATCTAGGACCATATTTTTCAATCTTTGGGCCCGTTCTTTGTTTGACTCTTTCCATACCCCACATGTTGCTTATGACCATGCATTGTAGTGCCTCTTTCACCTTCACAAGTCATCTCAAGACAATTGTGTGAGAGGCAAACCTTGTCTCAACAACCTATTAAAAATTAAAAATCTACAAGTAGATACTAGGTATTAAACAAATTTAAAACATAAAAAGAATTACAATTTACTAAATAAATTAAAAAATAAGAAATTTACAAGTACCTTCAACAGCTCCAAAGAAGATAAGATATATTAATGTCCAACGAATGACCACAAAAGTAGGTCAATGGGATTGCAGCCCAAACAATATACAAAGTGTGAGCGGGAAAACTCAAAACGAGTTCCCGAAGAAAGGAAAAGAACCAAAATAGACAAACAAAAACCCAAGCCAAACCCCCACAGGGGGGCAATGAAACAAATGGGGGGAAAGAAGGGAGAAGCAGAGAAGGGAATGAAGGAGGGTGCAAACAAGGACCGGTAGTCTACTCGAAATGGTAGCCACATCCCTCCTAACATTCAAGGCCGATGATAAGAAGCTCCTGATGGAATGACAATCCGAAGAGGGGGCGAGGACCCCTTCCCTGCTGAGATTTGAAACTAAAACAACGGCCGAGGCGATGGGTGGAGCTGACTGCCCTCTGGAACGAGCAGCGTGCGGCCGAGCTCGCTTGGTGGTGATCGGGGAGATGTGAAGGTCCAATCGGGGACGAACTGATCTATGCCCTGTAACTGAGTCAAAATGGCTCTGTCGTTTAGTCCCTCCAACTGCAGGTAGAGCCGAAAAAAAGAAGGTTGTAATTTGTCTCGTGGGAATGACTCTTGAGGGGGATGAAGAATCTGGTCCCGAGCAGCAAAGACTCACGGATGTAAAGGGCAAGACATTGTTGGTCAATATATCTAAAGAAAACCGGGAGGGTCTGAACCCCTCTGAAGAGGCAATGAAATCATCCTCTAATCTCGTAGTATATGGGGCAGCGAAAGATGAAATGAGTCTCGGTCTCCACCTCCTAAAGGCTACAAAGCCTACAAAGCCTGTCATCTCAGTCAATGTGGTGATCAGTCTCGCACCGAAGCCTATGGGAGCCAACCCAAAACTGACCCAGAGGTATGCGGAGGGCATGCATCCAGTGGAAAAGGTATACTGAGGGCGAGATGATGAGCCCATCTCTGATCTCAAGAAAATGCTCTGCATAAAAGGACATCTTAGGGCACAAACCCCCATGAGGATTCACCCAAATAGTCTAAATATAGCACCTGTAGATATCCTCCCGGATGGACCTATTCAACACTTGCTTGGTGGGCAAGAGATGACTGGGAGCATTCAAGGAATATTGAAAAGGGGGAGATGATCAATTTGGATACCAACCGAATCCAATAAAGCAAAAGTCCCGAAAAACCAACAACGGCCCATATCCTGGGCAATACTCAAAGAGGAACAATAAGCGAGATATGGGTACCTATCACGCTCATCGAGAAATCACCAAACCTCCTGATACGGTGAAGAAAGGTCGATATGTCAAATATGGTCTCCAAGGAAAGGTCGGGCCCCGAACTCTACTAAAATAATATGTTGGGGAACCGTCTGCTTGCATCTGATGAAGCGGCAAAGGAGGAGAGTCTGAATCCTCTCGGCAGAAGCCCAATCTGTATCTAAGAGGAGGGTCCCCAAGACAACTGACCCATAGAGAACAGTGGGCCGGATGAGGGAGTTCATAAGCGACATCTTGGAAGAGATGTCCTGAAAGTGGTGCCGAAAGCATTGTCTCTCGAGAATGGCTAGAGACCCATACCCTTTATTCACCCTCGGCTGAAGAGCATGCCTCATACTAAATCTAGGCCCTGAGAACTGGACTCCCAAATAGGTGTATGTATTAGTGATTTCAACCTCTTGCCCCCTGAAAAGAAATGGAGGTGTGAAGTCTTCAACCCGTTGAAGACCATGACCTTGGTCTTACCCAGATTGACAGTCAAATGCCAAAGATCACAAAATAGAGCAAGTGCATCAAGTTGTCTCTAAAGCCCCTCAAGAGAAGAGGCGAGTAAAACAATATCATCGGCAAATAGGAGAATAAAAATCAAGAACGTGGTGAAGAAGGCACCCATCCCCTTCCTGAATGTGATCCCGAAGAAAAGATTCCAACTCATCAATGTAAATGCCAAAGAGAGTAGGAGACAGGGGGCAGCCCTGTTTGACCCCAATGGTGCTTCTGATGAAATCAGACATTCTGTGTGCAGTACGAAGACAACCAAGGACGGACTCATAGACGCATGATGGCAATAATAAGAACCTCAGAAATATCGATGTCTCTGAGTCTCTGAAAGAGGGCCATGCGAGGTACGAGTCAAAAGCTTTTCAAAAGTCTACAAAACAACAATAAACTTTCAAGAGCGGTGATGGGCCTCCTCAATAATAGCCCGAAGGGTGAAGATGTGGTCGATGGTGTGGTAACCGGGCGAAAACCATCCCGACCTCGGCTCTGAAATGTCATTGCTGCTCCAAAACATCGGACAACAACCTGTGGAGAACCGTAGCATAGAGTTTGGAGAAAGAGTGACCCACCATGATAGTCCTGTAATTGTTCGGATCAGAAATGGACCCAGCTTTGTGGATCGGGTGAATGATATGATGAGACCAAGTAGGAGGGAAACCCATACGAACCACTTGATTGAAAAGATCTATCAAATAGTTACCAAAGGCCTCAAAACCCTGCTTGAAGAACTCGACCTAAAAACCATCCACATCAGTTGCCTTGCTATTGTTCAAAACCTTATTGCCTCTTTGATATTACTGTAAGTGAAGGGATTACCAGGTGGCGGAATGCCAATCTGGATAGACTGCTGCCCCGGAATATCGTAAAGGGTAGAGGTGTGGGAAAAAATGGAGATAGGATCGATCACCGTGAAGGAGGGGGAGTGGCGGGGAAAGACAGTATGCCAGAAGGACCGAGGATTAGTCCTAAGGGAGGTGGAAAGAATATATCTGCGGTGGGAAATGAAGGACCGCTTCTTACGGCGGAGAAGGCACCGGTAGGCTGCCTTAAGAAGAGAAGTTTCTAAACATGGCTTGGGAGAGGTGATGGTTTGTGATGAACATTTGAATCTCCTCTCCCTCGGCATAACTTGGCCTATCCACGGAATTTTTTTGCCAATCTTTTGAAGCATGAGGTTGAGTGAGTGGACAGTGCAAGGTGTCCAAAAAGTGTGGATACCTCGCCTCCACCAACATCCCCGCAGCCTTGCAATTTTTTGTGTAATGTTTGGATAACGTTTTGAGACCCCACCGCCTCAATGGATTCAATGAGGATGTTGGCAATGAACTCCCCATCCTTCACACATCCCTCGCAATCAACGGCCTTCAAAAACATTGCCCCTTTAGGGCACACTGCAACCACATTGATAAGAGGCCTATTGCTTGCATCTTTCCATCCATCGAAATAATGGAGACCCTTGTTTCCCCATGAATCCCTAATCAACTTCAATGAATTGTCAACATATTGTTTTTGCTTGGCCAATAGGGTGGTGCAAACTTTTTCATACTCGCCCTTGGTAACCTTTTGGGGCCTCATTCATTGCTCTTATCATTTCCTTCCAATATGGTGACCTAACCACATTGAAGGACAATCCATCAAGCAACGAGCAATATGCTCATCTGCGCAAGATCTCTCACCTCATTTTGAAAAGACCTCTCCAATGGTCCTTTTGTTCTACTTCTCTTGCTTGAAGGAGTATCTTCATCCTGTGTGGGGGGTGATGGCAAAAATGGATGTCTTGGGGCCACCATAGTGGAACCGCTAGCAACAGGTGGGGCCATTGGTGGCTTCCTTGATCTTGTCCCTTTTTTTAACAAAGGGTGACCCATTTTCATGGCATAGGTTGTCTACTTCCTCTTGCTCCTTGATAAATTCAAGAATTTGTGTTTTTGACATTGGAGCAAGACGTGTCCCCTTACATCCTCTAAGACCCGTATTAGGTATGTGACATAGGTGGGCCTTCACCGACTATATGAACTATGGTGCGTAGCATTGCACCAGTTGCATCTCCATTTAGCCCCCCACCACCTGGAACCAAACTTAGAATTGTCACATGCCTCCAAAGTGGTGATTGTTCATCATGTTCAAAGTGAAATTGCTCTTGACCCATTGACCCAGAACTAGCTGACATTGTGATTGTAAAAATGTAGCTGCAAGTTAAATAAACATGCAAACTATCACCAAAAAAAAACCTTACAACTTAGAAAAAAAAATCAAGATTCAAAACTTACCTTGGCAGCGAATGGGCTCCTCAATCACCTTAGGAACACAATTGCAATGAAGTTTGATGAAGCTTCAACCCTAGGTGAGCAATGGAAAGTAAGTATGCAAAGAGAAAAAGAGAGGATAGTTTTTGCATGTGTTTTGTTTGTCTTTTGTGGTCTTTTATCTTTGTTCTTTGTGTTTGAGTTGCTTTTTAGGGTTAGAATGAGTTTTTTATTATATTTTTAATAATTTTATGTTGATTTTTAATTGAAAAAAGTTAAAACAAAAATTAAAAACACATTTTACCATGTGGGTACCTCTCGGGTACCCAAATGGGTACCCGTCCCAGTAGATACCTGCACTATGTATGAGGCCCCGGGGAAGGAACCGGCTTCTTAGCCGTTAAGCTTCCAAACTAACACCACGACATTAGAAATTTGGTTTGTTTTTTTATATTCAAAGTGCTTGAAGGGTATGGCTTGACATTCTACGGGAGCATTCAAAAAAATGTTTCCGGTTGCAAATTTTAAAAGAGGGTTTTTTAAGAATTATTTTCTGAAAATGGAAATTCGGTTAGACAAATATTCTAGCCTCAACTTTCACCCCTGGAAAGTAAAAATACAAATGCAACTAATGAACAAAAATTTGTGGGGAATAGTAAATGGGAATGAGAAACCACTTACAAATGCAAATAAATTCCTAGATTGGCAAAGTAGAGATGATAAAGCCAAAGCCATTATTGGTCTTGTTCTCTCCAATTCAAAGTTACATCATGTCGACTTGAAAAATCATCCAAAGAAATCTAGGATAATCTGAATAAATTATATGGAGCAAAGCGGTTAATGCAAAATTTTCTCTAAAGCTTCAACTATTCAGAATCAAGATGAATGACGGAGTCAATATGTTAGCCTCATAAGTAGTCTAAGGTCTCTCATCGAATAGCTAGCTGAAATCAAAGCTATGGTGGATGAAGATGCCAAAGTTATTTTGTTAAATAGTTTGCCTTTTAAATATAACAATGTAATTTTTACTCTTAATCAAATACATTTTCAATCTCTAGAAGATAGATTTCATCTCTCTTAGTTAAAGAAAAGAGAACAATTGCAAGAGGCATAAAGGTGATCCTCAACATGAGAGCACATTATACTCAAGAAACTACTATAGAAGATCAGATAAAGACGAAGGGGAGACTGAATGTTATTACTACAAGAAAAGAGGTCACATAGCATGGAACTGTAGCATTTAAGCCAATGATGATCTCAAGGGAAACCTCAAAGGCATGCCAAACAAAGTTAATATAGCCATTGTTGAAGATCCACCAGATGCTAAAAGTCTTGAAGAACTTGTTGATAAAGAATATATGTATTTTAGAAAATCCCCACACTTTGGAGACAAAAGGATTTAGTGTAGATGAAGCTCAGCATGGATGGCTAAGCAATTAGTTTGGAAGTTTGTGAATCTTGGGAATTATACTCTTACAAGGGTCATGAGACAACTTGATGGAGCATTGTGGATGTAGCTCAATATGGATGGTTGTCCAATAATTTGGGAGGTTCGTAATTCAAGAGTTTGGGGAGGTGGAATCCAGGAACTCGGGAATTCAGCTAAAGAACTACAAGGGTTACAAGGTAGCTTGATGGAGTTCTACCTAGTCAAAGAACTATTTTCAAAGAGAAAGCTTCTGAAGAATGCATGGCTCTGTTTTGTTCTGTTGTTTCACTTTTATGTCAATGTATTTATTTTTGCTTTCTGTACTATAAGCCTTAAGAGGGGTTATTAGAATATAAGGCTTACCTTTTATAATTAAGTCACTATTAGTTATGTATTAACTAAAGTGCATTTGTAACCTCCTCGACCATTTTGTAACTATCTCTTGCATAATAAAATGACGGACACACAATCTACAATGTGTGTGTTCCGGTTTCTCTTCATTCGTTCTTTGTTCACGTCTTCTAACACAAGATGGCCTTTTGTCTTGAAACATTTTCAAACTGAGATGAAGTAAAATATTTGTTTGCAATACTTTGCAACTTGATGCAGTGAAGGAAATCAATATTATAGAGTTGGATGATTGAAAATGGGGTATTGGATATGGTGTATTAATAAGTTTAAGGCTGGAGTCCCATGAAAAGTTTCACTGCTGTTTGAAACATGAAACAGATCCTCAAACCAAGATGTTCTCCCTCATAGTTATATTATTTCCTTTCCTCCTTCCTCAAGTTGTATTATTTCCTTTTCTCCTTCCTCTAGTTGTATTATTTCCTTTTCTCCTTCCTCTAGTTGTTCCTATTTATCTGCTCGGCTGTGCTTTTCTGCGGAAAGCAACGGTCTTCCTACTGAACCTGGGGTTGGAGCCCCACTATTAGCACAGTTTCAAGGCTATATTAGTGAGAATCACTGCATGTCAGTGTTCTCTGTTGTTCTGGTCACTCTAGGAGGCCTCTAGCAGATAAGTCTCGCTCCTGCTTGCTTCCCAGGTTTGCCTTTTTCATCCTGTAGTTTACTCGTAATATTTGTCTTCTTTTATTGTGACATGGGTCGCAAGAAAATCATTCAGGAGGGCTCTGTTTTGAAGATTGTGTCCGTCTCGCCCAGCCCAATTAAAGGAGACAAAAACCAAAACCCTGTGATGTTGAAAAAGGAATTTGCCTACTCCTCAAAAACAAACAAAGCTAATGGGAAGAAGGGCATAGGTCCTCTGTTAGATAAGAAATAAAAGTCCGGTACATGGAAATAATTGGGGACTCTAAATCAGAACTCTTTTTCCTGCCAATCCAAGCCCTGAATCGTGTGACGGAATGCTTAGGGCCTGGGGCAGGTGGCACCCATTGTGAGACTAAGAATCCGACTGCTTTAATCATTGCTGTCACAGAAAAAAGGGGTAAAAGGGCCAAACTAGATTAGGAGGGCAGATGAAAAATTCTTGAAAGAAAATATGTGCAGAGATTGCAGGGGGTGTGAATGACTCTTGGGAAATGGTAAGGTGCCACCAGCAATGTATTATGATCCTTGAGAAGATAGAAGAGCTTAACAGCAAACATACCAGGGCTTAAAGAAGACAGTGACTGGCTTTCGTCACCCACAGGAGGGTTTCGCCAAATCTTTGTCCCAACTCTAAAAGTGACTTACTAACATCATAGGTCGGGATCCAGATACAAAATAGACCACCTTCTATTTCAGATTTTCACAAGCATATAAGTGATAACCCACTGTTGGATCCTTATCTGACTTATGAAAATTCTTCACTAAGCCATATGGAGATTCAAGGTCATTACCATCTCGTCCCAATTTATTGGGGTGGTTGTGACTCCTATGGCTAGTTCCCAAAACCCTGCTGGATATGCTGCTGTTAAGATAGGAGGTGATCAGATCCTGCTACAGCTTAACGATTTATGTTTTGGTCTTTTACTGCTACTGTAGATGCTTAATGCTACGCTGTTATGGTTAATTATCAGACATATTTAGACTTGAACCACGTTGTTATTGTCAGCAGTGAAATTTGCAGATGTCTGCCGCAGCTTGCAATAACTTTTAATTATCCCAGTGATGTCTGTAGTAGGATGATCCAGATCCATATCTGTATGTGTGCTAGTAGGGGCAGGCTATCTCGAATGGTGAATTGGATTATCTTAATTTTGTTTGTGATGTCTTTTTGCATACCTGGAGAACAACTAGAATAGTTTGGAATACTGCCAGTCTGTAATATTGTTTTCATAGTAGTATAATGCCATGTTGAAAACAATGCATTGAACCACTATTGCAACTACATATGGGAGGTATATTGAGTTGTAATTGTTGTAACTACTATGTGGTTAAAACTTGCATGTAATACTAATTACTAATTACTAATTACCCTATACTGTGCATAGAAAGTATGTATATAAGAGAGGCCATAAGTGCTTATTATCGGTAAACCAAATTTCCATTGTAAACATTGACAATTTCACAATGTCATGGCAGATGGGAATTTCGGTTGAATGGTTTATTGGGTCAAACAAGCTGACCCATGCCCTTGTAGACATGTACAAGATTTAAAAAGAAAAAAAGAAGATGTATTAATGTCCAAGGATGGCCAAAGTGGGCCAATAGGACTCAAAAATACAGTCAGATACAATAATACAAATTTCCCATATTACCTATCGTTTATACGTACAGGTAAAAAGTGATGACTCTGATGAGTATTTCACTACACGTTAAAATAACACTCCATTAAACAAGAATACTGTCTACCTTAGGAGGCTGTTACAGAGAGGTTTGGTGTATGCTGATCTGTAAAAGATCTCAAGTACTAGTGACAAAGTTACAGACATTTGATATGTGCTAGGAATGTACATTCAGCGTCCCTGCAAAGTTTTCTTATCAGTGTGCTATGAAAAAAATATTAACAGGTATTAGGAGAGAACAATGGATTTTGCAGGCCTTCTGTGCAAGGCATATCAACAATGAGGTCATCCCTGTTGATTTTCACGAGGTTTTACACTTATCAGCTTCTCAACAGTATCTTCCAAACTATAGTTGGTAATGTCCATGGCATTTGTCAAACGTTTGAATAAAGTTGGCTATGAATGGAGATATTGCAGAGTATGCATTTTCCAATGGAGAAGCTGTTTCAGGGAAATGCAGAGGAAAGGCAACAGAAAACTGGTAGTTCTGATCTAAGTCACCGCATTCGAATTCGTGGGGTATAAAATTCGTAAGAAATTCGTTACCAAAAAAATTCGAATAAAATTCGTGATTAAATTTGACTAACAAAAATATACTTATATTTTAAAAAATATAAAATATAGATATATAAAATACAAATCTAATAAAAATATATAATAAAATGTAAATATAAATAATATTCATAAAACGTAAATATAATAACAATATTAAAAAAACTAAACTAAAAATAATTATAAAAAGCAAATCGTATTTTTTGTAAAAATAATTATCAAATGTAAAATATAAATATTATTTATAAAACGTAAATATAATAAAAATATAAAAAATAAAAGCTAAACTAAAAAGTAATTATAAAAAGCAAATCGTATTTTTGTAAAAATTATTATAAAATGTAAAATATAAATATTATTTATAAACGTAAATGTAATAAAAATATAAAAAATAAAAGCTAAACTAAAAAATAATTATAAAAGGCAAATCGTATTTTTTGCAAGTGTTTTAAAACTATACATGGTACAGCTACATCAAAAAGAAGAAAAATATGAACTCGATAGTACAGCTCCACATAAAAAAAAACCTAGACATCTCCCCAGCCACACAATGGCATTGGAAGGCAGCCATAGAGATCACGTCGTGGAAGCCCGAAACTGGAAATTATCTGTCTCTCAGGAAACGTGGTGTCGATTTTAAACACATTAGGGCACGGGAGCTCACGATTCCAGGTCAAAATACAGCGGCTAGGTCAAAATGACCTTAGGAGCAACATATTTTTGAGTTTTTAACTCGGTTTTGGTAGAGGGGAATTAAAATCGGCGAATTTGGACAAATTTCTTGAGTCGGCTTGATATTCGATGAATTTCAGAAATTTTCCTTTAAAATCAGCGAATGCGGTGACTTAGGTTCTGATTGCAAAACATAACAATTAACTATATGGGATCAACACTGATATTTCTGAATATGGACGAGATTCAGAAAAAGTTCAACTGGCTGCACAAAAATCAGATTTGAATGTGAAGTTTCACTGAAGGAGAGATTGCACAAACGATTCACTCTACAGCCGCAATGTACTTACTCCTTAAAGACATAATTTGTACAGCAACAGCAGATACTCTAGCAATGTGGAAATCATAATTCCGTGTACATATATAGGGGGCCGACTAAATATACAATATATAGGGCAAGGTATGAATCAACTCAAGCTAGTGCCCAATAATTGTTCAAGGAAAACCATAGCTCCAATATGACTAGTACAAACATCTTAAATACATTTATTTGAAAAATGCAGATAGATATCAATCTCAAGGCTATTGCATTAATTAATAATTTTATTACATTCTTTTCATATTTCCTACTTCTTGGTGACTAAAAATATATTTCCATAAAAACAGTTCCCAAACTTTACCATATGATCAAGATATTACTATTTTTAGTTCACTTCTCAAAAGATTTTTTTCTAGTGACGGTCAAATAGACGTCAAATTTAATGTATGGAATAACAATTACATGGTCACACCATTGGATCACACTCCATGCTGCCATTGTAGAATGCCTATCAGCGTAATTAGTAAGTAAGCCACTGTTCCCCATCCAATTCCTACTGCCACTGACATGATGGAAAGATTCCATTCACACCCTGAGGGATCATAGACTGGGAAGGTAGGACTGAATATGAGTTCCCTATTTTCAATTTCCTTTAGCTCATCCAACAAACTTATTGAGCCCCATGTAGAAGGCTTCTTAGACGTTCATTAAGAAAGCCACAGCATTATATGCCAAGTCTGTAACTCTCTCTGTTAAACAAGAATACTGTCTATCTTAGAAAGCAGCAACAGAGGTTAAGAAATGCTGATCTCATCAAGATAACACGTACCAGAAATGAATTTATAGAATATTTTAATATGTCGTAGGAAATTACAGTGTTTTCCTGCCAAATATTAATAATATGGCTCTTGCACTTGCTCCAAGTCATCTCACCAGGAATAAGTTAGAACAACTATCTAATGGAGAAAAGTTAGGCACAGTGACAAGACTCAACTCTCGCCTAGACTTGCAAGGCCAGAGAGGTAACCTAAAAACTGAACCAAGTAGCTCATTAAGCCATATTTGCTGCTGACTGACAGGCACTCAGTCGGATGTGACTCACCATGAAACAAGGAGTCTGACGAAATCACTCAGCAAGTCTACTAAAATCTTGCCGAGTCCACAAAAAGGATTGCCAAAAGGCACATACAAAGGAAAAAGAAAAAATGTTCCCATTTTTCAGATATTAACAACAATTTCTACAGTAAGGGGATTTTTCAGCTGCAGTACAATTCTGAAAGTAGACAGAAAAACTTATTTGAAAATTGAGACAGTAGATTACAAAATTCAAAGAACATATAAGGTGAAATAAAGCAATAGAAACATATAAGATAAATTAAAGCAGTACGATTCCCCTTGTGTCTATGAGAGTCCACGAAATTTTCAAAAATCGAGATCATTTACTATTGTAGAATGGCTGGCAAATTTTGCTAAATCAAAAAATAAGAAACATATGTACTGAATGTTACTTGCATGGAAAAATATAAGGGTTACAAATAAAAATATAAGTATTGTGATATTTGGCAAACCAAGGAACTTCATGTATATTTTATATGAAAAATATACATTTTTGTGCATCTGGTAAGTTTATGCATAGTTCATATCCAAAATATAAATATTTCAACTAACCTAGTAACTTCATGTTTATATTTAATATGAAAATGTATTTAATATTTTGGCAATTCTACTAAATTTTTTTCAGGAAATTAACAGTATTTTCGAGCACGAAAATACAGTCGCGAATGGCACGTTTTTCAGGAAAATAACAGCATTTTCGAGCACAAATAGTCAGATTTTAATAGCCACGAAAAATCGTGATTTTAGACATTTTTACAGTCGCGATTTGCGCTAATATGGTGCATTATTACAGTCACGAATTGCTAGGGCACAAATATTTTTCACAGACATAAGGCAGGAAAGACACAGAAGCAAAAAGACTACTTGCGCTAGGGCACGAAACTGTGCAACTGGTATTTTATTTTATTTTATTTATTCATTGCCAAAATACGCAGTTGTATTTATTCTATTTTATTAAAATGGAAATGCCCATAGAAAAATATTCTAGTCTAAATTTTCATACATGGAGAGTGAAAATACAAATGCAACTTATGAATAAAAATTTGTGGGGCATTGTAAACGGGAAAGAGAACACCTACCGATGCATCGAAATTGTTAGAATGGCAAAGCAGAGATGATAGAGCGAAAGCTATTATTGGCCTTGCTCTCTCGACTCTGAACTTCATCATGTAGACCTAGACAAAATTTGGGATACTCTAAATAAATTATTTGGAGCGAAAGCAGTCAAAGCCAAATTTTCCCTGAAACTTCAGTTATATAGGTTCAAAATGGATGACGGAGTCTCTATGTCAAGCCACATCAATAATCTAAGGTCCTTGATCAGACAACTAGCAGAAGTGAAAGCTGCAATTGAGGACGAAGATGCCAAAGCTATCCTATTAAATAGTTTGTCTTCAAAATATAGCAATGTAGTTTTTACCCTCAGTCAAATTCAATCTCAATCTCTGGATGATATGATAGCAGCTCTTCTAGCTGAGGAAAAACGAACTACAGAGGATGCAAAAGGTCATTCCCAGCAAGAAAGTGCATTCTATTCTAGAACCAGAAAATATCATAGAAGATCAGATAAGTCGGAGATTGAATGTCATTATTGTAAGAAAAGAGGTCACACAACATGGGATTGTCGTGTTCGAGCCAATGATGTGCTCAAGGGTAAAGTCATATCAAATACAACCAATATAGCCATGGTTGAAGACCCACTAGATGCAGAAGGTAGTGAGGACAGTGACGAATACGTGCTATATAAAGATGCTCTAAACTTTGAAGGCAAGAAAGGATATAGGGTAGATGAAGCTCGGTATGGATGGTTGCTCAAATAGTTTGGGAGACTGTGGATCTTGGGAATTATACCCTCACGAGGGTCATGAGACAACTTGATGGAGCTTGTGGATGGCTCAAGTATTGATGGTTGTCCAATAATTCGGGAGATCTGTGATTCGGGAGTTCGGGAGGTGGAATCCGGGAACTCGGGAATTCAGCTCGGGAGCTACACCTTTACGAAGGTTACGAAGCAGCTTGATGGAGCCCTACCTTATCATAGCATTGCTTTCAAAGTGAAAGTGTTTGAAGATAGCGTAGTTCTGTTTTGTTAGATTGTTTTTGAGTTATGTAGGGTAAGTCTTAAGAGGGGGTGTAGGAATAAATGAATAAGACTTCCCCTTTTATAATTGTTTTGTATGGTTATGCGGTTGTAACCGCTAACTAATTTTGTAACCGTCTTTGCATAATAAATACCCGGACACACAACCCATTTGTACAGTGTGTATTCCGGTTTTCTCTTCAATCATTCTTTACACATTTATTCGGTTTATTCTCTCTCCGCAAATTCTAACAGAAGATGACTATGAATATTAATTTTGATGTAATTAATTATGATCAACACATGACATTTGAGATATTTGATTATTATGACATTTGGCATTCGGATAATATTTTCATTTTTGTGGTTATTTTGTTTTTATATGCATACTATATGGTTATTAATGACAAATGTCTCTAATTTCTGATTTATTAGGCTATAATTTCTATTTTTGAATATATATATATATATATATATATATAATGCGGGTGTACCCAAGGCAAAAAAATCTCCGTACACATGTACTAGGTACTTTGAACCCGTACTGTATTGGGTATTTAGCTTAATGGGGAAACTTTTTAGTTCTCCTTAATAATTCTCCTTTCTTGCCAAATTTGAGCAATTCTGAATTAAGCTGAGGTATTTAGTGGAACAATGGCGAATTTGGACATGGACACGACTTCTCTGCAACACATGGAATTAAGTGCAGCACAGTTTGACTGACTATCGCGATCTCAATTATGCTTTTCAGTTGCAATTATAGGAGGCCCTTGCTGTCTCCCTCACAACAACACAACCCAAGAATTCTGCTTCTGCTGCTATCGTTTTCAATAACAAATAACCTGCTCTTCATGGATGCACATAGTCATCACACTATCCATCTGAAAATGATGCTGCTTCAAATTCAAGTTTGAGACCACAGACTAGTGGCCAAGGTGCAATTGCTAAAACATCTCAGATAGTGCAAAAATGGAGGATGTCAAAATGACGAAATAGCTTGTGCTTTGATGCCAATTTCAAGTGAGGTTCTAGACTACAGAATAAATTGGAAAATTCTAAATGGGCAAACCCAAGATTCTATTCATCAAAATGAGACGCAAGTACATATAGTTTTGATATGCTGGCATTCCTATTTGTTAATTTTTCTGCAAAGCTATGTTATGGGAGAAATCGTTTACTGGAGCTGTCCAATCCTAGACAAAATGATATTCCAGTTCCCATATTTTGTCGATGTATTCCATTCACTACCCTCACATCACCACCTCTTCTTTCTGGTTGCCACTTTCTGTCCATGCCTTTGCAGCCTTGGCCTTGCATCACTTCCTTTTCTGTGCTTTTTCTTTGATTTTATCACAGTACAGTATGAACTTCTTTGATCTTGTGGTTTTGAGAAGTAAAGCGGCTCAAATTTAATGTATTGCAAGGAGTGACACATTTTTTTTTAAATGTGTAGAAACTGCGAGTTTATGAATAGTCTTACGATTTCTTTGCTATGCGTTTCTCTGGTAAACAGTATTGATTTGTCTATTTTATGGGTTTATGTGGTAAATTATTGTTTGTTGACAAATTGGTTTGTGATTTTCTTAAAAATTTGCATCTTCCTGTTCATTTCTGGACTTAATTTTCTGTGGAAAGAAATTAGTTGTTGATGCATGAAATGCTGAAGATATCAGCTATTGTCTTGAATCTCTTGGAGTACATTTTCTGAGATCTTTACTTGGTTTGCTGGAAAGTATTTTATCTTTTGATTTTATACTTTATAATAGAGTGTTATGCGACTCTCGTAGAGTATTTGGGATTCCTCATATGAAATTATTACCTCTGTATAGCTGTCATGAGCACAAGTACAATAATGAAACTCATACACGACCACACCTTAGACTTTAATTAAGCAAGGTTTGCCCCAAATTATTGATTGAAAAAACATCAGAAGATTCAAATCCTTGTAGAGAAAATAAACTCAATGTATCCGCCATCACCATTGGTCATCAAATTGGCACAATACTCTCAGAAGGTCTATAAAATATCAAGACTTAGCCATTCCTTGCTTCTGTGAGCCATTTCCGAGCACCCCAAATCCCACAAAAATGTATATCTCGAGAATTTTATAATTCAGAGTATACTAATATTTTTCGTCATCGAATGTTATAGTGGATGGAACAAAAATATCTCAGCGAGAAGAAATTGTTGTTACTTGGTAATAGTCTGAAACACCCTTCACCATCAGAACTTGACCCTGCACATTGTATCTAAAACTTTAGCTCCATCTAGCCAAGATCCGTGTTGCTCAATTATTACTGTCACTGTAATTCTAGCCACACTTTTCATGTATCTCTCTGCTTAGTAATATGTCACAAATTCTTTTCGCTGTCCATAATGGGGAAACACACTCTTTGACACGTGATAGAGCTATTTACTTGCCTACTAGGAAAACCACGCCATAATATTAGGTCACTGGTCTTCTTGAATACGAGAATATGTATTTCTCTGGGAAACCTTTGCTCAAAATATTGAAAATTGACTGGTGATGATATTTTCGAGCATATGGTACCCGTGAAGCAGGTGGTGATGCAAGGGCCAACCTGAGCTTGTTAGTTATTCATGTTAATTTAGGTGATGTTCAATGCTAAGGCAGTTTCCTTACATGACCCTATGAATTTACCTTGCACTAGCATGGTTCTGTGTGGGACTCGAACAACTCCAGTTGGTAGGGAAAACCCACTCGTTGGGTATGCAGAGGTGAAGGAACTAGGGTTTTACGGGGCACATATGAGAGCAAGATTGCGGTGATTCCCCTTGCTTCTGTCCCTGTGTCAGTGAGATCCCGGGGTCAGTGAGAGCGCATGCTGGATGGATGTGATTGTTGCGGTAGTGCACGTTTGTGGGGGTAGATCTACAAGGGTGTGAAGGGAGATCTCTGTAAAAATCGAGGAAAGAACTCAGAGCAATATAATAAGACGGTGGTAGCGTTATCCTGAGCATTACATGATCAAAATCAAAATCAAATCATTACATGTGGTAATCAAACACAAATACCTTTTGGCATGGCTTAGGCACTTACAGTACACATATCACAAGGGCTTACATTAGACAAGACCACAATAGACATTGGAAATACCGCAAGGCAAGTTCTGACCTTCCCAGCTTTATATACAGCTATATCCTTTGAATTTCTTTACATAGCATCCACATTTTCTTTTGACTGCTACTCAAGAATGGAAGACAGTGCTCACATTCCATTGTAAAGGAGGAACTTCATTTGCAATCTCTCTCTTGATAGCAGAATTCCATATTACGTATCTTGTACCTAGAATAATGAAAACTTCTTTAATTGCATTATTTTAAAACATAAAGTATCAAAATATGTAACATGGTTGATATTTTAGCAAGGCTCAACTCCAAATAGGTTCATCATCGCCCCTATGTCTATAGACGCCCCCATGGCCCCTTCTAATAGTGCTAATGCGAGCATAGAATATCTTAGCAGAATAAGAGACATTGTTCAAGATTTTTCAGCTTAGAGAATCTTTAGACAGATAGGCATGTAAATATTTTAGGATGCAATATGTATACCTTATACAGATTAGATTAGAAATCATCTGAATGGGATTTGGTCAACTTAATTACAAATTTTAGCATTTGAATGTTATGCGTGGAAGACAGAAGGCTCATTGGTAGATTATTATTAGACTATTAGTACGTGTAGCTCATGATTGTGTTTTTAGTATAGATTAATTTGTGTCTTTTTGTAGGGAAGCTTGCGTTGGTAATTGCATCTACAAGTAAGATTTAATTTCTATTCATGCCTGCTTACATTTTTTTCTTCTCAAAATGATTCCAGGAAAATGCAATTTCCAATCTCAAGGAATGGCTTAGCGATGCAGCCATAAGCAACAATCCTGTTTTGAAGTTGGTTGCTGGAACCATCTATATGCATGAACAAGATTATAACGAGGCTTTGAAGCACACTCACTCAGGAGGAACACTAGAGTTGTGAGTATATTAGGTTTCCTTTTTCTCATACATCATGGCTGCGTTATGAAAAATGGTCTACCCTTCGTTGTTCTGTTGCCTATCTTGATTTTGTTTGTTAAATGCTTCCACCATCACATTTTTTATTTTTATAATTACAGCACTCATCTAGATCCACATTCCTTATGGTTTTAAGGAGTATTTCCAGAAAAGGATTATAGGAAACAAAATGGGTGGATCATCACATGTGCTCTAAATGCCTCTCTTCTTTAGTCATTTGATATTTCTAAGTTTTGCATTTAGAGTTTCAACTTTCTTATCTTTACCTCATTTGTGCAAGAGTCCAAGTAAAAGAAATGATGTATCATATCGTGTTTGTGTTGATGAATTTCATGATTTTTTTCTTCATTGTTCCCCACCAGTTTTCCTTTCTTTACTTTCCGATAAAAAGATCTTGTTTGCGTTCTCTGTGTAGATTGCACAAGTTGTTTATTTGAACTTGAAGTATTTGTAATTGTTGCTGTATTATTTCTACCATATCTCCTTTTGCATTAGAGGGATATCAAATTATTTCCTGACTATAGCAGTTATTTTATAATTTGTTAGCCCCTTATTGATGTGCTAGTTGTGACCGCTTGTCTTCAGCGATGTTTTTCCTGACAAAAATTCGCCTTCGGTATCTCTAAGTGATGTTTTCCGGTTTTGTATACTTCAATACACTGTCATGTAAGTTTGAAATTTGGTGCCTATGTGATGCTTGAGATTTTTGAATCATTCACTTGACATTCAATACCGTACATTTGACATTTCATTCTTTAAATTTTTGCTGATGCCAACAATCGACCAAGCCCCTTTGCAAGAAGGAATTTAATTGAGTCACAGAATTGCAATACTACAATAGTCCAAGAATGTGTTCAAGGAGAGGCATTTCATCCATCTTTATTAAAGTTGAATTCAGTCCAGAGGTATTTCCTTCATCAATTGTACATACAATCAATCTAGTCAAAATTGAGTGAATTCATACTGCCTGCAGGGATTTCCTTAAGTTATTGACATCTTCTTTGAATGAATTCTTCATGATAGCAACATCTAATGGGGTTATAGTGCTTCAGATAAAATTATAAGGATTGAATTTGCATCTTAATTCCACTTGGTAGATTCAGGAACTTAGGGAAAAAAACTTATACATGCAAAATCCAATATCACAGAAGACAGCTAATAAATATTGCTCATGAAGATTACTAATGTTCCACGGGGATGCGGCCCCCCTTCCCAAAAAAAAAAGACAATGTGCCGTCTTGGAGACTCGGGATGTCTCCGAGACTTGGGACATCCCAAACGCGTTTCCCTCAAAGAGTGGATGTTTCAGAAACTCCCCGATTTTGGGGGAGATCTGGGAGTCTCCTGGACGTCCCAAAGACTTCTAGAAGTCTCTCGACCTGTCCCGCAGACTCCTAGACATCCCTAACGGCATAAGCTGCCATAAATTTCTTTTTAAAAAAATTCAATTTGTTTTAAAATTGAGACCCCTAACTCTAATCCTAATACATAATGGGCCCCACCCACCCCTAAGCACTTTAAAAAACTATAAATAAGAGTTACACGCAAGCAAGAGTGAGAGGGTGAGAGCATTAGCAAGCAAGAGTGAGAACAATAACATTAATAAGCAAGAATGAGAGCATTAGCAAGATAAGATAAGATAATTATATTAAATGTCCAACAAGTGACCACAAAGATAGGTCAATGGGACTGCACCATACAAAGCAAAGCAAAGACAACAGGGAAAACCCAAGAGGGTCTCCGAAAACAACAAAAGAAGAAGAAGAAAGAGAGCACAAGGAAAGAGAGGGAGGTGGAGGGAAAGGCCTCGACACCAACCCTCACGACTGTCGCCCAAGGTCAGCTGAAAAGAAATTGGTGATGTGCTGTTGTCTGGTGTCAGGGACTGGAAATTGTTTGAGACGCCCATGTTCCGTGGAATGTCGAGCTCTTTGGGTGGACCTAGTGGTCTTTGTCTAAAAGAGGGGGCCCTTGGCTGTGCATGAATCCGGATATCTCTGGTCAAGGAAGAAGCTCCTCTAATCTTGATAGATCTAGCCAGAAGATCTCCACTAGGATCATGTCCCCGCTTAGTGCCCCTCACACCGGGAGCAAATCAAAGAAAGATGTGATCCGTCGAGTAGTAGCCTCCTGGAAGGAGGATGGAGGGCCCTGTCACGGAGCTTAATAGCTTCTTGTAAATAGAGAGCGAGACACCTCTGATCATAATACCTGAAGAAGGTCGTGAACGTAGGATGTTCACGGAAAAGACAATGAAACTTCCCTCTGATCTCATAATAGATGGGGCATCGAAGATGAAGTGTTCCTCTGTCTCACCCTCCTGGAGGGAGCAAAGCTGGCAAATCCTCTTAGACCGAACCAAATGGTGATCACTCTCGACCCGAAGCCTGTGGGATCCAACTCTGAATTGGCCCAAAGATATGCGAAGAGCATGCATCCAATGATGGGAGATATAGGTGGGTGAATGATGAGTCCATTGCTGACTTCCAGGAAGTGATTGGCGTAGAAGGCCATTTTTGGGCGTAGTTCCTCTCGGGGTTGGTCCACGTAATCTGAGTGAATAGTTTGTATATGTCGTCTCTGATAATTCTGTGCAAGTCCTGCGTGCTCGGAAGGAGGTGAGCAAGAGCATCCATGGAGTACTTAAAAGGGGGAGACGGTCCATGTTGATCCCAAGAGATCCAAGAAGACGAGAGGTCCCGACATACCAACACCGAACACGACCACTAAGATCGAGAGAATAATGGCCTTAGAAGAACGGTAGGCAAGGTAGATGTATCTATCCCTGCCAGTGGAGGAGTCCGAAAGTCCCTGGATGCGGTGCAAGAGTGAGATGAGACCAAAGATGACCTCTAGTTTGAAAGGAAGAGGGACAACATTAACAACAAGTAACAACAAGAGTTGGAGCAAAAAAGGGCTTCATTGCTCAACCGTTCAAGTATCAAGTTTTCAACATGTTCATCAAGCCTTCAAGGTAAGCCATGACCATGGCCCTTCATATTTCATTGTTCATGGTTAGTTTTTAATTTTTTTGATAAGTAAAAAAAGGGCTTGAAGCCCAGCTATATTAATATTTATCAAAATACTTGAAAACATGTTACAATTACGAAGTTAAGCAACCCATATGGTGTTGCTTACATAATATCAAAATTACATAATTATCGAGATATAGACATATACAGGAAACTAAGTAGCCTCCTTAGAGGAGTTGGAAATCACCACCTCAGGAGCAACAATGGGATCCTCCTTGGCACGAGCATTCTCTTCCATGACCAACACAACAAGCGATTCCTCCAAATAAGCGAGATTTCAAACTTGTTGGCCGGAATCCCCAAAATAGAGCAGATGGCATCAAGCTTACGACCTTGGTTGATGCTTTCCAGGGCCTAGGCTTTAAACAGGGTCCAAATATGCTCTAGGGCAAGACTTAGATCAAAGCTTGTTTGCTCAATTTCTTCACGCAGAGCAAACAAACTGTTTGCCCCAAGAAGCACGGTTTGAACACCAATAATTTGTGCAACCTTCAAGGTATCTAGCCGAGAGGTGGATTGACCAGTATCACCCATCACTCTAACAACTTCCTCCATCGTCGCATTCTCCCCAAGCCGAGCCGAGAGTTGTGCATGCAACAAGTTAGTCGCCATCCAACGTAGGAGCCGGGGGTCATCAACTCCTCAATAAGAGTGCTCTGCCAAAATTCCATTGCCTCTTTGGCAGTGATGCGAGTACCTTTATCCAATAAATGCCCAACATTCAACAGCTTCCTTCAACTTCAAGTCATTAACTAGGCCCAAGAAGGAGAAATGCACATCGTCCAAAGAGAAATGATGAAGCAACTAATCGTCCATAGATTTTATCTGCGTTCTCCACAAATAATTTGCCCAAGCTCCGCCTAATGCGCTTAATGGGACCGCTATCCCTTTGCCCTTCTCCATTTGGCAGAACGAACCCGAGATTTCACCGTAATGCTTAATCGTGCTCCACCAAATTCTCCGAGTTTCCTTAAATCCCCTTTCGCATGCGAGAACCATTAAGGAACAACGTGCGACACAAATGGCAACATGCCAATTAATCATGAGGCAAGAGAATTTAATGCGATGGACAATTGTGTTGTCTTGTCATTGCCACCGCCAAATGCCCCTTAATATCATAATTGATTAAATTGCCCATCACATGTAATAATTCATTGGTATGAAATATGATGAGACTTTTGATTAAATTGCCCATCACATTTAATAATTCATTGGGATGAAATATGATGAGACTTTGGGGGTCCTTCCTAATGCTTCTATCCACTCCAATGTTGGCTAGTTTATCTGTAACTTTATTAGCGCTGCGAAGGTGTGAGAGATTAAGAGAGGCTCATAAAGAGCACGATAATCCTCCACAATTCTGAAAGTTGCCAATTATTGACCTGATCTTTCTGTATTGCATTAATGATGACTTGTGAATCACCTTCGACCAGGAATTTTTCCCATTTTCTTTGCTTCGCAATTGAAAGACCATGCCAAAGAGCCTTGGCTTCAACAAAGTTGTTAGAGCACTTCCCAAGGGCTTCAACAAAGCCCAAGATAGGCTGACCAGAGGAGTTTCGAAAAATTCCACCACCAACCCAACCAGGGTTGCACTTAGCAGCTCCGTCAAAGTTTAGCTTGATGTAATCATCATTAGGAGCCACCCAACTAGAGGTATTGCGCCTATTACTTTTGAGACCAACCCCTTTATTAGGGATTTTTAAATTTTATTTCAATTTAGGCTCAATAAACTAATTAAAATACTGATTTTAGGGTTGTTGAACTGCTGTTTTTGAAAACAACAGTTACACAACCCTAAAATCAACATTTAAGTGTTTCCAACTTTCCGTTTAACACATTTATAAGCAACTATAAGTTTAAAGTTTTAAAATTTAAACTTTATATTCATTATTTAATATTTTAGTTTTACTATTTTAAATTTATTTATTAAATTATTTTGAAATATTTTATAATACTAGTCAAATTAGGATTTCATCTTTTGTGTATCCTTTGCTTCTGTGCTTCGTGCGACTTGAAGTAAGAAAAACAAAAGTGATTTTTTTGTCTTGAGCCATTGCAAAATTATTATTATTATTTTTGATTGATAAGGCGGGTTGATGGGACCCGTTCCCAATAAAAACAGGGCCTAAATACCCTTGAAAGATAAAAAACAAAGCTGGGCCAATACCCCAAGATTATAAACCTACGAAATATTATTGATCCAAACGACAAAAAAGAGGCTATTGCCCAACCTGGGTCGAAAAATAGTCCTCAATACTACCTATTCGACCTTTTTTATTTTTCTTATTCTTAACTTCTTGCCACTTACCATTCCCATTTGTAATAGCTAACTGAAGAGGATTTGCTGACACCAACCGATTATCCGACAAAGATTTGCGATCCAAATCTGATTTGGCAGAGAAAGACCCCTTTTCGTTCACCGACAACTAAAATCCCTGCGAATCCTGAACATTTTCCATTTTTCCACATTCCACACTCTCCTCTACCTTATTCTCCTCATTTACATTGCATGGCTCCGCCTTGAATGTTGCCACCTCAACCAACTCTAGATCCAAAGATCCCCAACCTTTGGTCAATCTTGAACCACTCTTCTTAACTGGTTTTTTAATCACTAGACATGATGCTTGCAAATGACCAGGGTTTCTGCAATTTCTACACCGGAAAGTCGTATTTTCGTAGTCTAAGGGTTGAGAATACGAAAGTTTCCAAATTTTAAATTAATTCGATCTGCAGCCCTTTACTCAGATCGACTTCCACACACATACGGGCAAAGGAACACAGGCCCGCATGAGATCTATCTATATCTTCTTTTAAGAATCTGCCCAATACATTGCCAATATCTTCTAATGCATACCAAAGGTGTAGAGGAAGATTGGGAAGTCTCACCCAAACAGTGTTTTGGAGATCGATAGAGTGTTTGGGTCAAATTTAGGGAACCAAGGAGTCAAAAATAAACCAGCGGTACCCTAGAACCATGGCCCATCAGCTAGGCATCGCTGAAAGTCCCCACTTCTCTAAAATGAACCACAAAAAAACCTCTAGGAATAGAGGAAGATTTCACATTTATCAGTCCAATTTTGAAATATCCATTGATACAATGTCAGTAGAAGAAGGCCATAGTCCATTAATCGGGCCTATTATGGCATCCCAAGATAAATTTTGGTAATATTCCTCCACTTCCTAGCCTTCGATGACCAGCGATGGGATTTCTTCAGCAATATCAACCAAATACGGTTGATTCCTGTATTATTGCCTTCGGATTTGCCTAGGGCATCTTTGAATGAAGCCTTCCCGCTTCCCTGAGCGCCTCCCCTTATATTTCCTTTGGTATTGAATCCTCGCAAACCTTGCCTAGCCTCTGTTTTGAATTTTTCAGTGCCAGGTTGAGGGTTAGGGCACAACCTCCCAACTGTAGAATCTGCCATGCCATCAACCGTGGCTCGTGACCCCGAAAGCTCCACCTCCTTGCGTCCACTGTCTCCCATGATCCTCAGTGCCTCTCTTTGCTAGATCAGGTTGTTGTCTCCAGCTTCTTCGCGGCTCGCAGATTGATCGCCATCTCTTTCAATCCGCTCTGCTCATGCAAGCCTTTGCGCCAATAAAGAAAATCTATTTCATTCCAATCCATTGCAAAATTATTATTAAAATAATAAATTTAATTTTTAAACAATAAATTTTATTTCTTGCAGTGTCACCATGAGTTCTACTTCTCACAACATGAGTGATGAAGAGGGAGAGCAAGAGCCTATGGGGGTTGAGTATGAGACTCTGAGTACAAATGTGAGGGGGTTGAGGGAAGTAGTTCTATTGGGAGTGCAGTTGGACACTTTAGTTTCTCTATACTTTAACTAGTCCTCATTAAGTTTATTTGCAACGAAACTACAAGCAAGACTTGGGTCAACAGGGGGCACTAGGACGTGGAAGTGTCATTTTTGTCAAGTTGAATTTCAAGGCAACATTACAAGAGTTAATGCACACCTCCTTCACATCCGAGGCAAAGGTGTGGGGCCATGTGACAAGTTGTCACTAAAACAAAGGGCTGAAATAAATAAATTGTGGGGTTGTAATAAAGAAGGAAAACCTGTATCTACTACTTTGCCAATGAGGAGTGCTACTCCTAGTAGTGCTAGAACTTTCCATGATGCACAACTTCCTACTTATCCATCTAGTTCAACTTTAGGGGCAATAAAGCCTAAGGGGAAACACAAAATGACAGGGAGCAGTGATGATCTGCAAACACACAAGGTGGCAAAGTTATTCAATGTGCAAAATAAGGATGATGCGAGATGATGCCATTGGCAAACTCTTCTTTTCCTGTGGGATTTCATTTCCATGTGGCTCACTCTCCTTATTATAAGGACGCTCTGCAAAAATAACAAGAACAAGACATTAGGCATCATCCACTCATCAACATCATGGTCACATGTACAGAGGGCCCTTACTTCCTCAAGGCTATTGATTGTTCAGGGCACGTCAAGGATGTTGATTTTCAGTTCCAAATCCTTAGAGATGCTATTGAGGAGGTTGGATCGGAGAATGTGGTGCAAGTTGTGACAGATGTGGCCCATGTGTGCAAAGTTGCGGGAAGTTGATTGAGGCGGCCTACAAACATATTTGGTGGACTCCTTGTGTGCATGCCATGAATAATGCACTCAAGGACATGAGAAAGATTGCTTGGATCAAAGAGGTCATTGATGATGCTAGAGATGTGCAAATGTTTGTCATGCAACCACCACACTTCACATGCACTCTTTAAGACCTTCTCTAAGGAGTTTTTTGAAACTGTAGAGACTAGATATGCATTGTATTTCATTCTCTTAGAGAGGATGCTTGAGTTGCAAGAGGCATTGCAACTAATGGTCATGATAGTAGAGTGGAATTGATGGCTTGATTCCAAGTTTGAGCAAGGGAAGAGGGTGAAGGAGGTGGTGAAGAGTGACACATTTTGGGCTGATGCAAAATACATTGTCTCTTTCATTACTCCAGTCTTCAGAGTCATTAGATATGGGGACTCTAATGCACCTAGCCTTGGAGAGGTGTATGAGTGCATTGACAATATGCTTGGCCAAATGAAGGCCATTGTACAAGAGAAAGACCCTACATTGCAATTCTACAATGACCATATTCAACCAATCATTCATTGGAGATGGGAGAAGCTCAACACCCCTTGCACATGGTTGCCTATGCATTGAACCTGAAGTGGTATGTGCAAAGGCTTGACAGAGTTACCCCTATACAAGATGCAGAGGTGAAGAAGGGGTTCATGAAGGCTATTCAGAAAATGTACAATTCTATAGATGCCAACACTATTTGTATGGAGTGGACAAAATTTGCCACTCTTAGGGGATATTCAGAAGAGGCCAAGATGGATAGGGAGACTATGGCACAGGAGGACCCAATTCTGTGGTGGACTATGCATGGGCCTAATTCTTTGACAACCGCACTAGCTTTTCGCTTGCTATCCCATGTTTCTAGTTCTTCTGCTTTTGAGAGGAACTGATCTAATTGGTCTATTTATAGCTGCATCTACCCTATGAAGAGGAACACACTTATCTCTAAGAGGGTGGAGAAGCTTGTAGTTGTACATAGTGCCTTATGTCTCATTGACCACAATACACTTACATATAAGGAGAGTCAAGCAGCCCAATGGGATGTAGAGCCAGAGGAGCCATCTCAGATTGATAATGATGTGGCAGAGACATAATTGTTTTGCATCAATTTGGAGGAGCTTGACCTTGAGGAGTCTAGCAGTTCAAGTGATGAGGACATTGAGGAGTTTGGTGCAGCTGCAGACTTTGGGAATGATTAGACTCATTACATTGAGCCACTGGCCAACTGTATTTGAATTTTGAATGTAATCATCATTTTGAATATAAATATTAATATATTGATATTTGGCATTTTCACTGTTCAATGCAATGTGTTTAGTATTTCAAAGTTTAATTTGTTGTTCCTTATACATTTTTTTATAACTAATTTTTCAAGTACTATATATATTTGCACCGCCGTCCCGCTGCTGTCCCCAAACCAAGGCCCTTGGTCCCCTTGTCTCCGAGACCCGTCCCCCGCCCCCTACACCCCGTTCCGAGACTCCGTGGAACACTGAAGATTACAGAATCAAAAGATATATTCTATAGAATGATTAATTAAGAATTGTTGTGTGTAAATGAACCTCAAAATAAGGCACTGAAAGAAGAGTTGGTAAATATAAAACCTAATGTTTCACATTAGTATAAAAATCCAAGCAAGGTTTTTTATTTGCAGTTAAGTGCCTACTTCATAACCGGTGTTCACTAAAATATTACCAGTATCTTAGGAGGTAGACCATCCAGAGAGTGGTACACTCACCAGCTAAGTTAAACTAGATAGCAAAATTAACATAAGTTGTGAGTCCAGGTTCAAAACCTTTTGAAACAATGCACGGTCATTATTAGCACAATGGATCAGGATGAAGCATATGATTTGCACTATTGACAATTCAGACATTCGTCCACAGTATAACAGTGTTGGGTTTTCTGATTGTCCTTGTATGAGATGCATTTTGGTGGTTATATGTTTAATGAAATGTATTTTGCTTTCTTTGTCTGACACTTCCTCTGTGTTGCAACTAGAGAGTAAAAATGTTTTCTTGATTATCCAAAATTTCTCTATTTTTTTAGTGATTCGCTGCATTCTGGGCTATTTGAAGATTCTATCCGTGATCTAATTGCATGGCATAATCCTCTATATTCTCTATGCAGAGTTTGTATGGCGTTAATGTATACTGGTTTGTTGATAAAAAGAATGATATCAGTTATACCTAAAAAGACATCCATTCGTTCTCCTGACCAAATGAATCCTTGGTTTTTGCTTGTTTGAGAACATTTTGGCATAAATGAGTGATACAATTGTGTACTAATAATTATTTTCTCAATATCAAATAATTTGGTTTGGAAAAAGTGACATTTATAATTTTATTCTGTCTGAAAGGATAAACTATTTTTCTTTTGCTAAGCATTTTTCCGGTGTACTTGGCAGGTATGCTTTGAATGTTCAAATATATCTTAAGATGCACAGATCTGATCATGCAGAGAAACAGTTAAAATTAATGCAGCAAATTGACGAGGACCATACACTGACACAGCTTGCAAATGCATGGATAAATTTGGCAGTGGTAAGTCTGTTATGAGCTATATCCATTCAAGCACATTGGCATTTAATTGATCTCTACCTTAGCAGGCCATGCCACGTGGTATTTCAATTGGTGTTTGCAGGGTGGCTCAAAGGTCCAAGAAGCTTATTTAATTTTCCAAGACTTTTGTGACAAGTATCAACCAACTGTTACCATTCTAAACGGGAAGGCTATCTGCTGCATGCATATGGGAAGATTTGATGAAGCTGAATCAGTGCTGCTAGAAGCTTTGAACAAGGCACAGTTTTTTACCTCAACTTTATGTTTGCTTTCTAAACTTATTTGCTTTACTATCCAAAATTCAAATTACGTTTGTACCCACCTGAATTTCTGAAACTATAGCTGGCAACTTTTTCCATTTCATTGAAGAAAATTTATAAATACCAACCATTACATACAAACTTGCAAAAAAGCATATAAATTAATAATAATTTTGGTAACTAAATGTCCTACTTGTATTCAACTGATTGACACATTTTCTTGCTTACATTTATGTCTCCCTCGGTCATCAGTGGAAAATAACATGGTTGTGAAAGAATTTCAATTTGGGCAGCTGTCAAAGCCATTGTATTTTAGCTGATTTGTTTCTAATGAATATTCAAAACGTTTCTTCCGTTGTTCACTAATAGAAACTAATATGGCTGTGAAAGAATTTCAATTCAGGTGTCTGTTAAAGCAATTGCCTTTTAGCTGATTTGTTTCTAACGAATATTGAAAACACTTCTTCCATCTACAGGATGCGAAGGATGCTGATACTCTCGCGAATCTAGTGGTTTGCAATCTTCATCTCGCAAACCAGCTGCCCGCTATCTAAAGTAAAAGAAAAATTTCAATTGTCTTTTCTGCTTATTGCTGTTCTTGATTATGTACGGTAACATTTTCTCATTTCCTTCTTCATTTTTGTTGTTGCACGCAGTCAGTTGAAAGTGTCGCATCCAGAGCATTTACTTGTCAAAAGAGCCTCTGCTGCAGAAGAGAATTTTGATAGGTCCGTTCAGGCTGTTGCATAAGAAATTTGATATTAAATGGATATAATGTTGCAGATGGGAAATCACTTACACTCAAATCAGCACTTATTTCCTAATTTCATTGAGTTTTTCTTGTGGGTTTTGATGTTTTTTTGGGCTATATGGAACTGTAGAATTTGGTAGATTATGGTATTTCTCGGCTTAGAATTGGCCTGTGGAAGGAAAAGATGATCCAACTATGTATTTTTTAAATGCAATATGAGTTCTGGAGGTTGATTTTTGTCCCTGTTACCTTTTTGATGTGAAGACCAACTTCTTTTCAGAGCTTAGTGCATCCAGTTGTGAGACTCGTTTCTGAATAACAATAGAAAGGCAACCTTATGTCTTTCAGAATTTATATATTTGACATCAAATGCTAGTATCCTTTTTTAGCATTGAGTACCATTGCAAACTGGTAGACCTCGCTCTTCTTATTTCGCTCGACTTTTGAATACAAACAACTGACACATCCTACCTATAATCATGGATATCTGTAAACACTAAATTGGCACTATAATGCTTTATTTCTTCAGGTTCGTTCATTGCTATCAAATGCTACAAAAGACGTGGTCAATACGGTAAAAGAGTAACAATATTCTCAAGAGGACACCCAATTTAAACACAACTGAAGAGCACATGGTGAATGCAAATAAACAATAAGTTAAATATGTAAGCTAATGGAAAGGTGATTGATGAAGGATAAAGAAAATGAAACAAGGATTTCAATAATAATGACCAGTAATAGGCAAGACATTTCACAAGGGGGTTCCCTTAAGTAGCTCTAATTTCCCTGACAATGCACCCAACAAGTCAGGCCTGTAAACCGCATTTTGTTTTTCCCTTTGCAACTTTCTATCCAACTCAACATCAATAGTTCATTTCACCGCGTGTTTGCTACATCATAGAAATTGCCAACATGGAATCTGCCAACATGACATCGGACAACACTCAGCCTGGGCTGTAGTACAGCTGTCCGAACAGCTATTTAAGTTTCAGTCAAACATTCCACTCTGGTACTGTTTCATGGAGCATGAATTAACATTTCCCCTCCTCTTTTCCCTCACATTTTCTCTAGCTCAAATGGTTCTATATTCCATTCTCTTCCATTTAAATACTTCTATATACATACCTTACTACACCTTGTGGAATATACCTTTTCAATAAATTTTTGTTTTGCTTCTACAACTCTAAATGCTTCTAAATATATTCTTTGTTACATTATGAGAAATATACATCTTTAATACAATTTAGATTTGCTTCTACGACCATAAAATCGACATATGCATATTTATTTAAAGCTTGTGGAGAATACACAGTACATAAATATAACAATTAAATATACTAGCAATTACACGTGAAATGTATGATGGAAATGCCGAAAGGGATCTATTGAAGGAGTCAAACCAGAGGGAGAAACACAATGGGAGAGAAAGATGAGCTTGAGGGTGGAGAAGTGCAAGGGCAAGGAAAGTGGAATGAAGAAACAATGTGAAACTCTACCTTTCAACCACATGACATTTATGTCAATTGTTTGAAGGAGAACAAGAATGTTGTGTAAGATGTCGAGGCAATTGCTTGTGGAGATATCTCACAATTAAGGAGTGGCTGAAGTGAAAAATTGTTTGCAATTTCAGTGCTTACATTTAATGGGTAGTTAGAACACATGTAAATGTATGGGGAATTCGAATGCACGTTTCATGGGACAGGCCAGAGACGTGAAGACATGGAGTAGACCTAGCATCCCAAGGTAATGATTTCACAGAGATTTTAGATTAAGATTTCCCTCTAACTATCGGTCAACGATAGGGTATTCCTTAGCAACATTCTAGATGGTCTCACCTATCAACAACCATCGAAAGTATCAAGGATATAACAACCGGAACGAAAACATTTCTACAAACCCGAATACAACATATGTTGTTCCTTGTTTGCAACCAGGGAAGAAATGACACCCATTTCCTTTGGGAATGCCAAAAGGGAAGGGGTGGAGGAATGAAACATGGAGGAGAGAAGGAAAGTAAGTAGTGTGTTGTTGTGGAAACTCGATTAGGGTTTCCCTCTTCAAGAATTGTGATGGTGTCATCGTTTAATGATCACCAACAAAAAAGGGATATATATATTTGTGTGGAGCGTTGAGGCTTTTAATTGGACAGGGAAATCAACTACCTGTATGCCCCACACTTATTCCAAGGCTCAGATTATTCCTCACCAAAAAATATCTGGAATATGTGCTCAACTTTATAGTTGTGATCTCACTCGAACTGTTCACGTGAACTTAAAGGGTCTAAAATAAAAATGGGGGAATTTCAATAGGTTCTAGGTTCAAAACACATCCATTCTTGTAATTACTTGAGCTCGAACTAAAAATCAAGGTTTTTGATTGAACAACATTCAATTTGTTGGATAGTTGAGGATATGAATGGACAGGTTGAAATAAACACGTGGAAGTAAATACTTGTGGATTCAACATGATAAAGAAATGCAACATAAAATAACTCGAATGATAAGTTGAAACCCATATGCTCATTCCCAACACGTAACAAAGAGATGATAGTTAATATTTGCAAATTATTTGATGGTCAATATTTGATAAAAAGTTGTCGTCATGCGTCGGGGATGTCCAGGCAAAGCAACACGGTGACTTGCCATACAATGGGATTCCTTGTATTTTTTTTTATGTCAAAGCTTTTGATTGGGTGGTGTTCAATTTGTTATATAGGGAATAAACATGAATGAAATTCTAGAAAAAAGGTGGGAATTAAATACCGCATGTCCCACACCTACTCCACATCTTAGATTGTTCCTACCCAAATAATATATGCTATTTGTGCTCCACTTTATCATCTCAATCACGCTTGCATTATTCACATGAGTGCAATTGACACTTAAAGGGAAAACATGGGGAATGTAAAAAGGTTTAGGGTTTGAAACCCAACTAGAATGCTTGCGTCTTGTAGCAATTTGTAGCCTCCCTTTCCAATTGTAAGCTCAAGTAATTGTAGGAAAATACGTGGTGTGCAAACACGATAATTGAGGCCCTCAAGTGATCAAATATATCAGCAAACAATAGATTTTATCCGTCAATCAAACTTGCTTTTTTTTATTTCATGTTACCAAGGATTTCAATTGGACGACATCTAATTTGATAGGTAAGACGTAGACATGAATGAAATGTTGGAAATTAAATAATTGCATGTCCCACACCTATTCCATGAGCATATTGTTCCTACCCAAATAATATCTCGTTATATCTGCTTCATTTGATCATCTCAATCTCGTGTGCATTATTCACATGAGTGCAATGCGAGCTTAAAGGGGCCAAAATAAAAATTGGCAAGAATTCAACATGGGCTAAGTTCAAAACCCAACCACACTGCTTGCTTCTTGTAGTACTATGTAGGGACATTTTTAGTTTTAAGCTTGAGCAATTACAAAAATGTAGGTGATGCGGGAATAATAATTGATAATTGAGCCCTTCCAAGGAGTGGACATGAATGAAAGGAAGATTTTACTTTTTTATGGTGTCAAGTTTTTTGATTGCACGACATTTAATTTGCTAGATAAGACGAAGGCATGAACGAGAAGTCGAAATAAAAAGGTGGCAATTAAAACCTTGTATGTGCCACACCTATTCCACAAGATTGTTCTCACCCAAAGACCATTTTCTATATGTGCTCCACTGTATCATCTCGATCTTGCTCACATTATTCACATGAGTGCAATTTACACTTAAAGTGGCCAAAATAAAAATACCAAAAATCTAAATATGTTTGAGGGTTGAAACCTACACTTTTAATATCAAATTTAATATACTAAATTGATAGATCAAATTACTTTTAATAAAAAAATTGAGAGGTGACAAATTTGGGAAGATATTTTGAAATATATGCAGGGTTATTAAAATATATTTTGTATCAAGGAGAAAATAAGGAGAGAATCTTTTGGGGGTGGATATGATTAAATAAGTATTGAGTAACATGTGTCCACTTAATCAAAAACAAAAAGAATGTGTTGCAGTAGGAATGAGCTCTGATAGGACCTTCGGGAAAGACAATGGGAAGGACATTGTGTTGGTCGCTCAGTTAGTGGTGATAGGGACGTAGTTTTAGAGGGGTCACTTAGTCAATGCCTTAAACTTGTCGTTTAGTTCAACAAACATGGCGTCATAGAGGAAAAATCATAAAAATGTAGGCATTGAGACCACAAACGTGGGCCCAAACAAAAAAATGGTCTTGATGAGTTTGATCAACGACCGTGTACTTGATGGATGCATAATCTGTTGATTATTTGTTGCATGTGTCGAATCGGGAGGATCCGTCTAATTGGGACAACGCCATTGGTGTAAAAATGAAAAGAAAAGTTTCTATAAATGTTTAAAATGCATTACTTCTCGGGAATATTACAAAAAAATTCTTGAGGGCATACATATCCTACTCCATATTGTATTATAACGATCAAACTATACAAGATGTAACAAAGAAATACAATATCGATTTGTAAACATTGTGCAAACATATACGTTTTATATATAATGTCTATGTTCCATTGTTTCTATGGAGATAATGTGGTATTATATATGAATCTCAAGATGACATGGTGCGTATTTATTACTTCAAACGATATATTTTCTCATGTAATTTTCATTACTTCAACAGATTGAGGAAGGAAAAGAATATATAGTTAAGTGTACAAATGAAGAGAAAGAACTTTCAATATTGATCTAAGAGTTTGGACTAGACACGAGAATGAAGGCCACCTCATATAATCTTTCACTACTTTTAGAAAAGGCATAAATATGATCAAAGGAAGATTGGGGAGTAATGGATGAAGGTCGAGGCAAGGATCAAACTTTAAGAAGAGGATGGATGCTTCAAGGAGACAAAGCAAGGGTGACACAAAGAAATGTGCTTCTAACTCTCGAACATTTCCATAGATACCAATACCCTAGAGTCGATCCTTTGATGGGAAGGTTGAGGGAGGATGAGAAGTCAAGTTGCTAAAAATTATCATCCAACCTGCCCTTGTGTTCTTTCTTAATGAAGGTGATAGCAATGGATGATGCTTCCTTCTTGTATGACACAATCATTAACAAGTTGTCCATGAAAAATGACGCCACTTCGAATTTACACTATTTCTCGAGATAGAGAAATGTAATCGAGCACCAAGATGGCCTCTGATTTGATAATAAAGATGTTAAGAGGGTGTTCAAAAATGGGTGTGCAAAATGCCATTTATTGACCTTCCCCTTCAAAAAAATCTAGGCATTAAGAACGATCCATGACAATTCTAATTATTTTGATAGGCATTCTATAATGGCGGAAAGGGTAGCACCTAATGGTGTGACCATGTTAAATTTTATTTTCTACATAGTAATTTATGAAAGGGTAGCAACTAATGGTGTGACCATGTTAATTTAATGTCCATTTGACCATCACTTATAAACTTTAAGAAATCAATTCAAAAATAGTAATATCTTGACTATATGGTAGAGTTTGGGGCCCTTTTTTTGGAAACACTTTTTGTCAATAATAAGAGGGAAATATGAAGAGAATGAAATAAAATCACTAATCAACGTGATATGTGTAAAATACAATATAAAAACATTGAAATTGAAATTGATATATATATATATATATATATATATATATATATATATATATATACTAGTTACGAGATTTGTCGACCCCCAAAGTAGGAACGTGAAATGACCTAGTGAAGGATTGGGGGAATAAATTAAGGCTCATGCGTGTGAGACATGCAATCCCACCTTAAGAAATTATCATCACCTCCTCTCCAAAATAATCCATGATTCATGTAGATTCACAATCTAATATAGAGGTCACTCAAATCAATGAAAAAGTGTGAGATTTGAATGAGTGTTGTGATAATCATGGGTGGGTGAGAAATCTGTTGTCCAAAATTCCGCAATGCTTGAGCAATGATTGATGTCATTACGAATTTCATAGAGTCTTGGTTGATCAATCTTTGCGTTGGCAAGGAAGTTTGCCACCTTATTTTACTCTCTAAAACAATGTTGAATTTCCCACACAAGTGAAATTTTCAAGGAGGTGATTGACCTTTATTAAAGGATTAAACCGTATTAAATGTAGACACCTTAAAAATACCCATTGCACATTGTATATCCAAAAATAATATTAAATCCATTATTCACCCATATCCCACTTCTAGAATTAATTTAATTAATTCCATTAAACTCACTATACGCCATACACCTCTTTGACTAATTTAATTAGCCATTTAAATAAATAAAAAATTAATTATTTACTCAACTTCCACTCATCTCCACTTCACTAGCCCACTCACTCAATTTTTATAATCCTACAAACATGGAAGCAAATATGCACGTACAATTTGGAATAATTCAAGAGCCAACTAATTTGAAATAAAGCCTCTTTATTTCTCATTCAAAGAGCCAATTGCACAAAATAAATCAACCATGCTAAATAAGGAAAATGAAATCAATAGCTTGCAACTCAATCAATTCCACCTTCCTTAATCCATGGCTTCTTCTACATCTATAAATAAGAAGCTTCATTCCTCTCAAATCATCATTGGAAGCTTGAGGAATTTACAATGTTACTCATCAAATTGCCATTGGAAATCACTCTTGCACATCGTTATGATGTCCAATTGATCACCAAATCAATCATCAATCAATCATCATTGCTCATAGCTTGGCTTCACTTCCATTCGGAATATCTTGGAGCAACCACAAATCAAAAGGAATCAATCTCTCATTCGGATCTAAAAGAAGTTTCACTTGACTCCACTCTTTGGCTAGTCCAATACAAGGTTACAAGGAACTTGTTTGAGAAAGGTTTACACTTCGTTTATTGTCTTGTTTCTTTCTTTGTTTGCATTTTATCTTGTATACATTCTAGAACGTTCGGTGAGACTCCCACATTATTTTGATCATATCTTACAAATCTAACATTGTTTTCATGTTATTTGTGTTGTTTAAAGGTCATTGACCAATTTTCAGGTTATTCCATAAACATGTTTGAGAGCAGTTTATAAAAAAACAAATGTTTTGGCCGTGTTCTAACATTTTTTTGTAGGTACAGGTGATTTGCGTTTCTGTAACATTTTTTGTGCTAGCGTAGCTCATGATTTGTGCTAGCGTAATTCTTTATTCTAACCTTTTTGTAGGTCTACGTTAGTGTTGACATTTGTGCTAGTGTTTTACTTGGGCTATTAAGAAATCCCTTACCTTTCCATTAAATCCCTTCCGTTCTACAAGGTGGGATTGCATTGCATGTCATTGTGTTTCCCTCATTTGTGCTTTTGTCAAACCCCCGTGCATTTCCGTTCAACCGTCTGCACTAGCATTCTTTAGAGGTGCGTTTGTGTAGCATTCCATGAGTGTCTCTGTAGTTTAGAAGTGTGTTTCGTTTTGTTATATGCACTAGCGTTACGTGTTTAAGTTCGATTTTTTAAAATTCCGAATGTTTGTATTTTGGTCATATGCTATTTTCTTTGTTTTTCTGACAATTTCCTACGGGTTCTTCACAGAAAACAAAATCTACCATGTTGTTTGATCATCCTTTCTAACCAAAGTTACACTTTTTCTCTTGTTGTCTTTCATTTTCTAACATTTCGTTTCACAATCAAAATCATGTATGCTCTTCTCTCGCACTCTTTTTGGGAGAAATTGAGAATCAAAGACGATTAAGATTGCTATATTGCTTTACTAACGCTTGTTTCATTTCTATTCTAGCTTGTTTTTATTTTCTAGCATTTCATTTATACAACCTAAACCGTGTATGCTCTTTTCTCGTGCCCCTTGGGTGAACTTGAGAATAAAAATGGTTGAAGTTGTTTCATATCAATATTGTACTTGGATAATCTTGTTTTGCGAATCGCTAAGTCAAAGATTGCCAAACTAAGCAAAAATCAAACAAAACAAATAAAAAACTAATATATTTGCATGCGGGACCTTCTTGCTTAAAAAAATTGCTAAAAAGTCAGGTATAGCTTTAATTTATGCTTGTCATTTTTCGCATTCATTCTTTTGTCAAAGTTGGAAAGAAATTACATGTTGATCATTCATACTTATATTAGCACGTAGTGACGTGGATTTCATCACAACTTAGCTACACTGGTGATGTGGAATTCACTACCATGCACCACTCATATTGCATTGCATTGCATTGCGCTTGAGACCTAGTTTCAAACAATGTTCGACGCTTTCCTTTTCTCTGTCTTCCGCTTATAGGTAAAGATGTCGTGAGAAGTTACCGCAAGCATATTCCTAAAATAGATGTAGTAAAAAAATTTGTGGCATCGTTTGTAATGCCCATTTTCTTGTGACACTATCCAGACTATAATTAAGTTGATTATAGGATCTTTACACTACCTTGGTAAACATGTTTATTTCGGCACAAGGTGCCTAATTTCTTGTAATTTGGAAGTTGCTTTGAGATGTAAAGCTTTAATGGGATTACTACAATGTGTGTGTGTGTGTGTGTGTGTGTGTGTGTTTTGTTGTGCTCAAAATAAACTAGAAAGTTGTGCACCTAACAAGAATGACCACAACATTGGTGTTGCTTTATTGGTTAAGAATACAAGTAAACCTTGTGGTTAAAACTATGGACCAAACAAAGAATCAAAATAAAAGAGTTAAAAAGGAATTTGGAAACCATGCATAGTTAGGTATTACCCGATTGAGTAAATCATAGAAATAGCTATTGGTAGGAGTGCAAGTAAGAACTAGAATAGTTGACATTATAATGTTGGAAAATGGTAAAATAATGAATGAAACTAATTAATTATTAAGACACTAATTTTAGAGAAGTGAATTTTGAAAATATATTGGCGGAATTTAAATTGGTTGCAAACTGGTCAAGTTATGTGTGTGTGTGTCAAATTGATTATAATAATGAATGGTGAAATGATAAGTGAATGTTAAGTATGTGTTTAAATAATGCAATTTGATTTAGTCTACATGATATTTTAACTAGTGTTAGAATAAATATTGATCAAAATTCCGATAAACTTAATTGATGTATGAGAAATTGATTTTGAAATTTATATATATTGAATTGTGCGTGAATTGATTGATTGTTGTGTTGTGCATAGTTAGAATGAAATTTGCATGTCATTTCGAGCAGGTATGATTTGTGTGTTGAGTGTGCAGATGGCGAATAGGTTCTTGAAAAACCAATATTGGTAAGTAAACATAAAAACAAAATAAAAGAAGATGAAGGGGGACTAACTCACACGGGGCTCATTGGCCAACAATAGGTCACTCAGGCTCGAAATTTGTTTGGGTGGATGCGAATGTGTGAAGTGACCTTATAATTTATAACGTGGTATTTTTCCTTGTTGAAATTTTGTTCATCTCATTTTAAGTATTTGAATTAACTAGTTTGATTATTTTGATCTTTTGGTTTAGTTAATTTTAAATTGAATTAAGAGTTAATTTTCTTTTCTATTTTTAACAATTTTGACTTATATTTTTGTTGGTTGGGAATTTCAAATTTAGACTTTGAGTGCAATTTTGGGAAGTGTATTAGACAAGTAAACCTTATCCCATACTCCAAAAACTTCTCATACACCTACCCATAGGGTAGGTGTACCATTTTAGGTCTTTTGGCCACTTGAAGACTCTTTAGCACCTCATTTAATGCCTTGAAATCTTCCTCTCCTTATACTTTTCACTTGTGTAAGATTTTGGGAATTTTTCTTACAAGTTAATTTTTGAAAGGTCAATTGGAATATGTGTTTTATTTATTGTGATTTGAGGATTTGATTCTTTTGGCTAGCTTGCAAGTTAAGTCATTTGAATGTGAGCTCTTTTAATTTTATTTTGATTTCTTTATTATTTTCATTTGTGGATTTTGGATTTGAGGGGTTGAGTAAGTGTCAAGTCTTGTAAAGTGAGAGGTGATGTGTTGTAAGAAGACCCATGTGGGTTTGTAAGGGATTTCATTTCATACTTGAGGATTTAGATTTGTTTTGGGGATGGAGTATGCCACAAGGCATGATCTTAAAGGTTGTTCCATTTGGAGTTTTCCTTGTTTAGAGGAGTCTTTTCCTTTGTTTGGGGGAGCCTCTTAGTCTTAGGAAGTTGTTGCTTTGGTTTGAAGTTACTAGGAGTTGTTAGAGTGCTTGGATTGTATGCTTGAAGGATATTTTGGGACAAATGACTGATAGGTATGCCTTACCCGATTTGCTTTCCTATATGTAATGTTCATTCTATCTCTTATCCTATATTTTTATTTTGTGATTTTAGTTACCTACTTGGGTATGTACTATTTTGACTTAGTGTTGTGATGAAGCTTGCATGATACCACTGTGGGCATGCAAGTGGTGACATGTGTTGGGAATGTGTCTTATCACCGGAGGGCTAAGTAGTGTTTAAACAAGAGATATATTCTCTCTTTTAGGTCTTATTTTGGAGGAACCAAGGGGAGGGGTGACCAGTCTTAGTGGAGGGATAAGTGGTTGTGGGCATGGGAGGCATATGGAGTGGATCCAAAATTTAAATTTATTCTTGTGGAGAAACCAAAGGCTAGCTACCATCTCCTATGTTAGAAGCACAATCACTGAGGGGGGGTGGATTAGTGAGCAATAAAAATTTCATTCACTTTAGCATTTGCATTTATTAACCATTCCATTCAACTTAACCATTTAACCATTAACCATGTATTCAAAAAATAGCCAAACATGTGTAAAGGAGAACACATCCACACATGAACACAAGATATAAGTGGGAAAACCTCAAGGGGAAGAAAACCCACTGAAACAAAACTTTTTTATAACCATCTTTACCCAAAAAGGATCACCAACCACTAGGTTTAGTGAAGCACCAAGCCCACAATGAGCACCAACCCCGATTTTAGTAGAGCACTAAATCTACAAGGAGGCACCAACCCCTAGATGACTCAAAACCAACTAAATCCACCTGATTTATTTTTCATCTTTGAAATTTTGCACCAACAACTGATGATGACACCATAAAGCTCACCTTATCTCTATCTTCCTCAAAACTACCTTCTATCCTTCCTTACTCAATAACTTCTTCCTTGAAGACGATTTGACAATATAACATATCTCACTTACATCAACACACTATTTAGAATATTTATCCTCTCTTCATGGTCACACAGACCTCTTACACCTCCACAAGTTACCCTCTAGCTCGCATTTTCTCACCCATTCCCAACAAGCTCAAATGAACAATACAACTTGCTTTTATACATGACTTATGATCATAATACGACTAAGTCGACCATAATATGGAAAAATACATCATAAAATCATAAGAACATTATAAAATTATCACACAAAGGACCATATAAGTTGGTAATAAAATTAGCAACCTCAAAACCACCAATAGGACTCAAGAAGCCCTAAAGCATCAAATTTGCCCACTCACCAAAATTTAATGTTATTAAGCAAAAATTACTAGGACAAAAACTTGGAAACCACTCAGAAATGTTTTCTAAGTCCACTAACAACCTCTATAAATATATTACACCTCTGCACCACCATCTCACATCATGAAGCCACTTGAGAACAAGGATAACCAACATGCCCCAAAACTAGTCTTCGAAATGAAGCTCAAACTAGCATCAAATTACCTCATCCGTGAAAGTGAGATGTACCAATGGAAATATCATGATCTCGAGTCATCAAAATTTTTTCACATTTCCACAAATAATTCTGAGACACATCCAAAACACCTATGCAACCAGGTACACCTAAAATTGCCCAAAATTGCCTCAAAATGAGTCATGCAAAAATGACTTAAAAAAACCTTATAAGGGCTCAAAATTGATCTGAAGCCACTCCATACATGTATAAAAACTTCCATATTCCTCAACCATCCATTTAGCTAACATGTCCAATGTAAAACTTGAGAGAAAACTAAACTTCTTCATAAACTTGCCTTTTTGAGTGGGGTCCACATACAACCATGACACCTAACTTACACCAGGAGAAATATGGAGGAGTCTTTTACAACCTAAAATTATAAAAATTTCACAAAAAAATCATTACGTGTCGCTACTGTCAAGTTCTTCTCCAACAATTCGGACCTAGGGTTTTAGAAGGGTTTAACACCATTTTAGCTTCTTAACGATTGTTCATAAATATCTGCCCCTTAATCTTTGAACTAATGCTTAGAAAGCCATATTAGGACCTTTCCCAAACTGAAATGAAGATATTGGACCACCATGTAGAGTTTACACATGCCAATGAGCATAAGAAAGTCAACTTTGAGCTCAAAATCTCACTTATAGAACTCAATAGGAGTAAAAATGACATATCTTGCAAAATATTCAACATTAGGACCTAAAATTTGGATCACACCTCCCTATTAACATGATAAAACATACATAATAATAAAATTTTGTAAAATTCACTCGAAATGATGAATCTACTTCATTAGGGCATGCTTTCTCAAGGACTAGGTCTAAGAACATAACTAAAACCAATGTCTACACTTGAACCAACACTATAAGACACTTGTGAGTGTCTCAACACCTCATAATCATGATCTTCATGCTCTGAAAATGCATAACTAACTGTTACATACCTCACTTCATCATGTCATACCTCATTCTACTAACTAGGCCTCAAGAATAAACACCTTAAACATGCTTGCTTCACCAAAACTGACTTCCTCATCATTGCCACTCTTGAAAAAATTGAAAAAACCTTCATAACACTTCATGAAACCTCAAAAACATCACCAAAATCTTTGCGAAGGCACTACCATACTCCTACAATCCACTATACTTCTCAAAAGCCATAAGCCATGATGAAATCTCAATAAGACACTCAACTTGTCGTGACACTACCACTCAACCTTCATGTTTCTCTCCTTTTGACATCAATGATACTGAATACAATATTGAAAACATCACATACTCACTCTTTTGACATTAATGAAAACACAATGTCAACATCTTAGAGGAGCGATAAGTAGTTAGGGTGGTACTTCGTCCCCTTTTCAAACAATAATTGGCTTGATTGTGAGTTTTGAATTCTTTTGGGTGTTTGGCATAGCATATGTTTTCCCCCTTTAATTTACTTATTTGACGTGAAATTTGATTGCATGGTTGTGTGTGTGGCATGGTTATTCTACTCATTTCATACCTTGGTTGGCTCTTGATCCATGTGTGAGCTAGGGAGCCGATGGGGCAATGGGGAGAAAATCATTCCCCATTGTATGGTTGGGTGGTAAGTGTCGCCAAATTCCTCTATTTTGTTGGCATGGAAGTGACTTGTTGAAGTATGCGAAGAAGAAGGAAGTTGATAAATGAAGATTTTGATAATGGGGTTTGAGCAAGTTGTGCTTCTTACCATTTGGAGACATTGTATTGTATGCGAAAAGTCATGTTCTTTTGAATACTTGAAGCATTGTAATGTATGTGGAAAATCCTATTGCATGTGAGGGATTTTTGCAAGTGAGTTGTCTTAAAGGTTGTAAATGGAAGCTTCTATTTTGTTGTATTCTTTGTAAAGGTTTGGAAACAAGAGTCCTATTGTAATGCTTATTGAAACCATTGATTTTTTTATTCCTACTTGAATGTTGAACAAAAAATGTAAAAAGTTATTTAAGAAATTATAGTAGAAAATTGATACTTCATTGAAAGTTAGTCAAATAATTGGATTGAATAATTTTGCAAAAAAATTGTTTAGAGATGTTGAATTCTTACCTTTCTCAACCTCTTGACAGCTTTTTTTACTAATTTGTGTCTTAATATAGAAAGGAAAACAATTGAAAATTGAACGATGTTGAAAACTTTCTTTCTCACTCTTATTTACATGGAAAAATAACATGTTTGATATATGTAGAAAGATTTTATAAAAATGTTTGAAGTTTATAAACTTAAAATCATTATCTCCTTTTAATATTGAGTCATTCAAAGGCTTTGTAGTAAGTATCGTTTAACCTCGGAGAGCCATTTGATCTTAAGGGAACATCATGAAAGCGGTATGAGCATTGTAAAATGGAAATGAAATGTTTGTAGCACTTCTCTTAGATTGTAGTGAGTTTTGAAGGGCATGCTTATAAGGTGTGTTAACTTATAATGTGATACATTAAACAACTAATCCTTAATAAGTATGTTACCAAAATCATTACAAGTTATAAATATTATAGCCATATCAATTTAAAACGAAACGTATAAGGCTTATATATATTAAACTCTTATTATATAACACCTTGTATATTTTTATATGTAAACACACACACACACACACACAAACACACACACACACACAAATATAATTATAGTTGTATTATATTATACAATATATATACAAATATTTATTTATTAGTTGAGAATTACAAGATGAATGATATATAATATATATAATTATTATATAATATAATTATATGTTACATTATTATATAATATATAATATTATGGTCATTATATATACAATTTATAATAGTAATAATAATCATATATTAATAAATATAAATAATATATAGTAGTCATTATATATATGATTATAATTTATGACATACGTTATATGTAAATAAATATAAAATAAAATTGAAATTAAATAAAAAAAAAAAAAAATATTGGGGTCACGACCCTTACCACGACCCCACGTAACGATCCCATTTCTCCCAACCTTGTTGGATTGTGGCCACACTAGGATTTTCCCCCTCCATGGATGTATACAGTCCTATACCATTGTGGTTCCTTACCACCTCCACACGACACTCCACCGTGTGGCCCAAAGGCACACCCACAACCCTCCAATCTTTTCGCTTGTTGTCATGTGTTTTTGCAAGGGAAAAATTCAAGTTGAAAACATGAAAACTTTACCCTAGTGTCAAATTTTTTATTTGTAAACCCTCCCGAGCACTCCTCTGGATCAGTTCCCCCTATGTCAGGCATATCCCAATCCTCCAAGTGCTCATATGTGTTGTAATAAACTTTTCCATGTGTTTGAAAGATGAAAACAAGTTCATGAAGTTCTTCCGATGTAGTATAGACATAGAAATGGCTATTTCTATCCTTTCTGAGACAGTGTGCACCACTCGGAGCAGAGTTGAAGGCCCAAATTCATCGGGAAGTGGTATTGAGGATCCAAGAACATATTGCAAGTTATTTAGGAAATTTTAGGGAAGATTTGAAGGTTTAGGGACAAGTTCAATGAAAGCGGGTTTTTAAAGGTGAAGGAGCTTGTAGTTCAAAACAATGCATGAGCTTCAAAAGATGATCCTAGGAGATCCGCGAAGAGTTAAAAGTAAAACACGATATCATTGGAAATATGATTCAATGCTATAAATTATGATGCTTTCATATTTTTCACAAGACCAAGGCGCTTCTCTCCACAACCCATTTTTGACAGGCACACGCTGCGGTCCCAAGAAAAAGGATATTTTAGGGAGTTTCAGGAAGAATTAAATCATGGGACCCATCCCATTCTTATAAAAATGACGTTTGGAGTTAAAATAATATAAATAAGTGCCAAAAAGTCCTCCTAGAGCTTTGGAAACTTCATCTTCAAGGTCTCTCTCAAGGTATGCTCTCGTAGTTAGAATTTTTTTGAAGAGGACACATGTCACCTCTAGGTGAAGGCACATTTTTGTATCCCACCACTTTGGAATAGCTCGGAGAAAAAATTGCATCCATGCTTCTTTTATCCCTCTGGTCCATCATATGACCCTGAAAAGGCTCCGTGACGCAAGTTAAGCCCCTTCTCACCTCATTCTTACTGCCGTTCTGTCGTGCAATAAAGATATAGCACTTGTCAAGATAGGGTGAGGGAAATTTTTTTATCCCATAAATCCCATCCCATTATGATAGATGGGACAAAAAAAAAAATCCCCATGCCCATCTTAGCTCTTGGTTCATCACATGACCCCGAGAAGGTTCTCGAGCCATTTTTAGCCTCTTCTCCTCTCCGCCTTGTCAAATCACACATTGCCACTTCTCATGCTTATTTGAGTGAATTTTTTTACCCCACATATCCCATCCCTTTGAAAAATTAGGACAAAAAATTGCGCTCCCTCCTAAGATGACCAAAAACCTAAAAATTTGCTAAGTTTTCTGTTTGTGTGCTTCCTCCTTCCATCTCCCACTTCATAAATACATTCACTCATGATCACCACCACTCATAACTTTAAAAAAACTTAAAAAACATAAAGAAACTTCCTTAACAGCCATTAAATCATCTTTCAAATCTGGTTATGACATTCAAACATTAAAAACCCCCTTTGTGCCATAAACTTGCAAATCTTGTTTTTCTCATAACTCATGTTCCCGAACTCCGTTTTCCACAAAATTTTAACCATGGATTCCTTGTGAGAACTCCTTTAAGAATAGTATTTGAATTCAATCATTTATTTTTTATATCCACAAAAATTTCTAACAAAAAATCACCTTTTCTCATGTCTATAAAAATCGGCAATCAAAATCCCCTGAAAATTGGAGCAAAGCCTTGAAATGAATTATGGAAACTTCTACAAGTGGTTTCATTAGAATATGACACCGAGAAGACCAATTTATAGTTTTGGTAAGTATATATGGAAGAACCTACGAAAAATATTAAGTTTGATAAAAATGTGCAATCATACTCCTCATTTCATTTCCCTATGATCGAGACACTTGAAAATTGGCAAGATTGACAAAACTGACAAAATTGGCCAAAATAAGGCAATAATGATGGATATTCTAAAAATATTAAATGGGTGAAATGAACTGAAAGTATTCACATTTCATTCCTTCACACATTCTCAAATGATCTTGGTACTCATAGAGGTCTTCCACTCAAATTTCAAGCAAATTCTGCATGCACCATGTGGTGAGCCTAAAGTGTCAAAACGAGAAAAAGGACAATTTTGTTCCAAAGACCATTTAAATTATTTTATCATGTAATGCATGATAAATTAGTGGATGAAATTGATTTTAGTCTCATCCTCTTTTCCTCACTCTATACTCAAAATGATTTTGTCTCATACTTCACTCATCATCGGTGCTCTGCAGGGCCGTAGTCGAGATCATGATTGTGCAAACAAAGTGCATTCAATTTCTCCCATGTGGATGGTTGTTCAGGAAGATGCGATAGTGTATCAAGAATTGTAAGGATTTTCTCAATGAGGGAGTCATACTTCATGTTTCTTAGTGGTCTACTCATCATTTCTCATCACTTTCCATCTTGGTGCATCCAAACAGTGATTGTAGAAAGTCATCATTTCAATAAATCTTACAAGGGGTAAAGGTGTCCAAAGGAGCAATCTTCGTCAATGGAGAATAACATTGTTGTAGAGGGCCATCTTGGAACAATTTTTTATCTTTAAATTCTTCGGAGCTGATCTTCATCAAAGGAAGAGGCATCGTTATCCATGCTCTATAGCATTTCTTCTTTCTTCTCTTATCTCATACTTTCTCCCTTTCTAATTCTTCATTTTAAAAAATTATGAATTTTTGTCTTATTCATTAAAGTGACTATGAAATACTTGTGCAATGTAAAATTCCCCTTTTAATTATAAAATGGGGACTTATTCTGTGTTTCCTAAGGTCATGTGAAAAGTCACTTGTGATAGGAATATGAAAAGTCATGTGGGGGGTAAATGAAGAGATGGATTGTAAAGCTATAAATTTGGAGAGCCTCCTAATTTGAAAGGATGGTTAATCTTGTTTAATAGCTCCCATACTTTCTTTAGAAACAAGTGATCAAATTTCCTCTATTTATTTTTCTTATGTTTCCTCTCCATCTCAACTATACTCCATGAGAAATGTACTTGTTGAATGTTATGTGTTAAGAATTTGAATTTTGTGTAATTTGTTCCTTATTGATTCTCATGGTGTCTTCTCATTGAATTCATGGGCGGTGTTCTAGTTTTTAAATAATATTTTTTAATACTATTTATTATGTGAAACCCCCTCTTTTCTATACTCTTCACACCTTTCTTTCAAGATTTTTCCTCCTTTGTAGTTTCTACAAGAATTTTTCCGCAGGTGTAGGGAAGTACCCCTGTATGATCCCCAGGTTGAAAGATCACTCTAGTTAATAGCATAGTGTATGTTTTTTTCCCCTTTTTTCAATAAATGTGTTAGAGTAGGTATTTACCTTAGCTCATGTTCACCTATGTACTTTATTTACCTTTATTGTATTTATCCTCACCCACTTATGTGTGTGGATATTTCCTTTTATTTATTTAGATATTAGGGGATATTATCTAGTTGTTAGGTATAGTTCTTTCCTTGATCTATGGTATTGAATAGATCCTTGATGTCTAGTTCTCTCATAAATCTATGGACTTAACTAGTTCTTTGATGACTAGTTCTTTCCATGATTTATGGCTTGATCTACGACCTTGATTGGTTCTTAGATTGTTATTCCTTGCCTATATAAGCAAGGCCCATTCTCATTTTATTGCATTGAGTTCCATAATAATATAGATATTTCTGCTCATTTGTTTGCAAAGGTTTATGTAAAGTTATTATGGCAAATTGCTTTCATCTTATGGATCGTGATGTTTGATGAACATCTGTGTTCTTGGCTTGGTACGATCTGGTTATTGTTCCTTTTAAAATGGAGCTTCCCCTTTCAAGCAGAGGGAGTTTGGAGAGTTGGTGAAATCCCACAATTTATCCACTCGAAAAATTATTTTGCCAATAGTTTTTGGTACCCACCAGGGGGGAAAATTTTGCATATTTTGCACCTATTATAAGAACCAAAAATCCAAAATAAAATATTCCAAAAAACCATAAAAATAAAACATTGAAATCCATTACTAAAAACCCACTTGTTGATTCCTGTCCAAAGTGTCCTTTCATATTCTCGTTGCAAGATTTTTCAAAAACTAGCTGAAAGAAGATATACCAAGTTGAATAGGTTGAGAGGAATTGTTGATCCCGCTTTTGAGGCTTTGCAAAATCAGCAAGAACAAATAAGAGATAATCTATATTTCTTCTCTCAAGCCTCATCTCCATCCAATTATTCAAGTGGTACACCTAGAAATCCTATTCAAACTCCTACTGATACTCCTACAAATCCTCTTGATTCTCCCATCTTTCAACCACCATTGAACATTGAATTCCCTAGTGAAGAAGAACAAGAACCAAAAGAAGAATTTGGAGAATAATTTTGAAGAAGAAGTAGAAGAATAAATAGACATAAGGATGGTAGAAGAAAGAGAAATGCTTTATAAATTGTGGCATGAAGAAAAAATACAGTCCGCTCGCCCTTCCTCCACCTATCCATGAATTACCAAGGGGATCTTGTAAGAGTTTTCCTAAATTTAGAGGATATGACATGAAAATTCTAGAAGAGCATGTAGCAACATTCATCACGAGAATGTGGTGTATCGGGAGTATAACACAAAGATGTGTTGTTGAGGTTTTTTGTAGAATCTCTGCAAGATAAGGAAATGGAGTGGTTCTATCTCATACTGGCTAGATCCATCACTAGTTGGGATGACATCAAAACTAGTTTTGAAGAAAGGTTCGAGATCCGGCAAGATTGTGAAGACCTCCTAGTGTAGTTGGTTCAAATGAATTGGGGTCCAATGAGACCATGAGGGATTTCTTATCCCGTTATAATAGGTTGCTTAAGAGGATACTATTTGAAGGTTTTCCCTCCGATGATAACACAAAATATTCTTCATCAACGCTCATTTACTTGAGGTAGGATTCATCATTTGAATATATTTTCCTATACGGATCTTGCAAAATCTCAAGAAATCACCATTGAAGTAGAAAATGACCTCATCCTATCAGGAAAGATCAAGAATCATTTAAGGAAGGATAAGGCCCAACATCCCAAAGATGAGAGAATTGATCCATTATTGCAGAAATTGGAAAACAAATTGACAATGTTGAAGAGGGAAGTTTCCCAACAAACATCCCATCAAATCATAATAGAAATTAGATTGCAGGAGCACCTCGAAGACTTTCCTTGGAGGCTCCACATGTTAATGTAATTTGTAGAACTCAAGAATACAAAGAAGGACTTGAGAAAGAAAGTGAGGACAATGATGTCCTAAATATTGAAGAAGCAAAGAATTATGTACAAATTAGATTATGTGAATATTCAAGAGGTGAAGAAGATGATGAAAAAGATGCACCCAGTTTCTCATGTGTAGTATTCACCCGTTCTCAGTCTCAAAAAGAGCTTCTTCCTTTGCTGTTGCAAAAAATAAGAAGATTAAAGATTATCTTATGGTGACTATACAAAATAAAATAATCAGTCAAGGATCTCCACTTCCACCCTACATGGAGTCTATATTGGAGAAAATGGATCCTGTGGAAAGTAAGAGGTCACCTGCTATTCCAAGTAAGTCTTCCAATGCTCCTTCTAATTCTAATTCGATTCTAAAAATATATCCCTTAAAGAGTTTCTAATGTACCTTCAAAATCAACCTTTTTTCCCCAAACATATACTCCCATTTCTAAGCCTATTCTAACTTCAAAATTAGTGTCTTCATCCCCCTATCTATATCTTGCTTCTTTTGATATCATAGAACATGTGAACAAATATAAAGTGCAGATTTTTGAATATGAATATTTGCGGACTCACCCGAAATAATTTGAGAAACTTGTCCGTCATATCAAAGGTAGTAGTTCAAAGCCCAATACTTGTGACTCCTAGTTCTAAAGGAATACTACCAACCCCACCTACACCTCCATCGCAAAACATGATTTCTATGAGTGCATCAAAGACTAATAATATTGATCCTTTCTATGTCTCCCTTATCATTAGAGGATACCAATTGAATAATTGTATAATAGATTTAGGTGCCTCTGATAATGTAATGCCCATAAAGGTTTCCCATTTCCTCAGACTCACCTTGACTCAGAAAACAAATCTTGTTACTCCATGGAGTCAAAGGAAGTCCCACTTGTAGGGAAGATCAAGGATGCACAGGTGGCTCTCGCCGAATTTCCAAATAAGAAGGTGTCATTGACTATATTGGTAGCAGACATTCCAGTTCATTTGGAATGTTGTTAAGTATAAGTTGATGTCGAAACTTGGGAGGAAAATCCAAATGAATTGGATAAGGGAGATAAAGAAAAGTTTCTTCCAACAAAAAATATGAGATATATGGTAAAAAATTTAGGAAATCCAGGAGCTATTATATTGTACCAATATAATGAGAATATGAATCATTTCATAACATCCAAAGAGGAGGATGAAATTCCTATATTGATAGGACCAAACATTCCTTTCCGATGGGGTATTGATCATGAATAAGTATGGAGAAATATTGAGTTGCAAGAGGACAACCTTGAGTTTCCAGATGATGCAAGCCATGAGGAAGATGAAATGGTTCTTGATGAGTTCTAAGCTAAGAAATCAACTAATGTGTTTACCCATGATGAGGAGGTGTTCTCATTCCTATTTGAAGATGAATATTATTTTGACCATGTCATCCATGAAGAATAAAATCCAACCTATGATGAGCATTTGAAATATTTGAAAGAAGAATTTGTATAAGAAATGCTAATAATTGTAGAAGAAATAGAAGACCGTCATCTTAGTCTTGAACTCCTGATACAAGCCATGGATTTGCAAGACATGTATGAATCTAATTTGAATTCTCAACCAATTTGAAAATTGGTCATGATGAAATAAAGCAAGGTGAAAAATATAATATCCCTCTTGAAACAATGATTGATGGATGTAATGATGAAATTGAAGTTTTCTCTTTTCCATTCAAAGAGGAAGATTATTTATATGATGAAAAAGTTGAAACAAAGAGTTTTGAGTTCCTCGAGTTGAGAATCCCCTAGACAAAGAAGTAACAGAATGCAATGAGATTTGGGATGATGAATCAATTCCTCTAAATTGTTTCCTTAAATTTAAAAATGAAGGTTATTCAAATGAATGTAAAGGTGAGCTTTTGGTAGTTTCAAAGAAGGATTATGTGCAAGAAATCTTGAAATTGGCAGAAGGTACAAAATATCCCGAACTAAGTCTTGACCTCTTGACTCATGCTATGGCCATACAAGATAGGTATGAGGTTATGTTTGATTCTTCATTTAATGTCCAAACACCTCATAATGAAATAGAACAAAAATATGAATTCAAGGCCTCTTATGAAAAATTTGTCAATAAGCATGAATATGGGAAAGAAGATAACTCAAAACATTCAAACAACCCAATAAAAATCAGCCTTGGGGCAATGGTGAAACTCAAAGTAAGAAATCAGAAATGTGGATGAACATAGAAGACAATTTGCAATCTAAAATTGATAGAACATGTGAAAAAAACTCTAAACATAAAAAATATCACATAGGATCACTCCTCCCAAGCATGCAAGCACTCATGAAAGCACCTGAATTTCATAAGCAGTTGAGAAAATGAGGCTACTTCCTTAAACCTATCAATGGCTTCATGAAACATCACCACTCAATGTTACCCATTCAGAGGTAACTTTCGAAGAGAAAAATTTTATTGTCCCTTACATGTACCATAGGTGAATTTAGGTTGTGCATTTCCATTTCCATTTTTGTGTGTTTTTCCCTTTCCGTGTGTGGTGTGTTTCCTTACTTCGTTGTGTGTGTGTTCACCACTTTCGACTATCTTTGCTTTTGCTAATACTTTGTAAAGACCTAAGGGTAAGGCATTGGTTTGAGTTATATATTGAGATTATGGAGTTCATGATCATCCTTTCCTCACTTTGTTTGATCTATAATGAGTCCCCAAGTGAGAGTCAAATGTTGTCATGTGTTTTTACAAGGGTAAAATTCAAGTTGAAAACATGACAACTTTACCCTAGTGTAAAATGTTTTGCTTGTAAACCCTCCCAAGCACTCCTTTGGATCAGTTCCCCCTCTATGTCAAGACTATCCCAATCCTCCAATTACTTATATGTGTTGTAATAACATTTCCAAGGTGTTTTAAATATGAAAACAATTCTTGGAGTTCTTCTGATGCAATACTTCTCAAGGAAGATTCTTCAATAGAATTAGAAATGGCTATTTCTAGCCTTTTAGAGACATGTGTGCAAACCTCGAGTAGATTTGAAAGAATAAATTCATAAGGGAGTGTTATTGAGGAGACAAGATCATATTTCAAGTGATTTAGGAAATTTTAGGGAATATTTGAAGGTTTAGGGACAAGTTCAGTGAAAGTGGGTTTTTGAAGGTGAAGGAGCTTGTAGTTCAAAACAATGTCTGAGCTTCAAAAGATGATTTCGGGAGCTCCGTAAAGAGTTATAGTTCAAACAAGATACTATTGGAAATATGATTATATTTTATAAATGATGGTACTTTCATATTTTTCACAATACCAAGGCGCTTCTCTCCACAACCCATTTTTGGCAGGCACACCCTACGGTATCGAGAAAAAAAGATATTTTAGGGAGTTTCAGGAATAATTAGATCACGAGACCCATCCCATTTTTATCAAAAGGATGTTTTTCAAAATCATATAAACAAGTTCCAAAAATTTCCTCCTGGAGCTCCAGAAACTTCATCTTCACGGTCTCTCTCAAGGTATGCTCTTGCAGTTAGATTTTTTTTTGAAGAGGACACATGTCACCTCTAGGTGAAGGAACATTTTTGTGTCCCATATGTCCCATCCCTTTGGGATAATTTTTTTTCCCATGATTTTTTTATCCCTCTGGTCCATCATATGACCATGAAAAGGGTCCTCAACACAAGTTAAGCCCCTTATCACCTCATTCTAGTCCTTCTCGTCGTGTAATCACGAAATGAAACTTGTCAAGACAGGGAAAGGGGTTTTTTTAATTCCCAATCTGTCATATACCCTTGGGATATCTGGGACATAAAAATATTCCCCATGCCTATCTTAGCTCTTAGTTCATCCCATGACCCCTAAGGCTCCATAGGCCATTTTTAGCCCCTTCTCCTCTCCGCCTTGTCAAATCACATAGTGCCACTTGTCATGCTCGGATGAGGGAAAATTTTCATAACCCATATGTCCTATCCATTTGGGACAGCTTGGGATGAAAAATTGTGCTCCCCTCGAAGATGATCAAAAATGAAAAAGTTTGCTAAGGTTTTTAACTATCGTGTACTTCCTCCTTCCATTTCCCACTTCATAAATACATTCACTCATACTCACCACCACTCACAAATTAAAAACATAAAGAAACCTCTTTGGTAGCCATTAAATTATATTTTGAATCTGGTTATTAAATTCAAACACAGAAAACCCCGTTTTATGCCTTAAACTTCCAAATCTTGTTTTCCTCATAACTCATGTTTTCAAGTCCGTTTGCCACCAAATTTTAACCATGGATTCCTTTTGAGAACGAATTTAAGAAGATTATTTGCATGCCCTAATTTTTTTATAGCTGCATGAGTTTTCTAGAAAAAATCACCTTTTCGCAAATCTACAAAAACTTTTTGATCGGAATCCCTTGAAAATTGGAGCAAAGCCTTGAAATGAATTATGTAAACTTTTGCAAGTGGTTTTGTTCGAATCCTACATCGAGAAGAAAAAATCCTATTTTTAGTAAGTATATATGGGATCACCTACTAAAAATAGTAATTTTAAGAAAAATGTGCATTCACACTCCTCATTTCATTTCCCCATGATCGAGACACTCAAAAATTGGCAAGATTAAAAAAACTTGCAAAATTGGCCAAAATAAGGAAATAATGATGGATATTCTAAAAATAGTAAATGGGTGAAATGAGATAAAAATGGTAACATTTCAGTCCTTGACACATTCTCAAATTTTCTAGGTACTCACAGAGGTCTCCTGCTCAAATTTCAAGCAAATTCCCGTATACACCACGTGGTGAGCCTAAAGTGTCAAAATGAGAAAAAGGCCAATTTTGTTCCGAAGACCATTTCAATTCATTTCTCATGGAATGAATGATAAATTGGTGGATAAAATTGATTTTTGTCTCATTCTCCTTTCCTCACTTAGGAATCAAAAGGATTTTGTCTCATACTTCACTCATGATCAGTGCTCTTGTAGCGGTCGAGTCAAGATCATGATTGTGTAAACAAAGTGCATTCAATTTCTCCCATGTGAATGGTTGGTCATGGAGATGCGATAGTGTATCAAGGATCGAAGGATTTTATAAATAAGGGAGGCATCCTTTATGTTTCTCAGTAGTCTACTCATTAGTTCTCATCACTTTCCATCTCGGTGCATCCAAACAATGATTGTAGAAAGTCATCATTTCAAGGAGTCTTACAAGGGGAAAAGGTGTCCAAAGGAGAAATGTCAATGGAGCATATCAATGTTGCATAGGGAAATCTTGGAATAATTTTTCATCTTAAAATTCTTTGGATCTGATCTTCATCGAAGGTAGAGGCATCTTTATCCATGCTTTGGAGAATTTCTTATTTCTTCTCCTCTCTCATTCTTTCTCCTCTCCTCTCTCCCTTTCTTATTCTATGTTGTAAACAATCATGAATTTTTGTCTTATTCATTAAAGTGACTATGAAATAATTGTGTAATGTAAAATTCTCTTTTTTAATTAGAAAATGGGGACTTATTTTATTAGAGTTTCCAGATCTCTAATGAAAAACAAATGCACGAGCAATTGCAGAAATCAAAATAACTAACAATAAGATACAGTATGATCAAAACTCACAAGGTAAGAATGGCTCCAAATCAACTCAATAATATGAATGCTCCATATATTCCATGAGATAGAATGATGAAATATATTTACATATATGAGGTGAATGTTTAACCTCCTCCTATATCAATGGGGAATAACTCTCATTAACTCGATATTAGAAGTAGAGTTGACTCCACACAACTTAGTAAGCTAACTCAACAAAACTGGTACGTTAACTTAACATAAATGGTACACCTAAGCAATCATATCCCATGAGTGTAGGAAATATCCAAGTAAATAAATAAATAAACATAAAATAAATATCCTACACTAGCATATTTTGTGTTTCCTAAGGTCATGTGAAAAGTCACTTGTAATGGGAATATGAAAAAATGCCAAAGTGTCAAAATGAGTTAAAGGCCAATTTTGTTCTCGAATACCATTTCAATTCATTTCTCATGGAATGCATGATCAATTGGTGGATGAAATTGATTTTGGTCTCATTATCCTTTCCTCACTCTAGACTCAGAAGGATTTTGTCTCATACTTCACTCATCATCAGTGTTCCTATAGTGGTCGAGTCAAGATCATGATTGTGTAAACAAAGTGCATTCAATTTCTCCCATATGAATGGTTGGTCATGAAGATGTGATAGTGTATCAAGGATCAGAAGGATTTTCTCAATGAGGGAGTCATCCTTCATGTTTCTTAGTGGTCTACTCATTAGTTCTCATCATTTTCCATCTTGGTGCATCCAAACAGTGATTGCAGAAAGTCATCATTTCAAGGAGTCTTGCAAGGGGAAAAGGTGTCTAAAGGAGAAATATTCATCAATGGAGCATAACATTGTTGCAGAGGGCCATCTTGGAACAAGTTTTCACCTTAAATTTTTTTGGATATGATCTTCATCGAAGGCAGAGGAATCATCATCCATGCTTTGGAGCATTTCTTCTTTCTTCTCCTATCTCATTATTTCTCCTCTTCTCTCTCCCTTTCTAATTCTTCATTGTAAACAATCATGATTTTTTTTTTATTCATTAAAGTAACTATAAAATACTTGTGTAATGTAAAGTCTCTTTTGCAATTATAAAACAAGGACTTATTTTGTGTTTCCTAAGGTCATGTGAAAATTCACTTGTAACATGAATATGAAAAGTCACGTGGGGGTAGATGAAGAGATGAATTGTAAAGCTATAAATTAGGAGAGCCTCCTCATTTAAAAGGATGTTAATATTTTTACTAGTTCCCATTGTCTCTATAGAAAAAAGTGATCAAATTCTCTCTATTTATTTTACTTATGTTTCCTCTCCATCTCAACTATACTCCATGAGCAATGCACTTATTGAATGTTATGCATTAAGACTTTGTGCTTTGTGTATTTTGTTCCTTGTTGATTCTCATGGTTTCTTCTCATTGAATTCATGGGTAATGTTATGGTTTTGAAACAATAAATTTTGTTGTACTATTTATTGTGAAAATCCCCTCTTTGTTATTCTCTTCACACCTTTCTTTCAAGCCTTTTCCTCCCTTGTAGTTTTTACAAGCACTTTGCCGCAGGTGTAGGGAAGTACCTATTGGAGCTCAAAAATTGCACCTGTCCAAAGTCATAGATAACCCAAGATTTTGAGGAAACATGAGACTATATCCAAGTTGTGGGACCTTACAAACTGAGACAAACCTCTAGAGAAGGCCAAATTCCTCTACCTACTCTTTATGCTAAAAATACTCCTAGAAAGGAAAATGTAGCTACCTAACACTAACCTATAATTCTAAGGGACCAAGGAGAGAGGAAGATGCATAAAATTAAAATCCTAAACTAAGGGAGGTGATAACACCAAAAAAAAGGGGTGGAGACATTCCAATGAGTGAAAATGAGAGGAATAATGGAGAGGGGAGAGGTCAAACATGAGTGACATAGTCCCGAACTACATTTACCATGATCATTTCCATGGAGCACAAAAATTTGAATCCTGTAAGAAGAATAAAGTATGCACAATACACCTACAATTGTAATGAAAGGAAAGAAATGCAATACAACACAAGCTAGGGCAGAAAGAGCCACAAAACATGAATTTTATTGCTTAAAAGGATGCAAAATTCATTATAATGCAGAAATAAGGCAAGAATCACCTTACAAAACACCAAAATCTGAGGCTTGCAACTCATTAAAGTTCTGGAACAATTTTAATAGAGTTCCTTTACATTTTCAGAACATCCCCCTTTCAAAATGAAAGATTTTACAATATATAGATCAAGGAAGAAAGAGAAGAGGGAAAAATAAGGGCACATATTTTTCAACTTTCAACCACCAAAAATCTATATTGAATTATCCTGCAAAGAACATGGGCACCCTACAAGGCCATTCATATGTCCATTTTGTCTTGCAGAAGGAGATGGAAGCCATACTTTGTCAATTTTGATGGTTGAGAGTGATATTTTACCAATTATTGAAAGGAATAATAAGAAGATTGTTCCAAGCTGCGATCTCAGATGATAATAACACACCACATTAGATTTACAAAAAAAAAGAGCTAAAATACCATATATGGAAATCCATCATCATCCATAATGCTCAATACATTACAATAGAATGAATTTAATTATTCAATAAGAAAGATGTACGTATATGAGGAGGAAAGTGTAACTACTACCTACATCAGTGGTGAAGAACTCCCAATAACTAATATTGGTAGTTAAGTTAACTCCAAAAGACTAGTAAGCTAACTCCACATAATTGAGAAGCTAACTCAACACAACTAGTAAGCTAACTCCACACAACTAGTACACCTAAGAAAGCTAACCCAACAAGTGTAGGGCTAACAAAAGTGTAAGAATTATCCTAATAAATAAATAAAAGGATAAATAATAACCTACACTAACACCCTCCCCGTAAGCATAACTTAGGTGGGTGGAAAAGAAGGTGGGTCCCGACAACAAGGCCTAATGAGGTACCCACATACAACAAATGGGAAAATTGGACACCGTAAGGTACCCAAAACTAGTAATAACAAAGTAGAGAGAAAAATCTTGCTGCAAGATATCTTCAGAAGCTCGGCTCCAAAACTCGTAAATGCAATCTTTGAAGAAGTGTGGTGCGCACTATGCTCTGAATCCAATGTTCGATCATAGAACTCAAAAAAAACTGACACTGAGCTTCACCAGAATAACTCCATGCAAGGAGACTGTCAATGGAGTGATGTCGAAAGTGAAAAAAAAACACCAAACATAATTTGATCAACTACTACAAATAGGTGTGCCACGATCCAAGAACAACCAAGGCAACAAGGCGGACACGAGATCTAAATAAATAGGAGTGCCACGATCCAAGAAAAGCCAAGGTAACAAGGCAAGGACATGAAACCCAAAGAAGCAGTATCAACACCACACCCTCCCATACTGCAGAATGGGTAGAGTGACACCACAGATCTGTATGAGTTGTCAAAATCAACTACTCGAACACTGACAAACTAACACTGGGCTCCACCAAAATAGCTCCCCCACAAGAGAGACTGTTAACATGCCAAAAAAGTGTTGAAAATACAGATCCAAAATATCTCAACAAACAAGAAATATATAAATGTATACACCCATAGATACAAGAATGCAATACCCAAAAGTTTAGGACATCGGGCTCAACTGAAATTGCGTCCACAAGTGATCACAACACCCTCCCAAATTTGGCACTTTATAATTGAGTGCATGTAAATATTACAATGAGTAATAGTACCTTTTAAATTTGAAATATGTGTATAAAAATTTCACCAATGCGTAGATCTTGAAAAAATACACAATTTAAAAAAAAATCACTTTAATCTGAGCTACAGATCAAAAGTTATGAGCTCTAGAAGGTTTCTTAGTAAAATAATATTTTAATGCTGATCTTTTTTTAAAAGGTACACGTGACACCCAAATGTCCAAAGGGTAAAAGAGTGCATCCACATGATACATGCTTGCAACCAAAGGATAAAATCCTGTGCCCAAAACCTAAAATGTCTAGAGGGTAAATCATTGCATCTAGAGGGTACACGCCAATATCCAATGGATAAAAGAATGCACCTAGAGGGTACAGATCTGCGTCCAGTGGATAAAAGAATGCATCCAAAATAGAAATATCTAGAGGGTAAAATAATGCATCTAGAAGGTACACACTTATATCCAATGGATAAAAGAATGCACCCAGGAGGGTGCAGTTTTACGTCCAGGTGGATAAAAGATTGCATCCAGAATTGAAATATTTAGAGGGTAAAAGAATGCATCTGGAAGGTACACGCTTATATCCAATGGATAAAAGAATGCACCTAGAGGGTATAGATCTGCGTCAAGTGGATAAAAGACTGCATCCAAAACTGAAATATCTAGAGGGTAAAAGAATGCATCCGGAAGGTACACGCTTATATTCAATGGATAAAAGAATGCACCCAGATTTGACTGTCTCAAGACATGGTCGAGTTTACAGTTGATTCTAGGGTTTTGGAACCTTCCAAATCCAATGACGCACTCCGTTTTGTATAAAAATGCATGCTACGAAAAGTGCTTTGACTAAATTTTGAATACATGAAAAAATAAACCCTTGCTTGCAAAGAAAAAACTTACAGATGGATGTCTACATCATCTATCACTTTGATACCATGAAAGGAATGATAAGAAGATTGTTCCAATCCACGATCTCTAGATGATAATAGCACACCACATTATATTTACAAAATAGAAGAGCTAAAATACCATATATGGAAATCCATCATAATCCATAATGCTCAATACATTACAATAGAATGATTTTAAATATTCAATAAGAAATATGTACATATAGGAGAAGGGAAGTGCAACTACTACCTACATCGGTATTGATAAGAAGGATATGTAAGCCATAATTTGTCAATTTTGATGGTTGAGAGTGAGATTTTACCGATTACATGCTCGGGATTTTCCTCTCTCCCTTTGAAACCATTTTTTCCATTTTGACCCGCCAAATGTCATCCATTTTTTACCTTCTTTGTCCCAACATGAAGATCAGGATGAGAGATTTCCAATGAGACCGATTTTATTGAATTTGGAGTAGGGAATCAAAATTTATGGCCATTTGAAGTGACACATGTTAACATTTGATTAGCCTTGAGATTGCCCCTTCCTATGTGTTACTTACTTTTCCTTTTCCCCGTGTGTTTTCCTTACATTGATTATGGGTCAGTCCTTTACATCAAAAATTCTATCCGGGAAGAATTAATGCTTGTCGGAAAACATTCTTGCTTACTTTGATCTACACAACATGTCACCTCCAACTTCACCTTTCCTAAACCCAATGCCCTTTGAAATTTGGCTCATTCTGTATATTTGATGTCCATAGGAGCCCATCTGCTTGAGGAGATCCAAAATGGTGACGTATTACCTTGACCATTAATCTTCTCGTCATTGCGTGGCCCCTTTTTGATGTTTAGTGTTGAAATTGACGACTAAATGAACGTCACATGACCTTTTTAATGTGAAGTGGTTATCCAAGGTCGAAAATGGATAATTCTAATCATAATTAAGTTTCTAAATTAATTCGAGGGGTTAATTTGGGATAACAATACCCCTGTGTGATTCCCACCAAAAAATATCACCCCCAATTAATAGAATAGTGTATATATTTTCCCCATTTTCAATAAATTGAGCTACCCCATTCAAGCAAAGGGACATAGTCCCAGAGAATTGGTGAGATCCCACAATTTTTCCACTCGAAAAATTATTTTGCAAACACCACTTAAGTGGCTATGGTTTTTTCTTAGGCCTTAAGGGCCTTGAGTTATTGTGTAGGTCATCTTGGCCTTCTCTTACGTAGGCCACAAGGCTGCACCCCAAGCTCCCCATATAGACCACTCTCCACCTCCACCTATGTGGCCATACCATTTCCATCCCTCCCTTTGTTGTAAGTTCCTTTCGTCTCCATCATTGGGTATATCCCACACCTCAACGTGGTTGACCTAAAGGCCTTCAAATTTGTATATTGGCCATGGATGGATCGAATCCATTGGCTAACTAAATGATGTTTTTCCTTGTATTGAGTAATCAACTTGGACTTGGGCTTATACTAAATAGAACACATCCCAACACCACTTGGGTTTATACTAACTAGAACACATCCCGACACCATCTTATATGTTTTTTTATCGTCTAAAAAAATCAATCTTATTTAGGCCAATAAATTAGTAGGTGTATCAAATAAACCCTCCCATGTCAATCAACTTGCCTAACATTAAAATGGAGGTTCCACCATAACTATGGTGTGGTATTATTCCACATTGCTTGTTTAAATGATGAAAAATGTTAAGCAGGTAATTGGCCTTTCCAATCTAACCGATGACCACATCACTCAAACACACAACATGAATGAATTGAAAGTGTGCAATACCTTATGGTGTCATGTGACGACACATAATAAAAAAATTAATAACGTAAACTTGGAAATTTGGTTCTCATTAATCATTTTGAATCCTCTATATTCTTTTCCCGTGATTGTTACCACTCACACATTTTAAATCGGTGTTAAAATTTTAAGCATAATATCATCCGTAAAAATTATCCAGGGAGAAATAAATACATCATACACATATCATTCCCTCACTACCCTACAACATAATCATAAAACCCATAATTGGACTGGTGATTCACTCCTCTAAGAGGGCTACTACTGATTAGGTGAGCCTCTTTCAATATCCAAGGGTTCCCCATACCACTTCATCAATTCTGATTTGGTATATTAGGTCTATGATATATCAAAAGACGTATCTATTGGAGTTATAAGATCCTTTGCATTCATCCATTCCACAACATTATGCTTGTTTTCATGATTGTAAATAAATTTGTATTTCCCAACAATATTTTTCCTTTTAAGCCAAAACAAATCAAACTCATATCATACTTGGTGCTTGCTAATTGTTAACAAGAAAAGTTAAATCAAATCACTAGGTTAAAATTTGTGTTCCACATCCTACATGAAAATATAATCAAATGAACTAATCCAACAAATGTTATACCCTTTGGGTACATAATGTTTGATTAAATAAATCCTACTAAATAAATCCTTTGGGTTTAACTTCAAATATATTTGTAATTATCCATTTGATAAAGACATGTTACACATACCATTTCCTCCATCATTTGAAACTCCTAAGTTTGAAAAATATAAAGGAAAGAATGACCCAAGAGAACACGTGAAATATTTCTTCATGGCATGCCAAGAAGTAGCTTACAATGACATATACCTCTTGTGTCTTTTCCCTAAGAGTTTAGGAGGACAATCTTTAGATTAGTTTTTACACCTTCCTAAAGGATCCATTACTACTTTCACCGACTTATCAAAAAATTTGTCAAACAATTTTCCTTTACCTTAGATTCTGAGGTCACTATGATGGACCTTTGCAATACAAAGAAAATATAATATGAAACATTCACATAATTCCTCCAAAGATGGAAAGGGATCGTAAGCTGATTCTCTTGTTCAATTCTTGAGAAACAATTAGTAAGAATTTTCATACCTAATATCAATCTTGAATTATCATTTCAAATGCAAATGCATTGCTTAACAAAATTTGAAGAAGTAATAACAAAGGGAACAAAAATCGAGAGAGCCCTCATTGCTAAAGGCCTCAACAAAACTCCTTCTAGGGATCAACCTAATAAGGATAATTATCAAGATCGTAACTTTGTGAATGACGAGATCACTAATTATCGTAATGTTCAAAATTTTCAAATACCTCAATCAAAACCAATCAAATCCACTAATCAACCAATTCATTCCTAGTAAAGAAAATGCTCCTCATGCATTTAACCGAAGACAATTCACACCACTTGGAGAAATTATTTCTAGTGTATTCCATCACTTAACAAGTGTGGATATGATCATTTACCCAATATCAAGACCCTTCAAATAAGGGAAACCAAAACCAACATGGTACAAAGAAAATGAATATTGTGAGTACCATCGTATAAAAGGGTATCAAAATTATCGTTATATGAAAGTCCACCATTTCATTCAGATTTAATTGATCGTGGAGATATTGCGATCAAAAACAAATATAGCACTAAAAATCAAATGAGAAACTAAAGATGTTCCAGGACCCCTTTCCAAAACATGGTATGAAAGATAAAGATAAAGACAAGGGCCAATCTTAAAACAAGGATGAATTTGATTCTACCATTTCATTTATAGAACATACACCTAACTCCATGGCTAACTTTAAAATCCATGCTCCTAATTATGCGATATGAATGCAATATAAAAATGTTTGGGTACATGCATCGAAGCAACCATCCACATCCGCAATTCCTCAAACATATAGTCCAAAATCTACTCCCGATCCAAAACATGTATCCGATGCTAAATATTCCTTTGATTCCTATGCTATTATCAAAAATTTAGAGGAGAAATCTGCACAAATATCCCTCATGGAGTTACTTAAGTCATCACCCATACTTCAATATGTTAAAGTATGTATTTACCTTAGCTCATGTTCACCTAGGTACTTTATTTACTTTTATTGTATTTATCCTCACCCACTTATGTGTGTGGATATTTATTTTATCTTATTTAGATATTAGGAGATATTATCTAGTTGTTAGGTATAGTTCTTTCCTTGATCTATGGTATTGACTAGATTCTTGATGTCTAGTTCTCTCCTAAATCTATGGTCTTGAATAGTTCTTTGATGACTAGTTATTTCCTTGATTTATGGCTTGATCTACAACCTTGACTGGTTCTTAGATTGTTATTCCTTACCTATTTAAGCAAGGCCCATTCTCATTGTATTGAATTGAGTTCCATAATAATATATGATATTACTGCTCATTTGTTTGCAAAGGTTTTATGTAAAGTTATTCTGGTGAATTGCTTTCATCTTATTGATCGTGGTGTTTGATTAACATCTGTGTTCTTAGCTTGGTACGATCTGGTTATCATTCCTTTTACAATAAATCCTTACTCATTTAATTCATGATGTAAATGTTCTTAATTATATAAACCCCAAATAATTCTAAGATTTGATTACAAATATTTAGCCCAAAATTCCTATCCTATCATTTGGTCCTCATGACCTTTTGAACCCAAATATCACAAATAATAATTCCTTGTATATTGAAGCATTCATCACTCATCATAAAATCAAAAGATTTCTTATATAAAATGAAGCAACGCTAGATATTTTCTCCATGAAACTATTAATATGCTTGGTTATACTAAGGAAAGTATAGGAACTAATGTCATCACTATTTGTGGTTATGATAATAGTGAAAGACAATCCTTGGGAACAATCACATTATCCATAAATGTTGGACCAAAAATATTGGAAACCTTTTGTCATGTTGTGGACATTGAAACCTCTTATAATATTCTCCTTGGTCGCCCATGAATCCATGCCTTGTAGGCTATTCCTTCCCAGTGTATTAAATTCTATTACGAAGGAATTTTTTTACCTTACTTATTGATGTCAAACCCTTTGAATATTGAAAAATTCTAGAGGGTAGTTATAAACATGTAAATTATTTCCCTTCTACAGATAAATACTCATCTCCCGCATCATTCCCTTCATCGATGTAAACAACATTGATCCTGATGTCCTTTTGAAAATATAACCTTCTACATCTTCCACTCCACCTATACTCAATATCCTCTCCCAATATTCCAACCCCATCCATCCCACTCCGCTAATAGCACAGTATCAAATTTACACAATAATAATTCTCGATTTCTTCTTGATATCATCATGCTAATACAATGGCTATTATATAGCCAGGAATGTTGTTGAACAACTTCCTATAAAATAGGAAGTATACAAAACAATAACCTTCCCGTACTAATATATTGTTATACATTTGTTATAACAATATAAACATACTAACCAATTATAATAAACTAACAACCATGTGAATACTAATTCCTAACATTCCCCCCCTTAGTGTTTACATGGTAGAAAAACATCCACACTCTCAACTGCAGTATGCTCACCCCTGTGGCATGTCCAACTCTGTGACTCATGACCTTGATCCAAAAGAAAGGCTCACTCCTTCCATGGTTTTAAACAGGCTTACCACAAACCTTGAAGTGACAGGAACCTCATCAACTGTCGACCTCGTGTGGTTTTCTGGATCCTCCCACAAACCCTTTCAAGATCCATGAACTGACTTACTCTGGTGCTACTGTTCACCACTATGCTTATACATCAGGGAATTATGTAGGAAACACAACATGCATATCACAAAACTACACAATAGAAGATATATTGAAAAAATTTCACATTACTTCCTATAAGAATCGTAATGTTCTTAATCGTAGTCTCTGTCATTGATCGCTGCCACTCGATCTCGAACAGCATAGAAAACTGCCACTACCACTGGAAGCTTTCCTTGACTAATTCATTTTGGGTACAAAATGGGAATGGAACATTGGTATGTATTCCCCCCCACAATGTGAAATTCCAAATAAGAAATCAGAAAGAGAAAATGTATTGTGTTGTATCATACTAACTGGATCTTGCTTGTCTTGATCTTGCTGCACATGATCACCAATGCCAATGAACGTATTCACTGACCGATCATCTTCCAACGAAGTACGACAGTCAGAGGATCTCTGCAGTCAGAGGATCTCCATAGTTTTCTGCTCTCTTATACAATTCTTTTCTAGTATTAACAATAAATCACACCACTCAAAGCAACAGGAACACTGCAAACTGAAGCACACTGAGAAAATGGAAACCACACTGAAAATCATATACTCACACCATACATATGCCACCACAGCTTCTGCGCGGCCCCGTCGTTGGTGACTGACGAGAGGTCATTGTTCGACCTCCTTCCTCCGATGCCTCCTTCCTCCATTTATACATACCGCTTAGGTCATAGAAATGTGCTCAGCCTTCTTTTCCGGACTTCTCATTTTTCGTAAAAGATGGTCTTTGTATTCTTTAGCTGTCAACCTTTTTCTTTTTAGAGATCTAGGTGGTTCAAATTCACTGTCACCTTCATATCCTTCTTCTAAATTTAGCATAGCTGAATTTTCTTGATCTTGTATATTTTTTATGTCTCTCTCCATGGTAATTGGTTCTATGAGAATACATTGTTTTCTTCTTTTCTTGACCATTGTGAGATAGGTGTCGGATACAACCGAAAATGCACCCAGAAGACAATATGACAACTGGACTAAAAATTTAAAAAGTAATAAACTGAGATTACTTTTTAAATGAAAACAACTATATAATAAATAAAGACAACTTTTTGAAAGGACGTTGAATGACTCAAACCAGTGGGATGCATGAGATTTGGATTTGCAACGCCAATCTTGATTGTTCCTCCTTGCGCCACCGCTAACACTTGCCACCACCAACAGATCCTCAAAGCCTTTGTTCATGCGCCTGATAATAATAGTTGGCTGCAGAATTGGAGAAGACCACTTTACATATGCTCCATTGTATACGCAGCTATGGGGAATTTCGTGTAAGGTTTGAAGCCATAACCGTACTCACATTGAATGCATTCACAAGATTTGATTTGCAGAAGACGTATATCCACCGATGTTGGAACACATATATATTTAAATCATTTACCTCAATAATTCATAGCCGAACCCGATACAAATGTGAGTGAAATGCGTCCAACTGTCAAGAAATTGTTCCCTTATTTATAGTGACACATCCTTAGGCAGATTTGATTGCAATAATTTTCTGATCCACTCATTCCAATGTATGGATTCATAGAGATTTATTTGCATTAAATGACCAGCTAGCGTGCCAAAAATAGAGAAATGATCTGCACTCTAAAATTGATCAAGCCGCAAGTTATAGATCACAGTAGTTCATCAGATCCACGTTGGAGAAATTCGAAGAAGATAGGCTTATCAGATATTATACACGCACAAAGATCTTTTTATTGACATAAAGTGGTTGATGCCAGGTCATTCACCACATGCTTCAGATGTAGATCGAACCAGCTCCAGCAATGCACTTCATTCTCTAATTACGGCTTGCACTGTGACTGTGGACAACCTGCGTTTTCTTTCAAACATTCACTGCTGAGAAAAAATGGGATTGCTCAGATAAAAACGTGGCACTCATGTGTTTGATCATCTAAATTTGGTCTCCAATTCGCTCATGCAAAAACGTGACTGCTAATCATTCCAAACTGCGACTTCTCCAAGATCAACGCTGCTCTGTTAAAAAAAATTCTTCCAAATACTGATTACTACGCAAATTATTTTACATTCTCGTCCCTCTCACAAGACTCTCATCTGGTTTTCGATCTGATACCAAATAATAACACAGTATCAGATTTACACAATAATAATTCTCAGATTTCTTCTTGATATCATCATGCTAATACAATGGCTATTATATAGCCAGGAATGTTGTTGAACAACTTCCTATAAAATAGGAAGTATACAAAACAATAACCTTCCCGTACTAATATATTGTTATACATTTGTTATAACAATATAAACATACTAACCAATTATAATAAACTAACAACCATGTGAATACTAATTCCTAACATCCGCCTCCTCTCTATTCTATCTCTATAGGGAACTCCATATCTGTGTTCTCATCTATGTGGTTCTTGGTCTATGGTATATGGCCATGGGAAAAAGGTATGGGTGAATATGAAATCCAAAATGATTTCCATGTTGGAAAATTACCTTTATCTCCACATAGTTATGAAAAAAATAATGCTTCCCACCTCAAAGTGGCTCCCATTTACAAACTTGGAAATTCCCTTTGGAAGTGATTCATATATCTATAACTTGAAAACATTCGGGGTTTGAGAGCTCATGGTTGTATACTAATCAGTGGCCACATGTTATGAATATTCGGATATACATTAGAAAGGTAAGGGACTCACGAAAAATGACCTTGATTGTATATATATATATATATATATATATATATATATATATATATATATATATATATATATAAACTCTATCATTATGGTCTAGGTTCCACTTCATTTGAATCCATGTCGATATTGATCAATGTCTCGACTAGTGATGAGGATACTGACTCAGACGTTGAGAAAAGTTCCACACATATCCTCTTCGATGACCTATCCGACACAAATCTATTCACCAAAAACCATTCCATCTGTACCATTGAATTTGACCTCATACATCCTAGTATCATAAATCAGGACCAATCAAATCATATATTCATGGATCTCTTCTAAAATGATGAGGCCATTGAAGAGTTTCTTGGGACTCGGAACCCTATACACCTTTCCGATCACATGAAGGGATTTAATATCAACCTAGATGAACAATCATATTTTGGTGAAGAACTCGAGTACCCCAGTCCACAAAAACAAGAAAATCAAAATTAAAAATGATTTTCTTTTTCACATAGTGAAAACCTCACTGAGGCACTATTCAAGAAACAAAAATGAAAAATAAATGAAAAGAAAAAGTACACATCTCATAATGAAAACCTTTATGAGGAACCAAAGAGAGGGGAATATCCCTCATGTTAAATAGATGATCTACATCAACCTACAACATATTTTCCATAAAAAGACACATAAAAAATGCTAGTAGAAGAGACCATTGACATAAATATTGGCACAAATGAGCACCCTAAACTCTTACAATTTGGTGCTAGTCTAACATAAGTCGAAATAAAATTATTTAAAGTAATTATTGTTGAGTTAAAATATATATTTGTAAGGACATACAAGGATATGCCAAGGTTGGATCCCTCCCTTGTGGTACACCTCCTTGCGGTTCGTTTGGATGTAAAATCAATTAAACAAAAACTAAGAAAAATGGACCCCAAAGTTGCATTACTAGTCAAAGATAAACTTTGGAAATTATTAGAAGTATATTTTATCAAAGCAATTGATTATTCAAAATGGATATCAAATATTGTACTAATTTTTTAAAAACCACGGAATCAGAATTTGTACAGACTTTTATGATATAAACAAGGCATGTCCAAAAGAAAAATTTCCATTACCAAATATTGATACGATTGTTGACCCTACGACAAGCCATGAATTAATCTCCTGAATGCATGAATTTTCTAGATATAATCAAATAAAAATTACCAAAGAAGAACAACATAAGACAAAATTTACCACAATGTGGGGATGTTTTATTATAAGGTCATGCCTTTTGGCCTTACAAACACATGTGCTAACTATCAAAGGGCAATGAAAGTTATTTTTCACGACATGCTACATGAAATTATGGAAGATTATGCAAGATGACATCCGTGCAAAATAAAAATATGACTTGATCATCCAACAATTTTAAGACACATCTTTGAAAGGTTATGTGAATACAAGGTTGGGTTCAATCCAAAGAAATGTGTGTTTGGTATAACTTTGGGAAAAATATTGGGGTTCATTGTATCACATAGAGGTATCAAATTTGACACTGCAAAGGTCAAAGATATCATGAAAATGCCTCCTCTACACAATCTCATATAGTTAAGAGGTATTCAAGGAAAAATCCAATCCATCAAATGTTTCATCTCACAACCGATGTGAGAAAAGTGTCGACTTCAATCGATTGTTGGAAAAGATGTATAGTTTAAATGGAATCAAGAATGTCAAGAATATTTCTCCAAATTGAAAGAATATATATCAAGTCCTCTGGTAATCATGCCACCTATTCCAAAAAAACCAATGCTTCTCTATACATCTACCAAAAATGCAATAGGAACATTATTAGCACAACATAATGATTAGGGACATTAAAAATTTATCTACTAACTCGGTAGGACCCTGATTGATCATGAACTCAAATACTCCCAAGTTGAGAAGGTATGCTTAGTAGTGGCTTTCACATTTCACAAGCTACATCATTATTTGTTGGATATTGTGTGGTTGTGTTGTCATTGATGTCAACCCCCATTGATGGAAAAGGGTGTCATGGTGTTGTATGAGTCTTCATGAGATGTTATTCAGTGGTCAAACATGAAGGTTGATTATTAGTGTTAAGTTTGGTGAGTTGTCACGGTGTCTTGGTGCATGGTTGAGTATGTTGAGTCATAGTATGTGGTATCTCAAGTGAGTTGAAGTATTTCATGATTTCATACATGGTCCATGAGGTGTGTTTTATGTTTCTATGAGTTTGCATTGGGTCGGCATGGTCATTACATGGTGTGTCATGGTTGAGTCAAGTCATTTCGGGCTTTTTCTAGCCCCTGGATCATCCGAATGAGGTACATGTATGAGATTTGGACCAAATAATCCTTTTTAGAGCATGAAATTAGCATGATATCAGTGTACCTAAGGTTTATGGTAAGTTTCAGGTCATAATTAAGAAGTTATATGCATATTTGAGGTTCTTGGGAAATAACAAGTGAGAAACAGATAGTTTGGCATAGGTAATTCGTTGTGGACGAAGAGTTTGAGGAATATAGGAGATATATATTGAGTATGGAAAATTAGATCAGGTTTTCATGGTGATTCATGCCAAATTTTAGGTCATTCAAGAAGAAGCTTTTTGAAGTTATGCAATTTTGGTGAAACTGGGTAAGTAACAATATGTTTTTGTAGTAAAGTTGGACCTTCGATGCTTGTTGTGGATTGTATGAATATATTCTTAGGTAAGTTACGAAAATTTCACAAAAATAATGAGGTGGTTTTATCGTCACGTTTTAATGAACGATCATTAAGAAGCTAAGTTGGTTTGAAACTCTAGCTAAACCCTAGCTAGGAGCACTTATTTGAAAAGTGAGTATATTGAGCCTCTTTTGATTCCTTTTACAAAAGTGACCAGGAAAATTTTGAGAAATTAGTCTAAAAATAACTTATAGAAATTATGGTGAATATGGCCAGAACCAGATTTGTTAGGTTGGCAAATTATCTAAAATTAACATTCGTGGCATTGGTGAAATAATATATATTTTTGAAGGAAATTTTGGATGGAGTGGTGAATGAAGGATAACTTATCATATTATGGACTTAGCCATTCTTTACAAGTAGAGGACCACTTTACATTTGAAAGGCCACCAAATTTAAAAGACCCACTAGTTATAGAGACTCCACCAAACATCCAAAAGCCCACCAAAGACATGACATATGTCACCATTCCAACAATCTCCCAACAAAAGGCTTTTGGAAGATTTGAAGCCCACAAAATAAGTCATAATTAATATAAATTTTGGGTCCATATTTGGGGTCAGGTCTTTGGTCAACGATCAATGGAGGACCCGTGACGACCAAGGAAGGAGACACATGGTGCAGATCAATAACATCAAGAGGGACATGTTTCGGCATTCTCCCCTCTTCAAAGTGATTATGTTTCACTTAGTGATTAGTTTCTATAATCTATATCTATGTATATATATGGTAAATTTCATAAAATTTTAAAAACATTCCCAAACATGTCGGCAAATGAGACCAAATGACCAGGAAGATTCCATAGATTTATTGAAGATCCAATAATATTTAAAAATTACGCCCATCGATCATGTGGCAATTCAATAAAAAATATAAGTTGGGATTGGAGATTTTTTGGCTATACACGTGGGAAAAATTAATGTTTGTGGAAATTTTGGGCAAAACATGGGCACTTCTTATGGTCATAAATATAACCAAATTCATATTTCATAATTCCTATTGTTAGCCAAATTACGAATATGAGCCACTAAAATTTTCCATGAAAGTGATGATTGTATGTTGTAAAGGAATCTTCCATATTTCCAGAAATGTAGGATAAAGCATGCGGTGATATCTAGGCCCCTCCTAAAAAAAGTAAGTTTTTGAAGAGTTCCAGTTTGAGGAAAAGTTATCCAAAGAAGGTAAATTATAAATTAGAATTTATGATATCTCAAGAGTTTTTATAGATGTATATGAAGGTTTTAGATCATGTTTTTGATCAAAAAGTACAAGTGTGCCCTATTTGTGATGACTGGTCAAAGGGAAGTTTTAAGGCGTAAAAGAAGTCTAGGGTAAAATGGACATAACATGAGATCCATGTGGAGTCCAGAGGTGATTAAAGCTGTGTTAGAAATATAAATAAGAGATATTTGTAGTGATGTAATAGTTTTCTCATGATGATGAGTATTGGTAAAATTTCGAGGTTGGTATTTAGACAGAATATTTTTGCCACTTTAGGACAAAACATGATTTCTTTGGACGTTTTGAGTTGGTTGGAGCATGGGATGTATTAGGTGATGATCTTTATCACTTGGAGAGTGAAAAGTGATTAATTTTTAATCCAATGAATCAATATTTATCTCTTGAAAATGTTAGGAAGGTTTCTAACCAGTCACATTTTAGAAACTACTTTTTGGGAAGCATGTTTTAGTGAAGATAAAAATGGATGTGGTTTGAACCGTGTTTTTTCAAGACTTATAACTTTCTTAGAAGTGTTATAAAGGTATTGGAATTTCCATAAATTTTCACATTCCATATTTGAGTTTATTTGAATATATCTTGAGGGCCAAAGTCAGTTTCAAGGTCTGAAGGGTGTTGGAAACAAGTGTTTTGAGAAGTATAAGAAGCAGTGGTCCCATTTAATGAAATAATCTAATTGGTTGATGAAAATTATGATAGTGTATTATTTTTAAATTTATTTTAAATATGTGTGACGAATTTTAAATCATGAATAAAAATAGTTTTTGCGTGAGGAGAATTTTGACATTCCAATTCATAGGTTTTGGTGATTTTTGGTGCACGGAAGAAGGGTTTTTGATAGGCTGACCTATATGGGTCACTTGTGACTATCATGATAACTTTTTGGGATGGTTTTATTGATTAGTTGGTAAAAAAATGTGTAAGACTGACCTCCTTTGGGTTGGAAGAAAGAAAAATATATAAAAGTGATGTTTTGGGTTCATTTTTGAACTATTGCTCTTAGAGGGAAGAAGTGCGACTTAGAGGAGAGTGATTTTCAAGTATGTGTGGATGATTTTAGGGCTTAAGAAGAGCATGAAAGGTTTAAGACTAATTAAAGACATGTGAGTAAGAGGTTAGAACAAATATAAGTGAAAAAAGAGTAAGATTATGACAGATTGAAGACCTAGGGTTTTTGAGCTAAATAAGTGACCTCCATCAGTTATGGGAGTAGTAAATTAAAAGATCAAACATATTCAAGTGTTTGAGTTGGTTATTTTTCATCCTAGTGGGTTGTATCTTCCTTGTGGAGTTGGTGCTTCACCAAATTTGGGGTCGGTGTCCTTGTAGGGTTGACGCTCTACTAAACTAGGGGTTTATACTCATTGTGAAGTTGGTTCTTCAATAAATTACTTTGTTGTGAGTAATATCAGAAAAAAATTCAATGGGTTTTATTCCCATTGAGGGTTTTCAACATAAATATGGTGTTCACGTGTCTCTTTCTTTGTTTCATGTTGTTGTGAATGCTTAATACACATATAATGCACACATATGGTAATGGATGGTAAATGCATGAATGAATCAATGGATGTATGTGATGGTAAATTAATTGAAATATTTGTAGGATTGAATCACCTCCCCTCTTAGGCCATTGTACTTCCAACAATTGGTATCCGAGTAAGTCCTTATGAAACAAATTTAGCAACTTGAAGGAGATCCTTTGAAGCAAAAGCAATGGGTAAGTCTACAGATCTTATAACAACATTAAGAATGAGGAATGAAGTAGCTCAGTCATGTATTGAAGCCTACCAAAATTAGGTTAAGAATATGGAGTTAGAGCATGCCCAAGCTATCAAGGGTTTTGAATTACAAGTTGAAAGCATGTCAAAAGCCCTAAAGGAGAAAGAGGAAGCTTGTTCTAGGTATGAAGAAAGGTTAAATGCTCTAGAATAAGATTTTGAGAATTATTCTAATAGGTTGAAAGGTATGAGATACTTGAGAAGAGTTCCAAAGCTTTTGACAAGTGTTTAGAAGGTCAAAGAGACACAAATGAAAAAATAGACCTAGAGTTTCAAGGAAAACATGATGATGAAGTTGGTCCAAGTTCTAAATCAGTTGATAAGGTGACTAAGAAGGATGATCCAAGAATGTCTAACTCCATTAGACAACTTAATTCTATGAGGCATGGTTCATTATTTCATGGATATTGATTTGTATGTCATTAATTTGGTCATAGAGCTAGAGGCTACAAGAGAAGGTCATTTGGAAATGAAGTAGGTGTTTTTAAGGGTGAATACCACTCATGTTGTGAGTATGGGCATAAAGCCAAGGATTTTTGTTGGAATATCAATGTGTTTCAGCCAAGAAGGAAGAGATGTGTAATTTCCTTCAATTATCACCAATTAGGACATATAATTTTTTTTTCCAAAATAAGAAGAGGTTTATTGCAAGGTTTCATCCAAAGGTAAAGAAGACTAATTCTCGAGTCTACCATGTAATGTATGAAGCCTTTCAAGGGTGATTCCAAGTACTTACCAAGGTTGAAAAAATTCCTATCCATGCAAGAGAGATCAAGAAGTATGATTCAAGGATTGAGGAATACCATATGTGCCTGAATGCAGTTCATGAAAAGATGAGAAGTCTAGAAGTTTGGAACACATCAAGTTTTGTAAGGCATGTTGTATAATCCATATATGTGTTTCCTTGTGGAGGGTTGTCAATGTATTTGTCTACAACAAATTATGATGTCCATCAAGGCTTGACAGTTGTCTCAGAGTACTGAAATAAGGTGTTGGAGGTCCATTCTTGTCATAAAAGGGTATGTTGTCTGAATTTTTCATTCTCATATGTTATATTGTCATGAAAAGTGTGTTAATAGCTAATCATCAAAGATGTTTGAGAAGGTGTCATGAAAAGAAAACTGTTCTCTTGGTCTATATCATCATTATAAATCAATCTATAGTAAGGTTATGCTTAGTACACAAAATAGCCCTAAAACAATGTGCTTCAAGCTACAAAAAAATTCAAGTGTGTTTCAGGTTAATCTGGGAAGAATTCCTCTTGTGATTGATGAACTCATTGAGATTTGATGAAAGACAACTTCCTTTAGAGGCCTAAAATGTCATTTTGGCCTTTCTACAACTAGTAAATGTCGGGACCAAGAAAATAACTAAACAAGTATAAATAATTAAATAACCATTACATTAACCATGAAAGTAAGTTAAAATAAATAAAATACACAACACATATGAAAAAACTCTCGAGGGTAAGAAACCATAGAAAGATATAATTCCATTATTACGAGAAACATTTACACAGTCCAACCACACCCTCCAACTCCTCACTTATCTCCAACATAAATTTCTAAGTGAATTAAAATTACAATGATCTCCTCGCCATACATAAATCATTTGACATCGCGGGTCATATATAAATTACGTGATGGGACATGAATTTTTACAAAGCACCCCGATTTAAATAAATTGATTTAATTAAAAACCAATTAACCATAAACTCATAGTTTATATTAAATAATTAAGAATATAAATATTTTGAATTATTTAATTATAAACTAAGGTTTATACTAACACTTAATATTATGTTCTAACACTCCCCCTTAATATTAAGTGGGAACATATGCCAACATTACCTATTTATACAACAAGATTTACAAATCCATAAACCATAGTGAAGGTTTAGGCTAACATATCACATTTGAAGGATTTATACACCTTCATCATGCTCATCTTACCTTTTAGTACAAAAAGATTTGGAATCCATAAATTAGTAGTGAATGATTTAGGCTAAGAATGATTTGTGAGACTACATCTCACAATTTCTCATGGAAAATATCTCAACCAACATCTCTAGGAGCATTTTATAATACAAGGACCTCCTTTAGAAAACATTCTACACTGGACTGTACACCGTAAACCTACAGTGAAAATTTTACAAAGATCATAAAAATATCTTTTTACAATGCTTTACAATGGAGAAAAAGTATAGAGGAGAAGGAGATATCACACGGTTGGACATTAGGAGGTGACATTTCCATGCACACTCCCCCTCAATGACAAATCTGAAAGGCCAAGCATTGCATAAAACTTGCAGAACTTTACAACACAATGACTTTGTAAACATATTTGCAACTTGATCTTCAATTGGGTAGTACTAGAGATCTATATCACCGAAAGAACCTTCTCTCGGATAAAATGCATATGAATCTCTATATGCTTCTTTATCTAATCTTTGAAAATATGGATTCTTAGCAATAGAAATGCAACTAAAACTATCATATAGAAGATGAGTAATTCCTTTAGCTTCCATTGGCATTTCTTCCAACAACCATTTTAGCCACATGGCTTCTTTTGTTGCTTCCATTGCACTTCTATACTCTGCTTGAGTGGAAGAAATAGAGACCCATTGCCTACTTTTACTACTCCAAGTAATGGCACATGTACCAAAAACTTGAACACATATCCAATTGTATATTTTATATCTAACACAACATCAACATGGTTAGAGTCATAATATCCATATAGACATCATAATAAACATAATATAAATCATTATTGATTTCACTTTTAACCATTTATAAAACTTACATTGATAGATTAAACACAAGTTGTATAATAACTTAAATAAAAATATGCTTAACAACTAACCATGTTATAATACTAATATGTTGAGCATGTTAGGAAATCATAGTTAGTATTTCATGGTATTTGTAGGTTTACTGTATGGTAAAATAGTAAGTTAGTATGGTTGGTTATATTGTTATTTGGATTGTTAGTAATATTATTGTGGTTATAACAATATTACGTAGATAGGTTACAAGAGTATTTTATGGAGTATATAGTTAAACCTACCTCCTATTTTATATGAGCTTCGTAAGTTTATATATCGTATCTTGTATGAAGTCACGTTATGTTAAATAAGAAGATTACAGAAATAAATTTTTGTGTTTGAGTTTTATTAATTAAATTCATGATAAAAATCTAACCAAATTCTTCATTTGGCATTAGAGCAGGTTACTCGTGTACATATTATGGAATTCGATGTTGTTCAAGTGGCAGTGGTGTTGTGTTAGTTCCCTGTTGAATGAAATTTGTAAATCAATTACAATATTAGTATAGTGTGATCTAGAGGCTCTGTTTTTTCCCAGAAGGAGTTTTACATCGTGGCGCTGTGGAATACACTTCATACATTTGTATGTAAATATTTTCATCAATATTGAATCATTCAAGAAGTTTCGAGCAAGAACAAAAACCCCAAATTCACGTCCAACTTAGTCATGAATAGATTTTAGGTCAGGTAATGAAATAATTTTTTTGTACCATTGCAAAGATCTTGAAACCACCTTTCAAACACATTTTTAGGTTTATAAAACAGAGCTTTGGTTATCAAGTTATCACTAAACCATTCCTAGAAATCTATAGTTCCTACATCAACATTTAATACTCATTGAATTTTTGGAAATACAGATTGATGTTCTCTATGTGATTCCTAATTTCAAGGTGAAATTAAATATTAGAGAAGAAAGCAGCTCACTCATCTTGATCATGTTGGAAATCCTAGAAATATGAGAAATTTATTTTAGGTATTGACTCATGAATATTTTTCAGTGAATGCATAAAAATGTGAAATCAAGCCGAATATAACAAGAACAGAATCTGGAGCTAGTTGTATTCATTTAATGAACCAGATTTGCAGTGTGACAGAGCAGAAAGATTGAACAACATGCCAAAGGAAAGTGTTGGAATGGGTCGATTGTCTATATAGAGAAATTTTGATGCCAATGCAGATGTTGCTCAAGTAAGAAAATGATGCATTCAAGATGAGAGAGCTACAAAAATAAAAGAGAGAAGAAAGAGGAGAGTAGATAGATGAACTAGTGAAGATATATCGATAAGAAGAGCTTTAGTGCAAAGATTGATTGAGCAAGAGAGTTCAAATCAGATAAGTATAAGAGAGTGACAAAAAGAACACAGACATATACAAAAGAGTGATCATAATCTATTGTGCAAGAATTTTTGTAACTAGATGGTCAAAATTTACATGTAAAATAAGTCTAAGTTGTAGTTTAGGATTTTTAGGGGGTTGCAACCTCCTTTTGGGTGGGTTCTGCAAAATATCAGTTGTAGCTGATTAAATTAGGGGTTGGTGCTCCTTGCAAGTTGGTGCTTACTAAAATTAGCTAAGTGAGTGCTCAAAAATCTTCAAGTGGGTGCTTGAAGTTATGAAGTGGGTGCTTCACAGGTTGAGTGGGTGCTCAACCGAAACCATTGTAAGACTTTGGAATTGGTGTTCCTAATAAAGTCAGTGGTTTCAAGTGGGTTTTTCTCCCGAAAGGGTTTCCCACTATAAATTCTATGTTCAACATTTTACTTGTCTAATATATGTTTGACAAAATGCACATGATATAGTAACTGCAAAAATTAAAATTGTGAATTGGTATATCTCGTGGTATTGATTTTAATCTGCACTGATTCACCCCCTCTCGGTCTTGTGATCTCCAATACCAACCTCATATTTTATAAGAGCTTCATAAGTCTACATATTGTATCCCATATGAAGTCATGTTATGGTGAATAAGAAGATTATAGGAAATAGATTTTTGTGTTTGAGTTTTATTAATTAAATTCATAATGAAACTCGACCAAACTCTTCAGAGAAATTTCAACATATTAATCTTGGAACATATATATTATATGTAATCGTATTGAAGTCTCCAAAATAAACACAAAGGCCTCCCAAGCTTCATTCAATATGCATATAATAATATTTTTGTAATCACATACTTAATTTTAAAAATAAAAATGTTTTATCAACAACATATATATTTTTATTATATATTCCAAGCCTTTAAATAAGTGATAAGACTGATAGATAACAAATATGAAACAAAATGAACAAATCATGCAAGAATAATCAAAACATATAATGAACCATTTAGGATTTTTTAAAATATCCTCTAATAGTACCATGGACACATTCCATGGATTTATGAGGAGTTTTCTTCAATAAATGAGTGAGGAAGGGTTTTTGGTGATATCTTACCATGTAAGCACCCTTCACACATTTCATGAAAGATAGGTGGCATATTTAAGCTGAGACATGTCATACATGATCCTAAAAAATTATTTCATTTTTTCATGCCAAAATTGAACAACACTTCTATTTTTGAATAAACAAACAGAAGTCGAAGCAAAACCTTTAAACACATATAATCCATTATTTTGTATGCTTTCAACTATAGTGACATCAAGTTCATTCTTAATAAACCATTTATCTTTCATCAAAATTACACTATAGTTATTCTAAGTTAACTGTGAATGAAAGAAAATTATTTTCAATTCAATACCATACACACAAAAAAATATTTTCTTTTCATTAGTAGTGACAAATGTAGTTTATAGAGTTACTACATTAGATCTATGATTATTCTCTTCATTCTCATTTTGATTTTGATCTGGTTTATTCCATTTTTATTTATTTTTGTTTTGTTTTTGAATCTACAGTCTTTTTTTTGTGACAAAATTTACCACAGTTATAACATTTACAATTATAACTTACTCTTAAGTTTCCAAGTTTCTTATCTTTACTAGGTGGTTTAAAGTTTGGTTTTGATTCTTGTTAAATCTAAAAGGTTTTTTAGATTTCTAAGAAAGAAGTGCCTAAGTGGCATTCTCTTTCGAATCAAAATTAGTCGTAACTTGATCTTTTTGTATTAGAAGAATGCTCAAAGTTTACAAATCAGGGATGTCTTGCTCAGTTTGGTATTTAAAATTCAAGATTGAAATGAAATTCCTAAATCTTTCATGTATGTTCAATTGAATAATGAAATACAATAATTTATCTTGAATTAAATTGCAGTTACACCCATCCAATTGAGATTTAATATTTTTAATTTTTTAAAAAAATCTGATTACCTTTTCATCTCCCTTCATGGGAGTCATCATCAGTTCTAGAATTAACTTTATAATTTTTGATAATTGCGTATCTTCATGTGTTTTTTGGAATTAGGGTAAAATGAGGGTTTTAGGAGGTCCCACAACCTTTTACAAAAATCCCATATAGAAATATAGAGTAGTGAATATTACATTGTAAATACCCATAGTTAACCCAAAAACTAAGCACACGAGAAAAATAGAGCAAAACTATATACTTAATGATATTCATCATAGGATTATATGAGCTTTTTTAGCTCAAGAAAATATTTCTAGCATTAACAAAGCCACTTGTTCGAGCCAAGTCTTTAAATTGATCATTTCAGCATCCTGGTGATTATCCAGTGTTGTCTTGTGTAGTCTTCCTAGGCCTTCAAAATAGTAAAGACCCTTTGTAGTTTGGCAAGGATAGAAGTAAAAATTTCCACATTCCTATTTTAGTAGATAGATTCTCTTCAGTTTCTACTTCAATATTTTTACCATAATCTTTGTCAGTCTGGATTTCCTTAGCCCCGAATGGACATCTTCCTCATCCACATGTTGAGCAGTATCCAATTCAAACATCCGGATGTCAAAATTTTCATGCTAGAGATCTTTAATATCAATAAGATGTTCTTCTTCCATACTTGCTAGCTCGGTTCAGGAGAATCCAGATACAAAGAGGCCAAATTCAAAAGGGCTTCAGAGAGGAGTTGTTTTGAGATGGAAATAGGGGAAGGAAGTATAATGGAAAGTTCCCAAACTGAGGAGGCACCACCATTCGGTCGGTGAGCCGGAACATGGTTGAGTGGGAGAGTGGTGGGGGGAAACATAATCCATAGGGTCAAATACCCTCAAAGGAGGAGCCAAAATGGAAAACTTTAGAATCGAGTTAAGTGAAAATTTACATGTGCATCATTCACTTAGACGAAGACATGAGGTGGGAGAAGGAAGTGGGGAAGTGGTGGGGATATGAAATTCCTTGCCAAATTTTGGAGGAAGAAGATAAGTTTAGCGGGGGAGGCCATAAATTGGAAAAGAAGATAAAAGAGACATGCAGATGTAGAAGGGGACCATCACCCTCCCTAGTAATATTGATAGAGTGTTCCAGAGATTGAAACAAAAAAGTAGAGAGATTTATCTTCTTACCACTGTGGAGGTGTGAGAGAATGAAGAAATGAGGCCCGTAAACCAAGCTTGTAGCGACCATCAATAGTGAAGTAGTGCATGATAACCTCAACCACTTTGTTCCATGGAGGATATAGGGATTCCCTCGCATAACCCAAAAGATACTTAGTGGGATTCTTTCCAGGTTTGATAAAATCTTATAATTCCACCTTGAGCGAGCATTTGAAGTAAACCAATCCCAAGGCCAGAAGACCAGTCACCATAGAGATTGCATTAGTCAAAATCATGAAATAGGTGTTGTCCACCTACACCTTTCCCCTTGACCAAGTAGCCAACACACCATATGAAACTTTGGCTGAGTAACCCAAAATTATTTCTAGAAAGGTGGTAATACCATTTTCCTTGAGAATGTCCCACACCTCTTCATCCTCCTAAATTCATCACAAGAAATAGGCTCAATGCACTTCAATTGACCTCCCATGGTGATGAACCGATAGAAAAAATATAAAATGGAACTCGGGAAACAAATTTATAATTGATGCTTGCAGTTCACGAGATATCTCCTCATTATTACACCTTGAATAGGTATGATTACGAGGCATTAAAGAATATCTTTCCCCAAGATCCACATGAATTAAAATTTGAATGCCACACGTGCCCAGATCAATCAAATGTTGCATCAACATAATGACAATATTATGGTATCCTCCATTAAAAAAGAAGGTTTCCTGATTGCTATCCTTGTTGACATCAGAAACAACCAATATAAACCACAAGAGGTTAACGATTAAAAGAGAAATCATTATGGATAAGTTGGAGAAGATCACTTGGGAAGTTCCCAATCCAAGTTTGTTGATTTTCCTGTAGGACACCCAAATTAGCTAGGTAGTCCTTAAACCTTATTACCTTCTCTGTAAACATGTTGATACTTAATTTCCTAGAATTTATCTTGAAAAATACGAATGTTAGCAATGATATTCCTGATAGTCCATTATCTAGGGTCTTCCGAATTAAGGATTTTGATGATGTTCAACAAGTCACTTTCAATTATTATATGTCCACTCCCTAATTGCAGAGTCAACTCAAGACCTTTAAGAATAGCCATAGCCTCCGCCCTTATGATTGGTGCCTTCACTAAGATTAGTTGTAGTAGCAGCTAGAGGGGCACCATCATTGTTACGAAGAATAACACCTCCTCCAGAAATTCCTGGATTCCCTTTAGATGCACCATCAATATTAAGTTTGAGCCATCCATCCAAACCACATCAACACATGCAACAATGAATTTGGTGTAATCAGTATCATAAGTTGCGACACTAGTTCTTTTTGCCAGAAAATTTAACTTTTCTGTTATACTTCTTCCAAAGATAGTTGTTAAGGTTTTCTTGAAAGAGAATAGAAATGATTTTGGCTACCTGTGTAGGGTCCATACTTTTCTCTTTGAATATACACCTATTCCTTTCCTTCCAGATACCCCATAAACCATGAGGGAGGATTAGCTTCCAAGAAAGAGAAAGGATTTGATGCATGAAAGGGGAGCACCATTGGTTAAAAGTAGCATGAAGGGACTCAAGAAAAATCCATGATACTCTAAGTGGCTTAAGAGCCATTTCCATATGGTTTGGGTGAAGGAACAATGAAGAAGAAGATGAGAAGAGGACTCCAGAGTAGCACAAAAAAGGACACATCTAGAAGGAAGAGAGAAACCTCTCCTTTTAAGGTTCTCACTAGATAGGAAAGCATTCCTAAAGGAAAGCCAAAAAAAAACCAATTTTGGGTATAACTTCCAGAGGCCAAATGTGGTGAAGAGGCGGACCACAGGGAATGCGAGGCTTAGAAGCATAAGCAACTTTAACAGTGAAATTCCCAGTAGAAGAAAGGGGCCAAATGCGTTCATCCATAGGTAAGGAAAAAGGAATGTACTGAGAGGACAAAATATTCCTCAAGAAAATCAGACACTGACTCTGGATAACACTAATCTAGGCAATCAGGAATAAGCCAAGAAGGTTTGGAGTTGAGTATTTTCTAGTAGCCTGCAACTTTCTTGTCACAACGAGTGATAAGGGCCATTTGATAGAATCCCAGAAGGGTCCTGACAAAGAGGTTTGTCCCCAACCCACAATTTGTCTAGAACTCTATTTGGTGGCCATTTCCTAGACACCATTTAGTACTAGCACACAAAAGAGGGAGGGAACTCACCACAGAGTTCCAAATGGTAGAGCCTCGAGGGGGAGGAATGAAGAAAATTTCCCGAGTGCATTAGATATTTGGATCGGAGAAGATGGACCCAAGCAAACACGTTTTCTTGACACCACTTCCCAACCAATATTTGCAAGCAACGCTTCGTTCATGTCAGTAATGTGCCTAAGCCCCAAACCTCCCAAGTTGGTCGGTTGGCACACAACATTCCAAGAGACTAAATGGATTCTTTTCTTATCTTCCACACCCAACTAGAGGAATCTCTTTTGGATTTTTTCAATAGTATTGACCACTATCGAAGGAATTTTGAGAAGTGACATAAAATAAATGGGTAGACTCTGAGTGTAGTTTTGACCAATTGGATTTTACCTTCCTGGCTTAGTAAGGCCCCTTTCCATCATGCCAGTTTCTTTTGGTAGCGCTCAATGACAAGATTCCACAAGTTGTTAATTTTTTTCCTTTGAAAAGAGGTATACCAAGATAAGAAGATGGTAGATCCACGATGTTGCTAGCCAAAGATATCAACAATCTTCCTTTTTTGACTTGGAGGGGTGTTTATAAAGGCTATGCCACTTTTAGAGAAGTTTATCAATTGCTGAGAGGCCACTTGATAACATTCCAAAATTTCTTTAAGAGCTTTTGCCTCTACCACCGATGTTACACTCAAGAGAAGTGTGTCATCTGTGAATTGGCTATGAGTAACAGTAGGTGAGCGAGTGGTGATCTTAATACCAAAATAGTAGGAGCATTTGGCTTCTTTGTATTAAGATCTTCTAAAGTTCCCCCCCATTAAAGCTCTACTAAGTGTGTCCGCCATTAACAGGAAGAGAAAAGGAGACATGGGGTCTCCTTGTCTAATTCCTCTGCTATTCTTAAAGAAGCCATCCGAATACCATTTATGAGGATGGAGAAACAAGGTGAGGAAATATAGGTCAAAATCCAACTACACCATTTGTGATCAAATCCAAAGCTACTTAACACACACAAGAGGAAGGTCCAACTGACTCTATCAAAGGATTTTTGCATATCCAATTTGAGGATCATTCTTACATACTTATCCTATTGTGCTGAATGAATTTCTTCATGAACCATAATAATACCTCCCTATATAAGCCTACCATTGATGAAGCCATTTTGTTGTTTAGAGATTAGGCAGTTCATCAAAGTTTTAATCTAGCTGCCATCATTTTGTTGATTATTTTATAGGTAGTATTGCAAAGACTTATAAGCCAAAGTTGTGACCGACTTGGATCCTAGATATTTGGGGGCCAGAGAAATGAAAGTTGTATTCCATTCTTTTAGAAGGGAATTACTATTCTAAAATTCATTCACTACACTAAAGAGATCAAGCTTGATGATTTCCCAAAAGATTTGGAAAAAAGCCGCAGGAAAGCTATCAGGGCTAGGAGCCTTATCCCCTTTCATAGTGAAGACAACAATATGAATTTCCTCCATAGAGAAGGGCTTCATGATTTTTTCATTCATTTCTGTTGTGAAAAGATTAGGGATGTGTTGAAGCATCTTGAGCATGTCATTTTCATTAGGAGGAGCCTCTTCCTGTAGAAGGTTAGAATAAAAAGAAACAAGTTCATTAGAAATATCCAATTCAGATGACAGAGGTTACCTTCAATGGATATCAACTCCTTAATTTTATCTCTGCTTTTGTGCTTAGAAGCCATGACATGGAAGAATTTGGTGTTTTGTCTCCCTGGTTAAGCCAGAGAGCCCTCGATCTTTGTCTCCATTATGATTCCTCCTCTATCAAGGTATTGTGGTATTCACTGAGTAGAGAAATTTCTTTCTTATGGATCTGGTCTGTTCTACCTTCTTTTTCAATTTCCATAGATATACTTGTAATTTTTTGAGTTAGTTTTTCTTACACAACTTGATGTTACCAAACACTCTAACCTTCAAAATCTTAAGTTGTTTCTTGATTTCTTTAGTTTATTGAAAAATCTATAAATGGCACTACCTTGGACATTTATTTCCCACCATTTCTTTATAAGGGGATCAATATTATTGTTTTCTAACCAAGCCAACTCAAATCCAAATGATAAATTTTTAGTTTTGAGATTGGTGTTGGCACATAGAAGCAGAGGGCTGTGGTCCGATGCCGCTCTAGATAAAGCACTAAGATAGAAGTCAGGGTAAAGTAAGATCTAATCCATAGATCCCAACACTCTGTCAAGCCTAATTTGTATATGATTCCTACCCAATCTATGGTTGGACCAAGTGAAGGAGGCTCCATGAAGATCCATATCAAAAATTCCCCTATCTAATAAAATCAGCCAATGCTCCCATACTAGTGGGGCTAGCAGGGCCCCACCTATTTTTCTGAGGGGTAAAGAGTGTTATTACAATCTCCCATGATTAGAAAGGGAAATTGAATATATCTCCTTTTGAATTCCACGATGTCTTGCCATAATTGTTTGCTTTGTGATTTTAGATTAGGAGCATAGATGTTGATAACAATCTAGTAAGTATCAAAGCCAACTTCCTGGAAGAGTATGCCTAAAAAGTTTGAGTTTTTATGAGGCAGTCACCATGTAGAACTTTAGGGTTCCAAAAAGTGCACAAACCACCAGAGTTTCCTGATGAGTTTTGAGCAATAAAAGAAGCATTTAGCCAAAGCTTTGGGAGACTATCTTCATTTTTGAGTTTTGTTTCCTGGAGCATAATGATATCAGGAGAGTGATTAAATATAATATCCTTTAGGACTCTTTTCTTTTGCAAAGAATTGAGACCCCTGATATTCCATGAGATTATCTTCATCTTTTAGATTTGGTTTTGTTCCCCACAACCATGGGGATGGTACTTTGTGTTCCTTGAGCCACATTTAGAGTTGATTCTTGTTGAAGCTTAATATTGCCAGGGATTCTCCCTCTAGTTTTTTCCATGCCTATGTTAGGTTTTTGTTGCTTGTTTCGGTTACTTGAGGTTTATTGTTGTCATCAGAGGTTGAAGGAGAGGGGGAATGTAGTGATTCGAGATTCAACTCAGGAAGAAGGGAAAGAGGAGGAAAGGGAGTGGGGGACTCAACAGAGGGGGAAATGGAGAGCGAGAGTGAAGAGGAGATGATAGATGTATGGGGGAGAGAATCAATAGAGAGGGAGGGGAGTGAGAAAGACTGGATGACATCTATGATCACTTCAACATTAGAAGTAGTAAGTGGGGAAGCCTAGGTGGCAACAATGGATAACTCAACTGTAGAAGAGGGACGTGGGGAAACCTGAATAACAACAGTAGGAATCACAACAATAGAAGAAGGAGATAGGAAGCTGGTTGGCCACGAGAGGGTTCCTCAAGATTAATTTCTCCATCTTCCAGAATATTTAATGGGTTAGAGGTGTGAATCTCTGGAGCCTTCTCCAGAGAACTTTAGGTATATATCTCCCTTTCTTCTTGGGGAAAACTTAGGATTTTTCGGTTTAGCTTGTGGCTTAGAAGGGAAAGCAGGGGATTTATGACCAATGCTTTGTAGATTGAGCATGCTTGTGGGACATATTCATATTCGATGGGCTGTGTTCAAATTCTAAAATTAGAGAGAAGATATATATATTTTTGGATTGGACCATGACATCAACATTAATACGCAAAATCGAGCATTAATAAATCTAGTTTTAGCTCGATCAATGGCGATGAGAGAGCCCATGGAAAGAGCAATACCTTCAATGACCACTGAATCCCAAAAATCTAGAGGAAGGCTTGGAAGACACTTTCTCTACTCTTTTTCACACTTTCCTCACCCTCATAGTTTCTTTTTTTCTCCGTTCTACTTCTTCTTTCATCCTCTTTCAATTTTTGTCGATTTCACCCCCTACTCCCACCTCATCTTCTCCTTCTTATTTATCCTTCCCCATTTTCTTCTTTTCTCAGCTCTATCATTTCTTTCACTTTCATGCATCCCTCTTTATTATCTTTGTTGCTTCCTTCATTTGGCACATCTCTCTATTTCATCCCTTCACCCTCTACTCTGTCATTTTCCTATTTTCTCCTTGTTTTTCCTTCATCATTCCCTTCTTCCCCTATCATCCCTCTCTCTTATTTCTACCTCTTTCATTCCTTTTTTCCCTCCCCTATCTCCCTTACTCTTCTCATAATCAACCCCTAATCCTATCCATTCCCTTTTCTCTTTCCCACACACCCTCACACCTAGCATTTAAGGCCGATTGAATCCTTTCTCCATTTGTGTCATGCAGTCATTCCAGTCTCTTCCACTCCATTATCGCCCTCGTCTCCGCAGAATCTCCTCTTTTCGATAGTTCTATCGTATATTCCATTCTCTTCATCCCTCTTGAGGGGGCATCATCATATCTTTCCATAATCACATCTTCTCATGGCATTTTCATCTTAGAGGATACCATGACATTCGTCACTAACCACCTTCTATTCTCCCCAATAAAAATTTGATCTAATTTTTCTTAAGAAAAGTAGATTAAATTATTCCCCCATCTCATCTACTTTCTTTGAAAGCACACTACTTTCATAGTACCCTTCCAAAGAGGGGCAAATGTAGATACCCTAATTTCACATATTTCCTAAATCAATTAATTCCCCTTCCTCATTTCTCACAAAAATACACTTTGAATTAATCAAATATAATTTGATTAATTATCCATTTCAAAATCCAAAACATAACCCAATCCTCACCACATGTCATTAATCTCCATGTTTTTCTACTATTGAAGTAAAAATTCAAAATCAAATCCTCACCCACTCTTCATGGTCCCCACACACCTAAAATCCTCCACTTATGAATTGAAAATTAAAAATCAAATCCTCACCCATTCTTCATGGTCCCCACTCACCCGATCTTTCCCACATTTTTAAACCATGATTATTTAAATTACTCTAAGTTAATCACTCCCCAGTGCTATAAATACAGCCTTACCCCTCCCCTCTAAACACATGGAGAATAAGCTTGAATGTCATGTCTAAGTTCTTGCATCCTTTGAGAAAATAACGTCTTTCCGCCTCATCCTAATGCCCAAATAGCCTCAATTTGAAGCTCCCCAAATCCATAGTTCTTTTACCCATTTGGTGCAAAGTAAGCAGATCATTGTTGCAAGAAGGCTTTGCTTCGTCTTGAAGAAAAGAACCTACATATCATACAATCAGGGCTCAATCCATATTTCCTATCCCATTTTGAGGTTTGCTACGGAACACAAAGAAAGAGGCATGATTGTTGGTATTTTACTAACTTGTTAGTAGTGTATTTTCCTAGCTTACAACATGAACCTCACACATTGAATGATAGGTACTACACATTGCGTCTCTTCACACATTTTATAATACATCTCACATTTCACACACTACATCTTCATGTCCCTTTACATCATTACTATTTTGACATTTTCACATTTATACATCAGATTATTCTTCATCATACATGTGTCACACTTCTAGTGTCTACGAGTCTAGCATTACATCCTACGCATTCTACATACTACATAACACACATCTTCACACTACCAGTCTATCTACACACATTACATTGCATATTATTCATCACATATTACACATCTTACACATTATATGCTCGCTTATAATCCTCACACATACTAAATCATCTTCTATGCACTACACTCACTATCCTATAACGCACTTTAGTTCCTCGGTCCATACTCGACTATTGAGGGTTTACCAATCAAATGGACCTTATCATACACACACGTTCATCACTTGACCTTCTATCATGTGACATTATTAGGTTAGTGACATACGCTATAGGCTAAATGGTCACCTCTTCCTTCATCTTGTAGTGGTATACGATTTAGGCTACATCACCACTCCCTCTATTCATCTCATCGTGATATATAATTTAGGCTACATCATCACACATTCATCTCTAGGTCACATATCATCACTACACATACACACTCATCACAACAAGTTAGACATGTTGATCAAAGAAAGCTTGAAAAAGAAAGTACACAAGAAAGAAAGTCATACGCAAAGGTGTGAATGGATAGGGAGAACGCACGCACAAAATAGAAGTTCAGCTTTCGAGACTTAGCCATTTTCACTCATAAAGGTCTATTTTTAGAGATGGCATGTAGAGCACACAAATGAGGAAGAGACATGCGTGCCACACATTGGCTATTTTTGAGGATTGGACACAAAGTACTTTGCATGGACATAGGCCAAAAATAGATCTGCTACCGTCGCTTAGCTAGTAGTAGTCTATTGTTAGTGCACTTATATGTATGGCTAGTTTTGTAAAGGCGTGTGGATAAGAATAACATGTGACATATTTTGGAATGGATAAGAAGTGAAGGGCGAGTCCCCACCCTTATATATATAGTAAACTAAGTAATAGAGAGAGGATGAGCTCGTGACAGAGAGAATAGACACATGGATCACAACATACGAGAGTTATGTCATTACGCATACATGCTACTTTTGATATTATAATGAAGCTTTTTAAACTTATTGCATTGAATATAATGGAGGATATTGGCTGAATCTAAGTATTAGTTCTATGAGTATCTGAATCTAGTATGCTTTTGATCTCATCATGGTTAGTACTTAGTTTTTTTTTCCTTGGATATAGATTTGGTATGCTTTGTAGAATGATGTGTTAGTAATGAAACTATATATGTTAAGTTTTCATCATGTTAACATCTTGCTACAACAACCCTAAAGAGGGACCTGGTACCTTTGCACACTTTGGGTGAGCACTCGGTCTAAGTTAAGTGATGTGCTAGTGTGCATAGGGTTTCTTTGGGTTTGGATCACTAAATTCTAGGTCGCATCATTTGTTCCATTCTTGGGACCTTTTTTTCATTTTAGTTTTTTTAGATGGTTCGCAATGAAGACATACTAGTTGACCTTAACAAGTATTGAAGAATGGATACATGATCTGGAAGAAGAATACACGATGGTTCAACACTGGATTTGAGTTTAACGCACACACTTGGGTGGAACAAAATCTGTATGACAGTTTATATGAGATCTTTTTCGCTATCTTTCTAGTAGAATTATACGAGTGGTTGGTTGCTTACACATCTAAATAGAATTGGAGGTATCATGCACTTGTTCTAGATGCAGGAAGAATTCCAAGCCCTTTATGATGCTGATTTGATTTGGACTCAAGTTGTGGATACGTGGTTTCGTGGTGTCTTGAATAGTTATATCTTGGAATACTCAATTTCCACTTATTCATGTCTAGAGGTAGCTGAATTCAAATTCTTATGACATCCACGGGAGCTTACCTACAAGGCATTCCACTGGTGATCAAGATCCTATGGTAACTTTGAATTTGGAGAGTAAACCGATGGCTAACTAAACCCCACCATGCGTGGGGGTAGGAATAGGATTGGTGAAAGATGGAAGACCTAGCGACAGAAAGGAAAAGAGAGGAAAGGTGGCTTAAGTATAATGAGGCACACAAGAGGGAGATAGAGAAGCAACGTGATGTTACAAAGTGTAGATGGAGTTGAGGAGAGAGATGGCTCGTGAAGGATTTAGAGCTCACATAGAAGACGAGGAGCTAGAGCATCAGGAACTCCCCCATCTGGGAAAACATGACAGGGAACCCTCCTCGGCCTCATAAGGAAGCATGCCAGTAGAGATGACCTGGGTCCATGCGGGCACGCATTTGAATCCACCTGGTAACCTAGCCCTTGCACTTGGTTTTCCAGTATCTAGTATGACAAGTAATCAACAAGCAATTTTGGGAAGTAAGAGAGCAAGTACATTAATGGCAGGATAGACAACTTCATTGCTATTTGGAGGTGTGTTTTCAGGTGCATCATCCACACAGAATATGAGTGCACCAAATGTTGGATTCACTTTAGAATCCGAAACTACTTCACAGACCGTAGGGGTTCAATATAGTACTACTATTGGAGCACATAGGGGAGTACGTCTATAGGACCTATTCCAGCTACGGTTTGGGATCAGGAGGCATGGGAAGTTCTGGTTTAGGTGGATCTAGAGGCTCTGAGGTAGGGGAAACACTGGAGGTTCTGATCAGGTGGGCAAGGTCCACCCCAACCCTAGAATATTTATATGGAAATGTCTCTTTGTCTTCCATAGTATAGGGGCATAGAAGATGTTGTTGAACATGTGCATATGTGTGAAATATTGTGGCGTGATAAAAGGAATCATAGCTTATGAGTGTAGGGAAAGCCAATTTGCTACTACGTTATAAGGGCATGCACAAAAATGGTACATGAAGTTTGACCTGATCAGACTTGCGTGGATTATGTAGTATTTAAGGATGCATTCTTAAAAGAGTTTCATATCTCTGAGTTTGAGCAGAAGAGTATAAGTGCCCTCAAGGATATTAAGCAAGGCACTACTGAAAGTGTTAGAGAGTATGATGTACGGTTTAAAACGTTGTTATCAAATATTTCTTATGATATACATGCAAGCCAACATGCACAATGGTTTTTTGGGGGATTGATTACACCATTTAGGAGGGCGCTATCACATAAGACATATATTGATCCACATGAGGCATTGGAAGCAGCCCTACGTGTTGAGGTAGTTTGGGAGTATTGACACTGGCATTAGCCCATTCTTAGAGGCATAGATTACAGCTATGGAAAAACAACTAGAGAAATTATCAATGAATTCATCCCATGAAACGTGCTCAGAATTTGGTGTACAAATTGTGAAGTAGAGGGTCACACAAAGGATAGTTTTCCTCACAGAATAGTATGCTCATTGTTGATGGATTGTGAGATATGCCACTTAAACCATGATGTTAGCCACTTCCCATTATTACAACACGTGATAAGGAAGAATGTTTCAAGCTACATAAAATCTGCAGGTCCACAACTCATGACACGGAGGACTACTGACAGCTATTGGAAAGATCCATGATGTTATTGATATTTGTGTATGGCATAGACAGGAGTTTCAGATAACTCTAAGGGCAAGAATGAGCATCAGGACCAGGAGCAAAATTAGGTGCGCTATGATTAGAATGAGGGGCATTTTGAAGGTAGTCATGGCAGAGGTCAAGGATACCATGGTGGATTCGGAGGACAAGGCCATGGTGGTGGAAGAAGTGAGTTTCCTCATGGAACATGTTATACATGCGGATCTCTTGACCACTATAGCATGAGTGTCCTCGAATATTGCATGTTCTTTTATGGGAAGAACCATAGCTATGAAGAGTATCCCGAACTTATATGAGCATCTGAGTAAGCAACATAAACAAGAAAACAAAGGTGCAAGGATGGTTAGAATACATCGCATTGTGGACAATCAATGGATGCCCAAGATGGGAGTAGAATCTAGGCACTACAAGTGAAGATCACACTCACACTGAGGCAGCACATGTCAGGGAGGCATTACAACAAAAACTACCATCACTAAGGATGAGGTTCTTCATGCATGGTACCTAGATCCTACCTATCAGAAGGAGGTTTATCAGGATACCATGGAAGTGCTAAGGAATATTCAGGGTGAGATACAATATTTAAAGGAGTAGAAGAAAGCATCAGAGATGGTCCAAACTGATATAGATGACTTGAGAGAAGTGTGCAAAATGTTGCATCGGAGAACATCATTCCACTATTAGGGAGTTGGTTAAAAGGGAACACTCCATGCACAAGTACTGAGACCGGATAGTAGATCCTACATGCAAATCTCCCTCCTCATAGCCTAGATTATGACAAGGAAATTACTCTAAATGTTGTTGTGGATGGGTGGTTGTTGAGTAATATATTGATTGATACAGGCGTGGAAGTCAATGTTCTTACTTTGGATGCATGGGTACAAATGGGAGACCCCATTGCATCCATCCTCTAATGTATTATTCATGGCTAATCGACTAAGGCCACTCCCATAGGAGTTTTAAAAGATGCATCCATTACCATACAAGGAGAAAATTTCACTAGAGACTTTGAAGTTTTAGTGCTGGCAGAATCAGATAGCTTCCCAACTCTATTAGGGTGTCCTTGGTGCTATGCAAATAATGTTGATCTTTAGTTCAACAAGGGCTATATCAGTTTTGAAAATAAAGAGGAAAGGGTCATTATCCCTTTAATAGATGGAAATTCCATGCCCTATGTTGAGCCCTTAAGTGAAGAAGATCTGAATAGGATTTATGTACGCGCCATCCAAGATCCAGAGATGATTGAACCAACCAAAGAAGGACTAATTCAATGGGAGGATGCACAGTCTATTAGTGATACTACAAGTGTTTCTTGTGATAATTGGGCTCACAACACTTATGAGTTAGTAGGGCATGAAGTAAAGAGCATATTCCCTCGAGGCACTAAACCGCATTATGTAAGGAGGATAGGTAACAACTCGGTACCTTGTTACACAGAGAAGGGGATCCCATGGTATTCTTGCGCGCCATGGAAGAAAAATGGATAGACCCACTAGAGAGGAGAAATATGCTAGCATATACACTACATGGGACAATAACATCATTGGTGGGTGGTCCATAGGGATAATTTGGTCAAATGGAATGAAATTGGGGTTTCTCTTACTACTAGGTTCTTTAGGAGCAATGCACCTACACAAATATGCAATTATCACGATGATCAACCTGTTCAACACCATGTTTAGAAGTGTGAGAGACTCTAGGACATAAGGGCAGGAAGCTTTACCACCTTCACTATGGGTGCACCAGTTTTATTCCACTTTACAAGGTTATGCACGTGCTTGGTATGTATATGCATAACTCCATAGAGAAACTAGAAATTGGTAGAATTTAGTTGCAGGAATGGCACATACATTTGACTTCTTCTCTACAAAACCTCTGGTAGAAGAAGCATTGAAAGTTATCAAGTGCTTAACTATGGGGATAGTGCCAAGGCTAAAGAACTCCTCCATGAATTATTAGATAAAGAGGACTCAGGAGCGTGTCTTGATAAAGAACCAGAGGCCGATGCAATATTACTTCAATGCGCTTTCCTTGAGAAAGAGAAAGGAAAAATGGTCTACCTAGTGGATGATGAAGAAGTAGATAATCTAGATGTAAACCATTCAACAGAAGGTGAGGTATTGGATAGTGTGGATAAGACCACGTGTGCTATCATGAACCTATGAAGACAAAGTGAGTGAATATTGGAACAGATATTGAGCCTAAGGAAGCCATAATTGGGGATTATTGGTCAGACTCTGAAGTGGCAAAAATCATTGAGTTATTAAGGGACTACCAGACCTATTTCCTAGGGGGTACCATGAACTTAAAGGTGTGCATGAGTCGTTAGGGGAGATGAAGATAAAGCTTAAAGAGGGGGCGCACCTAGTTAGAAAAAGGCCTTACATAATGAACCCCAATTTGCATGAAAAGGTCAAAGAAGAGATTGATAACATGTTGAAATCTGGAATTATCAAGCCCCTTGATGAGTTAGAATGGGTTAGTCCAATGGTGATCAATATCAAGAAGGATGGACAAATTAGAATATGTGTGGACTACAGGGAGCTGAATGTTGCATGTGTAATAGATCCATTCCCTACACCATTTATTGAGGAAATACTAGAAGGAGTTGCAGGGCGTGAAATATATTCATTTACAGATGGGTTCTCTGGTATCATCAGGTTAGAATTTCCCAGAGGATCAAGAAAAGACTACATTTACTACTAAATGGGGTAGCTTCACCTATACTGTCATGCCTTTTGGTCTGAAAAATGTGCCTACTATATTTTCGCACATAGTCATCCAAGCATTCAAAGAATTTATTCACAACTTCTTACAGGTATATTTAGATGATTGATGGTGTATGGATTAGTTAAGGACCACTGTGAAAATCTACATTTAATGTTTGAATGGTGTAGAAAGTTGAGTATATCTTTGAACATCAAGAAGTGCATATTTACTACACCATTCGGGATACTTTTAGGACACATAATCTTGCAAGGAGGGTTTGTTGGTTGACCCAACAAAGGTTACAATCATTATAGGCCTAGGGGAGCCTACCAGTCAAAGTGAGGTGCATGATTTTTGGGACATATAGGATATTACAAAAAATTTATCAAAGGCTATGCTAAAGTTTTTGCACCCTTTAGAAGAGTTACTAAAAGGGAAAGGTACGTTCTACTGGGGTGAACAAAAGCAATGCATGCATTCAAGACATTGAAGGAGAAACTTACTACCGTGCCCATTCTATGTTTTCCTTCATGGGAAAAACCATTCCATGTACATGTTGACGCCTCTGGCACGGCCATTGGCACGGTGTTGGCTCAACCTAGAGAAGGTATTGTAGATCATCCTATCTATTTTGCTAGTAGAAAGCTAACTCCTGCAGAACATAATTACACAACTACAAAGCATGAATATTTGTCCATGATCTATGCATTGCATAAATTTTTCAGTACCTACTAGCTACACCATTCATCTTTTATACATATCACATGGCATTAAAGTATTTGGTAAATAAGCATGTTTTACAAGGGTACATATGTCGATGGGTGCTCCTATTTCAAGAGTTTGATTTCACAGTTGTGGTAAAACCAGGAAAAAGTAATTCTGGACCAGACCATCTATCAAGAATACAATCAGGAGAAGAAGCACAAGAAATTGAGGATACCATGCCAAATGCACAATTATACAAGTTACAACATGCACCATCAGAACTAGAGGACATTGCTGTCTTTTTACACATAGGGATGGCACCAAAAGGAATGAAATCCTTAGAGAAGAAACAACTTGCTATACGCTGCTGCACCTTATATGTTAATTAGTGGTGACTTGTACAAAATGGGCCAGGATGAAATATTGTGTCGTTGTGTATTAGAACATGAGTGCATGGCATTATGGAAGAAGCTCATGGTGGAATTACAGGAGGCCACTATGTAAGTGATGCCATAATGCAAAATTCTACTCATTGGGTTATGGTGGGAGACCCTTATAAAGATTGTAAGGAATTTTGTAAGGCATGTGATCATTGTCAATGTCTTGGAAGACCAAGTCAAGTGAGATGAAATGCCTCTGAGACCTATTACTAGTGCAGAACCATTTGAGAAATGGGCTATAGATTTTGTGGGTCCTATTTCCCTAGCTATGCAGAAATGGATCACGCTATATTATAACTTGCACAAACTATCTGACAAGGTGGGAAGAAGCAACACCTACCAAGGACTATATAGCAGCTACAATGGATAAGGTTTCTATGGGAACATATTATTACAAGGTATGGATGTCCTTTGAGTTTGACCAGTGATAGGGGCACACATTTTCTTAATGAGACAATCAGAATTTTATTGGATGAGTTCATGATTGCACACCATAAGACTACACCCTATCATCCTCAGAAAATGGAACTACTGAGGCTTTCAACAAAATTTTGAGCCACACATTGACAAAAATATGTGATGTTGGAAGAAAGGATTGGGATGATAAAGTATCTGACAGTACTTTGGGCATATAGAACAACATATAAAAGGTTGAACAAAGCCACACCATTTCAATTAGTGTTTGCACAGAATCCATTCTTCCTATGGATTTTATGTTACCTTCTTTGTGTATTGCACGCGTTGGAGGTCTAGCTGATGAACAAGCTTTAGAAGAATGGATTGAAAAGATAATTCAGTTAGATGAGTGACGAGCCATAACACATTGGAGTTAGAAGAAAGAAAAGGCCAGGCAGAAAGCATGGCATGACAAAAACATAAGGGATAAGAAATTTGAGATTGGACAAATGGTACTTCTCTATGACTCTAAGTTCTTATGCCATCCAGAAAACTTAAGGTACATTGGTTGGGGCCATATGTTATCACTTACATCCTTGAAACAGGTGCTTTCCAGTTAGAAGCACTTGATGGAACACGGCTACCCAGTTACTTCAACGGGAGTAGGCTGAAGCCCTACTATAAATAAGTCTTCTTGGTGTTTGTAATAAGGTAGTATTTCCATTTAGATTAGGTTTTCAATTTTGTATTTCCTTAATGTGTTTCCTTCTTTGTCGCTATGTTTTTTCAATTTAGTTGGTGTGTTGTGAAATAAGCACACTTGCACGCATGAAGCTAATTACTATATGAAGCATGTTTATGCGCAGAGGACTACACATACTTTTAGTGTGGGGTGGTTGTTGATATCCAAGTACAAGATTGTGGGAATTGAAAGGTGAAAAGAATAAGTTACTATGGGTGCTCTTCAAGTCAAAGGATTGCTTCTAAAAAGTGACCAAAGATGAAGATGAATGAAGGAACAATATAACACGAGGTAAGCAGAGGCCATAACAACTACTAGTAGAAGGTGCAGTGATGAGGTACTCGGGTGCAAAGGAAGTGTGCTGAAGAGAAGTTTGTGACTAGAGGGTAGGAAGGCACGCTAGAAGGTTATAGCTGAGGTGCGAGGATGTAACACGCGAAAGGATGGAATTGGTCAATTAATGAGAGGATATTTGGTAGGTGAAGGAGCAATGAATGCATCAAAATTTGAAAATCTATATAAGGATGGGATGCGAGTTCATTTTTACCATTGCGATTAAGAGTATTTGAAAAGGAGCCAAGTGCAAAGAGCCGAGTGATCATATTAAGGTGTGAGAGGTGTGTAACCAATCATGACAAAGAGATTTGTGCGCAGAAAGAGCTTGTGTCCCCGGTGGTGAAGGGTTTGAGTGAAGCAAGGTGACAGAGAGGAGCTAGGGCACGTGATTTCACCTAGGGCATGTTGAATCAAGCTAGGGTTTGATTCACACATTGTAGAATTCAAGAGGTAAGGATCTACAAAGGATTGCAAGGTAGAAATGGCACCCAAGAAAGTAGTTGCAGCAGGAGTGAAGGGAAAGAAGAAGGTGGTAGAAGAAGAAGAAGAGATGGCTCCCGAAAGCAATTTTTCAGAGATGCAATATCTAGAGGGGGTTATCATCACCAGAGTGGGATTCTCACATAAGGAAAAGTAAGGTGAGTGAGTACAATCACCATACCATAGAGAATAAGAAGGAGCTTGACACGTTGCTTTGAACACAAAGACAAATAAATGCACAACGGAAGACATGCCAGTGTATGACGATGCTGGTGAGAAGCTCTTGTAGAAGATAGGAGTTTACCAACTATATGAGCTCCCTTACTTGGGAAATATGAGCCCTTGTACCAATGGCTCATGAGCAGAGTGCACAAAGATTTTTTCTACTTTACAAGTCGCAAAGTCGAATTTCAGCCACGCTCATCTCCATGGTAATGGGGTTGAAAGGCACAAGAGAAGATTTGTGAGATGATCTAATAGACAAGACTGAAATATTGGAGACCAGAAAGGAGTTGGGGTACACAAGGGTCCACGTGGTATGGACATCGATAAACTGAAGAAGTATCCAGTTGTGCAAGCAGTCGCGCATCTTGTTACAAAGCTAAATGACCAGAAAGGTGGTCACAAGTGAATACCATGTGGCTACACATTTCCAAAAAGATGTCTGAAGGGGTAGTCTACAACATTTCATGTTATATTGCAGAAACAATAGTTGAGGAAGTGCGCATGGGAGGAAAGATTATCTTTGGAGCTGTTATATTATCACTGGTGTTCATGGAGATCGAGTACCTGATGGACCAAAGGAGAAGGTATGGGAGTATCCAATGGAACAAAATCACCTACAGAACACTTCAAGAAGTACTTGTGTGAGGGATCCATGATAGATAAGGTCAAAAAAGGGCTGAGAAGTGGTATGATAGGCTCTGCATGGATTTTGAGGAAGAATGGCACATCCCCAAGGACTTTCCTTCGGTGGTTGGAAAGGTAGTTCAGTTTGTTGTATACCAACATTTTTGTATAGTGCGGTTCACCATGAAAGATGGAGCATGGAGCCCTTGGTGTAAGTTTCCATATGCCTTCACAACAAGGTACTTCTAGGCATCAAGTACACATGTTTATAGATGCATGGTGACTGACATTCAATGTGGATAAGGTAGATTGTGACTACCACACACTAAGGAAGAAATATGTGTATCCAGGGTGGGGTGCATATGTTGAAAGACTCATTTTAGATGTATTGAGCATTAAACCAATAAGTTTGGTTGTGGGAGATATTGGAGCAACGATTGGTGTATCTCCAACTAAAGCCCAAAGATGGAGAATAACAAGTATGTGGAAGATGAGTTCGCACTTCCAGCACCACCAAAGGGAAAGCATATAATGGAGAACATCCCAGTGCCTAAGCCCATAGAGCCAATAGAAGTGGAGGATGAGGAGGATGAGCGTGAAGATAGTGGTGGTTTGGAGCATAGAGGTAGAAGACATCCTATGAATAAGGATGAAGCTAAGTGAGCCCACTACACCACCTCAGCCACAAGAGGGGGATGATGAGGACTTGAATACAGTCCAAGGAGAGCACAAATTTAAGAGGGTGTTTAGGAGAACAAGGACCCAAGGTGTTACCCCAAAAATAATGTGCAGATCACCCAGACTCTCCACAAAGTAGAGACAACCATGTAAAAGAGGAAACTGAATTTGAATGAGGAGGTGGAAGAGTCAGAGGAAAGTGCACCTAATTCTCCTACACTTCTAGAGAACATAGAAGAACAAAAGGATGAGGAATCGAAGGAAAGAGGAGAGGAGGAAAAGGGAACAGAGGAGACAGCTGTAGATACTACTCAGGACATGGAGACATAAGTCCCAAATTTGGAAGCTAAAGTTCCTAAGAAGAAATGGTCTAGAAGAACAAGTGGAGAACACATTCCACCACCATGGGTTATGCAGAGGATGTAGGTAAAATTGTATACACTCGTTTCCAGAGCAGCACGCTACACAAAAAAGACTTATATGGTTGGGAGCTCATGGATGAAGATATGGCCACAGTGCGCATGAGGAAGTAGTTGTCATGGTCCATGCACACACACATGGATGAGCCAGATTTTGATGTGTGTGAGGAGTCATGCGTATCAAGGAGGTTGAAGAAAACACCTCAGGCCAGACACATGACAATAAAGCCTATTGTCATGTCAGATGAATAGGTGAGTAATGCATTGGTCAAAGTCTCAACAGAGGTGGCAAGGTGGAATATGGACAAGGCTGCCACAATTAGGAGAGCTCAGGGAAGAGATTAAAACTAAGGATGGAGAAATAGTGTGCCTAACACAAGAGAGGGACTTAGCGCAGAAGAAGAATAATGTATTTATCAGCATCGTAGAGGAGATTGGTGATAATGTCATAAGAGCTAGGCCACACTTGGAGCCAAAGGTACCACAGACATTTCCTCAAAGAATACATTATGTAGGAAAGTTGGTGGACCTAGTACTTGAAGATGAACCTCTTGCATGCCAACGCCAAAGGATCCAAAAAAAGAGGCAGAATGAGAGAAGGCTTCAATGATGCGGAAGATTACATCCTATGAAGGAATGCTGCAAGCGCTACAAGAAGAATTGAAGAAAGTAGACCAGGCTTTAAACATCTACATAGCTCCAGAGGCACTTATCAATGTAAATACCTTGGAAGAGAACAATGAGGTCCAGAAAGCAATGAAGGATGAAACATTGGGCCACAGTAAAAATTATCAATGGTTAAGTAGAAGTGTGAGGCCTTGGCATCAACACAAGAACCACACAAGAATCAGCTGGAAGAGCTTGGGAAGCTCATTACACAGAAGATGGATTTACTAGAGGGAAGAATGACCTCAATGTCCAACATTGTGTTAGTCTTGCAAAATGAAAAAAGAGATTGCGAGGGATGAATTGGAGTCCATTGTTGTGGACATTCCAGAAAAAGAAGAGCAAGCACTCACTAAATGGAAAACCTTGGAGGCTGAAATAAAATAGGAATATCCTAAATTAGTTGTTCAAGCTGAAGAAGAGATTGCAGAGTAAAAATATTCTTTCATACATTTTTTCATTCTTTCCATTATTCTATTATTTACTTACATTTACTGGAGATAACCATTGTTGGGGCAACAATGAAATTAGTGTGGGGTAATGTTGATCAAAGAACACTTGACAAAGAAAGTACACAAGAAGTCTCATGGGGAAAGCAAGTCATACGTAAAGGCGCGAATGGATAGGGAGAACATGCGCGAACAAAAGTTTAGTTTTTGGGACTTAGCCATTTTCACTCATAAGGTCTATTTTTAGAGATGGCGTGTAGAGCACAAAAAGGTAGAGAGGCGTGCACACCACGCATTGGCTATTTTTGAGGATTGGATACGAAGTACTTTACATGGACACAAGCTGGAAATAGATCTGCTACTATCAGTTAGCTAGTAGTAGTCTATTGTTAGCGTAATTACATGTATGGTTAGTTTTGTAAAGGCATGTGGCTAAGAATAGCATGTGACCTATTTTTGGAATGGATAAGTGGTGAAGGGAAATTCCCCACCCTTATATATATATGTAGTAAACTAAGTAATAGAGAGAGGATGAGCTCATGACATAGAAAGACACAGGGATCATGACATACGAGTTATGTCGTTACATGCATGCTACTACCGATATTACAAATGAAGTTGTTGTAAACTTATTGCATTGAATATAATGGAGGATATTGACTAAATCTAAGTATTAGTTCTATGAGTATCTGAATCTAGTATGCTTTTGTTCTCATCATGGTTAGTACTTAGTTCTATTTTTCCTTGGATATAGATCTGTTATGTTCTTTAGAATGATGTGTTAGTAGTGGAACTATATATGTTAAGTTTTCATCATTCTACCATCTTGCTACAAAAACCCTAAAGAGGGACTGGGTACCTTTATGCACTTCAGGTGAGCGCTCAGTCCCAGTGAGTGATGTGCTAGCATGCATAGGGTTTCTTTGGGTTTGGATCACTTGAATTCTATGCCACATTAATACACAACAAACATTACCATTTCCAGATGATGCACTCTCTTTTACGGTTCATTTTATAATACCGAGAGGGCATAATATATGAAACTCAAGTGCATCAAAATCCATTCATTCGAGGGCAAGCAACTCCTACAATCCATTGTGCATTCCATTCTATCCATCCACAACATGTTACATATCTTGATTATTTTTATTCTTACTTGTTCATGATCGCTTAATACACATGCTAGCTAGATCTCTTATATGTCATTATCTTTACCATACACACATGCACATTCACATCCTTTTCTAGTTGTGATCACAGATACAGGTCTCTCACACGTAGTATGGATGCTCACCTCCTACCACTCCTACAATGGTTGTTGGGGGCATCCACATTCATCTCTTACATGTGTTATTATTTCATTTTTTACTTAGCACTCTACATTACTTGTTTATACATGCTTTTGACATATGGGTTATCTTTCTAACATGTTAACAGTGCTTCATGTGCAACATTTTTTGCAGGACTATTTTCTTCCATGGCTATCTATTGTTTGTACTTGTTTGTTTTGTTTGTTATTGTATGTGGGCATTGCCTTTTGTTATGTGTGCACACTTGTTTGTTCGTATGTGGCCATTATGGCCTTACATGTCTTACGACATCATGATTGGTGTCCCATTCTTGAAACCCACTTTGGTGGTCTATGATTTTCTTCTTGCATGTTTACTTGCTTTCTAGCTTCTACATTGTTTGTGTAGCGTACACTTATATTTTATGTGCATGTTTGTTCGTACTAACACTTGTTTCTAGCCACTTGTTTGTGTGCACCTTGGTTTCTACCAAATGCATTCCCTTCCACATACAGGGGCACAATGTATGTGGTTGGTCCTATGTTGGGGCCGCATTCTCCTATCGAAACGTCGCATGCGCCCCAAATATTGGGGCATCATGTGGGATTTTACACATTACATAGAGCTCTCTACCAAGATGCTGATTCGAGTTTAGTTTTATGACCTTGACATTGTGGGTTATACAGGCACTTGAGTGGGTTCATACTTGCCTATGAACCATGTACACATCAGATTTTATAGGACATGGTTGTTCTTAGCATTCTAGGAGCAAGCGATTACTGAGGTTGGAGAATACAATGGATTTACTCTCTACACTACTTCAACCAAGAACATGGATCACCAAAAACTAGGAAGTACAGAGATCTCTTCACACATGACTTCAGGGAAGTAGTTACATGTTAGATAATAACGCATCTTTATCCCTACACTTCTTCAGCTAGGGTGGTGTGAGATTTCCCAAAAACTCATAGTACATGATATCCTTTCTACACCCTTTCTCTCATCATGGATCAGTGCACATGTTCCTTTTACATTTTTCATTTCCATTACATACTTTTTACTATATACATGTGTCTTTACATGCATTTTTGACATATATACATGTGTATTTGACTACTTGATCGTCTTCTCCTTGTAAGTTCGACCGTATGAGAAGCAAATAGTCAACAACAATAATGCCATCCACAACACCAAAGTTTTGTAGAAACACACACCTCATACTAACATGTAGGTACATCACACACATCCGAAGCTACACACTCGTTTCCTCCCTAGGTTCAATCTCACCACTTTTACGCTTTTTCATCTTTAGCTTCCACAATCCACTATTTTTTCACTCCACACTCTATCTAGTTCTTTGGAACACTTTCTACATCACTCTACATGGACATCAAGTATGCATCTCTATCTACTTTATGTTACCAAGCGTTCCACTCACCAACATAAAGTGGGGAAAATGTAGACACAAAATCATGCACTTTAGGAATTATTTAGTCCCAATCTCATACTACTATTCATATAGTTTTGAGTGAAGAAAGTACTAATTAACCCCTATCCTTTGGCCATTTTACTTTACTTTACTGTCGTCACTTATGACCTTTGTTAGAGTAGGTATTTACCTTAGCTCATGTTCACCTAGTACTTTATTTACCTTTATTGTATTTATCCTCACCCACTTATGTGTGTGGATATTTCTTTTATCTTATTTAGATATTAGGAGATATTATCTAGTTGTTAGTTATAGTTCTTTCCTTGATCTATCATATTGACTAATTCTTTCCTTGATCTATGGTATTGACTAGATCCTTAATGTCTAGTTCTCTCCTAAATCTATGGTCTTGACTAGTTCTTTGATGACTAGTTATTTCCTTGATTTATGGCTTAATCTACGACCTTGACTTGGTTCTTAGATTGTTATTCCTTTCCTATTTAAGTAAGCCCATTATCAATGTATTGCATTGAGTTCCATAATAATATACGATATTGCTACTCATTTATTTGCAAAGGTTTATGTAAAGTTATTCGGTGAATTTCTTTCATCTTATTGATCATGGTATTTGATTAGCATTTGTGTTCTTGGCTTTGTATGATCCGGGTTATTGTTCCTTTCAACCTTGAAAGACATACTTTCCTAGGTTGTTTTTATCATTTTCATAATTCTACCTCTAACTTAGGTGCCTAGCCCCATCTTGGGGCACCCAGTGCCCCTGGTCCCATTTGGGGTGTCTTGAGCCTTTTACACTTTCCCACCACTTTACGAGCACTTTCTAGCCATTTGAGCTTTCTATCTTTTTGTGGTGAACCTTTTTGAGGATAACTATGAAATTAAAACAAGAGAACCATATAAATATAAAGTTATGAGACCATAATGAGGAACCAAAACTCGAGCACTAATATCATCACCTAAGGTTGCATCCATCAAATGCTCCATTTGTATCCATATAGTTCCATCACAAGGCATAAGGTGGTTCATCTCGCATCACACATAGGCAAGACTTTTATTTTATTTCATCCACCATTTTATTACATTTCTATACATAGTTATTGCTCACTACTTTCATAAAGTGTGACTAGCACAAGAGCACCTAGGGCATGATTGCACACACACACACATAGAACTACATCGGGTCTGAGATGTAGTGCAATGCTCAGTTAGTAAGTCCACCATTGTGGCAGCTAAGGACAGTTTGACCCCTTCATATGCATCTTTATTTTTTTAGGGGTTTGATGCTTGTCTTGGGGTTTTACAAGTCTCTTCTTCATCACGATTACCGGTTACATGCAGTGAGAACATCAAAGTTAGTGCGACAGGAAAGCAAAGGAAGGTAGTCATCCAAAGACACCCGAGAGGAGGTTTACAAAGTTTTTTCACATAATAGGGTGCTCATGTCTCATACCAAGGTGCCCACATGCACACCCGTACACATCCAGTGTCCCATTCCATTCATATTGCCCACTCTACACTTTTCTAGACCTCGGCACAATCGTTTCCTCCTCATGTTTCTCCAGGCCATCTCTGCGACACGCTCTGTAGCTTAGCTTGTCGAATCAGTGAGTTCTTTCTAACCTTAATTTTTAATTAGGGTTTCACATTTTTATGTAATTAGTTGCTTGGGTCACTTTCTTTATTTATTTAGCCATCATCTACTTCTTTTCATAGCATCTAATTAAGCTAGAATAGATCACCTACTTTCCATTTTAGTTTAATCAATAATGTCTTATACAAAATTGGGCTCAATGATAAATTAATATTGCTTCTTTTCTCTATAATCTTTCTTGGTGTGACGATATATTACTGGATATGTTTTTTAAGAAGCTATAATTATTCAATGCATGACATTCTATTATCTTTAATTTTTAATATTTTGAATAACCTTGTATTTTTTATAATATGGGTTTTAATGAATATATGAGAGGTATGCCCTAAATTCTAAACAAAATTTCTATTTTTTTCCTTAGGAAGGTACAATCTAGTTTGAGAACAATAATATTTAAATTGGAGATGCCTTAGTGTCTCCTCCATATCCATGTTTTCTATTGGTTGAGACAACTTTACTAGGCATGAAATGATTTGAAAGATGTGGCACTAGGATTACCTAAATCAGTGAGCTTGAGGTTCATGTCTCATGTTGAAATTTTGTTAGGACTCCTCAATTTACAATGTGTATAATTAATTTTTTGAATCTTTATTAGTTAATTTAAATTCTAAAGTTTATTTGTTAAATGTTATATATTTAATAATTTTGACTTTTTATATTTATTTATATAAATTAATCAAATATATTGAAAGTTAATTAACATTGCTTATTGAAACACACTTTTTATATTGATATAATCAAGAAAAGTACATTGGGTTTCACATCAAAAAAATGGGTGGAGAAATCATACCCCAAAATACAACACACCATGCACACACGTGCCACGGATACAAAATCCAATCAAATAAACAACAAGTCACAAGTGACACCTAAATAGTGGCAACAGACATGGTGGAAGGAGGAGGAGGTGGAGAAGGAGGCTCGCGCAAAGCATCACCCCAACTCACGGGGCATTCGGGGAATTCGGAGCATGATCCTACCCATCACCCTACTCGAGGGCAAGAGCATCCTATATGGTAGGAGAAATAGCTAGAGAAAATTGAGGAAATTTACCTGGGGAACACCTTGTTTGGAACCAAAATTCGAAGATGAAGAAGGCTAATGAGAGACACAACCATTATGTCGGCCGGAGGAGGATCCCCCAACTAGATTTATCACCAAACTTGAGGGAGGGGAGGGTCCCCCAACCATAGCCACCACCGAGATATTGAAAAAACCATCGGCCTGCCACCGGGGAGGGGAGGAGTTATGTAGAGCCCGAGCGTGCTGCCATTATTGAGCACCTTGGCCATGAGAATGAGACTGGGGAGGCAGGGGAAAATCATCGCGGTGGAGACAAAACCCAGCTCATCAAGCATAGGCACCACCCCAGTGGGAGATAAGATCTTGCAAATGTTCCACCTCCAAGTGGAATTTCTCCACCTAGACCTAGATCTAAAGCAACACATGAGCAATAATTCCAGTTTTAGCATACACATAAAACTCCATGCTAAGAGAAGTTTGATTAAAAATAGAATCATTTCTAATCTTCCAAATTTCAAATAGAATTTTTGCACGAAAGATTTGCCAATTTTTTTTGAATTTTGCAGAAGCAAGGCCGAGTCCCCCAACAAGAAAATTTTCCAAGTGAAGGGTTTGGGACGAAACATTAGAAGAGCTTCCAAGAAGACTACGAAATTAGGAAATACCAAAATAAATTCCTAAGAGACACATGTTATTGACAAGCAGGACACAAGGTATCAGAAACCCCAAGATGTTGAAGACATTTTCCAACAGGAAAATTGATAAAGAATACACTAGAGAAAATGATCCTTTTTAGGTTCAATGTGAGCTTTCCAAATGGTATTGAATCTATGTTTCCAAAACCTATGTGGGGATTTAATCTTCCAATAATTGTTCAATTTTTCATACGGAATGTGGGCAAGAGAAAAAATTTGATAACCAAGTAGGGGTTTGTACTAGATTGAAGGGAGTCGTCATAGGCCGTGCCAATCACACCACCTATGAGTGGGAGGAGAAAACCCGATCTTGTGAAGAATATCCACAACTATGGCATTCTGAATTTCTTGTATATATTATTTACCTCCATTGTTCAAATTAAATTGTGCTTTGATAAGAACACATGGCTTCCAAGAATGGGTAGCCTTGTAAAAAATATCCCCAAGCAATTTGATTTTGTGCTAAAAATCCTAAGACTTTTAATCCAAGGAACCATAGACAAGGGTACATTGAGAAAAAATAACAAGACCACAATAAAGAGTGAGAATTGATGGAAAGCCCAGTTCTGAAACCATCCCCCACCCAAATAAGGTGAGGTTTGACCAGCTCCCATGCCTTCTAGATACTCTTCATAATAGAATTTCCTCCATTTTTAACCGGCACATGAGATATCATCAAGATTTACATACCTACGTTTTTCCAAGCTTGTTTTTCAAAATGGGATCCTTGACAAATACAGTGACGAAGCAATATTTTCCAAGCCTCAGATCCTTCTAAACCCCTGATAATCCACTTGACACTTAGAGCAACACCTTGCATCCAAATCTCAATTATCCCTAAGCCACCAACATTTTTAGGAGATAAATAGACGCCGAAGCCACTATGTGGAAGCATTTGTGGACATGAGTGTTGGCCCATAAAAATATCTAAGTAACTTCTTTGACTTAGCATAAGCAGCCTTAGAGGGAACCCGACAAGATGGGAAGTAGACATGAGTAGCAGCTAACACCTTAGAGAAAATCTAAAACTTACCAACAAGAGAGAGAGGCTTGGTAATCCAATAAGCAATATTTTTCTCAACTCGTTGGACAACATAAGACCAAAGAGTAGCAGGAGTAACTTGGAAAGCAAAAGGGATGCCAAGAAACTTGAATTGAACCCCGGTTGAATCCACTGCCAAGCAAATCCTTCCAGCCATGGAGGTATGGGATCCATAGACTGTCTGTAGCATTGAGTCTTTTTCCATTGAATGGAAGAACTTGAAGCCAAGCAAAAGATATTTAGGCAATGCAAAGTGTTGGTCACAAACTCTTCATTCTTAGTTAAGGTTAAAAAAGAATCATCAGCAAAGTGGCCATTAATAAGTTGTTGGTCAGAATTAGGAAGAGAAATTCCCTTAACTAACCCTTGAGAAGCAGACCTGGCAAGGAGGTAACTAAAACCCTCAACAAAAGCACATAAAGAGTCGGAGCTAAGGGGCATCCTTGTCGAATGGACCTATGAAGCTCAAACATGTCGATTGGACTCCATTAATGGTGAGCCTGACATTAGCATCTTGGAATAACATATTAATAGATCGATGAATCTAGGGCCAAACCTAAGATCTTGTAACATGGAAATAATGAAAGGCCATTCAATCCTATCATAAGATTTTTCAAAATCAATTTTTATGAAGAGAGCCTTTTGATTGATATTCTTTCCCACTCAATACCTTCCCAAACAACAATAATGTATCTATAATGAATCTTATCTTAATGAACCCTTGCTCGCTATGCACAATAAGAGGAAAGGGATTACGAATCCTGAGGGAAAAGGCTTTGGTTATGATCTTGTATGACATGTTCAACAGAGTAATCACCTCCAACTGGTGATGAGCTCAGGATCTCCACTTTGGGGATAAACTTAATATTACCTTGATTGATCAAATCCCCGAGAGAATTGGTCTCCATAGCTTCACAATAAACATGATGAATATCAGGCCCAACAATATCCCATAACACCTAATAAAACTCACACGGAAATCCATCAATACCAGGAGCTTTATCTATCTTCATTTGCATAACAGCTTCCTTAAGATCATCAACATAAAAGGGGGTGATCACAAGAAACTCTCTCAAACTCATAAAGCTTATAGGGAATCACCTAGAGACATTACAACAAAGCAACATCCATATATGTAATGTAGGGTTGCAGCAAAAGACACCATGATAGTGGCAAACAAAGGCTCTCAGGATGTTCGGAAGGTCGGCTATGTGACCGACAACATCCTTGATCACCTAGATTTAACTGGATGTGTGATGAGGTCTAAGGAAACTAAATAATTATTTTGTTACTCGGTCACCGATCTTAAGCCAATGTAGTTGAGCTCAATTTGAGCCAGTGGGCCTGATAGAATTATTCCATCCTTAGTTTATGATGCCATTGTGCCACCTCGTTTTGTAGGAAAGTGTTGAAGGGTGAGTGGTCAAGAGCTCTTTAACTTTTGACATACTCCCGGAGAAGGCCTTATGTGCTCTCCTTGTGAATATCACAACTTGGCTCCCAAACATACGAAGAAAAGAAGTAACTCGACAATGGCTTACTTCCACCAAACAATCCACCCAAATGAACCGAGAAGGGCACTCAAACAGATTCCAAATGTACAAAATTTGTTCCATGGTTCTCTTATGCTACATGTGAGTAGTGTTGAGATAGAATTGGGAGCTTAGGCATGATAGGGGTCAAGTGCCACACAATTTCAAAAAAATAGGCAAATGATCTCAAATCAAGGCCCCTTCCCAAATAGAAATAGGCTCGCTAGAATTGGTGGAGAAAGAAAACATCCTTTGGTCCGTAAGAAATGCACGCACCACCAACTGCTTGAAAAATCTATCATTTCCTTGTCGAGGTTGGACCAGTGAATGAGGGTGCATTAGAGGCATGCCAAAAACAATGGTTAGGATAAAAATTCCAAGTTTTTTGTGCATGTAAAACCATGCTTCTCACTCACCAACACACCACCGCATAGGAAGACGCCCCACTTTATCATCAATGAGACTCCACCATGTTAAAATCCCCACACATGATCCAATGTGTGTCAGGAAGCTCATCAGCAAGCCACCGCTAGAGTAAAGATCATTCAACAGCATCATTGGAAGCATAAATGTTAGCAATACCAAAAATCTGATTATGCATATAAAAAGGGACCACACAACCCAATGCGAGGGTCAGAGCCCCAAGAAATAATAGATTGTTACAGAGAAGGAGAGAGAAGAGTAAGAATGCCTCCTTTCCAAGACTCGTGATTGGAATGATGATAGATGGCACTTGACTAGATAATATGGGCAATAGACTGGAGAAGAAAGCTAGCAAGCTTAATCTCCTATAAGTAGAGCACATGCACGTGACCTAAAATTTGACAATCGTCCCTAACTGTGTATTGAAAGGTCAGTTGAGTAAGACCACGGACATTCCAAGAGAACACTATCTTTGAAAACTATTAAGGTTCATGAGAAATTACTCCTTGAGGCCCCTAATAAAGTGAATTGGTTCATAGAAATGGAAGATCCAACAATTTTTTTAAAGGGAACATAATCATGTATCTAAAAAGGAAAAATTTGTGACAGGGACATATTCACCATCCTCGGGAGGATAAGGGCTATGAGAATGTTTGTGTGTGGACTTGTTGCCGAAAGTTTCAAAATTTATCTCAAAACGAGGTTCTAAAGTCACAAGTGTTGGCATAATTGAGGACACCACAAGCGGGAATGATGGACTAGAGGAGGATCCATCGGTTTCTTATTGGCCAAGGGAACTAGAGCTAAGAAAACCCTCCAACGGGTCGGTAAACAAACTACTGGGGCTTAGGGTTTTTCTTGTTGGTGACCATTGTCCAACCCTCACCCAAGGAGGAGGACAGGTTTAGAATGGAATATTTCTTTTTAGTGATAAGCGAGCAAAGGAAGCCAATAGCGGGATTCCCAAATCATATGATTACCAGATCGACAATGAAAGCAAGTATTAGGTAGATTAATATAAAGGACTCATTGAGAGAACTAGGTGTCACCCACTTGGATATCGATGAATTCCTTGAGGTATTTGGCTAAATCAAATTCCATAGAGACTCATCATTGCATGGGTAGACCGCATAAAATTTATTTGGTTCATGACAAACGAAACGACCAATGGGCTTGACTAGGTCTTCCACAAAACTCCATAGGGGTAGCGGCAAACCAGAAATTCCACCCAGATAGGAACTTTAAGCTTAACATGTTCAAAAACTTGGAAATCATGTGTCCATGGGGAAAAGATGACCAATGTGTTCCTAATAAACCAAGGACCATGATTCATAATGGCCTTACAATGCTTAGGGTTGGAAAAAGGAACAAAAAATAACCCTTAGTAAGATTCTGACACCCTCAAGTTTGACACCATGGCCTTGCAATGGTTGTGAACCCACTGTTTGAGGATGCTCTCTGGGGGACATGGCCAATGAAATACATAACCAAAGTGAAATATTCAAGCCAAGAGCAAGTCTTTTCAAATTGAGGTAAATCTAAAACAACATCAGGCTCAGGCAGAGGAGGGTCATTACCTTGTCGTAAACCTTCGAAACAAATTGCAAGCTCATTTCTTTACCAGGGAATTTTTGTTTGAGCTCTGTTGCAGAAACCCGCATCAAGAGATGCAGGAATATTGGTTATTGCCATAAAAATAGGCAAGCCCCACTGCCCAAAGGGCAAAAAAAGTAATTAAGAGCAATAAACTGCTAAATAAATGTCTAGCCTTGATCAAGAAAGGGGGTGTGACAGAAGTATGGTGCCGCAGACTCAAGCATAACACGCAAACCCTAGTAGAGCACCCAAATCTATCATTAATTAACATTTTATTTTTCAATTAAAGGGTAATGTATTGTTTTTCTCGCCACTTATAAAAGGTCAAGCTTAGCCTAACTCACAAATTCAAATCTGGGATCCCTTCAAATTTGATCGTTGGTCCCATTGATATAAATCGAAAGGGTATTGAAGAAATGCATGACATCAATTATCTAATACATCTTGATCAAACTTCACTTTGTAAAACATTGGAAAAATATTCCACTATAATTTGGCATAGACATTTCTAGGGTAAAATGTCGGGTTTGATCTTAATAAAGGTTTTAGTAAACAATAAGATGGGTCATGCATATCTTTGATACACCTATGTCGTTATTTGCTAGAATGTTGTGAGTAATATGTTAGCATTACAACAATCTCGTGATTATTCTATTTGTGTGATTATCAATGTTGTTTTAATACATGTGAAAGTGTATCCATTTCAAATGCAATAAGGATGTAATTTTATTTTTGATATGAATTAATTTTATTTCCGCCATTTAAACAAGCCTAAATAATTATTTGTATTCTAAATATATCTTTTGATTGATAAATATGTTTATAGAGAAATTTTATTTTTGTTGAGAAGCTAAAAGATCTCCAAACTAATATGTTATAATATTAAGCTTTGATAAATGTATAAAATTCAAAAATAGTTTGAAATTAGGATAAATGAGTGATAATTATTTTACACATGGGTGTGAAAAATTTTCTTTGTTAAAGTTGTTATATATCTTGCAAAAACATATAATATTTTAAAGCCTACTATTTACTATTATTCACATGTGTCGAGTATTATCTTTTTAATTTTTTAATTTTATTGTTTGTTAACTAAAATTAGTTATGCATAAAATACATTTAACCGAAAAATACAAGATCGCAACAAATTGGCCAAAGCATAGCAACTCTAATGGATCCACACCTAAGGCACACAATGCATTACTTTGTGTGATCTCAATCACCAATCAAGATTAACAACGAAGATTCCATAAATCATCATCCACATAATACATCAATATTCATCAATTCCATAAGTTTGGAGCTATGAACTAGGATGCACTCAATGTAATAACAAAATTAACACACACTAAAATGAACAAGATGTCTATGTTGGAGTTTTATATACCAGTTAATCATGAAAATACATCAAAGTCCCATGTTCTCATTGTGGGCAAAGGGGCAACTAAACACACCAATGTTACCTCTTACCTATTTTTATTCTCCCAACCCCACTAAACTTATAGAATGGAACCTCTTTATATGTTACACATGTAGGAGGTATATTTATTATGTCAACAGAATAACCTATAATAGAAGCCAAGGGAGTTGGGAGGAGCGAGTGTAATAGCGTGAGATATTGATAATAATTAACTCGGACAACGTTAATTGTACATAAAAGATGAGTGAAAGGAGTCACACTTCATAATACTAAACAATGATCACAAGAGGGCATGAAACTCACCTCGAGGAAGCACTACAAAGGTAATGTAAAGCAACATTACCATCACAAAGAAAAAAAACCTAAGTCTTTCCTTTTATTTCTTTATTTTTTATTGTGTTCCAACCCCTGAGGTATAGCACAATTACTTGAAGGTCCCGTTATGACCAAAAAAAAAAACCCTCTAATTTTTCATGTATGTGTGGATAAGCAATCGGTGTTTTTGGGTAACATGAGATTGTCTCAAGGTGTGGGACCCTTGCAATTTAGGCAAACCTCAAGAGAAGGTCGGTTCGCTACCTATTCCTAAGGTTAAGATACTCCTAAGGAAGGGAATGCAGCTATCTACTCCTATTATATGATTCCAAGGGACTAGGAGGAGGGAAAGATGCATAAAAATGTAAATCATGCACTAACAAAGGCGATAACACCAAAAAGAGGGGAAAGACACTCCCAGATGAGTAAAAATAGATGAAAAATGATGAAGGAGAGGGAAGACATGAGTGCCACATTCCAAAGCAACATTCAAATCATCATTTTCAAGGAGTGTAATAGATTCAAACGTTGAAAGAAGAACAAGATAGGCACAATAGACCTACAAATGTGATGAAAGGCAAGAAAATACAATAGAACACAAGCTAGGACAAATAATAGCCACAAAACAAGTAATTTATTGCTTCAAATATGCATAATCCATTACATTGAAGGAGAAAAGGCAAGGATCATCATGCAAGATGTCCAATTATGAGGACTATCACTAACAATACAAAATGCAGCACTTGGAGAAGGATGCACCAACATTACAAGAATGTCTAACCCTTACAAATGAGCATCACTTTACATTATATAGAAAATGGGAAAGAGAGAGAAGAGGGAAAATAGAGGGAACTCGAATTCCTCCTTCCACCCACCAAAAACATGCATTAATTCTCTAAAAATTAGTATGGGCATCCTTACAAATCCATTCCCCAATGATACTTTTCTTGTGGGAGAAGAAATGGGCACCATACCTCATTAAAATTGGTTATTGAGCAACCACTGAACTGTGTTCTTTAATGCTGGATACGTTTTCCTCTTTTTCACCAACCTTCCTCACTGAAATTAAGAAATCTAGTTTCTATGGTGTAGAAGATGTTGAGAGATTTCCAAAAGTCCAATTTTGTGAAAATCGAGCAACAAGTCAAAAGATGTGGCTATTTTAAGTTCGGGGGGTTGGGAGTTCTATGTAGGCTCCCACAGGTCTACAATAATACCTTTTGTTCCAAATGCGGCCGGATTGGGCGATCGAGAGAACCTATGGAAACATGGAATGGTTCCTTGTGTTTCCTTTGGGTCCACTTTATCTCTGCATAGGTCGCGGCTTGTGTTTTGTGGGTTATCGGCCCGCGAGTGGAACTTGAGAATTGTTCCACCTTAGGCGTAGGTTCCCGCATTACTCTCCACTTCCGTAACTCACTCAACCCTCTAACTTCAAACCTCAAATTTGTCTTGCATATCATTTGCTCCCATAGGGAACTTGTGCCCATGAGTAACTATTCCAACTCCCACCCCATTCTTCGCACTTCACGCTTCCCCGCACCAAATGCCTTGTATCGCGGGTGGAAAGCCTTTCGAGGAACTCATTTCTCTGGAGAACCAGTTCTATTGTTTCCTTGCCATCCAAAAATCTGAAATACTTTATAAGTAACCCAATTTCCTTCAATGCAACTTTAAAATCAATGCGAAAAACTTTTTGGATCATAGGAACTAGTTTCATAATTCCTTTAATCACTGCATTTCCGCAATACACTAGAAATGACCCAAAATTCCATTTTTTCTCATATTTTCTAAGTGTTTTGGGTCTCCATGGAATCGAGGAGTTATGTAAAGGAGAGTACAGTGTCCCAAATCCAATTTACTCCATTTTATCAAATTTTTAACCCTTGTCCAAGTCCAAATAATTATTGCAAGTTATCAAAATACATGAAAGGGGAGATTTTGGATAACAATTTGGTGACTCAACGGGGCTATCTACCTATCAGATGAAGAGATCAATGACCTTGAAGAATCCATTGGGCATGGAGTTGACCGATAATCTGAAAATTGATCCACACTTGAAGAACACACCCCCGGATCCACTTGAAGCAAGTGCACGGAATTAGAGCTGATTTGAAGCTTGAACTGATCACACTCTCATCATAAAAATATTATGAATTAAATTTTATAAGAGTGGAAAATTGTTTTAACTTGATCTTGTCACCTTGTTTTCCTTGTAAGTGATGATAAAATGAGTAGCAACAGCCCCAATATCAAATGCATGCAAAATTTATCTTGTAAGTGATATGTTGGGGTTGAATGAATACACTTTGGAAACTGCCCAAAATTTGATTTTAGTTGCTCTGCATTTGATCTTCTCGAGAGATTATAGTTGATCCGCAACTGACCTTGAAACTCTTCCAATCTCAACTTTTTAAGCATATCTTCTTCGGAGTCCTCAAGGAGCTCGTGCAATGGAACCATGTCATCCAAAAGCAACAAAACATTGTGCAAAGCACTTAGGGAAACTGAAACTAATCTACCAACAATATAATGTGCTACAAGCACTTAGAGGAATTGAAAAATAATATACTATGTACAAGGGAGGGTCTTTTCTTCAATAACAATGCTTGAGGTGGATCCCATTAACCAGAGCTACAATTCTTATCCATCCAATCTTGATAGCCGAGAAGCATTGTTTGACTTGTAACTTGAAATCATGTAGGGGCCACTCCATATTGCATCAAAATTGGAATGTCTACTAGTTTGGCCCTGTTTGCATCCCACTTCAAGACTAAGTCTCCTTCTTGAAACTTTGGGATTTTTCTTTCTTATCAAAACTCCTCTTAATCTGAGCTTGATCTTTTTCCATTGTTTGCATTGCTTGATTTCTCAACTCTTCTAGCTCCATGAGCTTTGTATACTGACTTCCATGGCCTCAAACTCAGATAATTCTAGTTGTTTCATGAGTTCCGATGCTAGAAATTCAGGAGATATTGGCAGCCTTACTTCTTTTCTATAAACCATTTTGTAGGAGAGCTTCTAGTTGATCTTTTGGGGTGATCCTATCAAACCACAAGGCTGATTTCTATTTTTGTTCTAATTCCTCTAGTTTTCATCCAAATTCCTTCTTATGATCCTCATTAGGTTCTTGTTTGTGGACTTAGCCTAGCCATTACCCTAAGGGTAATAGTTTGAGGAAGTGTTCAAATATATGCCATTTTTGACAGCCTAATTAGTGATCTTCATGCCAAGGAAAATTAGAGCATTATCGGAAATGATTATGGAAGGAAAACCAAACCCGGTCACAAGTATCCTTCGTAGAATTCCAAACCGCTAGCCTCATTTACCTCCTTCATCAGCAACTACTTATGTCCACCTAGTGAAATAGTTTGTGGTTGTGAGGATCTACTTGTGTCCCAAGATTGAATGTAGTTTGATCATTCCAATGAATTCTAATCCCCATTGCATGAATGGTTGATCTACGAAGATGAGATGGAGTGGAAGGGGTGCTAACTTTTCTTTTCCCTCAAATAATGCACATCTTTTTCACTTCTTGACCCATGAATAACAATCACTTGAAAATGTTAGGCCAAGTAATAACCAGCTTTCATGATCTTGAGAGCTATTTACTCTTGGAGAAAAGTGACCTCCTGCATCTCCATCATGGAACTCATGCAACACTTTTCCTATCTGATCTATTTTAGTGCACCTTAAGATAAAACCATTCACATCCTTTCTAAATAAGATTTCATCAATAATCACATAGGGAATGGACTAAAGTCTAAAATATCTTCTTTTAGCATTGTTCAAACCTTGGGGGCATTGGCCTATTTGGAGAAAGTTGACTACATCATTATTCCAGCAAGGAATAGGAAAAGCATCAGTTGGATGTTCTTGGTCATGTTGAAGCACAAGGATGGCTTCTTCATCAATGTGTTGTTCGAAACCAGTCACTCACACAACCCCTTATCTCTAACTAACTTGGTTACCTTGATATCAATGTCATACTCCATCACTTTGGTTATCCAACCAACTCTTTTCTTGTTCAAATCCTTGTTCAAGAGGAAGTATTTCACACTAGCATGTGAAACTAGTAGATGGATCTTGTTATTGGATACTAGATGCCTAAATTTATTCAAACTCCTTATAACAACAAGGACATGTTTTTCAATAAACGAAATATCTCACCTCATAATCCTCAATATTTTGGCTAAAAAGGCAACATGTTGTTCCAATCCTTCTTCATTCAACTCGCACTAAGATGATGAAAGATATTGTCTCAAAGCACTCTCCAAAGGCATACAAAGTGAATTCCTTTGAGAAATTTGGATTAATGAGATTTTGGGTCTGTCTAATTGCTTTCTTTATGGCTTCAAAGTTGTCTGTCATCTAGTGGTCCATTTGAAATCCATGTTATTCTTGATCGCTTCAAAGGCTTGACAAGATTGACAATAATTGAAACAAACCTTCTGACAAAGTTGATTCTTCCAATAAAATTTGGAGTGTTTTTTATGACTAGACAATGGCAATGCAAGGATGACGCTAACTCTTTCTAGATATATTCTTAACCCTTCCTTAGAAACAATATGGCCAAGGATTTTACCTTCATGAGCTAAGAAGATGCACTTTTTAGGATTGAGAGAAACTCCAAACTACCTACACCTTTCAAAGACTTTCCTGAGATGAAGGAGATGATCAGTTGCATCCTTAGAGAACACTATGATATCATCCAGGTATACAAGAACAATTTTGTTAATCAACCCCTTGAATGCCATATCCATGGATCTTTGAAATGTTACTTCGTGTTTGATAGATCAAATGACATTTTCCTATAGGCATAGGGACCCCATCTCGTAGTGAAATTTGTCTTGAATTAGTCCTCCTCTTTCACCATGATCTAGTTGTATCTTGAGCATCATCTAGGAGAAAACCTTTTAGAACCTCGCTACCATTTGTAAGATATGTTCCATAGAGGGCGGTGGGTAATGATCCTTCAAATATGCTTTGTTCAAGTCCCTGAAATCAACACACACTCGATTTTTCCATTCCTTTTCCACACTGGGACTAGATTAGTGACCCAAGATGAATGATTGATGGAAAATATTATGTTTGCCTCAATCAACTTGTTCAATTCTTTCTTCATTAGAGGATTAATATGAGGATTGACATGCCTTTGTTTTTGTCTGATAGGCTTGTTCATTGGCCCGAATGGTGTGTTTAGCTAAACTAGAATCAAAACCTCTAAGGTATTGATAGTTCCACACAAACATATCGGTGAAATCTTGGAAAAGTTCTACAAAATCATATTTTTCTTGTGGAGTATTTACCTTACCAATCAAGAAATTTGTCTTCATCGGCTAAGATGGGCTCTTAATCTTCACCTTTGACCATTAGTTTTGTCTTTTTTATTTGAATTGGTCATTGGGGTTGAAAATGGATTCCAAGGTCACTAGGCCCTTGGGTAGCTTATTTGATCTGAGTTGAACGACTTGGTCTCCATATTGCTTCTCCAACTTGTCATGATTCCTCAAGAGAACCCAACCTCTTTTTGATCCGAAAACGTAAGTTTTAATTTAACTTTTTAAAGTGTTTTCTCGGGATTTTAAAATTTAGTAAATTTTCTGAATTAAATTACTCCAAAATTGATCGATAATATGGTTTTTATTTGATTTGTGACTGATCCGAAATTGAATTTAATTCCTTCAAAATTCACTATTTGATCAAAGCCCCAATATTTAATTTTCTCCTGATTTAATTGATTTTCCCAAATTTTTCAAATTGATTAATTATTGCATCCAAACTGATATCTGAATTATAATTATGAAATTATTTGATAAATGAATGCAAAAATCATAATCTAAAAGGAAAAATCAAACAACACTAAAGTTGTTTACGGGAGTCATTTTAGAACCTGTCCATTAATTTTGGATTTGTAATTTATAATAAAAATATACAAATCAAACAAATGAACCTTATAATTCTCGCGAGGAAGTTACCCAAGAACTCGTGAGCTCACGAAAAAAATAAAAATATTGCTCCCCGTGTAATGCTTTCTTGGCTTGCAAAGTAGCCTCTCCTAAAGTTCTCCGACAAAAGTTGCACAAAAGGCTTCCTAAAATTGGTTTAATGAATCCAAAATGGACAACCCCTTACATCACCGGAATTGTCTCGAATTTAGCACAACTCTCTAGTTTACACCAAAGTCTAGTTCGACTTATGATGGATCAAAAACAAGGATTTCTAAAAACTACCTGTTATGCACTAAAACACATACCTACAAAAAAATGTTTAAATAAAATTTACCTCCTTTTATTTCACTTCCCATTGGTTGGCAAGTTGGTGACGCCACCCTTATTTTTTGGAGGAGGTTATGGGTTCCATTCCCTTTATCCACTCCTCCACCTTGCATTTTCCATTTGGGGGATTAAATCCCATTTTCACGAGTATAAAAACAATAAGGCTTTAAAAAGCCTACCACAACCCACTTTATGTGGTTTAAGCCATGCATACACCACTTTTTCTGCCAAATTAGGAGGTCCATGTGGGACATGGTAGATTTATTAAAAACCCAAGGTTGGAATATTGGCCAAGTTAGCCCCATCTTAATATGGTGCACTTAGATAACATTATTAAGCACAATTATTGGTAACAATAATACCAATTTTAAAGCAAGTCGGTGCAATAATATAAAAAATAATAAAGGGAATATTAGTCTTGCATGCACCAAATCAGTCTACGTGCTCAAATGGATTAGTGTCATGTGTCAGCATATGATTGGTTCATCTTTTACCACGTCACTTTTTCCCACAAGTTTGACATGAACTTTGGTGACCATATCTTTTGCATACGGACTCGAGATTTGGTCCGTTCAAAATATGACAAAATATCGTGACAAGATATACACAATAGAATTCATTTTATGAGGTTCTCCAAGATCATACATTTTCTACTTTGACCATCTTTGACCATATTTTGACCAAACTTTGACTAACTTTGACCAAATGTAACTTTTGCATTCAAACTTCATTTTTCGAGTTCCTTATATCATCGAAATATCTCAAGATGATCTATTACACCGGTCATGGTTTATGGAGGTTGGTCTTTTTGGGTTGGGCGCACCTTTTAACTGTGAGCTTGTGCAACACAAGGTAATATCTGCCCCCCTTTCATTTCCTTTGGCGCACCCTTTGGCGTGTCGACACACATTTTGGTGCACCCTCACCATGTTGCGCCTTTCTTGCATGCAACACAAGCCAAGCGCATGCATTTCCTTCGTGTCAACAATATTTTTTTGCGCCACATTTTGGTGCGCGAGGGCACACACGTATTTTTCCGTGTTGACAACACTTTTGGTGCACTAAAGGCACACATAACAACGTGTTAACACACATCTTGGTGCGCCACAGGGCTGCAAGTTTTGCAATGTCGATAGGTGTTTTGATGCGCCACTTCAAAAAGTGGTTGGCACATTTATTACACCTTTGCCTATATATAGGCGCATCCCCTGTCATTATCACCAGTCAAAAAACACGTGATTGATCTTATTCCTCTGCACCTTTGTCAGCACACCTATCATCCTCGTGTCACGTTCGTGGACCCCGCTTCACTTCTCACGTTATATATTAGGGTAGGTGGTCTTTTCCCCTGTATTTTTGCTGGTTGTTGTTTGTTTGTGTAGTAGGTTGCATAGATTTGTCAAAATCCTCCTTTGCTGCCCTTTGTCTTTTTCTCCCATGCTCTCCCTCCTCTTTCCAGATCTGCTGGTAAAGAGAGCCTTGCCTCAAAGCACTTGGGTCTTTTTGTTGTACCCCCTTCTCTATCCACGGAACCCTGCAGAAGAGGCTTAACACCCATTCAAACCCCACAGAGAAAGAAGAGGCTTAAAATTGATAAACTACATTTTTTACCCTTTGGCGCAATCACCGCCCTTGCAACATGAGGTATATCAGTGCACCAGCCAGCCATCATGCCATGCTTCTTTGCATAAAAAAAAAATAGTTGCGCCCTCAAAGCACTTTCCTTTCAACTTGCAACACCCATAAAAATAGTTGCGCCCTCTTGGCGCACCAAACGCATGTGTAACATTGCAAAAAATTGCGCCATCGGCGCACCCTGCATCCATGCAACACCACCATGCTTGCGCCAAGTATAAAACTGTTAGCGGCGCGCATCCCCTATTGCAACATCATGTCATGCAGACCTCCCATGCGCCGCGCCAAGTTCCCCTTTTTCACACCTGAAGTCTATGTTACACATGCTAAACTTGCATGCCTTTGGCGCACCAAATCCCCATGTAACATGAAAAATATATGCACCTTTGGCATCATCATAAATGCATAAAAATACATGCGCATATAAAATGCATATAAATGGCACCGGCGCACTCCCGCTTGCAACAAAAAAAATGTCATGTGCAGTATCCATGCGCCTTGCACCCTTTGGCACTGATTTGTCCCTTGTAACACCATTTTTCTATGTGCCACACTATTTAGCCTACTGCCTGCAGTGTTCATGCACCCTGCGCCCTGATGCCTTAAAATTGCTAACTCTTCCTTCTGTCAATACTTCAATGGGAGATCAAATAGCTAACATGACTCTCCTGCGTTGGGTTTCTTCTTCTTCTTGCAGATCAACAACTAAGTTCAGAACTACATATGTCTACATCAAGCAAGAGACCTACCAAGTCTAAGGGTAAAGCCAAGCTTACAGAGGAAGAAATGAAGTACAAATATCAGAGGGTCAGGATGCCCGAATCCCAAGTGCAGAGTGTGACCTGGATATAAGAGACTCAGAACTTGGTCATATCGATATGGAAGACTTCTGGGCCAGAACCAGAAGGGTCACAGGAAGTCCGTGGATGGACAAACTGGTAGGCAGTGGCCTGCATTTTGCTGGAGGGATCCCGGTCGTCTTTGTGAACAACGAGTTCATGATGGTAGTAGCCCGCTGCTAAAAAAGACACAAGGTGTGTCCAGAATGAGAAAGGCGAGGTCGTGATCAACCTCACTACCCGGCACTTCAAATAATGCTTGGCATTCCTCACCACCGGCACTTTGTGGCCGTAAGCCAAGAAGATTGCACCAAGGCTTGGGAAGATAATGAAGATCAGTGTATGTAATTAATGAATGAGGTATACCTGAAAAACAAGAAGGTGGTGACCAGATGGCCACAAGTCATTCATCGCAGCGATTTCTCAGAGGAACTCAGTGATACCATCACGTTCCTAAGCAGAGTATTTGGGCTTCCTGATGCCCACTACTTTCATAAATGGATGCTTAGATACCTGGAGACAATGAACAAGAATGTGCCAGATCAACGCTTCGAGTGGGCGGAGATCATAAGCAACACTATATCGAGCAGCTCTCAACACTTACCACAACGGGAGGTTCTACATGAACTCCTACGTAGTTTATGTTGCGGCCTCAGAAAGAGATTATCCAGCGTTGATGCGGTGCGGGGTTTGGCCCCAAGTAAAAATATATGAATACTATCTAGAGCTGAAGCTGGAAAACAATATTTCTCAGTTTACAAAGATTAACGATGCCTTCTTCTACGGCATCATCTACCTTTTGAGGCCAAACATGACTCACGGTCATACGACCAAGAGCATTGTTGCAGCAACAGAGAAATGGGGGGCCTTGTTCACTCAATTCCCCACCTTCACTTATCTAAGGGCAGCCAACTTCTTGGGGAACCAACCAAATTGCCAAGATATGCCGGCCCCAAGCTGATCCTGTTGGAGCTATCAAGACAGCTCATAACCTATCACGAGAAGTGCTTGAAGAGAAAGAAGGGTGGAACTCCTTTCCCCCTCACAGTGGGTAGGTACACTTGTCTTTCTCACCACAAAGCACGGGAGATGTTTGCAGAGTTGGAGCTGCTAAATCTAAAGCACAACTTCCCAGCAAGGCCCACTTTCGACCCAAGGAATTGCCTTCCCAGGGCCAAACTCGATCGATCCACATTCCACAGATCGAGGATATTTATATCGACCTGTATCATGAGGTCGAGCTCAGAAGGAAAGACCATTCCCACTTGGCCTTGGCTGAAATCATCCAGTACGGCGTAGCCATCATCCCAAAAGGTTATCAAACTGCTGATCAAGAAGTTGATCAGGTATATCTTGACACGGGTGGGGATGGTGGCCATTTCATTTGTCATTGATAGAACTAAAGCACCTCAAGACGATAGAAGAAAGGGTCAAAGAAACTCTGCGGAGAACAGAGCACTGGTGCAGGATGAATGGTCTCATCTACCTCGGAGTTGATTTCACCACATCTCCATTGGGCAACGCACCTTCCAGACCAAAACATCTACCAAAGCAAAGGTAAAGACAAGGAGGGTGAGTCAAGCTCTGCCCAAGAAGAGACTCCTGAGAGTCCCCCTTCCGCCGCACAAGAACAAGTTATAACTCTGGCTTCTCCAGAGAAAGAAGCGGCCGAGGATGTTCCGATGGGCACATCCACTCAGGATGTTGCCACTCTGCTGACTATTGAGGTCCCTTCTATCTCTTCTCCCTCTCCTCCTTCCCCTCCTCGAGTGACCCAAGCGACCATTCCTTTGGTCATCCTCTCCCCCATCTTCTATTGTTCCCCCTTCCTCATCGTCCATCTTCTCTTCTCTCGCGGAGCTGTCCCCCACCATTTCTTCCCTCATCTCTCAGCTCCCTTCCATTCCCATGTCTACCTCCCCTGTAGTATCTCTTCCTCCCGTGAGCACTTCCTCGGCCTCCCTCTCAATGCCACCTCCAGTGTCTCCACGCATTTTCCTTCTACTCTTGCAGCTTTGCTCCTCCTTTTCTATTTCGGCCCCTCTCCCATAAGTCCGGCATGGATCTCTCGGCTTTGAGCCAAAAAGAGGAAAGTTCCCATCGCACCATGGACTTCTCCATCATCCCATCAAAGGGGCCAAGAAGCAGCCTATAACCCGCTTCTCTCGAGTGCGTCGGGAGAGAGAGTAATGGAGATAGCTTACCCCATCCTTTAAAGGATAAAAGGATCTGTCTTGATAGATTATACAGTGACCCAAGTCACAATGGGGACATCTTGAAAAGCCTTCAGGAGAGGCCCTATCTGCAGATTGATGCCCTTTGCAAGCTCCGGGAAGCGAAAGGAAGAAAAGAGGTGTTAAAGGAGCAAAATAAACATCTTCTCCACGCCTTGCGAAAAAATGGGCGGTGCACCTCCTACTGCTACCACCGAAACTCCTGAGCCTCGAGCCGGGACAAGATTAATGAATACGCCAAAATCGGTGAGCGGGGGGTATGGCGGTTTCCACTGGAGGAGCCAAATCCTCAAAGAAAGTGAGGAGTGATCGCGAGTTCACCGGTTTATATCGAAATATCAATCGGGTGAACAAAGAGCTCCGAGGCGATAGCGGGACCCATCTCAGAAGAAGCTGGACCATGCCGGGATGCGGCATGAGACCTTTCGAGAAAATGCTCATTGTTGATCGAAGATCTGGTCAAGTTCGGCGTCTTTGGGCACCCAGAGCCCTCAACAAAATCCTTTCTACTCTGGATTATCGGGTTGATCAGTGGAGTTCGTCTGAGAAGATTGACAAGATCGAGGAGGAAGCCACGGATGCGATGCATCAAATGGAGCAAATTGTCTGAGAATGTCTCGGGCTTGCTCACTCCTTCTTTCACCTTAAGAAAGGTGGAGAAACTATTCGGATCTTGAGGAGATCGTTTCACAAGGGCTGGACCAGAGAGTCACTTTCGATGCCCGAATCCATCAACAACTGTTGGCTGTCGTGACTTCATTGGGTACACGATAGATGTGGAAAATGAATATTCCAAACTCCCGAAAAAGCTCACAGATGAGCGGGAGACTTGCGAGGCTATCGGTGATCGACACGAGGATCCTTCCCGGGATCGACTTGACCCATGATCACCAAGTTCATGGAATACCGTGCCCGATTCCACATCTCGTCACTGAGCGTGCAAAAAGGGATACCCCCTTTCGGCCGGGGACGATGATGAATAATCTCTTTCTTCCCGACCTTCTCCTTGTAAATATCTAAAGTATGTTGACACAAATGATGACATCATCCATGTTGCACCATGGGATGATGTCATCCTAAAGTGTCAAAAGTAAACAAATGACTTTGAGATATTTTGTAAGATATTTTTGTAATTAAGTGGTTGGTTCGTTTTTGCCTTCTTTTCTTCTCTTCTTCTATAAATACTTGAATACTTGTTGTATTCAAGGTGGATATTTTTCAGATGAGAAATAGAAGTAGGAAGAAAAGATTTTGAACTTTTTGTAACAAAAACGAATATTAATACAATATTTAGACTTTGTGTTGAATACATGTGTTTTACATCAGACCTTTCTTATGTTAGATCTGTGTGATTGTTCTGTTGAATCTACTTCTACTTTGTTGTCATTTATTCATCAGTATTGCTTTATTCGTCTATGCAAAGTAGGTTCGGCTCTGTATACTACCAACCCAAATCATAGACCTTCTGACCTTTCTGCTTTGGAATTCATTTCTTTTCTCCCTTCAGATCTTTCCTATCTCCCCACCTTTTCTTTCCCTTCTTTTACAGTTGGAAATACCTCTACTGGGATGAGATCCCAACCCCTGAAGGTAGAATATTGTGAGACTTGCACAAGATTCCTGCTGGTAGAATAGCAATAAACCGTTTCACTTTCTTTGACTCAAGAGGGCTATGCCTGCTGCACACTTTGTTGGCTCGTCTGTCCATAGATCTGTCCACTCGATAGATTTTCAAACCAACAGTTTTTGGTGACTCTCTTGGGGATCGAATAGATCTATCAGATCTATGATGGTGGTGTGTTTAAAAAAAAAAAAAAAAAAATCGAAAAATCATTACTGTTTTGCAAATCTAACTTTTTGCTTAAAATCCAAAATTTTTGCAAAATACTCCAAATTGAAAATTTTCTTGAGAGATCATAGATCTGGGCTAGATAGATCTTTAGTTCATTTGAGTTTTTATAAAAATCTATATTTTCCGTAGATCGAGTTTTTGACAGGTTTACAAAATTTTCAAACTCTTTGAAAAGTCAACTCTAGATCTAAAATCAGCTTACTAAGTTTTACCATCATTTTATCCTTGTTAATCAAACAAATAAACCATAATCGGTTTTCAAGAGGAGGATAAAATTTAAATATTCAGAAAAGTACATGCTGCTGATTTTTGTCAGAATAATCAGAAAATCAGCAGGTACAGCCAAAAAGAGTTCTTAAATCCACTCCAAAAATTGCAGATCTGGAAGGTACACTGGCAGGTGAACCATTTACTCGTAGCAGGAGAGCTCGCGGAGAAGTTGATCTTACCTTCGACCTGCTTCAAAGGCACAACTTCAGTGTAACACCGGCTCACTTCTCGTCACTAAGTTCAGCTGACCGGTCATCCAGGAGTGTCTCACCTCCACGAAGGAAGCATCTCTCATCAGGAACATCTACATCACTTTGTAGTGCCTTGCTGCTCAGTGGAACTGTGCTTCCAGCCCGCGTTCTTTTTCCGCCGTCCAAATGGCAGTACCATGGGGAAATGCTATGGGCCCCCTGGCTTTGCCACATCCTGTTCACGCGCTCCCACATGGAAACCGAAAGAATTTTCCCAAATTTGATGGGAGCGGAAACCAAAGCATGATTCACACATATCTGCATTCATCATGTCATGTAGTATCCTAGATGTGACCCATGAAGATGTGTCGGTTCACCTTTTTAGAAACTTTGCAAGGGCCCACGTGCGAGAATGGTTTCAGCATTTGCCGGCCGGATCTATTACTAGTTGGGCCACCTTGCGGGCTGCTTTTGAAGACAAGTATAAGCCTTCTGAAGACGCGTTCGCGTTATTGTCAAAGATCACTCACCTAAAGAAGGAGTCAATGAAACTATGCGTGACTTCATCACCCGTTTCAATTCAGCGATCAACCGTGTTCTACCACCATGCTTCCAACACTTTGAGAGAATCGAAGTGTTTCTTCGTAAATGCTATGAGCTCAAAGTAAGTTTCTTACTCTACCAAGAACAAGTAGCTACCTTGATTCTCACCCAGGCTGCTGCCATCCAAATCGAAGATAACTTGCTAATATCTGGCGAATTAAAAAGAGAATCATCCAAGCTTAAAGCTTCGAGCCCTTCTCCCACTACTTCGTCTGATCTGGCATTTCAAAAGATGGCGAATGACTTGCTCACATTAAAGAAGCAGTTAGCCCAAGCTTCCCCCAGTTCCTCGTACTGGGATATTCCACGAAGAACTTTCACTCCCAACAGCGTCCCATAGGCCGCGTTTTCCTGCAACTCCGCGGTTGGCGCTTGAGGCTCCTCCGGTCAACGCTTTGCTTGAAATCGAAGAAGAAGAAAAATTATGAAGAACCTTCATCTCAGGTGAAGATGATCAAGATGTCGGTGAACCGACTGGTGACTCTACTATCGGGTATATGGAATTTGATGAGGAAGAATCTGACGAAGAAGAGGGTACCCAAGGATATGCAAGTGGACAATCATATGTTGTTTTTACCCGCTCACTCGAGGAAAAAAGCGAGGTCACTTTGCCATGTGCGAAAAGAAGGCTACATCATCCACGCCCCCAACTATTGCTAAAAGAGGTAATCCTCTTCCTGCTCAACCCCCTGTTAAGTCTTTTACAAAGAAATCTTTTCCTCCCATCTCTCCTCCAAATCAGCCTTCTTCTATTTCCATGAAGGCCAGTAACCTTACTTTACCATCGAAATGAAGGACTCATTCCTCCATCAACGCAGCCCTTGGCCACGTTTGACATAATTGACCATGCTAAAAAGACCAAGATCCAAATGTATGCAAGGTAGTACCTTGATCAAACCCCGAACAACTTGTAAGGTTGACTGAATACATCCAAAGTCAGGCTGTCATAACTAATCAGGTTTCCCCAAAAGGAATCCTTTCCACCCCTCCTTCATCCCACATAAATGTTGCCTCGACTTCCGCATCAGGCAAGATAGAACCTTTCTACCTCTCCCTCTCTGTCAATGGCCACAAACTAAGCAACTGCATAATTGATTCTGGAGCTTCCGATAATGTCATGCCGGAAAAATTCACCCATGCTCTGGGCCTCACCCTTACCAAGCCTTTTGGCGATGTTATTCCTTGGAAACCAAGCAAGTTCCGCTGATCGGTCAAATCAAGGATGCGCAATTTGCGTTTGCAGCATTCCCGGAGAAAAGGGTAAAAATGACCGTCCTTGTTGCCGATATTCCAGGCTGACCTATGGAATTCTGCTTTGGGAAGGAGTTTTGCAGTGAAGTTGGTGGGGAGATTCATATGGACTGTCTAAGGCTAGGATCCCCGTCAAAGGTGTAATGCAAACTTTGGAGCCTGAATCACAAAAGAAGTACACAGTTCTAACTCAGATGACCCTAAAGCCCAAATTCTCTTCGAATCATCGGGGATGGGAAACTATTTCTTGTCTCAAGAGTCTGACAAAATGGATGTCCTCATCCAAGAAGGGGATCTTAACAAGATCTGGACTTTGCAGTTTGATGGCAGTTGCGTGACTAGTGGGTGTGGCGCTGGCGCCGTACTAATATCTCCCGAAGAAGAGATTATTCCTCTCTCTTTCAAGTTACAATTTTCAACACAAATAATCTTTGCTTTGAGTATGAATCTCTGCTACTTGGCATGCAAGCCGCAAGGAAAGAGGGATCAAGAATCTTAAGGTACAAGGTGATGCAGAGCTGGTCGTAAATCAAGTTAAGAGGATATACCAAGTGAAGAATGAAAGGCTCAGACATTACCACAACGCGGTGTGGGACAACATCGAGGAGTTTGATGCTTTTTCAATAAAAGCCATCCCAAGAGCTCAGAATGACATGGCCGATTCATTGGCCATTTCAGCATCCCTCATGCTCCCTCACCCAGGTTTGAAAATAGACAAATATACCATTGAGGTGGTTTTCCACCCAAGCGTGCGGACAATTCTCAGCATTGGCAAGTATTCAACAATGACAATCAACTCATTGCCTTTCTAGAAAAGGTGGAAAATTTTAGTGAACTTCATTTTGAAGGATCCACTTCTACATGCCACGAATCAGTTACTGATCAAAATGAAGAATCAAAAGGAAGCGACGGCATATGTCAGCTCAAAGGAAATAAAATCCCAAAGGTTTGGTTTCTCTAGAGCGTTTGTTCGATAGGCATGATCGTTTTGTAAAAAAGAAAAGGCGAGATGATCCTGGCTCCTCCCCAGAAACCGAACCGGTCAATTTAGGTTCGGTTGGACATCCATAGTTTGTAAACATTGGAAAATGTTGCACACCTGAAGAGAAGCGGAAGTTTGTCAAACTACTGAAGAAATACATGGATGTATTGGCATGGTCCTACGCCGATCTAAAGTCTTTTAAGCCGAAGGACATCGAGCATGACATCCCGTTGAAAGAGGACGTCAAACCTTTTCACCAGAAGCAGAGACACTATAATCCTAAGATCTCAGGTACTATCCAGGCTGAAATTCAGAAAATGCTGGATGCATGGATCATTTTTCCTATCCATCACAGTACTTGGGTGGCAAACATTGTGCCAGTGCGCAAGAAGAATGGCGAGATACGCATATGTGTAGATTTTCGCAACCTGAATCAGGCATCCTTGAAGGACAACTACCCGCTTCCCATAATGGATCGGGTTACGCGGTATGGCTGGATCGAAATGTTGTCCATGCTTGATGGTTTTCGGGCTACAATCAGATTGAAGTCTCACCTGAAGACCAATTTAAAACAACATTCACTACTCCTTGGGGTACGTTTGCTTATAGCAGGATGCCTTTTGGCTTGACCAATGCTGGTGCCACTTTCCAGTGGGCCATGGACCTTGCGTTCAAAGGTATGATGGGGAAGGTCATCGTAGTCTACTTAGATGACTTAACTGTGTTCTCCAAATAGTGAAATGATCATTGTGATCATTTGGAGCAAGTATTGATTAGATGCCGAGAGCACGGGATCTCCCTGAATCCGAAAAAGTCTATTTTCAGAGTCACAGAAGGAAAATTGCTGGGACATGTTGTTAGCAAAGAAGGGACAAAGATAGATACCGAAAGAGTTAAGGCTATTCAGAGCCTTACTTTACCTACAAGCAAGACCGGCGTTCACTCTTTCTTCGGAAAAGTGAATTTTCTCAGGCGCTTTGTTCCCGACTTTGCTGAAAAGACTCGTCATATATTAGACATGATGAAAGGGTCACCAACTTTCCGATGGAGCGAAGAAGGGAAGAAGTCATTTGAGGAAATAAAAGCCTCCATCACTCATGCGCGATCTGGTATGTCCCGATTTCTCCAAAGATTTTATTATGTATAGCTATGCATCTGAGCACACTGTGTCGGCCATCCTAATGCAAAAGAATTCTCAAAATGTTGAATCCCCGATTGCGTTTATGAGCTCTCCTCTCAAGCCTCATGAATTAAAGATGTCTCAGTTGGAAAAACATGCCTTCGCCATGGTCAAAGCAGTCAAGAACTTCAGGTATTACATTCTAAACTCTCATACAGTAGTGCTGGTCCCTGACACGGCAGTCAAGTCAATTTTAACTCAACAGGAGTTAGGAAGCTTGCGGGGGAATTGGATTGCAAAGTCCAAGAGTATGATCTGGATATAAAACCAACCAAGTTAGTAAGAGGAAGGGCCTATGTCAACTTATGGCTGAAAACCAAGATTCAGAAGTTTAGGAAGAAAAGATGATTGCACCCATGGAGCACAAAGCCAGCTGGAGAAACCCGATTCACTGCCTATGGTCCTATTTGTCGCAACCAGCGATGAGTGGTATTCCGATATTGCTTTCTTTCTCACCTATGGCGAATGCCCAGCTCATCTAACTACAAAGGAGAAGCGCGCTATAAAGCTCAGAGCAGCCAGATATATCATCTGGGATGACGGTTTATACAAACGCGGAATAGATGGCATCTTCTTGCGATGTGTTGACAAGCCACAACAAGTGAAGTTACTTGAGAGTTTTCATAATTCGGCCTGTGGGGGCCATTTCTCCTCTTCCGTGATGGCACACAAGATCATCCGGGCCAGGTACTATTGGCCGACGCTTTTCCAAGACACAGCCACCTGGGTAGCAAAGTGTGAGCCTTGCCAGCAGTTTGTCGGCAAGCCCAAGTTGGCTTGCTTTTCCCCTCAGGCCGGTCATTGTCGACGAACCATTCAAGCAGTGGGAATTGATTTTATTGGTGCACTCAATCCCCATCAAGTGCGGACATAGTTATGTCTGACAATAATAGATTATTTCACAAAATGGGTAGAAGCCATACCTATCAAACATGCCACTTCCGAGGTTGTTTGCAGTTTTATCAAAGAAAATATCATTGTCAGGTTTGGCATTCCAAACAAGATTGTTGCTGATAACGCTTCCAATTTCTCCTCACGAGAAGTTGTTGGTTTTTGCTATGAATACGGAATAACTCGGCTCACGCCTCAGTTATTACCCTCGGGAAATGGTCGGGGAGAATCCGATAATAAAAACTTAGTAACCATCATACGAAAGCTAGTGGATGAAAATCAACGAATGTGGCACAAGTCATTATACGACGCTTTGTGGGCGGACCGCATCACTCCCAAGGTCTCTCTCATGTGTCACCTTTTCAAGTGTTATATGGCACCGATCTTTGAGCTTCCCATTTCTGCGGAACTCCTCTCTGCGCTTGCTTGCAGCACGAGCAATCGAAGATGAGACTTTCCAAAATTCCCTTGAAAAGAGGATCATGTATCTAGCAGAGCTCGAAGAAAAGAGAGTAAGAGTGGTCGATAGGATCACCGAACATCAGAATCAGGTCAAGAGATTGTTCGATAAAAAAGCTAAGCAAAGAGAGTACCGGGTGGGAGACCTCGTCCTTTTGTGGGACAAACGAAGAGAGCCAAAGGGCATGCACGGAAAATTTGATTCCCTATGGAGGGGACCTTTCAAGATCAAACAACTCAACGGAGAGAACAACTTCTATCTCTCGTATCCGGATGGAACTGGACTCCCACTTCCCTATAGCGGGCAGCATCTGAAAATCTTCAGGAAGTAGAGCTTGCTCTCTTCTTTGTATAGTTTTCTTCAGTTGTGTGTTTGTTTTTGTCGTGTGTTTTGCTTTTGTTGGTTGTGTGTTTCCTTTTTGGTCACCCTTGTTTTTGACTCTGTACCCAATGGATAGGCACGTGTGGATCTGGGATTCTCTACCCCTGAGTTCCGTTCAGAGATAGTCCCCAGAAAGAGCCAGTTTGTTATCCCATAAAATTGGCAAGGGCAATTTTACGGGTAACCATACCAAAATTTTGTTCTGGTCCCTCGTCAGGGACCCCTCTGCGTTCGGAACGTTGCAAAACCCTTTCTGGAAATCTAGTTTTCCAACTTAGCCATTTTTGGTCTTTTTGGGTTGGGCACACCTTTTTTTGTGCAACACAGGGTAAATCTGCCCCCCTTTCATTTCCTTTGGCGCACCCTTTGGCGTGTCGACACACATTTTGGTGCGCCTCACCATGTTGCACCTTTCTTGCATGCACCAAGGCGCATGCGCCTTCGTGTCAACAATATTTTTGTTGCGCCACATTTTGGTGCGCCAAGGGCACACGTATTTCCATGTTGACAACACTTTTGGTGCGCTAAAGGCACACATAACAACGTGTTAACACACATCTTGGTGCGCCACAGGGCGCAAGTTTTGCAATGTCGACAGGTGTTTTGATGCGCCACTTCAAAAAGTGGTTGGCACATTTATTACACCTTTGCCTATATATAGGCGCATCCACCCTGTCATTATCACCAGTCAAAAAACACGTGATTGATCTTTTCCTCTCTTTTTGTCAGCATGCCTGTCATCCTCGTGTCGCGTTCGTGGACCCCACTTCACTTCTCACGTTATATATTAGGGTAGGTGGTCTTTTCCCCTGTATTTTTGTTTTTGTTTGTTTGTTTGTAGTAGGTTGCATAGATTTTGTCAAAACCATGCTCCTCCTGCTTTTGTTTTTTTCTCCCCTGCTCTCCTTCCTCTTTCCAGATCTGTTGGTAAAGAGAGCCTTGCCTCAAAGCAAAATGGGTCTTTTTGTTGTACCCCCTTCTCTATCACGAAGCCCTGCGAAAGAGGCCTAAAACCCATTCAAAGAGAGAAAGAAGAGGCTTTCCAAAAATTGATAAACTTGGCATTTTTTTACCTTTGGCGCAATCACCCCTTATGACATGAGAATGCTTTATGCACACATGAGCTCTGCTTGCTTTGCATAAAAAAGTCTCCAGTTGCGCCCTCAAGCTTTCCTTTCACGCTTGCAAACATGTGCCACTAATAAATCTACGCCCTCTTGGCGCACCAAACATGTGTAACATTGTAAAAAATTGCCATCACCTGCACCACATCATCATGCACACCAGCCATACTTGCGCCAGTATAAAACTGCTGTTAGCGTGCGGCGCATCCCTATTACAGCAACATCATGTCATCATGTTGTCATCGACCTCCCATGCGCCACGCCAAGTTCCCCTTTTTCACACCTGAAGTCTATGTTACACATGCTAAACTTGCGCACCTTTGGCGCACCAAATCCCCATGTAACATGAAAAATATATGCGCCTTTGGCGCATCATCATCCATGTAACATGAAAAATGAAAAATACATGCGCCCGGTATAAAACATATAAATGGCATCGGCACACTCCCTTGCAACAAAAAAAAATGTCATGTGCAGTATCCATGCGCCTTGCGCCCTTTGGCGCTGATTTGTCCCTTGTAACACCATTTTTCTGTGCACACTATTTAGCCCTGCAGCCTGCAGTGTTCATGTGCCCTGCGCCCTGATGCCTTAAAATTGCTAACTCTTCCTTCTGTCAATACTTTAATGGGAGATCAATCAGCTAACATGACTCTCCTGCGTTGGGTTTCACTTCTTCTTCTTGCAGATCAACAACTAAGTTCAGAACTACATATGTCTACATCAAGCAAGAGACCTACCAAGTCTAAGGGTAAAGCCAAGCTTACAGAGGAAGAAATGAAGTACAAATATCAGAGGGTCAGGATGCCCGAATCCCAGGCAGAGTGTGACCTGGATATAAGAGACTCAGAACTTGGTCATATCGATATGGAAGACTTCTGGGCCAGAACCAGAAGGGTCACAGGAAGTCCGTGGATGGACAAGCTGGTAGCAGTGGCCTTGCATTTTGCTGGAGGGATCCCGGTCAGTGCTGTGAACAACGAGTTCATGATGGTAGTAGCCCACTGCTACAACAAAGACACAAGGTGTGTCCAGAATGAGAAAGGTGAGGTCGTGATCAACCTCACTGCCCGACACTTTGAAATAATGCTTGGCATTCCTCACCACCGGCACTTTGTGGCCGTAAGCCAAGAAGATTGCACCAAGGCTTGGGAAGATAATGAAGATCAGTGTATGTAATTAATGAATGAGGTATACCTGAAAAACAAGAAGGTGGTGACCAGATGGCCACAAGTCATTCATCACAGATGATTTCTCGGAGGAACTCAGTGATACCATCACATTCCTAAGCAGAGTATTTGGGCTTCCTGATGCCCACTACTTTCATAAATGGATGCTTAGATACCTGGAGACAATGAACAAGAATGTGCCAGATCAACGCTTTGAGTGGGCGGAGATCATAAGCAGCACTATATCCGAGCAGCTCCAACAACTTACCACAACGGGGAGGTTCTACATGAACTCCTACGTAGTTTATGTTGCGGCCTCGGAAAGAGATTATCCAGCGTTGATGCGGTGCGGGGTTTGGCCCCAGTAAAAATATATGAATACTATCCAGAGCTGAAGCTGGAGAATAGTATTTCTCAGTTTACAAAGATTAACGATGCCTTCTTCTATGGCATCGTCTGCCTTTTGAGGCCAAACATGACTCACGGTCATATGACCAAGAGCATTGTTGCAGCAACAGAGAAATGGGGGGCCTTGTTCACTCAATTCCCCACCTTCACTTATCTAAGGGCAGCCAACTTCTTGGGGGAACCAACCAAATTGCCAAGATATGCCGGCCCCAAGCTGATCCTGTTGGAGCTATCAAGACAGCTCATAACCTATCACGAGAAGTGCTTGAAGAGAAAGAAGGGTGGAACTCCTTTCCCCCTCACAGTGGGCAGGTACACTTGTCTTTCTCACCACAAAGCACGGGAGATGTTTGCAGAGCTGGAGCTGCTAAATCTAAAGCACAACTTCCTGTAAGGCCCACTTTCGACCCAGGAATTGCCTTCCCAGGGCCAAACTTGATCCAATCCACATTCCACAGATCGAGGATATTTATATCGACTTATCATGAGGTCGAGCTCGAAGGAAAGACCATTCCCACTTGGCCTTGGCTGAAATCATCGATGCGGCGTAGCCATCATCCCAAAGGTTATCAAACTGCGATCGAGAAGTTGATCGGGTATATCTTGACACGGGTGGGGATGATTGGCCATTTCTTTCATCATTGTGAGACTAAAGCGCCTCGAGATGATAGAAGAAAGGGTCAAAGAAACTCTGCGGAGAACGAGCAACTTTGTGCGGGATGAATGGTCTCATCTACCTCGGAGTTGATTTCACCACATCTCCATTGGGCAACACACCTTCCAGACCAAAACATCTGCCAAAGAGCAAAGGTAAAGACAAGGAGGGCGAGTCAAGCTCTGCCCAAGAAGAGACTCCTGAGAGTCCCCCTTCCGCTGCACAAGAACAAGTTATAACTCTGGCTTCTCCAGAGAAAGAAGCGGCCGAGGATGTTCCGATGGGCACATCCACTCAGGATGTTGCCACTACTGCAACTATTGAGGTCCCTTCTATCTCTTCTCCCTCTCCTCCTTCCCCTCCTCGAGTGACCCAAGCGACCATTCCTTTGGTCGTGTCCTCTCCCCCATCTTCTGTTGTTCCCCCTTCCTCATCGTCCATCTTCTCTTCTCTCGCGGAGCTGTCCCCCACCATTTCTTCCCTCATCTCTCAGCTCCCTTCCATTCCCATGTCTACCTCCCCTACAGTATCTCTTCCTCCATGAGCACTTCCTCGGCCTCCCTCTCGATGCCGCCTCCAAGTGTCTCCACGCATTTTCCTTCTACTACTGCAGCTGCTCCCTTTTCTATTTCCGGCCCCTCTCCCATAAGTCCAGCATGGATCTCTCAGCACCTGAGCCAACAAAAGAGGAAAGTTCCCATCGCACCGATGGACTTCTCCATCATCCCATCAAAGGGGACCAAGAAGCAAAAGCCTATAACCCGCTTCTCTCAGAGTGCGTCAGGAGAGAGAGTAATGGAGATAGCTTACCCCATCCTTTAAAGGATAAAAGGATCTGTCTTGATAGATTATACGGTGACCCAAGTCACAATGGGGACATCTTGAAAAGCCTTCAGGAGAGGCCCTATCTGCGTTGACGCCCTTTGCGAAAGCTCCGAAGCGAAGGAAGAAAAGAGGTTGTTAAAGGAGCAAAATAAACATCTTCTCCATGCCTTGAGAAAATGGGCGGTGCACCTCCTACAATTGCCGACCGAAACTCCTGAGCCTCTAAGCCAGGACAAGATTAATGAATACACCAAAATCGGTGAGCAGGGTATGGCAGTTTCCACCTGGAGGAGCCAAATCCTCAAAGAAAGTGAGGGAGTGATCGCCAAGTTCACCGGTTTATATCAGAATATCAATCGGGTGAACAAAGAGCTCTAGGCGATAGCAGGACCCATCTCTCGAAGAGCTGGACCATGCCAGGATGTAGCATGAGACCTTTTAGAAAATGCTCGACTGTTCAGTCGAAGATCTGGTCAAGTTCGGCATCTTTGGGCACCCCAGAGCCCTCAACAAAATCCTTTCTACTCTGGATTATCGGGTCGATCAGCTGGAGTTCGTCCTAGAGAAGATTGACAAGATCAAGGAGGAAGCCCTGGATGCAATGCATCAAATGGAGAAAATTGTCCTGAGAATGTCTCTGGGCTTGCTCACTCCTTCTTTCACCTTAAGAAAGGTAGATGAAACTATTCGGATCTTCAAGGAGATCGTTTCACAAGGGCTGGGACCAGAAGTCACTTTCGACGCCGAATCCATCAACAACCTGTTGGCCTGTCGTGACTTCATTGGGTACCTGATAGATGCGGAAAAAAATATTCCAAACTCCCAGAAAATCTCACAGATGAGCGGGAGACTTGCGAGGCTATCAGTGATCGACACAAGGATCCTTCCCAGGATCAACTTCAACCCATGATCACCAAGTTCATGGAATACCGTGCCCAATTCCACATCTCGTCACACGAGCAGCGGCAAAAAGCGGATACCCCCTTTCGCCCATGGGATGATGATGAATAGTTTCATTCTTCTCGACTTTCTCCTTGTAAATATCTAAAGTATGTTGACACAAATGATGACATCATCCATGTTGCACCATGGGATGATGTCATCCACAAAGTTGTCAAAAGTCAACAAATGACTTTGAGATATTTTGTAAGATATTTTTGTAATTAAGTGGTTGGTTCGTTTTTTCCTTCTTTTCTTCTCTTCTTCTATAAATACTTGAATACTTGTTGTATTCAAGTGTGGATATTTTTCAGATGAGAAATAGAAGTAGGAAGAAAAGATTTTGAACTTTTTGTAACAAACAAATATTAATACAATATTTAGACTTTGTGTTGAATACATGTGTTTTACATCGAACCTTTCTTATGTTAGATCATGTGATTGTTACATTGAATCTACTTCTACTTTGTTGTCATTTATTCATCGGTATTGCTTTATTCGTCTATCAAAGTAGGTTCGGCTCTGTATACTACCAACCCAAATCATAGACCTTTTGACCTTTACGCTTTGGAATTCATTTCTTTTCTCCCTTGAATCTTTTCTATCTCCCCACCTCCGTTTCTTTCCCTTCTTTTACGATTGGAAATACCTCTCTTGGGATGACAAAATCCCACTATGATGCCATCACAAACAATCGATCAGATAATAACACCCATTCAACAACAGAAAGCTAGTGTTCAACTGATACTCTATGATACAACCGATCACTGAAAATACAATTCCACCAAAATAGATTAGTATACAAGACAACTAAAATGCCAAAAATAGCTAGTGCCCATTGTCGTTGTAAAACACTACAAATATCACGATTCGAATATTTAGACCATCCATGCCAAAAATAGCTATAGTCAAAACTGAATCATGTGAATTTTCCAAAGAAATATCTATCCCCACATACTTGAACTATAAAAAGGATAGAAACAAATTGTATGCTTACCCACAACGGTGAAACTGCTATTTGTTGTAAATGATCACTAGGCATACCTACACACCAGTTCCTATTAGTGCAATAAATGTACATACCAATTGTAACCACATAGGGTAGTTACAAATAAATGCCCAAAAATAAGGGTCTTCATGTATGTGCAAATATCCTGTGTAGACACAATAAGTTTGTATATTAATTACAAAACCAAAAAGGTGTCCAGATTTGCACAATGACATTTAACAACATATACTAAAATGCAAATTTCAAAAAATAGACATTATACCCATGCCCACTAAATCTGCATACACTACTGCTAAAAATAGAAATGGTTTAGGTCATCCTTAACATGTAACATCCTCATTTTAGACAATAGAACAAGTCAATTTTTTTTTTTTAAAATGCATCCTGGTTCTAAATACATAATTTAGAACTCACAAATCAAATAACCATTCATATAACGGACAACCATATGCAGCTGTAATGACTCGGAGTACCTCCGATCTATTCATTCCATGACTCGGTAACCTACCGATCTATTCATGAGTAATAAGAGTCGGTGTTTTTATTTAACACATTACTCTTGCGGTTCTCTTCCCTAATCTGGGAATTCAGAATGCTCTGTCCAAGGAATCTAACTGAACAATTGTTACCATTATTCATCGGCATCTCATCCCTTAGACTAGGTGAATTAGGACAACGCAATCAGCAGCTTGCGATACTTTGGCCAAAGATTTGAAACATATTGTTCATGTCTCGTATTCCTTAACGACATACTCGTCAATCTGGAATACGTCCTTCACCCCATTCATATGTTATATAGAATGTCTTATACTGACTACTGTCAGTCCTTCCTTTCACAACTGAATCACTCGGAGGAAGATTAACAAGGTGATAATGTTATATGGATGCCTACGAGGATTAGGGATATGATGACATACTGGTTCAACCTTGCGTTCAACCAAGCAGTGTCATGATACCCCGAATCTCTTAGGCAGCCTTATAACATGACCACGTTCTTAATCGGTCCCAGGGTAACTCGTGCGAAATCAAGTGTAAATCTTAGCGATCAATGCAAAGGGTGTCGCCATAAGTCATCTGCATTATTGTAACTTCGAGAAGATCCTAATCTTCTCGGAGGTACAACTCTGCAGTTGACTTATGTCGTCGAACTTTAAATCCGCCTCGAAAAGATCTACTCGAATGAGTGTTACACACTTGAGTTTAAATTACTTTAAAGACTTTTCCCTAAGGTTTAGCCTTTCCGATCCCTGGATTCTTCGTCTTAGGACGACCCTCCTCTATAAAACCCATTACTTGGTAGAGATATTAAGGTCAAGTTCTTCATCAAGGAGTCATTAGAATACACACGATTCTAAAGCAACGAGATCGGACAATATCTCATAACCTTTGCTTGAGATTGCCAATGAACTCCATTTAATTGTATATCGAGTTCTCTTAACTGAAATTATATCATACTTTTAGTATAAAGATATAAATGATTAAGAATCCAATTTAATATTGTCCTGTTATACTTAGGACTAGGGATTAGTAATTTAATCCAGCTTGTTTAGCGTTCTCTTTTAGGCTCATTTTTAACCTATCTTCTAGAAAGACAATTATTTAAATCCAATATTGCTTTTGCTAGAACAAATTAGAACTACTAAACACTCATAAGAATTCAATCTCATTTTCATGCAAGCTTTCATTGTCAATCACAAAAGCATCCATATTATACAATGATAACAATGCCCCTTCGTTACATAAACCGAAGAAGGTCAACTATCAGAAATAGAATACAACACATAAGTATCAAACACTTATTTCCATTCCTTTCCAAACTATACAATTACATTTTATGCAAACAACATACTTGATACAATGCTCAACTGAAAAGAGACATCTTTTCTCATATAGTACATCTGTAAAATCAAGCTGTAATTCATTATAAATCAAATAAACAATCTGATCAGCTTGTCAGATCTGCATTGCTTTTACCTCTTACGGTAACCATCTGCAAAAATAGTCAACATGAGTCAGTTCAATGAACTGAGCATGATAAGCACTAACTTTTAAAACAATTGCAATCCATCAATTGTTTTCATTAAACACCCTGTTTAAATGAGATCAGATATTCACATTAGTAAACATATTCAGACTATGCCCTTGTAATACAAAATGATTACAAATATGTAACTCTGTCATTGTTACAAAATAGTCTTAATCACTTTCTAATATTTCATCAAATATTAAGAAGCAAGGAACGAATGTACACAAACAATCATTGAATCCAAAATCACAACATTGGTCAGATTGTTTCATTCCTCCAAAAGGGAAATAACATAACAATTCGGAATTCCACCAATATGTTACAAACAAATTCCCACTGTTAGACAAATATCATCTAATAAGCAAAAGAAGAGAAAGAACCAAATCAATCATACTTCCTTTCACATAAGTTCGTTCTTATCACTGCCTACTCAAATGAAATACATTCATCCAGTAAGCATACGAACAAGTCATTCAAACAACAGGAAGAATCACAGTCATAATAAAATTCGAACACAACAAGGCTTTACGGCCCGAATTTGAAATCAAGAAACCCGGTAATGCGGTCAGCAATAGACCATATTGCCTTAGGCAATTGGATGTTTCCCAAAACTATGCCAAGACAATCACTCAAAATTTCCGAACATGCTCAGTCTCAATCATACAGGAGTGAACGGAATAGAATACAACGCAAATCTATACTTACCTTGGCGCATGCAAATCTAAAGTTTGATATTCACGGTTCACTTCAGCAGAAGCTAGAACACGAGACAAATATTCATGCTCAAGGATCACAAACAGTGACAAAGACAGTGTCCAAATGTCAAGTTCAGAAAGAGACAGAAGTACCAGTTACTTTTCCAGAATTCAAATGATTCAAACAGAGGTAACAATTCAATAGTTACATATGAAATTCATACTGATATTCATCAACGAAGCATAAAAAGAATCAGACAAACAAATAAATCTCTGATTTCAACCATGAACAGTGACTTAAACACGTAATCATTCAATCGACTCCACAGAGTCATTCAAATCGCAACAATTATAAATCTGTATAATCACACTGTGCACTGTCATCGATTTTAATACCCATAACCGCTGAACCCAACAACATCTTAAGATAAACTTGGTTGATAAATCCTTCAATGCCATCCATGGTAATCATTCAGATTTAAACAAGTGTAAGCCATCGAATACCCATTTCAAAGCAAGGAAATCAACTGAGCTGCTTCGAAGCTTTCGAACAGCTTACACAAAAAAAAGATGCAAATGCATACTCAGGAAATCTATACCCATTATTTATTACAAATAACCGCGGCCTCAAGACCTGTTTTCTCTACAAGGCTTCCACGAAAATCAAATAATAAAACTCTAAGATGAATCTACATTCTCAGCAGTAGATAGCAATATACGATTTAATCATGGACTCCACTGAGTCGTAAAAAAAAAGTATAGATGTATCAATATTGTACACAGTCAACAAATAATCCCGTTACCACAATAACAAGGAAGAACAACTTCCACTGGGTCGTTAGACTACGGTAACACAACAGTTGCCTGTTCCCAAGCCAAAAATTAGAAAACAAATGAAACCCAAAAGTATCATTAGTCACTGTCAACAAAACCACGACAGAGTTTCCAAAATTTCCTAAAACACTGAACAATCAAACAGGTACACCAGTATCCTTCCCTACTGTTTCACAACAGCATTGACGATCAAAAATCGACAACAAAACAGTGGTCTATACCCTACACAAGTATATTCGACGGGCTCACGCCAAACAGGCCAAGCATTCATACCTTTAAATATATAAATATCTCACATATTTAAACCAGAAAGAATACACAAGGGAATAGAGCCGAAATTCGAATTTAACAAATACCCATCTAGAGGAAATTGAAAAATCGAACCGAAGAGATACAAAGATGCAAAATCAAACAAGATCTCCATAGAAAATCATCCATTTTCTCAAAACATTTGAAACAGAGTTGTTCTAATGAAATCACTTGAAAGACAAAGAAGCTATTTAAAGGTTAGGGCCTAACATGCCTGGATTTTTGATCAATTTTCCGAAGCAGACCACAGGAAGAGCTCAAACTTCCTTTTCTTTTTCCACGATAAAGCGACCAACAAAATTTTGCTATCTCCATCACATATATATCCTCCATGACAGAGAAAAGAGCTATGGCAGTTCATACTTGCCATGCAACTCAAAGAGAAGCTCAAAAGAAGAACCAAGAACAAGCGAGAGAGAGAGAAGACCGAAAATCGCGACAAGCCAAACAAACCCACAAATTTCCCGTTTGCATGCCTTCTCGCGAGTTCCGAGCTCGACTTCCGAGAATATTGAATGCCATTAAACCAACTTTCCCGCTTAAACTCAACTTCCACCGACCGCCAGAATTGGCGACAGTCCAACTAAAACTCAAGTTCATTTCCAAACTTAGCAAATTGCCACGTCTGCACAGGTTAGCCGTCGCTTAAGCCTCCGACATGACCTGTCCCTCATCCTTATCCCCAACATTAATTGCCATAGAAAACGCCGCCCATGGTTCGCACCCCTCCATAGGCCCCTTTACATCCTCCTCAATAGTTAGGTTAGTAACTTAGGTTAGAATTTAGGGTAATACCCATACTAACCAATTTACACGTAGTTACTAACTTAGGATATTAACACATAGCCTAGGTCTAGGTTAGATTAACAATAATCTAACCCCTAGGTTAGGTTTTAGTTTTAGGTTACTAACCATTAATAATTCCAGTTAGGTCTTTGTCCTGTAAACTCAGAAAGACCTGTATCATACCTTCTCGAACAGAGTTAGCTCCAGTTCTGCTGCAGAATTGTATGTAACGAAATATTACCCGGTCCACAATCGAGACCTTCCAGATATACTTCCATATCGGGACCCAATTTTATTTCACAAGATCAGCCCGAGTCATACTCCTGACCAGCTTAATCAATGCTTCCATACCTTGCAACCTGTTCAAGGTCTGTGATCTAATTCATCACAACAAACTTAAAGCATTACTTGGATCAATTCCACTGATCCAAGACTAGATATTATAGATGAATAATTCTATAATTCATTCCGAGATCAGATTAATACTCAGATACAAAATGAAATAAATAAAAGAGTCTAATCATATTCTGACTCAGTCAAGATCTGCAATCTGCAAGGAAATTACAATACATATCAAGCATGATTTCTAAATCGAGGAACACATCCTTATACAAGAAATCACATATCAACACTTGTATGTCCAGGAGAGAGTAACAACAGTTCAGGGTGTTACATAACATGCGAGAAGTATAATCTGAGTATGTTTAACATGTCCCTCAGATCTTCCCTACAGGTGACACCATTTTTCCAATTTCAAAGAAAATAAAAATATGGGAATGTTTTCCTTTCAACATACATCGGAATCCCACAACTGCTCTGAAAATAATGCATGTTATTCATCAATTACAGCTATGCAAATATAAATCTATCTAATTCACATGATTTTTCATTTTCCATATTAAAATAGAATGGACTCATCTATGGTTTATTTGTGGATAGATCCAAGGTTGATTCATTTTTAGTGGTGGATTAAAAACTTCTTTTACCTTGTATACCAACTTTTTCTTACCATACATCGGATGGCTTGTTGGGTGAAGTTTCCAGTAGTTTTCAACCCTATGTCCACTCATGTGACAATGAGTGCAATAGTTCCTCTTATCCTTCTTCTGGGATGAGGAAATTTTTTACCATTTCTTGCATGAATTTTATGAGATTAATTTTTCACATTGAGCATATTAGGAAACCACTTCTACAAGAATGATTTTCTCTTCCAACAAAAGGAAACAAATGATTACTTAGTCCACAAAAAGTGCATGGAAAAGCATTCATCATTTTTGTATATCAAAACCAAATTGCTTAAAATGAAAGATTGGATCCTTGGGAGTTTTACAATTTTTCTCAGGCTTATGATTATGATAAGAAACTGGAGGTGGAATTTCAATACCTCTTCCTAATTTTTCTTACCATTTCTATTTTGTTGTGCTAGTGGGGTATACACTTTGCTATTGAAATCTCATCTTCCTTTAGCATGCTTGGAGGACTCTCTAATTTTTGTTTCCACACTAGTAAAACCCAAACCTGCATAACGAGGACGATCCTCGACCTGTATTGGGTTATACATTACCCACTTGTTCTTACCAAGGCCAATCTTGTTAAATCCCATTTTATTTAATAATTTAGATCCAATGCCTTTAGTGTATCTTTCAAAACCACCAAAAACATCATTACCTGAATTTGAATCCGAATGGGAAGAGGAATCTGGTGGTGACATACTTACAGAGCATTCATCAGTCATTGTTTTTGCATCGAAGTTAAGGGTATTTCCTTTCTCTGCTGAATCTTACCAAGATATCATCCTTGGTTTGCAATTCCAATTTCAATCAAGCATTCTCCTCTTCTAAGGAGTAATACATTGATCTCAGGAGAGAGTTCTCTTCTTGGATTTGGTGATTGTAAGCTTCAAGCTCATCATACTTTGCCTTGTTTGACATTTTCCCCATGATTTCCTATACACATGTACTTTCCAAACTTTGCACATTGCAACTAAAAGATCAAGCCCAAAATAAAAAACCACTAAAATCAAATTCAACTAAAGCAAATTATCGAGCTAAACCAGCTCTGATACCAAAACTTGAATATGAAAGGAAAAATCAGACAACACAAAATTTGTTTAAGGGGTTGGTTTTAGAACTGATCCATTAATTTCAGATTTGCAATTTACAATTAAAATATACACATAAAAAAATGAACTTTATAATTTTTCCATAAGTTACCCAAGAACTCATGAGCTTTGAAAACAATCAGAAATCTTGCTCTCCACATCTATTCTTGGCTTCACAAGAGCTTTGTCCTCTGAATTCTCCGAAAAAAGTTGCAAAAAAAGCTTCCCAAACTCAGTTTAAGAACTCCAAAATGGACAAAACCTTACATCGCTGCAATTGTCTTGGAATTTTGCACAACTCTCCAATTTACAAAAATTTTTGGTTCGGACTTCTAATGGCTCAAAAACAAGGATTTCTAAAAACTGTCTATTCTGCACTAAAACATAGACCTCAAAAAGTTTGTTTAAGTAAAATTTATATCCTTTTATTTCACTTCCCAATGATTTGTGGGTTGGTGAGGCCAACCTTTTTTTGGAGGAGGTTATTGGGTCCATTCCCTTTATCCACTCCTCCACCTTGCATTTGTCATTTGGGGGATTAAATCCCATTTTCGTGGGACTATAAAAACAATAAGGCTTTAAAAAGCCTACCACCACCCACTTTATGTGGTTTAATCCACGCATATACCACTTTTTCACAAATGAATATTTCCACGTGGGACATGGCAGATTTATTAAATGGCCAAGGTTGGAATATTGGCCAAGTTAGCCCCATCTTAATATGGTGCATTTAGATAACACTATTAGTGCAAATATTGGTAACAATGATTTCAAATTTAGAGCAGGTCAGAGAAATAATATAAAAATAATAATGGGAATATTAATCCCACATGCACCGAATCAGTCTATGTGCTCAAATGGAGTAGTTCCATATGTCAGCATATGATTGGTTCATCTTTTGCCACATCACTTTTTCCTGCAAGGTCGACACAAATTTTGACTAACCATATATTTCGCATACATACTCGGATTTGGTCCATTCAAAATGCATCATAAATCCTATGACAAGCTCTACATAATAGAATTTATTTTGTGAGGTTTCAAGACCATAAATTTTCTAGTTTGACCATCTGTTGACCAAACATTGACTAACTTTGATCAGCAATAACTTTTGTATCTCGAACTCCATTTTTGAGTTCTTGATATCATCGGAAAGCTCTCAAGATGCTCTACTACTTAGTCAAGTTTTAGGGAGGTTTAGGGAACATTTTCACTTTATAATGTCCCAGGGATCACTTCTTGAATGAAATTTACAATTTGCTAATCATTTTCAAAACTTGCCAATTTGTGTCATTATTTGGTATATGAGGCCTTACTACCATTTGATATGTGGTTACACTTTGTCTCTTCGACATTTTCAGCAACTTCAAATATTGCTCCAATTGCGGCTAGTTTTTCGGACTTCATTCCCTTTTCTTGGAATGGTATGGATATTGAAAAGCTTCAAAATCTTCCAAAAGATCTCATACTTTGTGCTTGTAGGCCTTTAGCAAGTCATTTTTGGTTGCATTTGATCTTTAGATTTGGTTTACTATCACTCACTTTGTCTCCAAAGGTCTGCTGTGAATTTCTTGATATTCTTCTTCCTTTCCCATTGAAGATTATGAATGAGAGACTCATACTATGTTGTGTTGTTGTTGTTTCACCAATAAGTTGTGTATGTATGAGAAAAACAGATAAGGTAAAGGTGAGGAGGAATACTTGTGAAATGAAGGTGGAAGGTAGAATGTGTGCGTTCTGATTTCCCGATCCAATGTTGATTGCGAGAACTTCCTTTTTGCTAGGAGGAACTACCTGTGAATGAAAAACAAGACCACAAGAAGAATATTAAACAATATATGTTAGTGGACTACCTAGCGTATGCTATATCCGAGAAGTGTGATACTTCCTAGATCGCTGTCAATCCACTATTTATCAAATAAATGAATAGAAATGCCAGAAATAAAGGTCCTATTGCTAACAAGTTGATTTCGGTATCTCAAGTTATTAAAAACATACTAGATTAAGTCGAATATTGCAATACAAAATTAGATCTAACTGAGGTTGGGTTATGTTTCAGGTTGGGTAGGTAGCCAAGGTGATTAGAACATGTCAAGATCAAGTTTTGGGTGGTTTTGGATTATTTGGGTGAAGGTTATTAGGTCATTGTTATAGGCAGGATTACAAGTTACAGAGACCGACATCGGTGTAGGTATGATCGTTTTCGGTCAAGGGCGATCGGTATCGATCACTATAGAAAATCACAGAAGGTCAGAATGGGTGTTCAAGCCTTTTATAACTTCACAATAATCAAAGAGAGTGTGTATAGGATCAGTAGGTGTAGAAAAGGGGTCAAGAAGGTTTGAATGGAGTTTGGTAAGGCTTTTGTAAGGTTTTGGGATGGGTTTTGGTTAACTAATATGGCTTGGATTATTGTCACTATGACCGATGATAGTATGGGGATGACCGATGTCGGTCAAGGGTGACCGATATTAGTCACTGTGGAAAGGGACTGAATGTGACAATGGAGGTTTTGGTGTTCTTTATGGTTATAACAATGACCTTAGAGGTGTTGAATCTATTTGCGGGGAATAAGTGAGGTCTCAGAGGTTGAATGGCAAGGGTTTCAAGGAGGTGAGAAGGAAAATAGGTAGCTTGTTTGGAAAATGAAGGCATGAGATAATTGGGAGATGAGTAACATGGAGAAAGAATGAATGGAAATACAAGTATTTGAACAAACGAGAGTAAAAGGGAATTATACTTACTCGATATCTCGTGCTTGCAGCTTCGAAGACTAACGATGGTGAAGTGTTAAGGATTTTTGGTAGAGCCCAAATATTTTGTGAATGGCAGTGCTTCCCAGAATGCTCCTGTGAATGTCAACACTTTCAAATGAGACTCTAATGCTTGTTTGGGCCTCTGGCTGGGTATACTTTTTTCTTCTGGATACATGAGAGAACCCTAGTTTGAGCTTGCATGCAGATCTTTCTCCAAAACTCAAAAACTTCAAACTTTTGGAACAAGGTTACCAAAAATGAATATATGGTAACCGAAAAGGTTTAGGTTAACTTTAGGGTTAACTGACATCAATTGCGGCGGAAATCCAAGGTTTACTAAAATAGCATATCTTGGCTATCTTTTATCCATTTCGCCCATTAGTTCCATTCTAAAATGGTATTTTGCACTTAGATAAGTTGGCATGTTGTTAGAGAAAGAATAAACATATGATTTTAGGGTTAGACTAAGTCTCAGTTAGTTATGGTAAGTAGAAATTGAGTCTTAGTAAAAAGAAACATGCTAAGAATAGGTCCATGATAAGGTGTCTAGGTGATGTGGTTAGGTGAGGTGGTCAAGTGAGGACATTTATTAAATTAATTAAATTAATTATGTGCACTATGGAAAATGAATATGTAAGGTATGATTAATTTAATTAACGACGCTATAAGGGTGGTATGACCTAATTTTGGTGTCTACATTTTGCCCATTTTTGTCATATAGTTTGTATTGGTAGCGATGATGAAAAAAACAAGAAGTGAATGCCCCATGTGTGGGTGAGAGTGAAGTTGCCCCAAGTGTGGGTGAAGGTGATTCCTCTCAAACCGCAGAACCGATGAGGTGTTAGACATAATCGGTGATTGGTTTGATAAATGTGTAGTTGGTGGAAGTGAAGGTAGGTGGGTAAGGGTATGGGTACTTTGGGAAAGGGTAATGGTCAAATTGGGTAATAAGTAATAGGCCAAGGTCAAATTGGGTAATGGGTAATGGCAATCGAATGCATGCACACATATAGAATGCAACACGGTACTAGGTTGAAGAGCTTGTGAAATCTACATTGTCCAAAGTCGATAGGTTTATCCCAACAAGGTTGAAATTATTTAGGTATCCAAGGTATAGGATATGGTCCGAAACACAACATGGTCAAAGTGCAGGAACATTTAGGTATATTCCAAAGACACCAAAGGTTGTGTTGGGATAAACGGCGTGGAAATAGGAATGGTAAAGTCATTAGGACAAACAACATGGGTAACGCAATCACAAGTTATAGCGAGTACATAAGTTCAATGGTCACACCAAGTAGGTTAGGTCCAAGTAAATAGGCCATGGCATGGGCAAGGGCAAGGTATGGTTTGAATAACTAATCCTTAGACGTAATTAAGGAAATGTAGGGGTAGTTTGGGCTTGTAGGTAGGTTGCAATAAGTGTGGGTAAGGTCAAAGGGTATCTGGCAATAATGAGTTGAGGTCAAAATGGGAAAAATGGGGTGAAAATGGTAATGGTAGGTGACCAATGTCGATTATAAAGTAACCGACGTCGTTCATCTCGGGTTAGGGTTAAAAAAGGAAAAATCTGTATTTTACGGATTCATTTTAACTTGTTGTCATTTGTGAAAACAACAGAGCGGTAGTGCCTTCATGGAAAGCGACAAGACGAGGCAGAGAGTTGAGTTGGCGAGCCTCGTAGCGGGTGATTGGCGTTCCATTGACGGGTCTATGAGATCTATTCAAGTGATTGGATTTGTGGGGAGATTCAAGGTAGATTTGTGTCATGATAGAGGCGGGAGAGGGTTTGGGTGGGCCACCGATGCAGCGGTTAGACATACCACCATGCAAATGACACCGAGATGAGGTAGGAATTGATCCAATTCCATTCTTTTGGTTGAAAGTAGTGTGTTGAAATCGGTTTGGATTAAAAAAATTGGGTGGGAGTGTTATTGTGAATTTGTAGGTAAAATGAATGAAATGAGGGAGGGGGAAGGTCCAATGTATAAATAGGGGTGGGAATGAAGTTAGGTTAGGTTTGGGTAGGGTAGAGTAGGTGTGTAGGTTGTTTTTAGGGATTTTGGTAGACGGGGGTTTTAATTTGGGTGCATGCGACAGAGCGACGTTGGTCTAAGGGTGGCCAATCGGTTGCTTTATCCGGCATCATCAGGTCTTAGGTGACCAACATCGGTTAAATTGAACCGATGTCGGTTAAGGATAACCAATGATAGTTAGGTATCCATGCCGGTTAGGGTGGATGAGAAATAGGGGTAAGAAAGGTTAGGTGGGCAAGAAAAATAGGCGAAAGGGGAGAAGGGAGGGTACATGTAGAGAGATGGGGGTAGAATGTTAGTGTTGGCATAAAGGATAGGTAAGTAGGTGAAATGATGTTTTTAGAATGGTGAGTCATGATTGCAATGGGGTAGGAGGTTGGTAGGTGAATTAGGTAAAATGGGGTGAGTAGGATTGGTGTGGTTGGGTATGGTTCGGGGGGTTAATAGATAAGTGAAGGTTGTTAGGTTGTAATAATGTTGTGGTTTTGTTGGATGCAGCTAGGGACCATCTGTGGATGCAGGATAGAGTACCACCTCTGTTGCTAGCAATGCGATTGAGTGTGACCACAGATGAGTGGAGACACGTGACGGATGTTGGCTTGATCGATATCTGACGCTACATGTGTGTATCTTGAAATCCGAGTATGATGGTCACACTCATTGATAGATGAGATTCCGCGACCAACACGTTCCACTTACCGACGTGAGATCACTATCACCCTGGAGGATGTATACAAGATCATGCGGCTACCAATAGTTGGGGAGAAGGTTTATTCTATTACATTGGAGGCATCATAAGGAGCCGATAGTGGTTGTTTTTAGAGAGGCGATGGCGGAGCTGAGGTACCATAGTGTGAGTCTGAGCTATGGAGATATGTATGCGGCCCATCCTTAGGAGATGAGGTTGGTGGTTTTGTTGATGGAGGTGGTATGTTGTTTTTCCTTTCCAGATGCGGAGGGTGGGAGATTCCCATGAGCACTGATGGGGGTTCTCTAGGACATGATGGAGGAGCGGGTCCATTTTTCCTAGGCACCGACATTCTTGGTGCAGCTGTATAGAGAGTTGTGGACTATACGCAAGGTGTGGAGGTTTAACTTTTGATGCACATTCCTTTTACATTGTTGGGCATATGAGCACATCGTATGTGTGCATCTAGTTGGTTTTCCCGATATGATTGGTTCAGGGGTGGCTTAGTCAGGGTTGGTTATAGGCGATGGGTACCACTTGGTGGACGGAACATGGTGACGGGGCCACACATGATGTTTCATGTTATAGGCGAGTGTTGGAGGGTTATCTACAGATTGATATTGTTTGGAGGTTGTATGTTTGCTTCCCTTCATACAAGCACACATGGCGAGAGGAGTTAGAGGAATTTTAGCTTCTTAGGTGGATAGAGGGGCGTAGTGCCGGCGAGCATGAGATGATACACAGTAGACGAGTGGTCAAATAATAGTTTGGGCTACCATAGGATGTGCCTCCTCCATTCCCATAGTATAGGAGAGATGATGTGGAGAGGCCTATGTCTCTACCACAACCGATTGTGCCAACAGGCAAGAGGAGCAGGCGGTGGATTGGTGGATTGATGACGTTGGGGTCACAAATAGATACAGGTAATGGTGGGAGGCACAAATGGGCGCACCACTAAGGCCAGAGGCAACCTAACTTAGCCACCATTATAGTACATAGGGATACCTTGCAAGGTCAGGTGGCTGCCCTACATGAACATATTGCGGTGTTATAGGGCATCTCACGGGTCGAGGCACAGGTTACCACGTTACATGCATAAGTTGTAGCCTTATAGGCCCAAGTAGACAGGACAAGTTCCGCATTGCAGGGTGAGGATGGGGGATAGGTAGCCACATTACATGCATATGTAGTAGGTTTACAGGGCAGTTGGCCACCGCACATGCTCAAGTTGAGCCTTACAGCCCGTGGATATAGCGCATGCACCTCCATAGGCTTAGGGGTAGGGTCCTATATCCACGGGGTTTCATTAGTTAGGCAATATCCTAACACGTGGGTTCATATCGAGGTAATTAATATTAATAAAATTAAAGTCAATATATCGGTAGACATGAGGGGGTGAAAGGGTTTAATTTATTCATATTCTGAATTGGGTATTGGGGGTAGGTTAGATAAAAGGGCCAAAGGAAAGAGAGTTTTAATTTTAATATAAAACTAAAACATTTAAACCCTAGTTTTTTGAACTAAATACCTTAACATTGCAATTTAATGAGTGTGGTCATAATTTTATAATCTCTTTTTGAACAAAGAAATCTCAATTAAGATATCCTTAACCAAGAAATAATAAGATGGTAGAAAACTAGGATTGAGTATGATTTTCAACACAAGTGATATTATTTCATCATTTTAATTATTTGAAGAACTTACATTTATAAGGTAATTTTTAATAGGTATCGAATGATTTCAAAATATATTTTGAGATAAAACACATATTGAAATAAATTGAGTGAGAAATATGATATATTTTTGTTCATATATTAGGGTAGAAATAAAAAGGTGTAAATAAAATTATTGTGGAAAAATGGGCAAGTAAGGTACATGGAAAATATAGGGGTATTTTCATTCTAATAATATAATGGGAAGGGGTATTATCAATTGAATAAATAGAGGTAAAAATTATAATTAAGGGTATTCTTTAATACCCTTTGAACGCACGTGCTATACCATGATTTTACTAAGTGAACCCCCCATGCCTATATCACGAGACAACAACGAGATAGGGTCTCATGGTATAGGGAGGAGGACAGGGTACACATGTATAGGGTCCGAGGCCAGCCCTAGCAAGAAAAGAGCTCACAAGTTGTTGTGAGACCTATGGCACCACCTCGGGCATGTGTTGATGGTGAGGTTTAGGATGCCACGAACGAGGCGCGGTATTACCAGGATCACCTGACAACCGTCGTGATAGATGGCCCCTTCCTATGCAGAGTACAGGCACACAAGAGGGCATCGAGTGAGAGGATGAGATCCCACATTCATAGTGCAGAGAGTACAGGGGGCCGAAAAGCCCAAAGATAGGGTCAGGGTGAGGCTACAAGTTCACGAAGGCCGACCCTAACAGGCCAAGCGGAGATGAGACCGAGACCCATGGAGGGTGGAGAGATGCTAGTAGGGCGCTAGACAGGAAGAGAGGAGGAGACAGATGAGACTGGCCCCGAGGGTCTCAGGTGGGGTGATGATTAGTCACTTAGTATGATTATTATTTTGAGATTTTGATATATATACCAGGCTTATGAAGCCTAAGATAGTGAGGATGTACATGAGAGTTTTGAGATTTTTATCTTATACCGGCTTGTGTGTGTCAAAGATGGTGAAGATGTATCATGATATTTTTTGAAGATACTGGTATTTATTTATATTTGTGTATATATGTATTGATACACAGAATCTCCCATTTATATAGTTGATGGTGTTTATTGAATGGATAATGTACCTATTTTTTAATTTCCATTGTTATTGTGTATTTATGGAAACTAGGTGAATTAGGCATGATGGAGTCAAGGTCATTTAGAAATGGTGGAGTTAGGTCAGTTAGGCATGGTGGAGTTAGGTCAGTTAGGCATGATGAGTTAGGTCACTTAGGCATGGATGAGTCATGGTGAGTTAGGCATGGTGGGGTCTAGGTGGTTGTTAGGCATGGCATGGTGAGTTTAGGTCATTTAAGAATGGTTTGGTCATGGCGTGTCATGCATTTGATTTAATTTCCAAGTTGTTGTTTGTATGGAAAATAAATGATGATGTATGATATGGTGATGTTATAAAATGGTAGGTATGTATGTTTTTATGATTGTTTAATTTCCAAGTTTTGTGTAAAATGGAAACTAAGGTAGAATGTGAATAGAAAAATGGGGGAAAATTGGTTAGGGTAAAGAGTGGCTGAGCTAACCTCCAAGGGCCCCATGCCCTTAGAGTGTTTCCTACATAGCCTCAATGAAAAGGGGCCTCAGCTGATGTAGTTCTCCCATAAGCTAGGGAAGAATATGGTGAGGTAGAGGAATGGGTGGGTAGGTTTTAGGGATGATTGAGTCTAGGTCAGTTAGGCATGGTTGAGTCTAGGTCATTTAGGCATGGTTGAGTCTAGGTCATTTTAGGTATGGTTGAGTTTAGGTCATTTTGGGTATGGTTGGGTTTAGGTCAATTAGGCATGGTGATGTTGGTGAAAGAGGAACTCTTAAAATGTAGGTGTCGATGGTCTAATCTTGTATAGGAGAATCAACAAGTAATGAAGAAGGTGAAGGGTAAGAGGTGACCAAAAGAGTCACCTAATTGGAAGAACCATAACAAGTCTACTATACCAAAGGTGGGCTTATGAACATAAGACCCTAAAGGCGTTGCATGATTGACTATGCTAAGGGTGAAGAAAGTCACATGATCACGAAATGTCATTTTTGCGGCAAGTCCCTTAAGAAGGTAGGAAATTAGGGTGAAAAGGCAAATGAGGGTGAAAAATGGTTGGTTTTAGTAACCTAGTGCGAGACAACATGCCTACTTGGCAAGAGACCCAAGATCAAAATAGGCAAGTCCATGAAAAAAAGTTTATCATTTTCTTTTTTGCTTTTGTTTTTGATAGACTAATCGATGCGGGAAGTCTATGTGGGATGAGTATATTATCTCCTTGAGGTCTTCGTGAAGGGATCATGTAGGAAGCTCTTCTGAATATTTTGTTTTGTTTTTGCAAGGATAGTCCCCTTTTATGATAGACTATGTGCAATATGGCTAGCTTTGTATAGTTGTCCTTCGAGGGAGAAGTCTATTTATAACAATGAGATAGAGAGAAGAGATGTCCTTTTGAGGGAGTCATCTCTTTGCTGAAGTTTGACTCAAGGAGTTGAATCCCATTTTTCTTTTGAAATTATTTTTCTTTTTGACGTTTAAGTCATGGACAAGACTATAGAGGAAGATTAGGCTCTTGTTTAGAAGACAAAAACCATAGCACACAGAGGTTAACTATGAAAGAGATGGTTTCAAGTGATGAATGACCATGGGATTCCATCTTGAAAAAGATGAAAAGTATCCATGAAAATCATGCCATGAGTAGAGAATGATACTCATATTGAAGATAAGGTTGAAAGGTGATGGGTAATCACATGATTCTTGTTTAGTCATTTGACCCCAAGAATAGGTAATATGAAAGGTGAAGGGTGCTCAAGGGACGAGCTTGAAATAAATAGAAGGTGATATAGACTTGATTCAACAATAGAATGGTCAAAGATGCAAGGCATTGAGGGGTTCAGGTTTGGTTTACCTTTGAGTGAAGACAAAAATAAGCATCTAATCCATAGGTATGAGTAATGATATAGGGTCCAAGCCAATTAGGAGAAATTTTCCTATTTACTTTTTTCTTCTTTGGTTACATGTTGATTTTCCTTCAGATGAGGTCACCAACCTGGAAGGTTCGCTCATGGACACGTTTTCATAGGCATGTTTGATACGTTTTTGGTAGATTTGGAGATGATCAAGAGCATTAAGATGACGTTCATCTAATAACTCAAGTTGTGCCAAACGGTCCTGGTGAAAAATTCATCATCGTTGAGCATGTCTTGGAGTGAGATGCAGAGATGGAATCTGACTTCAAGAGGCAAGAAAACCTCGGTACCATAGACTAGAGAGAAAGGTGTGGTAGTAGTCAAAGTGTGAATACTAGTACGGTAAGCCCACAAGGTGAAAGGAATGTGCGTATGCCAATCCTTTCCAGTATCATCAACTACTTTCATAAGAATTTTGTTCAAGGTTTTATTGGTTGATTCTTCTTGGCCATTTGTTTGTGGGTAGTAAGGTGAAGAAAAATGAGTTGAATGCCAAAGGCATCATATTTTTCGTAGGGTTTTGTTTTTGAACTGTTTTCCATTATCAGTGATGAGATGGTGAGGAACACCAAAGCAAAAATAATGTGATGATTAATGAATTCACATATTTTCTCATCTTTTGTAGAGATAAGAGGTATGGCTTCAACCCATTTAGTATAATATTTGGTAGCGGTTATAATCCATTGATGGTGTTGTGAAGAATGAGGATTGATCTCTCCACAAGATCTAAACCCCATTGAGAGAAAGGCCAAAGGTCTCGTGCGACCTGTAAGGCATGACTAGGTGTGTGATGAAGATTAGCATGTTGTTGGAATTTCACACAATGTTTGACATAGTCAAAATAGTCATGGTTTAGGGTTGGGCCAATAATATCCTAGTGAAGGATGCGTTTAGTGATAGCTAAGCCACTAAAGTGACCTCCACAAATTCCATCATGAACTTCCTTGATGGTGTAGGAATTTCAGAACTTGTAAGGCATCATAAGAGAATACCATCAAAGCCACATTTATAAAGAAGGCCACCCATGATGACATAGAGAGAGAGACACTTTTGAGAAAGGCAGTGTTGTCCATTACGAGTAAGATCTGGAGGTAGAATGGAAAGGGAAAGGTAGTCTCAAACTGCTTATACCAAAGGTCACATGGGTCAGGTGTAACGGTTCCAACGAGGTTGACATCTCAAAATAGATAAGAAGGTGATTGCAACCTTTGTACTATGACAAATATTTTGAGTCGAAAGGTGAAGCAAGGGTATCTAAGACGCAAGAGAGGCCCATGGTATCCATAAATTTATTAGTGGAGCGTGGGTGGTTTGAAGTTCATAATGGTCAAAGGTAGTCAAAAGTATGTCGACATGGTGTTTATACTTTTGAAGTATTTCATTATGACACTTGGTATATACCATTGACTTGATTTACAACCAATTGAGAGTCACCAAAGATATTAATTGATTTGACATCTAGGGTGATGGCGGTTTGGAGACCTAATACGAGTGCTTCATATTCAATGATATTGTTAGTGCAATCAAAATCTAGTTTGAAAGATAAAGGCATAGGTTCACCATCAAGAGGAATGAGGATAACTCCTACACCACCCCCACACTAACATTTGAACCATCAAAGAATAAGGTCATTTGGTAAATGGTATCATCCAAAGAGAGGGTAGCAATGGATTCATCCGAAAATCAAGTTAGAGGATTGATTTTTAGAGAGGGGTGCATCTGTAAGTTGGTCAATGGTTTGGCCCTTGATATATTTTTTATGGATGAATTCGAGGTCCAAGGTCATGAGAGAAGCATGAGCCAACATGTAACACATTGATGTTGGTAGGGTTTGGCATACATGTAATGTAAGGGGTTAGTATTTAGTGACGAAAAAGGTTTTTTGATTGAGTAGGTAATGATGAAGTTTAGTGGCGACAAAAACTAAGGCTAAGAAGAGTTTTTTGGCATGGGTGTATCTAGTTTCATAGTCCAAAAGGGTACGATTATGTAATAAACCACTTTCTCTCTATGTGTTTCTCATCATGATGAGCGAGCATGGCACCTAAGGAATGATTAGTAGTAGAAATGTATAGGTAAAAGGGTTGGTCATCCTTAGGAGGAATGAGCACCGGTGGTTGGAGAAGGTATTGTTTTAAGGCATCAAAGGCTTTGTGGCATTCATCATCCCATTTGAAGGAGACGTCCTTTTGAGGAGATGATGAAATGGTTGGCAAGTAATGGTCGGAAAGTTGCGAAATAAACCAACGAATAGATTGCAACTTACCTTGCAAACTTCAAAGTTGGCGAAGATTAGTAGGTGGAGGAATTTTGAGAATAGCCTTTACTTTAGTAGGATCAACTTCTATGCCATGCAAAGAAATGATGAAACCAAGGAGCTTTCCTGAGAGAACAATGAAGACACACTTCTTGGGTTGAAGGAAACACAATACTTGATGAGATGGTCAAAGATGACCTTTAGGACTGTGAGATGTTCCCGACATTTGATTTGGATTTGGCAAGAAGGTCATCTACATAATCTTCTAATATATGATGCATGATGTCATGGAAGATATAAGTCATAGCCCGTCTGATATGTAGCACCAACATTTTTAAGGCCAAAAGGCATGACTCGATAGTAAAAGGTCCCCAAGGAGTGATGAAGGTAGTTTTGTGTTGATCTTCCGGAGAGCAGTAATATTTGATTATAACCCGAGAAACCATCCATGAGTGATAACATCTCATGGCCGGGTTAGATCAACTAGTTGGTCAATACCTGGTAGAGGAAAATCATCTTTGGGGAAAGCTAGGTTGAGGTCATGAAAAATCCATGCAAATGTGGAAGTCCCCTATCACTTTTGTGACAGGAACGATGTTAGAAATCCATTAGGGATAGTCAATGGGTAGGATGAAGGAAACCGAGAGAAGGCACTGAAGTTCTTCTTTAATAAGAAGAGAAATGCGAGGATGCATTTTCCGCAACTTTTATTTTACGGTTTGGATTTAGAATGGTTACAATATTGTGGACCACAATGTTTGGGTCAATACTCGGGCATATCAACATAGGACCAAGCAAAAAGCATTGCTATGATCCCGAAGGAAAGAAGTAAAAGCTTCATGTTCAACAACATCTAAAGATTGGCCTATCTTTAGAATGTGTGGGTCATCTTGAGTGTTAATATTGACTTTGATGGTCGATTCATTTAACATGGTTTGTGTCTCAGAAGGAAATGACCGGTGAATATAAGAATCTTCCGCACTAAGGTAGGTGAGGATAGACTCATCATCCTAACATTGAATGACGTTAATGGATGGTGTATCATCATCGATCATGTCAAGATACAGGAAGGGAAGAGAAGAGGGAGCCTCACCATCATGTTGATAAGTCAAAGGTCCCAAGGAAATGGTGTTCATGAAAAAAAAATTAGGAGGAATGGATTCTGGATCCATCAGACTCCATGGGTGAAGGTGGTGACGTTGGTAAATGGGGTGGAGAAGGTTTGTCATCCTCAATGAGTTCAACATGGGCCTTCTTAGAGATAGTTCGGTGAAAGCCAATACCACTATGGTCTTTGTGTTTATGGGTGGTACATGGGATGATGGTATGATGACCTTGTTTTTCATAAAAACCAAAGCCAAAGCCTTTCCATGCACAACAATGAAGGAAAGTGTGGGAAAAGTGGTGGTTGGTGAGAGATTGGAGGTTAGATGAAAATGGTCATGTTTGGGATGGTGGTTCAGGGTGAATAGGTGGAAGTATCAAGTCCCCATACATTAAGTTGGTGCGAAGGTGGGGAGGACCATAAGGGAAGACCTCTCCTATGTGATAGTCATAATGAGGATGTTGGCATAGGTTACCATACTCTTGCGGAGTAAGGAATGTGTTTATATTATAGAGGTGGTACTCCCCCAGAGTGAGGTATTGAAAAACCCCTCTAAGGGATCGGTAGTAGATATGTGGGTAGTGGGAATAGATGAATTACTAGGTGATTGGGAAGGAGGGGTATCGGTTGGTTGGGAAGTAGATGGGCCAGTCTTACAGAGGGGTACGATAAATAGTAGGAATAGAAGAGTTAGGCATGGGAGAGGTGGTGGCAAAGCATTGGTGGATGGGGTATGGGTGAAGGAGAAGTGGCGGTAGTGGTAGATGCCTTAACTAGTACAAGGACATCATTAGGTCGGTACAACATGTTACAAGTTTTGAATGGTGATGGGTCAATGGGATGGTATAGTTATGTCCTTCATGTTCAAATTTTACACAATGGTGGTGTAAAGTTGAAGGAACACAACCCATGACATGAATCCAAGGTCACCAAAAACAAGTTATACTGGAACTCCCCTCTAAGACGTAGAACAATTTTAGGATAGTGCGAGGGCCCACACGAATGTGAAGAATAATGGTGCCAAGGGTGGAAGTGATGGCATCATTAAAGGAGCACAACATAATTAGGTTATTATGCATGTAATTTGAAGGGATGCACATTTGATTGTACATGGGGAGAGATGATGTTGATGCTAGCACCACCATCGATCATAACACATCGTATGTATATTATCGATATAGACGGAGATGAAAAGGGTGGGATCAAGGTCATCTGATTGAGAGGTACGATCTCCTCATCAAAAAATTGAGGGCGACTACTTGATGAGTGGGGTATGGGGGTAGAAGAAGGAGATGATTTGGTAAGAGAGGCCACATGGTGAGGGGTGATAATGGAGGCTACTGGTGTGGGGTCATTAGGTAAAACCTCAATGGATTGCAAAACCTCCATGAGGGCTTGTCGATGAGATTCAGGTTTGGATGAGATCATACAAAGACATTTTTAGAGGGGATTGGTGTAATTGTTTTATCATTGTATGATGGGTGACCCCATCAGAAATAGGGTATGTGGGTCCTCGAATGGTGATTTTGGGTGTGGGTGTAGATGGTATATTGGGCACGGGATTGGTTGATGGGCTAGTTTTTTTTCTTTTCCTTTTCCTTTTGGGCACGTGGCAACTTGGATCATGTTAATCTAAGGGAAAGAGGTAGATGGAGAAGGTATGTCATGAGTAGTATAATGACATGATGGACAAAAACCTAATGTGGGGTAAGAACCTTGTGAAATGAGTAGGGCACACTGGAATTTAGGTGGTGGTTTGGCCAACTCTCTAGATACGGACCATGTTGATCTCAAATTTTGGAGGTGGATAAAAGGGTTGTGGAGGTGGTGATGCAGGTCACTAATAGGTAGTGGGGGGATGTATGGTGACAGGTGAAGATGGAACATGGTCCTCATCAAGAAGATCATCATCATCAAAATTTTCTTCAGAGGACATAATTGAGAGAGAAGGTTTTGAGAGCCTTACAACCCTCTACATCATGTCCTAACACATGATGGTAGGCACAAATTTTAGTTTCATCAAACCCTTTTGGTTTGGGTTTGAGGGGGTCATAAGGTCTAAGCGGCGGTAATGTGATGACCGAGGTCTCTAAGAGGTTGGCTAAAATGTTGGCGTAGGACCCGCCAATGGATCACAATGGGAAGTGAGTGTGGGTTTGGGTAAAGGTGTGGATGATTGTGGTGGAAGAGGTGTTATAGGAGGTGGAATAGGTTTGACCACTAGTTTGGTAGGTGGTACTATCTTAGGTTTTGATGGTATTTTGGGTAAAGGTGTGGTAGAAGAACTAGCAAATGGAAGGTGTTGTTGGTTTAACTACCTTGTTGGAGGGTAGTGGGTTCTTGTCTTTGGATTACACCTTCTTGGGTAAAGGTGAGGTGGGAGTACGTGATGCAGAAGGGAAAGCAGATGGTGGAAGAGGATGGGTTACCCATGGGGATAATGGAGGTGTGGTGGAAGTGGTTGTGGAGGTTGAGTGTAAGGTGGAATGTATGGGTTAAATTCACATAGGTAATGTTGGGGTTATGGTAGTTGGTGGAGGTATAGGTGGTAAGAAATGTATAGGTGAGGGAGAGGGTGTTTTTGTTGTGTAGGTAAATTGGGTGTAACAAAGGATCGTGATGAAGAAGTAGGTTGCTTAGCTTTTGATTTGCCTTGGGTAGGGGTTTTTTTTCCAAGGTTGATGGGTGAGGTCCTAGGATGGACGGAAGGGGAAAGTGAAAAAGTGTGGTAGGTGAGACTAGTGTGTATGTGGCCTAGAAGGTTGGGTCTTCCTTTTAGTGGAGGAATAATTTTGTGTGGGTTTGGGAAGATGTGGCTAAATCCAATTTGATGGGTGGATGGGTAAGGCTTGATGTCGGCATGACACCCAAGGTAGTGATGGGTCTAGATATGGATGAAGATGTAGGTGTGGGTAGGTTCTTAGGCATAGGAATGGTTTTAGTCATGGGTAAAGGTTCGGATGTAGGTAAAGGTGATGAAGAAGAATCCATTTCAATAGCATGGTCAAGGTCATCTGTTGTTGGAAATACCTTTGGATAGATCGTGGAGGTATCTATAGGCAACATTTTCATTTGAGTTAGAAAAGGGGAGCCAAAGACGTCCCAAAGCATGGAATTATCAACGTAATCCAAGTGATCACCAGTCATGAAAATGACATTGTTGTAAGAGGAGATGCAGTTGGTTTAGTGGCAATCCCTATAAAATATGTCTGTGAGATAGGGAATTGGTTAGCCTCGACTTTGTGGGTAAAAGAGCAGACCAGATCAACAGGATCCTAGAATGCTAATGGGGAATTATCCCCAACAGTAGTGGCATGTCTAAAGGATCTCCCATGGGTAGGAGAGATGGTAGGTGGGGTGAGGTAGATTCCTCTTTCAATGGAGGAGAAAGTGATGATGATTCTCCCATGGTGGGAGAGAGTTAATACCATTGATTATTCATAGGTTGAGGTAGATGGTGAAATGACATCAACAGAAATTGTGGACTCCTCCATGGGTGAAGGGGGAGATGAAGAAATCCTCTATGGGTGAAGGAGGATGAGGTATGCTCCTCCATGGGTAGAGGAGCTCATGCCAGAATTTCCTCGATAGATGGAATAGGTGGAAATTGAGGAATGACTGGTATGATATCAAAAAACATGGACTTCATGGACATTGTTGTTGTCATTGGTTGAAGGTTCACCATTTTGATTAGATGATGGTGTATGGTTAGGGAATGACTTCTTAAAGATATGCAAGTTTTGATTTTCCAGGTGTGTTCGGGTTGTCTAGATGAGATCTCCATTATCTAACATTTCTTGACAATGTTCTTAAAAGTTATGCAATTACCATCACTATGGCCTTTGACATGATGATAATTACAATAGTCATGTTCCTTATACCATGCGGGCATAGGAGAGCAGGGATCAAAACCAAGTATGAGGTTTTATGGGGGTAGTGTAATGGCTCCGACTTTAAGAAGCTTTTCCAAGACTAAAGAATAGGGCTCTCTAATTGGAGTGTACTTTCATTGTTCCCATCGGAACTAAAAGTCTGAATGGGAGAAAGATTGAGGAAGGTTTGGCTTGATTAGATGGATGGGATGGACCAGCTTTGAGAACTACCACATTGGTAGATCCTTTGGCTTTTGAATAATTGTTTTGGGGCTTTGAAGATGAAGAAGCATCATTTGATTTGAACGTGGCATTTTTGTTTCACAATTGGATTTTCTTTTCTTCAATGGCACAATTTCCAGCTTTCACACCATGGTAAATGCTTCATCAAAGGTACGGAAGGTTTGTACCTATAGAGTTGGTGAGATGTGTCTAGCACAAGCTCTAGTGAACAACTCTATAAGCTCAACTTGAGGTAACTGGAATGTTAATTGGTTGATAAGACTTCACCAACGAGCAATGAAATTTGTGATAGATTCATCATCATATTATCATGTTGAGTATAGGTCAGTCATGGTGACTTTTTTGACAACATTGATTGAGAAGTGGTCCAAGAATGCTTGAGCCACTTGGTTAAAGGAGTAGATGGAATGTCTGGTAAACCACTATACCAATCTAAGGTGGGTCCTATGTCAAGGACATGGGGAATGTCCATAGGAGTAAAGCATCATCATGGGAAATTAGATAACACCCATGTTTGAATGACTACAAGTGTTGTTGTGGTCTTCTTTACTATTGAAATGGTTGAACTTGGGAATTTCCCAATGTACAAGGTATGGGCAAATGGGGATAGATGGATGAATAGGATCATTACATATTTTGTCATAAGTTAAGGAGTTGCATGAGAGCTGAAAATGATGCTTCTAATGTTTTCATCTTTTCCATCATCATCCTAATGAGGTCATTGGTGGGTTGTGAGGAATGGGTGCCTCCTATGAGTAAAGGGAGGTTGATGATGGGTGTATGATGTGGATGACATCCCAGTATATGGGGGTGTCAAATATGAAAACTACAAAGGGGGAATAGATGTGGGTGGAAGATATCCCAAATAAGTGATAGACGAGATTGGGGTTACTGGTGATGCACATAAATAGGTGGGGTAGTCGTAATGACTCTCATAGTAATTGGGGTAGAGACTGTGGGATGGAAAGGACAAGGTTTTGGAATGGGGTGTGGTTTCCACACCATGGGTGGTTGTGATGCAACTGGTACATATGAGGTAAAGGGTGCAGATGGGGCCATGCTTAAGGTGTTGGTGAAGGGATGGTCGACACCATGGGTGTGATAGATGTTGTTGGTGCAACAATAGTTATAGTGGATGTGGGGTCTAGTTGAGATACCACAGGGGTAAGGTGGATGAAGGACAATGTTGAGCTAGTGGTAGCTGATGTGGAAGTGGGGGTGAGGGCAGGAGGGATAGACATGGGCATGTCATATATCAACTATCCCGAGGAGTCCTGGGTGGAGGAATGGGCAAGGTAGTATTGTAGGTAATGGGATTCTAGTCAAGGAGTCTTGCGAACTCCTCATCACCGGTACTAATGGTGATGGGTTGAGTTGGATCCATAGGTGACAAGATAGAAGGCGGTGATGGGCTAGGTGGAAGAGGTGAAGGCTAGGCATGAAACACAAGGTGTTGGTTTGGCTCATGAGTCAACACCATGTGAATTAGCATTGACCTAGTAAAACTATACTCTTTGTAAATGACACAGAAAATAATAGAAATGGAGAAGGATGAATTTCGAGAGGTAAATTTGATCGGTGTTTTAATTAAAAATCAAACACATAAACCGATTTTATGATTAGATTTGACCGATGATGGTTAAAGGGGAATCGATGATGGTTATGATAACCAATACCGATATTTTATTGTAGAGAATCAACAGTTTTGCAAATGAGGCAAAAATTGATGAAAATAAAATAATGGAAATTGTACTGGATGTGATATGAAAGTTTGGGGATATGATGATGTTTTGAGAACTTCAAATAGAACAAAGATTTGATGAATGCTATCTTTGGGTAAAATGACCAAAAAGAGTTGAAACCGACACCGGTTAGGTAAACCATGATGGTCAATATAAATCGATGATGGTCATTGGACCGATGCGATTACTGTGAAATTAGAAGAAATGAAGAAAAATAGATTTTTGTGAATTAAGTCAGATGGAACATCAACCCAGAAATATGAGTATGATAAAAATGGGTCTTGACACACTCAAAAATAGTCGAATACACCAACTATGATGGTGGAGTGTGAAAGGTAAGAAGAAAATGAAACACGCAACCTCACAACTCAAAATGCAACTCAAGAACAAAAGCTAAGAAAAACATGCAACCCTATAAGTGAATTTTATGTTGTTTTAGCTTATGCTATTTAAGACTTGACTTGTGAATTCAAAACAAAGTTTTTTTGGTTGGGAAGGCATCCTATGAAGAGGTAAATTCTAAAGGGTGGTTTCAGGTTATGTTTTGGCAGGGGTGGTCCTTTCTCTGAGGTATGACTGACAAAGAAACCAACTGGGTGCCCACTGTCAATCCTCTGATCGTGTGATCATTGATAGTCTCTTCCGGTAAGATGTTGTTTTTAAGAAGATGTGTAAATTTTGTATTTGTGCAGTTTGGAAAAGAGAGAGAGAGAGAAAGTGCTTTCTATGATTCAATTATGTCAACCATCAGCTGGGCATGACTTCCAACGATATAGGTTTCCCTTAGTTTTAAATGTGAGCTAATAATGCAACATACAAGGATGAAATGCAACAAATTTTATAACCCAAATCGACAATTATATTCGATGTAGAAAATGATGAATAGGTCAAGAACGTGTTCTTTCACTACTATGCAAATGTAGGAAGAAAGAAATGATTCATTTTAAACACCAAATCACAAATGTCATTTAGACAATTAGAAGAAGAGAATGTTACCAGGAGAAGATTAAATGTGTATTTTTCAAAAAGAAAGAGACACACAAATTTTTCCTATATGAAGAAAATGCAATGAACCCAAGAGAGGGTCCCACTGTGCATGCCAAAATGTTTCACCAATAAGTTGCATACGTATGAGCAAAATAGATAAGGTAAAGGTGAGGAGGAATACCTGTGAAATGAAGGTGGAAGGTAGAATGTGCACGTTCTGATTTCCCGATCCAATGTTGATTACGAGAACTTCCTTTTGCTAGGAGGAACTACATGTGAATGCAAAAAACAAGACCACAAGAAGAATATTAAACAATATATGTTAGTGGAATACCTAGCATATGCTAGATCCGAGAAGTGTGATACTTCCTAGATGGTTTTCAATCCACTGTTTATCAAATAAATGAATAGAAATGCAAGAAATAGAGGTCCTATTGCTAACAAGTTGATTTTGATATCTCAAGTTATTAACAATATATTAGATTAAGTCAAATATTGCAATACAAAATTAGATCTAACTGAGGTTGGGTTATGTTTCAGGTTGGGTAGGTAGCCAAGGTGATTAGAATAGGTCAGGATCAAGTTTTGGGTGGTTTTGGGTTATTTGGGTGAAGGTTATTAGGTCACTATTATAGGCAGATTACCAGTTATAGAGACCGACATTGGTGTGGGTATGACCGATGTCGGTCGGGCCACTAAGATATCGGTCACTGTAGAAAATCACAGAAGGTCAGAAATAGGTGTTCAAGCCTTTTATAACTTCACAAGAACCGAAGAGAGTGTGTCTAGGATTAATAGGTGTAGGAAAAGGGGTCAAGAAGGTTTGAATGGAGTTTGGTAAGGATTTTGTAAGATTTTGGGATGGGTTTTGGTTGACTAATATGGCTTGGGTTATTGTCACTTGTGACCGATGACTGGTATGGGGATGACCGATGCCGGTCAAGGGTGACCAATATCGGTCACTGTGGAAAGGGACTGAATGTGGCAATGGAGGTTTTGGTGTTCTTTATGGTTATACAAAGGACCTTAGAGGCATTGAATGTAGTTACGAAAGGAATAAGTGAGGTCTCAAAGGTTGAATGGCAAAGGTTTCAAGGAGGTGAGAAGGCAAACGGGTAGCTTGTTTGGAAAATGAAGGGGTGAGATAATTGGGAGATAATTGCAACATACAAGGATGAAATGAAACAAATTTTATAACCCAAATCGACAATTATATTTGATGTAGCAAATGATGAATAGGTCAAGAACGTGTTCTTTCACTACTATGCAAATGTAGGAAGAAAGAAATGATTCGTTTTAAACACTAAATCACGAATGTCATTTAGACAATTAGAAGAAGAGAATGTTACTAGGGAGAAATTTAAATGTGTATTTTTCAAAAAGAAAGAGACACACAAATGTTTCCTATATGAATAAAATGCAATGAACCCAAGAGAGGGTCCCACCGTGCATGCCAAAATGTTTCACCAATAAGTTGCGTACGTATGAGCAAAATAGATAAGGTAAAGGTGAGGAGGAATACCGTGAAATGAAGGTGGAAGGTAGAATGTGCACGTTCTAATTTCCCAATCCAATGTTGATTGCGAGAACTTCCTTTTTGCTAGGAGGAACTACCTATGAATGCAAAACAAGACCACAAGAAGAATATTAAACAATATATGTTAGTGGACTGCCTAGCGTATGCTAGATCCGAGAAGTGTGATACTTCCTAGATGGTTGTCAATCCATTGTTTATCAAATAAATGAATAGAAATGCAAGAAATAGAGGTCCTATTACTAACAAGTTGATTTCGGTATCTCAAGTTATTAACAATATATTAGATTAAGTCAAATATTGCAATACAAAATTAGATCTAACTAAGGTTGGGTTATGTTTCAAGTTGGGTAGGTAGCCAAGGTGATTAGAACAGGTCAGGATCAAGTTTTGGGTGGTTTTGGGTTATTTGGGTGAAGGTTATTAGGTCACTATTATAGGCAGGATTACCAGTTACAGAGACCGACGTTGGTGTAGGTATGACCGATGTCATCAAGGGCGACCAAGACGGTCACCGTGATCATCGAAGGTCGAAATGGGTGTTCAAGCCTTTTATAACTTCATAGGAACCAAAGAGAGTGTGTCTAGGATTAATAGGTGTAGGAAAAGGGGTCAAGAAGGTTTGAATGGAGTTTGGTAAGGCTTTTGTAAGGTTTTGGGATGGGTTTTGGTTGACTAATATGGCTTGGATTAATGTCATTGTGGACCGATGACTGGTATGGGGATGATCGATCTTTGGTCAAGTGGTGACCGATATCGGTCAATCCGTGGAAAGGGACTGAATGTGGCAATGGAGGTTTTGGTGTTCTTTATGGTTATACAAAGGACCTTAGAGGCATTGAATATAGTTACAGGGAATAAGCGAGGTCTCAAAGGTTGAATGGAAAGGGTTTCAGGAGGTGAGAAGGAAAACGGGTAGCTTGTTTGGAAAATGAAGGCGTGAGATAATTGGGAGATGAGTAACATAGAGAAAGAATGAATGGAAATACAAGTATTTGAACAAACGAGAGTAAAATGGAATTCTACTTACTCAATATCTTGTGCTTATAGGTTCTAAATGGACGATGGTGAAGTGCTGAGGATTTTGGTAGAGCCCAAATTTTTGTGAATGACAAGTGCTTCCCAGAATGCTCTTGTGAATGCCAACACTTTCATATGAGACTCCAATGCTTGTTTGGTCCTCTGGCTAGGTATACTTCTATCTTCTGGATACGTGAGAGAACCCTAGTTTGAGATTGCGTATGCGAGATATTTCTCTAGAACTTGAAATTTTCAACCTCTGAACAAGGTTACCAAAAATGAATATATATGGTAATCGACATCGGTTTAGGTTAACCGGCGTCGATTACTGAGAAAATCTAGGTTTGCCAAAATAACATATCTTGGCTATCTTTTGGTTAGTTCTTCTGTTGCTTTCGATCTAAAATGGTATTTTGCACTTAGATAAGTGGGCATGTTGTTAGAGAAAGAATAGGCATATGATTTTAGGGTTAGACTAAGTCTCAGTTAGTTATGGTAAGTAGAAATTGAGTCTTAGTTAAAAGAAACATGCTAAGAATAGGTCCATGATGAGGTGTCTAGGTGATGTGGTTAGGTGAGGTGGTCAAGTGAGGATATTTATTAAATTAATTAAAGTAATTAATTCAATTAATCATGTGCACTATGGGATATGAATATGTAAGGTATGGTTAATTTAATTAATGGGGCTATAAGAGTGGTACAACCTAATTTTGTGTTTATAGTTAGAGCAGATGAATTAAAACCTGTAAGATGAGTAATACTTTATATCTCTAAGAGACACAAGTACTACACGTCCTCCTGCAGTTTGCCTACTTCTTGACCCGTCAAAGAACATTTGTCGAATTTCATACTCTTCTTCATTAGTTGGTTTGATAACACTAGGCAGGGGTGTATTTTCCTCATGCAAACAATAAATGCATAGGCCAACCTCTTCAATATGTTTATATGGATCAAAACCATAACGTGCATTTCCCCATTCATCAAGTAGGAAGTCAATATCGACCTCAATCTAAGTATTTGTCTCTTGAGTGCTTAGAAAATCCTCTTGATCAAATATAGTACAATTGACATTAATGGGGCTAGGCACATAAGTTTCTATATGGTATGTAACAATTGGTTCAGACTTGATAGTAGCCTTAGTTCCATACCTGGTCTTGAAGAGCATATGAGACCAATCTGCTGATAAGTATCCTCCAATTTTGGTAGTGAAATCCTTGAATAGACATAGAGCAAAGAGTGGAGGTAAATCAATTATGAAAATGTCTTGAGGAACTGAAAAATTTGGGCATGCATGCAATGTGAGGCTTAACCCTCGATAACTCCAACAGTTCCCATTGTTGTCCCATCTAGTTGCACTACTCCTTTAGCAAGAGATTCATACTTGAGACCCAACTAGTCCACAATTTGCTTGGGCATGACTTAATTGCTTGCTCTAAAATCAATCATACAATTGTGCACCAAATTATTTCCAATGATCAAGGATACATAGAAGGGTGGAGGTTTCATATTCTTACCCTGACCGATCCTCCTTTTTTTTATCACATTAGTAAGAACAACCTTATCATGTTCCTTGGATGACTAATTTGGGATAGACAAGTTGGTCATGGTTGTCATTGCGAAGAGATCTTTGTCATGGAATTGTTAATGATTCCCACATTGATATGCTCACATTAGTTTTCTTCATCTGTTCAAGGATGTTGAAGGGAGATGAACTATCTCTTGTCTATTGCACCTTGCTTATAACAACCTTTTCTTGCACTTGAGCTGATATGGAAGGTCCTTTAGGCTAATTTTGCACATTTGGAGCTATGTTTGAATTGCCACCTCCTTGGAGTGTCAAAGAAGGTTGAGAAGGACCTATATTTTCATATTTTCCTTCTTCTATAACCCTCTTCTTATATCTAGTATTGTCACATCTTGAGGAAAGCTCTAATTAATTCCACAAAAGTCTTCCACTTATCGCACAAGCGAAGTATCACTTGGAGGTGTCTCTTGAGTGACTATATGTTGATTTTTCTCTGTTGTTGCATCTTGAGAAACATATGTACTTTACACCATCAAGGCTTGGTTCAAAATTCCATTGGGACATGTTGCTTGGTTGTGTGGAAGATGACAAGGGAAACACCACTCGTAATCTTGCACTAGATTATTTTGAACAAGAACCAAATCTTGAGATGAACTAGCCACATTTGGGTTATAAGGTTGAAATGGCCTTGCAGAAGGAATCAAACTCGGTTTTGAGGAGTAGCTTGGGAAGAAGGCTTATTCAGTTGGTAAGGGGCCTTATTTGGTTGGTATGGAGGTGATAAGGTCTAAAACTTTGAGCTTGTTGCCTCTTAATGGATACTAACTCATTCCCAAAGTTTTGTAATTGTTTCATCACTTCTTGCAACTTAGTTGAGGTGCTTGAGGAAGTGGATGCTTGACTAGAACTTTGATTTCTTGGGGTTGGGATAGGGGCTAACTCAGGGGCTTGATGAGAAGATGGTGTTTCAATCTCTGGGTATATAGGCATAGGCATCCTAGGGGCTAGTTTTCCAGCTTGTATTAGACAATTCTCAGCCCTAATGATAGGTAACCGAATAGCACCCATAGATTGTATCATAACAACAATATCAAAATTCAATGCTCTTAAGAAGTAAAGGAAAGCACCTTGTGGAGTCGGTCTCAAGAGAGTTGGAATTTTGTCCCATGTCCTCTGAAATCTGAAATTGAAATTTGTCATGAGCTCATTGGGAGCTCTCTTGATGGTTGTCAATTGTTCTAACAAAGAAATGTTGTCTACCTTTTCCCCAAATTGATTGCAAAGTGTAGTGCCAAGTCCATCCCAATTAGTAATAGAGGCAGGTCTCAAGCTTTTGTACCATTGGAGTGCTTTACCTTTGAGTGAAGAATCTAATAGCCTAATTGCTACATCATCTTTTGTAACTAGATGAACAGAGCATACATTTGCAACATCCTGAATGTGCTCAACAAGGGTAACTTGATTCTCACCAATAAAAAATGGAATACTTTTGAGTGCAGTTATTGGTATGTCATGTTGTGCATTAAGTGCAAGAGGGCTACTATTATTGAAGCTAACAAAGGGTAAATTACTTTGTGTTGCCATAAATAAAATCGGTCTTCGGACTCTAGAAGACTGCAAGAAAGGCCTACCAGGAGGTGGAGTAGAGAGAGTTCTATTCGGTGGTGATGGTGATCTCTGAATTGATCTGCCTCTTCTTCTTCTTCTTGGTGAAAGCTACAAGTAATCAAATGATCTTTCTCTTACTTTCTTAACCTTGTTTCAATTCTTCTCATGAACATGAGGCACTAACACTATTGAAACCCGTTGATAGAATGCTTGGAATCACCGGATGTGTTCTTTGTAAAGCCTCCAAAAGTTGAAATTTACCAAGATACACACCAGAAGTTTGGCAAAATGGAAACATTAACTTCTAAATTGTCCCATCGGGCGTGCTAGAATTGTTATCAACAAAAACAACACCGTCTCGATTTGTCATGTTTGTGTGGATGAACAATCAATATTTTTGGGTAACATGGGACCGACTCAACATGTGGGACCCTTGCACTTGAGGCAAACCTCCGTAAAAGGTCGGTTCCTCTACTCCTATTCTATGATTCTAAGGGACCTGGGAGAGAGAAAATGCATGGAAATATAAATCCTACACTAACATAGGTGTCAAGTACCAAAAGGGGGAAAGACACTCTCGGATGAGGGAAAACAGATGAAAAATGATGAAGGAGAGGGTAGAAATGAGTGTCACAATCCAAAGCAACATTCAAACCATCATTTTCACGGAGCACAACAGATTCAAACCTTAGCAAGAAGAACAAGATATGCAAAATAGACTGCGCAAATGTGATGAAAGGCAAGAAAATGCAATAAAAAACAACTAGAAGTGGCGTATATAATAGCCACAAAACAAGTTATTTATTGCTTCACATATGCACAATCCATTACATTGAAGGAGAAAAGGCAATGATCATCATGCAAGATGCCTAATTTTGAGGCCTACCGCTCACAATGCGAGAATGCAACACTTGGAAGGGGATACACCAACATTACAAGAATGTCCAACCCTTATAGATGAGCATCACTTTATATTATATAGAAAATGGGAAAGAAAAAGAAGAGGGAAAATAGAGGGAACTCGAATTCCTTCTTCCACCCACCAACAACATGCATTGATTCCCTAAAAATTAGTATGGGCACCCTTACAAATTCATTCCCCAATGATACTTTGTTTGTGGGAGAAGAAATGGTCACCATACTTGCCTTTTTACTCTTTCTCTTCAATTTTTGTGGAGTCAATCAGGCAAGTTGAGGGAATGATGGTATTGAGGTGCTACGCATTAAAATTGGTTGTTGAGCAACCTTGAACTGTGTTCTTTAATGTTGGAGATGTTTTCCTCTTATTCACCAACCTACCCTCACCGAAATTAAGAAATCCAGTTTCCATGGTGTAGAGGATGTTGAGAGCTTTCCAAAAATTCTAATTTTGTGAAAATCAAAGCAACATGTCAAAAGGTATGGCCATTTTAAGTTCAGGGGGTCGGGGAGTTCTATGCGGGGTCCCACAATCCACAATAATACCTTTTGTTCCAAATGTAGGCAGATCGGTGATCGGGAACTTGTGGAAACGTGGAACGATTCCTTTGTTCCTCTTCAGCCCGCTTTATCCACATAGGTCGCAGCGGCTTGTGTTTTGCGGGTTATCGGCCCGCGAGTGGAACTCGGGAACTATTCCACCCGGGCGTAGATTTTAGCACGCTTGCTCTTTGCTTCGCAACTAGGGTGCCCTTTGACTTCATGCTTCACCTTTGTCTTACGGCCCATTCACTCCCGCGAGGAACTCGTGCCCGTAAGGAACCTGCTCCAACTCCCACCCCATTCTCTGCACTTCACGCTTCTCCGCACCAAACACCTTGTATTGCGAGCAGCAAAAAGCCTTTGCAAGGAACTCGTTGCTCCAGAGAACCGGTCCATTGTTCCCCCGTCATCCGAAAATCCGCAATACTCTATAAGTGACCCATTTTCCTTCAATGCGATTTAAAAGCAATGCAAAGAACCTTTGGCTCATAGGAACTAGTTCCACAGTTCCTTCTATCACTGCATTTCGCAATACACTAGAAATGACCCAAAATTCCATTTTTCTCGGATTTTCCAAGTGTTTTGGATCTACATGGAACTGAGGAGTTATGCAAAGGAGAGTAGAGTGTCCCAAAGCCAATTTTCTCCATTTTATCAAATTTTTACCCTTGTCCAAGTCCAAATAATTCACTGCAGTTATCAAAATACCCAAACGGAAGATTTTGGATAACATGTCCAAGTTGTAATTTCAATTAAGGGTTGCTCTTTATCGACTTAGAATTTCCATATTCATGGGCTCTCTTTATTCCTCATGCTGGAAGTTCTTTTACAACTACCTCTCTCGAACAAAGATCCTCCACAAACATCACTTCTTCTGAAGTTACTAATAAATGATTTAACTCTTCATTCCGGACTTTTGTGCCTTCACTTTTTCTCCACCTTCAAGGTGTGTACATCTTTGTATTCTTGTCGACTTGGGCTTATGAAGGAGGATACTCACAACTCTACCAACTTTTAGGTTTGACACAATGCCCCTTTTTCCTTTTAGGTTGCCCTTGTGCTTGAGAACATGTATCCTGAATATGCCCTATTTGATGACAAAACCAACACCTAAACGTTGAATTTGCATAATCCAAAAGTTGGGTCCATTGGAACTTACCTTCCTTAGAATTAATCTATCTAGAAGACCTTTATTGAGGCCAATCTCCACATAGATTCGAGCATATGTGAAAATGCGTTGCACAGTCCACTCGTTATCTAATTTAAAAATTGTGTCCAATGTATTTCTAATATCTCGAATAACTAAATGGTGCCCAAAAGGAATAGGCAAATTTGGGAGCCAAACCCAAACCGACATTTTAGAAACCACCATAGTGGAGGGGTTAAAATTCGAGAACCAAGGGGTAATGAAGAGTCTCACTCTTCCCCAAAATCATACTTACCTAAATCTTGGGGACGGGAGACACGGGGATGGAAGAATGGGGTTTCGAACGACAAAAAAATCTCAATTTTTGGACCGGCAAGGGGAAGGCTATTAAAATAAAATAATCAAATTGATAATTTGAATATTTAATTGCATTCAATGAAATTTAGGGATTTAAAATGTGTTTAATGTATTCTATGTACTTTCAAGAATATAATTTAATGTTCTTGGTAAAAAAACAACCTTTTAAAAATAAAAACATCAAAAATACATTTAAAATATTTTTAAAAAATAGGGGACGTCCCTTTAAGTCCCCAAGTCCCATAAACATTGGGAATGTCACCAAAATCTAGTCCTAACACTACCCAAAACCACGGCCCTTCCTCAAAAACTTTTGGTAGTCCTCCATAGAGCGCGGGACTATAAAGAAACCTTTGGAGCATAGAAGGATAACACATTTTTTCAATCACTCCAGTTTCAAAGGGAAAGCCTATTGGTTTCAATTACTTTGTTGAAGTTAGCCTCATTATCCAAGAATATTTTTTTGGGAAATAGTTAAAAGGAGAAAAATAAAATTAGCGACCTAGGAAGAAAATATTTTTTCTTTGATTTTTAACGGAGTGATGAGGTTTGTAAAAAGGCACGGCACTACTAAGGGAAAAAAATAAAAAAATCTGTATCGAATGCCTCATTTTTGTGATTGTTTCTATTTCTTAAATTTATCAATCACTAAAGAAGTTTAATCTATGAAGATGGAAAAATCGCATCAAACAATTAAAAGGAGTGGATTGCCTTTGTTTATATATTATTTGGAAAATGGTTGAAATACAAAGGTCCATGAGAATGTCCTCTAAAAGATTCACACAAAATCCATCTTTACTTCACCACTAGCTCAAGGTTATGGATGATGATTTAGTAGTAGTTTTGCCCTTCAGTTTTGGCTTTGTAAGTTTATTCCAACTAGTTCTAGGAGATAGTTTCTTTAGTGCTTCAATTTGAAATTGTCACAATGTGGAGCAAGTTGGTGATGTGGAGCTGCATGGATTTCACATCCCTCGATCGATAAGGTGGAAGGTGTTGTAGATCAGCATTTGAGGTGGTTATTTTTCATCATCCTTAATAGTATCGGACTAATCAAGAACTTGTGTACAAGTTTGACAGTGGCATTGCAGGTAGTGAACTATTTGTCGCCAGCAGTAAAAGCAGTTGAAACATGCCAATAAGATATCTTACTGTTACCCAAAAGATCTCAGCATTAATTACTTCTTCCCACTAAAATATACTGTAACATGTAAACAACCAAACATTGCTTCATAGCAAAGCATTGAAAGCAAATCTAAGCCAAAAACAATAAAGTGAGAAGGCCCTCAAAAAAACTCTCACAAAACTCAGCCCTTGCTTGCAAATAAAACATGGAAAAACAGAAAATATAGAAGATAATAGAATAGATTGTTTTCATGTACGTCCATTAGAGAACCTAGAGGATCTACTGTTTGGCATCTGACTTGCCTTTTATCTCAAGGCTCTCATTAGAAGAGCCTATCAATGCTAACAACAATTTGCTGTTCCAACATATTTGATATAATTCCCTACTTGTTTAGTCCACAAATTCAACAAACCACTTGAACAATTTACTTCTTGGCGCCTCAACGTGTACATGCACAACAATGCAACATCACATGGCTCAACCTCAAATCTTAAGAGGATTACTCGACTGTAACTAACACAGGGCACCCTCTTTTTCTCTCAGCAATTCAAAGTCTATATCAGTGCAACATAACATAGATAAGAACACTCCACGGCCTCTGCTTACATAAAACGTGCTCTATGTGGGCTATCCTTTGGTAGGATATATTACAAACTTACTTAGTGCTGATATCTAATGACCACCCAGTCGGGTTTTCCATTTTCGTTAGCAACCACTAATAGAAGGTACCAGTAGTAAAATTTGAACAAGCTTCCAATATGTGAGTTGTTCTATTCAAACCAACGATGTTTACACTGGCTATATGCAACACCACGCATGAAATTGACTGAACACTGAGAAAAGACTTCATGTATTTTGAACATTGTGGTTGTAATGCAGAACCTTGATGTCATTGCAATGCCAATGGATTATCTCATTTATCGCATCCAACTTCATGTCTGCACCTCTGATGGACCATAATAATTTGTATCACAGCTTTAAGCGTACTTTAGTCTTTAGCAAACATAAAGCTAGAAAAACCAATTCCCACCATCTACCAAGTGCATTCCTGGAAATCCACAGTGTCGACATGTCTGGTCAACTAATGTCATCATACTCTCATTATCAAATTAAAAATTCACGGTATAAAGGGCAGTCATGTTTTTCAGGATGAACAACTGGAAAAAGAAAGATAATGCATTGTTAGCCTCCTTTGAACAACAGTTCCACACTAATTTGTGAGCCATCAGAACAAGAAAACTCAGGCACATAATTTCTAAGGCATCAGAGTAAGAAAACTCAGGCACCTCGACAAGTTAAGCTCCCACCTCTAAAGATAGATTGAGTGGGCAGCTAAGTTGCACGAAAACAGAAACCGAAATGGAAATGGATCCACGACAGAAATGAAAACGACAATTTCCCAAAAACCTTGGAAACAAAACAGCACAGAAACATATGTACAATAAATTATAAAAGAACATAAATAAATATAAAAAATGCTTGATACTCATTTTTGTCCATAAATGACTCAACGTGCTTTTCTTTAGTGTTTTGACTAAGATAGATTGATCGGGCAGCTACGTTGCCCGAAAACAGAAAACGAAATGGAAATGGATCCAAGCCGGAAATGAAAACAACAATTTCCCAAAAACCTTGGAAACAAAACAGCACAGAAACGTATGTACAATAAATTATAAACGAACATAAATAAATATAAAAATGTATGATACTCATTTTTAGTCCATAAATGACTCAATGTGCATTTCTTTTGTGTTTTGACTATGGGTAGGAAGTGGGTAAGGTTAGTATTAGGTATTCTTTTTATTTGTGATTTGTTTTTGGTGGTTTTTTATACTTTGTTGAAAAACTGCCACTGAAAACAACCGGACACGTCCAGAAACATTGCCAGAAACAACACGGAAACAGCTGTGCCATTTCCGGCAAGTGCCCAGCTGTTTCTGGCATTTTGTGCCAGAAACATTTCATGCATTCCATTTACACAGAAATTAGTCACCAAGAGACATGGGATATGGATAAATAGATGAGCATGTCATTCTTGAATAGGGCACATCATATTACATTTAAATATATAGTCCATGAAGGTAACATCCTCACCACTTTGGCTCCCATCCACACACTATATTATGCATCCATATTTCACATTCCCCATCCCCTCCAAAAGGGGTCTTTGCAGAACATTAATTATACAAAGTGAAACCAGGGGATGTGGCTATGACTCATGTCCATTGAACCCAAGTTTACTGGTGACTATAGTGTAAATAAATGGTAATATAAACAGTTCTACACAAGAGGCACCACACCAAACTGACATATTCATGAAATTGAGTCTCAAGGAAAAAGCGCTTATACAAGTTTTTCCCATAAAGAACCAAAGAAAATCTATAATTTTCTTGTAATAAACTATTAAAATTGGAATTATTAATTTAGAAAACATTCAAGTGCAGTAGTGTAACATATTATATTGAGAGTCTGAGGAAAACAAAGGATATCTGTTGAACATTGATGTATGTATTGCAAACAAACAAAGCCCATTCAAAACAAGTGGTTTGGGCCTCTGGGTAAATTTATATATTTCTGGAGGGATTGATACAAAGAGTTACGATAATAATTCAGAAATTAGAACCGAATACCAAACCAGGGCCTTTGTGAGGAACTCACTTTTTAAGGAATTTTTGCAGCATCAAAGCCACACCCAAGGGAGTTAGACACTTCAGATGCAGAGTCACCGGAATGCAGGATTACAAGTCAAAATCAAATGCAGAATCAAAGCCGCACCCAAGTGGGAGTAAGAGACTTACAATACAGTCACCGGACTGCAGGATGACAACTCAGAATCAAATGCTCTGCAAATCCCTCTATAAAGAAATTGAAAGTACACACCAAAGCATTTAAACTTGGAAGCAGAGAAGAAAATCTGCAATGACCTAGCTAGTTCTTGAACCATGATACCAAAAAAAATTTATGTGAAGGACCAGGCTTTAGTCTCAAGACAAAAAACAACTGTCTATCAAAACATTTTGGAACAACAGTGACAACTTAAAAGCTGATATCTGAATCCCAAATATTAATAACTTAAGATAACAACATCAATCAACACACAAAGTCAGCTTTTAAAACAACATAAAAAGTAAATCTGTAATATACAGATCACATCCAATCTATTCTAACAAACCTCAAAATAAAATCAACTTTAAAATCGCTATAATTCTGTTCAAACATCTAACATGAAACCAATGTGGTAAACACTTGACTCTGTGATTGATCTAATATTTTCAGATTCGTGGTGAACTTTCATGGCATCCTTGAGCTAAAACAAAGAACAGGTGGATAATAACATCCTATCTAAAACAAGGAACGGATCGTTAACATCATCTCTCTTTACGCTTCACCATAAGCTCAAAATCTTCATTAAACGAGAGCAAAGATGAAAATCATGCTAAACATTTTATAGAAATTAAAGAAATCTGAAGAGAAGCATCTTATCAGAGTTCCATGAATATTGATTGGGCTGAGGGGATGCAAGAAAGAGCTAGAACAAGATAAAACAGAGTAAATAAATTGTGAAAATAATATTAACAAGCGCACACACACACACAGATTTTAAACTCAACAGACAGTTCATTCTCTACAGTCTTGTCGGGCCATTTGGCTGACAATAAAATATGCTCTCTGATGCAAGGGTTTTAAATGATACCAACCGTGCACTGAACAAGAGCAATTCATATATTTTCATTTAGAAATAATAAAGTAGCATATTGGATTTATAGAATAAAACCATGACTGTCAACAGCCCATCACTGCACAATTATACACAAAGACACCCACATGCTCCTTCACAGCAAGCACATTCCATTCTGGTTGCCTTCCATCAAATGTAGGCTGCCATGAGCTCAAAACAATGCATTCACCTTCCTGTCCCCTCTGCCCTCCAATTACAACAAGTTCATTGCCACATGCTCTGAATGCCAGACCCCAACCATTTGCAGCGTCTGCCCTTAAAGGTAACCTTCCTAGGACGTGCCATGAATTGGTTACTTTGTTATATTTTTTCACCTCATTTTGTGAATACTCTACTGCATACAGCTCATTGTTAACTACAGCAACCAAAGGAGGTGCATGGGCGGCCCGATTTCCAGCAGGAAACATATCTGGGATCGTCCTCCATGTTCTAGTTTGAAGATTAAATTCTTCTCCACATTTAAGAGACTCCTTATGATTTTTCATCCCACCTATGACATAGAACTTACCATCCATGAAAAACCCCGAGCACAATTTGCGGGGAAATGCATTTCTGGCAATGTTTCCCAGTTACCCAGCTCCGAATTGTAAAGTTCAGCAGATTTGAGAACTCCCCCATATTTGTCACACCCTCCTGCAACAATTGCAACCTCCCCATTGCTGCTTGAACCAAAGAGACAGCGAGGAGAAGCCATTGCAGATCCCCTTGACCAGTTGTGTGTCAAGATACTGTACCTCCATACTGCAAATCCATAAATTTCTTTTCCAAAAACCAGTAACTCGGTGCCCACAGCTAATGATTCCTTATCTGCATAGTTGAAGCAATCATCTGACGGCATCCTAGGCAGTCTCATCCACCGTTGCAGCCTAGGATCAAAAGCTTCCCATCCAACCAAATTGCATGCCAAATAAATCCAATGTTCAATCATCCCAAGCTGCCTCCTCAAACGGTAAAGGTAACCACTTTGAACAAGTGAATTGAATCGACTATTTAATGAAGCCAGGGAACCATAATCTGATCTTGAGGTCCATGCTAGACAATGCATAGCTATATCATCTTGCAGACCAGGCAAAAGAGAATCATCAGACCCTTCTCCACTCCCATCTGCATCTTTTTGTTCTCCTGGACAATCTGATGTATTCATTGGGACAGAATTGCCAACTTTCATCTTAGCAATCTGAACCCCTTTCCAAATATCAAGCATTGCTGTTTTTTGGCTGTCCCTCAATACCATTTCCTGATGATCAGTATTTTCTTCTTCAAAATTCAATTTCAACCCAAGTTTCTTCAACTCTAGCAAATATGATACAAAGTACCACTGATTCTGCTGCCACTTGTGGTCCAGAGGAGAGGAACCAGGCAAAAATTCCAGAAAGCAAGAGCCTTGCCCGTCAAACATTTTGACCATCAAACTTTCAATATCTCCTGCTGATGACAGTCTTAAGCAATTATTTTATTTCCAGTGCCCAATAAATTGGCACTCATAGCACATGTTACCCTGGCTACAGATATAAATGCCGATCAGACACGGAAGATCAGGAACATGCAGCTGACAAGTTGAGCAAGATAACAATCACTTTACTTGCTCACAAGCTCAAGATTTGTTTTACTTCCCTCCTTACTCCTGGGACATGCCTGTGACAAAACTAAAAAAACAGCTTTTACCCTTTTAACCCATGTTTTCTAATAATCAATCCCATTTGTCAAAATGCCTGTCAATGTTTCATTTTAATCTCATGCCAAATTCAGATATGTATTAACATGAAAAAGAAACAATTTTAATCAGATTTCCTACAAAATCCTTCCACCCAACTCTTCTAATTCCAAACTTTCAAAGATGAGAGAATTCCTTTCTTGTGGTTAAGAAAATGATACAGGAACCAGAAACACTGGAATACAAGAATGGTCACGTTTTCAGGGCCACGTGCTTGATAAAATTGTAAAAACTCTGGTCAAAGCTGATCTCTAAAACATTCAAACTTATTCCACATTTGACAAGAATTACATATTATTTTTCCTTTTCAAAATTTCAACCTCAAAGGACTAATGTTACAAGATTTTATGGTTGAATTCCTAGAACAAGGGTTAATCCCTACAACTTAAATTACTAATCTAAAATTAACCATCAAGTACAACCGAAATACAGGCTGCCCTTCTACTTGGATCAAAACTAGGAAGACCTTTTGCAGACTGACAATCTAAACTCCGAACAAAAATCTTCTGATAACAAACATAATGAAAAAAGAAACTCAAAACTACAGCTAAAGAACAGCCATTGCTTCAAGAAATTCACATATTTAACGCCTTCAAAGCAAGAAATTTGACAAAAGAATGAAACAGGGCTTGTTTCCTGCATCTACAGAAAACGAGCTTCCTCGGCCGAATTGTGCTCAAAAGACACTAAATTTGGTAAACAGCATTCAAAAATATCAGGGTAAATTACAGTCTTGAGGCCATAAGGAAAACGGACCACCTTGAATTTACAACCAAAGAACCACCATTGATTCAAGAAAGGCCAACAATTTAAGCTTAAATGCAAGAAAAAAGGCACAAAATTTAAAAGCTTAATGCAGGAAAATTCACAAAAAGTGCATCAAGGGACACAATAACGGACCACCTCAAATTACAACCAAAGAACCACCACTGCTTCAAGAAAGGCACGGAATTTAACCTTCAAATGCAGGAAAATCCACAAAGTGCATAAAGGACTTCTCACCTGCAACGAGGCTAATACATTTAAATTTTCACTCAAAACCCTAGGACAAGAATCAACTCTATGTCTTACAAATCTAAATTACATTTTCACAAATCACAACTATACACAAGCTCTTGTTTATTTCCTTCAAAATACTCACTTTTTTTTTTGGCATGGCGAACTTAAAATTTAAAACGTTGCACTGACAGACGACCCCCTAAAACACCCAAATTTGACAAGAGTTGCATGAAAATACTAACTTTACTACCTCAATCGATTTCAAGCTCAAAACCCTACAACACTGAACATACCATTAACTACGAGATACGTACAGGTTGCAGCATGACTGGAATTTTCAATTTAAGATAGAAAACTGTTTTGTGTAAGCTTCAATAACTAACCCTTAAAATGACAAGCCTAGGTGCAAATGAAAACGGAAAAAAACTTTATAATTGCAACTAAAGCACGGCCAATCCTTTAAAAATGCACCGAATTTCACCTCCAAAATAGGAAATTTCACAGAGAAGTGCAACGGGAGATTCTTACCTGCATTTATAGAAAATGAGATTCCCTGGACCTACTCGGGCTCTAGTCGGGCTCTACAAAACTCCAAGTGAACCGGAAAAGCCGTTCCAAATTATCAAGAGGATTTACACCGTGTGTAATGATAACCCTATCGAATAAAGGAAACTTAATAGAAATTAAATTTGAATTAAAAAAAAACTCGACAGTAAAACCAAAGAGTCGCCGATACGTTAAGGAGGCACAAAGATTTTAAACTCAAACAGCAGGCAATTTCACAAACAAACACAGCGGAACTTCTTACATGTATAAATGTAAAATATGATTCCATTGACCAAATCGTTTTCAAAAAGCTGAAAAATTTAACGTCAAAGAGTCGTTCCAAAATATGAGGAGGACGTGAACAGTCTCATGGAGTCAACTACAAAAGAGCGGCCATTGCTTCAACAAACGCTCAGAATTTGATCTTTAAAGGAAGGAATTGTGGTCCCATAGACTCTTCAGTCTCGTGGACGTCCTTAAAATCTTTCATTTCATTTCATAACATAGAACTGAAATAAAGGCTTCTTACCTGCATTTACGGAAATAAACTTCCCTCGACTAAGTCGGATTCGAAAGAACAACAAATTTTGATATAAAAAGTCGTTCCAAATTATCAAGCGTACAGATTTACGCTGTCTTTCGACATCGACCTTAAAGAGATAAAAAACGAAACACCTCAAAATTACAGCCAAAGAACAACCATTGCTTCAACAAATGCATAGGATTTAACCTTTGAAAGAGAAAAATTAGAGAGATGAAAATAGACACTCACCAGTATTAACGTAAAAGAGCTTCCTGGCCGGATCGTACTTCAAAAAAGTCTAAATTTGAACCGGAAATCCGTTCCAAATTACGAGAAATATTTAAACCGTCTTTTGATAGCAACTCTGAGCCAAAACATGAAAAACCTCAAATTCACAGCTAAAAAACAGCCTTTACTTCAAAATAATGCACGGAATTTAAGCTCTTAAGGCAAGAAAAATCACAGAGGAAAAAGAAAGGTCTTCTTACCTGCATTAACGTAAAGTGAATCTTCCAGTGCCCAATCGTACTCAGAAAAGCTCTAAATTTGATCCGTAAAAGTCATTCCAAATAATAGTGATATCAACTCTAATGAAAAAGAAGATATGCCTCAAAATTAGAGCTAAAAACGGCCTTCAATTCAAAACAAGCACACAATTTAAGCTCGACGGGCAGTAAACTAGAGTAAAAGAAACGAGTCCTCCTTACCTGTATTTCCGAAAAATGATCTTTCACCGGCCAAATCGGACACCACTAAGCTCAAAATTTGGACGAAAAGAAGCCGTTCCAAGTGATTCACACATTTCACACCGTCTCGTTCAAAAAACCCTTTGGATTACCCCGCAGATCTCCCGTGTAAAACCCCCATGGAACCTTCAGCGTAGTGCACGATTAGCCGTTGATCGGCTTTTGGATCAGCTGTTGTTACGTCAACTGACGTTGATTTGTCTGTCAACTGACCTCGATCTGCCTGTCAGCTGACATCGTCGATGGACGGGAATATAGGAAAATGAGCCCTTTTGATAGAAAAAATAATAATTTTGAGGGCACATGGTGGGTTGATAAATACGAGGGATATTGGTTAAAAAAATGAATGAATGTCGATAAGGTGGTGATATTTATAATGTTTTCCCCCTGCTAATGGTGGTACTTCTGCTTTTATTATTGGCTAGTGGGGATGGCCGTAAAAGAAAAGGGAAAGAAGGGCTTCCATGTGACACTAGGGATTGTCTTTCATGTCTCTATAAATCTTTATTTTATTGCACTCGGGAATATTTTTACAATGACTTGTCAATGTCACCCTTGGTTGTGGGTGGTGGTGTTATTAGTGGTGTGGGGTTGGGACTACAACTTTCTCGCTCGCACTAAGTAGACAGGGATTATTGGGTTTTGACTACTTTCATGCATGGATGTGAGATTATTGGGTTTTTATGCCTTCCATAAATGGAGGTGCCATTGCTTTTTATCCAAGATTATTTGTTTGAATATTAACTTCTATGGTTATTACGATTAGTAGGTATTTATTGATGTAATATAATCATAATTTATGGATTGTTGTCACTCTCTAGTTAAGGGTATTCGTGTTGTCAGTCACTTATACGGTGAGTAATTCAATTTTGTTCCTGGAGAGGGGTTTTAGAATTATTCACACATTATATGGAATGTGGTTTTACATTAATAAATGCATTAAACTAACTATAACATATTGCAATGCAGATCTAAATCAATATAAATTTGAATAACATGTCTAATTGCATAAAAACAATGTCTAGATTATAAGAAAAATGTAAAACAACAAAGTAAATAGATGAATTAAGATTAGAGACATAAATATGTTAACATATGTGAATCAGGGGCAATCATTAATGACGTCTTGTGGATAGTAAGTTTGTAAGGCAAGAGGAACAAAACCCATAAATTTTGAAGTGAAGAGAGATGATGATCAATTTAGTAAATATGTGATTAGTTTAGTAGATATATAAAACCTACGAAAATGGCTATGTTTAGGTTGAGGTGAATGTGTTCTTTGTGACCTAATTTGCAAAAGCTTTACTCAATGTGTTTCATTTTGTAGAAACCATTATAGACACAAAATCACGCACTTGGGTACATTTCTAGGTCCTAAACATATACTAGCATTCATACGATTCCTAAGCAAGAAAACTAGTAATTGACGATTGTCTTTGGTCTTTTCCTTTACTTCTTGTATTTTATTTGGTCTTTTACACCCTCACCATCGGTATTTTACTTGTTTGTCTCTTACGGCTTAAGACACTAGCGCCCAACCGGGACGAGAGCGCCTGCGCCCTAACCCTTCTCTATCTTACTCGCTCCTTTTGGGTCTCTTTTACTTTTTGGCCATCTTATTTTCTCGCCATCTTATTTTCTTATGGATCGGCCTTCCAATTGTCAATTACAAAATTCAAACAAGGGAATCATATAAATACATAGTTATGGGTTCAAAATAAGGGACCAAGCTCTAAGCATCTACTATCATCACCTAAGCTTGCATCCAAAGGAACTAAAGAGCACTAAAGGCGTCGATCCGGCATCCATTCGGGACAAGAGGACTACATTTTCTGCATATGCAACATAGGAAGGGGAACTTCATTATTCCATCCACACATCTATCGACATTGTTACATCTAACTATAACCCGCTATCAACTGCACTTGCACAAGAGGCATTCTAGGGCATACTTCTTACACACACTCACCAAAACTACATGGACTCGAGATGTAGTGCAACGCTTAATTATAAGCTCACTATGCGAGGTGACCATTGGGGTCAATCGACTCCCAAGTTACAACTTTCTTTTTGGATTTGATGTGGTCTTATGGGTTTTGCACGTGAATATTTGTTTTGTAGGTTATAGGTACCTCGAGAGATCAAGGTGCGACATACATGTGATCATAGAGCTACTTGTGACATGATAAAAAATAGGTTCTAACCATTTTGGCGATCCACAGGGCGTTGATAGCAAACTTTGATGCCCAGTGCCCCTGACCCGATCCAAGCAACCATGTCCAACATGTTTCGTGACCTACATAATTTATTTTGAGCATTGACGACACAGAGATTCTCTTGTTCGCTTTTCCCACTCGGACCAATCCTAGATAGCGTGTAAATCAACTAAGTCCACCCTCCATCCTATTTGCTTAGGGTATTATATTCATGTGCTTATTTTCTTGTGTCATTTCATAGTTAGTAGTTGTACATTATTATGTATTACTCTGCAATTAGGGTTTAACATAATACCATTTTTATTAAATCATCCACCGAGGAGTCAATCTCCTCTTCTAAACCCTACCTTATGCTCAACTTCTTACAAAACCCATAACATATAGGATGTTAATGGGGACTTGTGCTATCCCTCAATTGTTATTAGGCCCTTGTGATTTGAAAAATCACAATAATCACTCAATGCAAGCTAGTATATGCTAGTATCCCAACCCTTATATTTTTATGTGTTCAATAATTAGTATAGGCTTGAATGACTCTCTAAATGTTTGCATTCAAATTTTAGAATACAAATTTGCTCTTGTAATTTCAATATCACTATTGCAGTTCATTTTCTATTATTGATTCATTGTCTTAAATGCACTAATACAATTTTGTATTTATAGACTTTGGGGATTCAAATTGGGACCATCTATGGCATGTAAGATGACACACAACAAGTAGAAAAGGATGACAAAAATGGCACCAAAGCTCAAGGAAACTGTCTTTAGAGTCAAAAGGACCCAAAAAAACAACAATGAGCACTTTTTATATTTTAAGTATGAAACTAGCAACATCTCTATGAAATTGGTAGAAGTAGTGGGAAATAATGTTTTTGACTTTTTAGGGGTATTAAAGATCGTACAAGGTAGAAAAAAAATTATTTTACATGTTTTTGGGTGTTATGAGTTGATTGGTCATAATTTTAAGATCCCAAGATAAGTAGAAAGTGGGGTTTCATAAATGAATGAGGGGAAGAGTAAAATATGGTGAAGTGGAGTAGGTAGGGTTAAAACAGAGAAGAATAGAGAGTAGGCAAGAAAAGTATATATTTGCGAAGGGACCCAAAAATGTAATGTGTTGAAATTCTTACACAACACGAGGGGAACATGTTAGAAGTCACACAACACAAGGAATACACACCAATAAGAGCCTAATTTGGACCAATAATTGATAAACACATAAATATACTATCACCATAAAAATGGATTAACATACCAAAATTAGGTGTCTATAATAGCATACTAGAGGATTCTTTTGTTTTGAACTCAAACTCAAACATCTTAAACCTTTGGGTCATTGACATGGCTCACCTCTTGAGCATCCAAACTCCTAATCGATATAGTAAAGCATCGTAACTCCTAATCAATATGGGTAAGCATCTTGACTCCTTACTAATATGGGTTAGTGTGAATTATGAGCCTCACTAGCTCAATATCAAATAAAAGAGTAGAACGTTAAATTAAGACTTCATGAAGTTATGTATCACAATAACATATGTTTCTCCTTGGTGCCATATATCTCATTCCCTTGTGTCTTTGTGATATGAAGATGCAACCACTCTATTTCGAATGTATCCATAGAAAAATATAGTGTTGAACTCAACATTTTTATAGTTGTTAAATTCAACATTATCATGATATATTTAAAGGGTTGCGATCGATTGATGTAGACGATGGTTAAGTGTGTTGTCACACCATTCGCTAGTATACAAATCTCGCGAGATACAAAAAGGGATGAGATTGAGTTTGAGTCCTAGGAAAATTTGGTGGAATGGATACCCCTCATATCTTGACAACTTTGTTGAAGAAAGTCAATTATTCGTGCACTCGATACCAATGTGTATAAAAATATATCAAAAAGATCGGTATGTTTATTCTTCATCCCAAAACAATATTTTCACACAATAAAAAAGCGTTGAAACGCAAGTTAAATTTTGGAAAAACTAAGTATCTTATGTTCATTATTCTATCATCACACATAATTATCACTTGGCTTCTAGATCACTTTTTATTATGTTAAGAAACGTAACCAATAATAGTAGTTGAGGGTGTTGGTAGAGTGAAATGAGAATTTAAGTACGATTATACAAATGACCAACATTAAATTTGCACTAAATTATCATAGAGGTAGTTTTTCTTCTTGCTCGAGAGAAGGTAATTAAAAAATTGTAATAACTTAGACATACAATGGAATTTAGAGCCCTAACAAAAAAATTGTAGAGAATATGGAGTCATTAATCAATATAAAATCTTATTTATAATTTAATGGTTCAATATAACAATGCAATTTTTCCTAACATGAAATCCTTTAATAAATAAAATTATCTAAATTATCTAAAACAAACTCCCCAAATTCACACATTTTTAGATTTTTTCAAATAACTATATTTAAAACATCTAAGTTAATACTAATGAGAATTTAATATGAATTAACTCTAAAGAAATAATTTTTATTGTGATTTTATAATATCTTCTTTAATAAAGATGTTATAATTTATTATACTTTTATAATCTCCCCATAAAGAAGGATGTTGTCATTGATTTATTTTTACTTAAATCATTAATTATATTTTAATATATATATTAATGTTCACATAAGATTAAGACTAGTTTATGAGATTGTAAAAGAAGACAATGACGTAGTAGCACATCCTAAAGATTACAATAGAGAAAATCAAAAAGAGTAAATCCAAATGTAACTATCTCATAAAATATAAGATCAAAAGGAGGAGGGTCTTTCGTAGTGAGACGAATCTTATAGCTCTTGAGAAACACTTTTGATATTCAAGGTGTGAGGCCATATAAAATATTGAGTTTACGACGTCTCTCTAATCTATTACGTAAACTTTAAAGATGGTTGCACCGACTCTTCTTATTAATGATGTGTGACCATTAGAAATAAGATGTAATTGCTCTAATACTCGACTTCCTCATCAATTTATGTGCGAAAAACTTGTGGTCACAGTTGTACATCTCTTATAAAAAGAGGGATAAAGATATTTAAACTTTATAAACTCTGAAAATTGAGAGAAGAAAAAAAAAAATCTTTGGAGGAAGAAAAGAATCATGCCTTACAAGGGATTGAATAATGTTTAATTGTACTTTTAAGGTGAAACTCTCGTCCCATTAATGTAATGTAAGCTATTTATAACTCTATTAAAATGGGTTGTGATTAACCTCTGGAAATTTACGTAGATGAAATGATTTTTCACTCTATATGATTTAGAGGTAATTTCAGGCAGGTAACTTGCTCCCTCTGCGCAATGCATCTGGAACTATGATTTTTCCCTGGCATTGTATTGTACGTAGTCTTACAATGCCATTATATTATATTATTATTAGCATATCCTTTTAAGATGTGACTAGAGAAGATGGAAAAGTTGAAGTGTGCGTAGACTAGTTCCATTCTGTGATGTGATCGGAATAGGGAAAGGGGATGAAAATGTATTCCAGTCATGGATATATTTATTTTCCAAGTACCCATTTGTTTTTGTCTTTGTATTTATAATTTCTTGATGTGGGGACCGGTATATACTTTTTAATATCCACCACCACCCCCTCTTCTTAGGGGTGACCATGTCTATTGATGGTAACCTTACAAAAATCTGCATGTTCCATGCACTAAAAGCCATAGCCACAATTTAAATGTTGTGTTGGGTAAATCTTCACCATACTTTATGTATACTAATCGTGGATAAATGTGGTTTATTTGGTTGTTTCTTTATGTTTTTATTATCCTGCCGAAGGCATGGATATTGCTTTCACCTTACCTATTATTTTTTCTCTTTTTCCAATACATTTTTGACATGTGGATTTTTCATTTGTAGACTATAGTTTTTGAAAAAATAATATTTTTATATATCAAGTTGTGGTTTAATGTTAAAAAAATGTTAACTTTTATTTGGTTGTTTCTTTTATGTTTTTATTATATATCAAGTTGTGGTTCCATGTTAAAAAATTGTTAATTTTTATTTGGTTGGTTCTTTTATGTTTTTATTATATATCAAGTTGTGGTTCCATGTTAGGGTTATTATTGATGGGAATTGTGAATTGTGAATTGTGTGGGATGCGTGTTAGTGTATAAATATTTATATTTTGTATGGAATTAGTTGATTGTTATGGTGTTAATGTATTTATGTGTTTATTGATTATTAATATAATTTAGATTTTTATTGGTGTATTTTTTTTTTATGTTTATTGACTTTCGACTCTTTTTATTTGTGTCCTTGGACCTATGTAATGTTCGTTTAATACGTCCTTTGCAATCCTTTTCCCATTTGAACCTTATTTGTCTTATACTTATTATTATTGTCACAGTTTCATTTATCTCTCTTCACATGTCTTGGTCTAGTCTGGGACAATGACCCATGTTGTATGGTATGGAATTAGTTGATCAATTTCATTGTCTACACTTCTAGTCAGTGTGTCCTTATGTGCTACTTTGATCCTTGATATAGATTTGCCAAAGTTTGTGTATCTTCTTTTATTGACACGTTCATGTTAGTTGTATGTTGATTTGCATGCCAATACGGTCCTAATTTGAGCTTGAGAAGTCTATAAATACACAAGTGCATTAAGCACGGAATTATGAATGCAAGAGTGATATTGAAGTTTTAAGAGCATGTTTATTATTTTTGAAGCATCCTTGTACCAAAAGTTACATTCTAACTTTTAGAAATTTATTCTAGCCTCTCCTAATTATCATTCCATGCATTAAAAGATAATGGTTGGGACACTTACATGCATATGATTGATTAATATCTTGTATCGAGTGTTTCCCTAATTTTGTTAAATTATTAGGGTTCTAATAATAATGGAGGGATAACACATGCCCCATTAACATCACTTGTTTTAAATGAGGTTTGCGAAGGAGTTGAGGTCGATTAAGGTTTGGACCAAGGAATAATTTTCATAACGATTAGTGACAATGCTAGAGAAAGCGGCGACATTTTCACATATTAGAGCGCAAAGATTGTATTTACATTATCAAATTTATCCATGGATAGACATTGCCGATATTTTAGATTTTTAAATCCTCACAATTTTGGTCATCATTGCTTATTGGTCCTATTTTTCTAGGTTTTGTTCATCTTGCCTTCTAAACCTATTTTCCATTATTTACCATTAATGAGTGCCTCCATATTTGCACAAAATTAAGCATTATCCCACAAACTCAAACTCTTTTTTTCTTTTCCAAGAAATTTAATTATTCCAAATATTTTCATATTATCATATATTCTAGATTAGTAACTTATTTTCCATAATTAGGTTTGATTTATTACTTATTTAGATAAACCTAATTACAACCTAAATATGGTTAGTGGAGTGTAATAATGTGTGTATTAAGCATCATATGTTAACTATTTTGCACCTAAGAGAATTAAATAATAAGGGATTAATGATAATTCAAACACTAATAAGTGATAGTCCTAATCAAACCTAACATATGATAAATCGAGACATTATAACCATAAAAATAGGTAAAGTGCAAGGGTGGGTAAAGGAAAAATCTAACTTGATTATGCTAATAGGATGAATGTATAGTGGAATCGAAGTTGGAAAATGGCTTGAGAATATAGTAGTCAATAGGTTATGTAATTTGACTTTTTGGATATATGCCTAGGTTACATTCATAATAGTTTAGTCAATTTCATATCCAAAAATATTTATTGGTCAAGTTTGAGTCCAAAAGTGTCTTAAATACTCATGTTTGTGGGGTTGAAGCAAGTAATGTTTATGGGGACACACTTGGTGTGGTCCACCATAACAAACTATACTCCACGATTAAATTTTATTTTAAACTTAATATTTGACTTATAAAAGTTATAAACTTTACACTTATCGTAAAAATAACTTAAATCATTTATTGATTTAGTTAATTAAGAGTGCACTATGACATTTGGAGAGTTTAGTGACACATCCTAAAGTCACCCTATAGTCTTTTTTCAAATTCTATTGTTTTATGTAGACACTCAATTTTGGTAATTTACCATTTGACACTACTAATTGCAATTTTGCTTCTTGGCTAAGACAAACACCCATATCCTATCCCCACCCGGTACACATTGTTATCTATTTCCTAACTTACTCATTTTCATACACATATGTGTTGATATTTTTAATGTTAATACAAAAGACCAATGCTAAAACTCGCTTTCTATGATGTAACTTTCATATTTTACTTATGTCTTCTCTATCCAAAACCATACAATTCAGTTAGGTTGTATAATCCGGTCATGAACGACTTGTATGGTCCTACACCAACACATTTTCCAACTCTATTTTTAATGAAATATCATTTTTGGGTATTTTCATCTTCATGGGTCAACCTTATCATGATAATTTACTTTTGAAGCCCTACATGAGTAAGTTAATATCACATCATTTACTCACCTGGAAAGAACATAACAAAACACTTGGTACACTCACTTGTAACACTCACAAAAGGCACTCAAGGATCCCTAAATCTTCCCAAAGCTGATGCACATCTATTAAGGAAACCACTACTATAGAACTATGAAGTACTCAACTAAGTCAAGGAATTTAGATTATGTTGGTCAAGGAATTTGCTAAGCATTGGAACAACATAGAGATAACACGTAGTGCAATGCATGCACAGGTAGAACTAGAGTATCGTGCAGGAGGGCACATGTAGATTTTAGACAAGGTAATGCGTGGGAGTGCACACACGGAACAAGGATTTAGCCATTTTCGTCTGCAAAGCTAAAAATAGGAAAAACAAGGTTTGAGTGCCAACCAAGAAAAGGATAAAGCATGATGACTTGTCAACCAAGAAAAAGGCTATAAGAGGGGAAAGCACATGTAGAGAAAACATGAAAGAACCATGCATGAGTAAGAGCTAATAATATGATTAAAGCAAGTTGTATAATTAGGATTAATCTATTATCAACATACGGTGTAAAACATGCAAGCTATTTTTGTGAGCACGCCTATTTTTAGGAGAGTTCATGGACGGTGAAGGGAAAGTCCCCACCCCTATATATACCTGATGTATGTCATGTTCTAGTGGTCGCGATCTAGAGAGAAAGTGCGGATCTGTGTGAGGATGAACAAAGTTATGTTGTAGAGTTTGGTGTTTTCACGCATGGTCTTGCACACTACTATAATTACGACTATCAACCTCCATGTTATGTAATTGCTTAAGGTTTTTAATGGATAATTGTGGTTGGATAATGGTAGTTCATGGATCTGATCATGGTGATTTGATAGTGCAATTGATATTAGTTTTTGTTTACATGGATTAAGTGTTTCCTTATTATATGTGTTTCAAATTTTTACGTTAATTGTTGTGCATGAATAAATATCTTAATGGAAAAAATCATGCTAACCTTTTGATAGGCATAACAAAGGAGGGACCTAGTGGCTACTCGTGCTTTGGGTGAGCGTCCCAAAGTCTTTGTCTCGAATGAAGTATCAACACGCTTAGCCTTGGTTGGGGTAATAAAAGTACATTTTGGTTCCATTTTTGGAACCTCTTTTCAAATTGTCTACCATGATGTTGCATACGGATGGTGTATCAATTGGCTAAGTGTCTTTGAAGAGTATTAAAAGCTAGGTAGAAGATGGTCAAGACTTGTTTGTACAAAGATATAACATTGGGCACAGGTTTAATACACGAAAATGGGTGGAAGATAATTTATATGATTTCTTATACGAGACATTCTTCAGTTTCTTTCTAGTAGAGTTGTATAAATGGTTGACAGCTTATGCATCAAACAAAATTTTCTCCCGAGGAATGAGATCTTGGACGAAGGAAGACTATCAAACCTTATTTGATTCTACTAAGATGTGGACTAGAGTTGTTGATCATTTGTGGGAAGGTTTTTACTGTAATTATACTTTGGAGTACACAATTTCTATGTATTCTTTCCCGAGAGGAATCTTAGTTATGGTTCTTGCATGAGCTAAGGAGATCTTATTTGCGCATGTTGTTGTTATCTATCAAGATCTTGGTGATAGAAATGGGACTAGAGAGATTACATATGGCTAACTAAACCCCCACCACGCGTAGGGGTAGGAGCAAGTGTGGAGAAAGATGGCAGCGGCTCTGGCAGTAAAAATATAGAGAGGAAAGATGACTCAAGTATAATGAAGTGCGATAGAGGGTAGTTGACGTAGTACTACTATAGAGAAGAATGATGACTGACGTAAGGTTTGAGACTCTCGTGGAAGATGAGGAGCCAAAGTATCATGTCCTCCCAACATTAGGAAAACACAGTAGAGATATTCCATCGGCTTCTAATGAGAGTGCATCGGAGGAAAGAATGAGAACCACGGGCACGCATCTAATCCAATCGACTACCTAGCCCTTTCGTAAGGTGTTCTAGATTTAGAGCGATTCTTAAGGAAGCGTAGTAAAGGAAAGCATATAACATCTCCACGTGGGGAAGGTGATATGGGTAGAACTAGTTTATGTTTAGTTACGGAAGGGCGGTATACCAGAACATGCACATGACAACACATTAGGTCTAGTGTTTTGGAGTACGTTTGGAGAAATTTTTATAGGCATGTCATCGGGACAGAGTGTTGGTACACGAGATAGTTGGGAGTAACCCTATAGGTGTTGTGACAATGTATACGATGAGTGTCCGGTTTAAAACCATGACTAGGATGCAAGGGAGCTCATCTACAGACCACGAGGCCATGATAGGTGGCACGGCTGGCTCGGGAGGTTTAGGCCAACCACCGTATGGAGTAAACCTTGGTGGAGGATCGAGGTCTAGCCCTAACTAAGGGCGAATCCACCACCACAACCACCACCACCAAATCAGTCAGAAAAGAATTCACCTCAACAACCGTAGCATACACCTCAAGTCTATTTTGAGATGTCTCTCCACTTTCCAGAATATAGAGGTGCGAAAGATGTAGTTGCACATGTTCATAAGTGTGAGTTGATATACAGAGAAAAGGGGATTATAACCCCTGATAAAAAGGCAAGTTAATTTGCAACCAAACTTCAAGGGTGTGCGCACATTTGGTATAGAAAGTATGACCCCGACCAGACTGCGTTGGATTATGATGCGTTGCATGTAACATTTATAGCTGAGTTACACATTCTAGAGTTTGAACAACAAAGTATCAACGCACTAAAGGATATTAAACAAGGATTGTCTAAAATCGTAACAGAGTATGAAAATAATTTTAAAACTCTTTTTTCCAAATTGTCATATGATATTCATCCTAGTAAACACACACGGTGGTTCACCGAAGGATTGCTTGACTTCATTTGTAAGAGCACTATCTCACAAGATATATACGAGATCTGTGCAAGGCTTTGGAAGAAACTTTGCACACTAAAGTAGTTGGAAGTGCGGACACTTTGGGGTGATCCTATTTTGGGAGAACATATATTAGCGGTGGCCAAACATTTGGAAAATATTTCTACCAACTCAATGCATGAGACGTGCGGTGGGTTGTAATGTGCAAATTATGAGGTAGAGAGACATACGAAGGATGGTGTCTACATAGGACTATCTTGAATTGTTCAATCTTGTGAGATCTTTCATAAGAACCAAAATGTTTAAAATTGTCATCCCTTGTAGCATGTGACAATGAAAAATGTATTTATGTATTGCAAGATCATGTGATGCACACACTCATGAAACTAAGGATTATTGGTTGATAGACCCGATTCATAAGGCATACGAGACGCAGAATTACAACAAACCACGGTGGCAAGAAGCTCTCAAGTGCATGAAACCTACCCTCTTGAAGAATGTAATAATGGAGGATGTGGATTCGATGGAGGTTACGAAGAAGAGGAAAATTCATGCGTGGGAATTGCTACACTTTTGGGTCCCCTAGTCATTACCAACGTGAGTGTCCCTAGAATTTGGTGTGTGCATATTGTGAAAAACAACATAAGGTTGAGGATTTACCTAACCCATATAAGCATATGTGTAAAAGAAAAAATAAGGACAAAGGTACAGGGAATGATCAAAGTGTAGTGTGTAAAGAATGACCAATGGATATCAAAGAATCCCGATCAAGATTTATAGCCCATGCTATTAACCACGTGTACGAAAACAAAGATACATGCATGAGAACCTCTTAAATTCAATGTTAAGATTATGGATCTAAATTACTTCATAGATAACATGATTTACACCTTGCTTTGGTTTACATAATGTAACCGACACCGGTCAACATCGGGGTAACCGACACCGGTTAGGGTAATCGACACCGATCAACATTAGGGAGCCGATATCGGTCGGGAACCGACACCATTACTGTGCGTTTATGTTTTAATTTTAGACGCGGGATTTTATCGACATTTGATAGTAAAGGTGATCTATTAGATGTAATTGCATGGCTATTGTGCCCTAAGTTTGTCTAGGCTTATGTAAGTTAGAAAACTAGGGTTAGATGAGTGAGAAGAAAAGAAGAGCATAATCATTAGTTGAAAGGATGAAGAAGAAGAAGAAAAAGAAAAAAAAGATTGCATGAAGATAGGAGCTTTCATAGAGAGAAGTCTGAACATAAGGAAAGTGTAGGTACAATGTTGGTGAGAAGATAGTATTATATTCTACTATATTTCCTTTGTATTATTTAGTCTCATGTAATGGCTTGCATAGTATGCAAATCACTTAGTGTTTCTTCTTGTTAGATCTACAGATTGTTGTGAGATCTTGTTATTGCTCATTCTTGTAGATCCACATGTTGTGAGATATTGTATTATAGATCCATGAGATCATGATGTATTGTTGATCCATAGGAATCTAGTATTATAGAGGAAGTTGTCTTCATGTTGATGCAGTGATGATGGAGAGACTTATTTCTTAGTGCACATTTACGATTGTACATTGGTAGAACCTTCTAGAGGTATTGCTTGCAAATTCACAATACAATGAGAGCTTGGTTACATAGTGGCAGATGCAGGGTAGCTTCGTGTATGTGAGTTACGGTGGTGTTTGAGGCACGATTATAGTGCACTTAGGTAGATCTGGTTAGAGATCTGGAGGAGACACATGTGGTGGTATGGAGGCACGATTTAGTGTACTCAGGTAGATCTGGTTGGAGATCTAGGAGGAAGAGATACTCTTATAGAGATACATGTACTCTTGTGCAGAAGAGTTGGTTTGTAATCTCTTGTTATATTATATATATGAGATCTATATCTTTAGTGGACATATCCCACATTGGGTGAACCATGGTACATGTTGTGTTATGTGTGTGTACTTTTGTGTGATTTGGATTATTCTTGTTTATAATTCCACTGTTGTAGATTTTGTGGGGATTGTTAGATCCGTATTTGCATGTTTTGGATTTGATATTCTATAGTTACAAATGTTTCCGCATAGACCCATCCCCAAAAAGTGGTATCAAAGCTTGGTTATTTTAGAGCAAGGGTTTGCTTCATGGTTTTGTTAGTGATTATTGACATGTATGAGAGCAGGGTTTGTTTTTCCTGATGTGAAAATTACAGGAAGAGATTGAATCTCAAGTGGGAGCTGGAAGAGTAAGGTTACTAGAAATTACAGTGGTGACATCGGTTAAGTCAGAATCGACATTGGTAGGGTGACCGTGATCCATTCATGGGTGACCATGGCGATTACTTGTGCAACTTGGTTTTAAACAGAAAATCAAAGATCTGAAGAAATTGAGAGATGCATGGAATGTATCTTATTTTTTGAGGTGTCCCTGGTTCTTAGAGGCATAAACATGACAGTCAGATTGCAAATCCATTTATTGAGGTATGGTTTTATCTTAGTTTTGCAACGTATGGTGTAATTACACATGCATGGTTTTGGACTGTAGATCTAGGCAGAGAAAAGGAGCATGTATGCATCCTTGGTGCAATTAGATGCATGGGGCTTTGGTAGAGAGGTTATAACACAAAACAAAGATGGGGCTTCCATCAGAGAGGAAAGTTCTTTAGTTGAAGATGCGGGTTAGTATCTTGGTGCTGGTAAGGTGAGGTATTTCACCTTGATGTAATTTATTGCATGGTTTATTATTGTAGTGGTTTTGTATGATTTGGATGCTTCTTGAAATAATTGGCTCAGCTCAACTATCGCTTCAATCAAAGTAGGCACCTGGTGTGGTGTTTTATGCCAAATTGTGTGGCATTGGGTTCATTCTAGTAGCATCGACATCGGTTTGAGAACCGAGGTTAGTCACAAAGGAACTGGTATCGGTCAACTAACCATGGTCGGTTAGGGGATGATCGTGGTCGATCTCTGTGGAAATTTATCATCAATATTTTTTTGCATTAGGTGAGGGCAAATGATTTTTTTCCTAGTTTGGAGGATCGAGTTTCTTGCACAGAGTGTACATGGAAGAGACGATGTAGATCACTTCATGGTTTAGATTAGAAAGAGGATGGAGTTGGCTTGGTTAGTCCATTGAGACTTTGAGTTAGGTATCTCTATATGATTCATGTTTTATTTCTTTCATTTGGAGCAACTGATATTATGTTTGGATAGTGTACATGATTTACACCATGGTTTTTGGTGTTGTTTGAATTTTATTTCCTTGGTTGTGTGGAATCTTAAGGACTAGAGTTTCTAATCTAAGGATGGGATCCTCAATGAAAATTCATGATTATACATAATTGCAGGTAATGAGAGATGTTGAGTACACATAGATGGAAAGAAGGTGATTCACCTAATTCACAAGAAGTCCAAACTTATGTGATGCGGAAGTATTCTCAGAGAAGAAAGGTAATCAATTTTATAGTTCTTTCATTTGGTTTTATTTCTCACTAACATATTAGCTTTTGAGCTTGGTGTTAGAGGTAGTGTAAGGGATTTTGTGTTCAGTGGGAGCAAGCCATGGTTTTGGCATTGCAGGATTGGATACATGATGCACATGCAGAGTGAGAGGAGATTGATACTATTCAAAGTGGCAGGAGGCACAAGTTGGTTTTGGAGGGCAATCATGGCTTTGTAGGTATTTTGAGTTTATTGCTTTGTGATGTCACTTCTAGTTTATTTTGTGGTGCTTGGATATTCCTATGGGATTGCAGTTGATGGTTTATTCAGCTTGGGTTTTAGATGATAGAGAAACTTTTCAGAGTTTAAAGGGTGCGAAAAATAAAATATGGCTATTCAAAATATCGGTGTCAGTTGGGGGTAACCATGGTTGGTCATCTGATAACCATGTTCGGTCAAGAGTTGAACGAGGTCGGTTGAGAAACCATGGTCGGTTAAGTCACAAGTTTGACAACAATGTTTATTTATCATTTTTGGATAGTGCCCTTGTTTTGCTTTCATCTTGGTTGATTGTGCAGAGTATGTTGATGACATGCTTGCTAGTATTAGTGGTAAGGTTTAGCATGGATGTTTGTTATTTACATTGATGAGCACAAGATTCATATTAGGCTTTGGAGTTAGTCGGTGGTAGACTTGGAGCTTCTGGAGAGCCTGATGCTATGGATGGATGTACATGGTGAGTTTGTACATGAGTATAGATTCAGTTTTGTGAGTCTATGATGATACATATGTTTGTTTTGTAAATGGATTCCTTTGAGCATGATTAGGGGATGTTTGGTTTTCCTCTTATTACTATGTTACTCCATTGATATGTTATCTACAGATGGTTGTCTTGGACATGCAAGTTGTTTATGCAGGGTTGGATTTGTAGAATGCAGTGTTTGGATTATTTGAGTTATGCAGGTGTTGTGGATTGATCACCCACTTGTTGCATGTAGAACTCATTTGGGTTGTCTTACCCAGGATCTTGTTTATTGCTTATGCTTATTCCAGTTTGACTTGTCTTTGGTCAATTGCATTGGTAGTAGCATGGAGACATGGATAGATGGTTGGAGAACATGGTTGATTTTATAGGTATGGCTATGGTTGCAGTTGAAGCTTAGTATTTCAGTTTGAGTGGGAGCTCTTGCAAGTGTGTTAGTCATGGTGGATTAGTTGCATGAGAGGCTTGGAGTTATGATTCAGTGGGAGCTTGATGTATGGATAACTCATGTATCACGGATCAGGAGTAGGTTCATGCAGGTATATGATAAGTCACGATTTGTTATCTTCTTGGTTTTAGAAGAAGGTTTAATCTTCCTGATTTCATTTGAGATAATTGTTGATGTAAAGAATAGACGGTCTTCACGGTATGTAGAGGATGGTGATGTACATGTACATGTACAGGTTCAACAATTTATCTCCAAGTGGGAGATTGTTAGGATTCTAGAGTTGGATTGCTTTATAGATAGAATGATTTACACCTTGTTGGTTTACACAATAACGACATAGGTCAATATCGGGTAACCGACATCGGTCGAGTAATCGCACCGATCAGAATCGTGTGGCCGACATCGATTCACTTACTGTGTAATTATGTTTTATTTTAGACACGAGATTTGATTTGACATTTGATTGTAAAGGTGTTCTATTGGATGTAATTGCATGGCTATTGTGCCCTAAGTTTGTCTAGGCTTATATAAGCTAGAAAACTAGGGTTAGATGAGTGAGAAGAAAAGAAGAGCATAATCCTTGGTTGAAAGGATGAAGAAGAAGAATAAAGAGAAAAAGTAGATTGCATGAAGATAGGAGCTTTCATAGAGAGAAGTGAAAAAAGGAAAGTGTAGGTAAACTATTGGTGAGAAGATAGTATTATCTTCTACTATATTTCCTTTGTATTATTTAGTCTCATGTAATGGCTTGCATAGTATGCAAATCACTTAGTGTTTCTTCTTGTTAGATCCACAGTTGTTGTGAGATCTTGTTATTGCTCATTCTTGTAGATCCACATGTTGTGAGATCTTGTATTATAGATCCATGAGATCATGATGTATTATTGATCCATAGGAATCTAGTATTGTAGAGGAAGTTGTCTTCATGTTTGCACATGTTGATGCAGTGATGATGGAGAGACTTATTTCTTAGTGCATAGTTACGATTGTACATTGGTAGAACCTTCTAGAGGTATTGCTTGCAAATTCATAAAATACAGTGAGAGCTTGGTTACACAAAGCAGCGAGATGCGGGTAGCCTTCAGGTATGTGCGTTTTGGTGGTGTTTTAGAGGCACAGTTGTAGTGCACTCAGGTAGATCCAGTTAGAGATCTAGAGGAGACACAAGTGGTGGTATGGAGGCACGGTTTAGTGTACTCGTGTAGACCCTACTGGAGATTTGGAAGGAAGAGATAATCTTATAGAGATACATGTAATCTTGTGTAGAAGAGTTGGTTTGTAATCTCTTGTTATATTATATATATGAGATATCTATCTTTGGTCGACATAGCCCACATTGGGTGAACCACGGTACATGTTGTGTTATGTGTGATTTGGATTATTCTTATTTATACTTCCACTTTGTTGTAGATTTTGTGGGGATTGTTAGATCCATATTTGCGTGTTTTGGATTTGATATTCTATAGTTGCAAATTGTAACGCACACAAAAATGATGTTCTAGGAACACATTAAAATCTTAAACACTTATCCCGAAAGTTGCGGTAATTTTTTTATATTTTAAGTTAAAAGGTTACAAGGGTGTCAACCCCTAGGATACGTTAAATTAAATTTTCACCAATAACTCTACTTTACAAAGTATGGACCAGGTTTAAGTTAATTGATTAAATATTCTTAATTTAGCTCTAAGGTCAATTAATTAAAATCAACTAGGAAGGTGCCATAATTAATCTACTTGGTTAGATGTCTTCTCCTTCTTACTTAATATTCAAACCCAAAATAATTAACCTTATACTTAGTTATTTTAGTTTCATTATCCTAATAGCTTTAATGTCCATTTCATTAATTTCCTAAAACATACTAGAAAATAAATAATGACTTTGCACCCCAAGGTATTTAAATGGCCCCATTCACCCATCTACACATACCTTTAAAATTATTTAAAACATCCATAAAATTCATTCCTACCAAACAATTGTAGGGTTGATCCTCAACCCTTGGATCAATTCAATTGTGGCCACTAGATCCTAGGGTTCCAAACTAACCCTAAATATCCTTATGTATTTTTATTAAATCCTTTTCTTTACCCTAGTCTCCTCATTTGGTCTATTTTCTTTTGTTTAATTTGCAGGTTGGAGAAATGGAAGCCATGGGAGCAAGAAAGGAAGAAATATGGAGGAATTTACAAAATCAAGCTTAGTTTAGTCTAGGTTGTAGATTTATCATTGTAATTTCTTTCATTCAAAGATTGAAGGGGTTTCCACTCCAAATCTGGAGTTATTACAAAATTATTTGTATTTTGAGTTCTCTATTTGGGCCAAACCCTACCCCCATAAATATGTATGAGATTGAGCACTTTAAATTAACCATTTGAAGATTTACTTGCTTTGAAAAATGAAATTTTACCTTCATTTGCTTGCTAGGGGTTTCCTATTTACTCTTTACAAGTTTAAATTTTAGTTAGACCAAGTTAGAATTTGCACAAACGCGGATCTGCATTTTTCTGCCGTTAGAGACAGAACTACCACCCAAGGTAGGATGGCGGTGCTGGGTCCGCCGCCCTACCTGGGTGACGATTCATGAACTTCCGCCTTGCACCGAGTGGCAATTCCGAGACCTCTTCCTTGCTTGTGCGGTGGTTACAAGACCGCCGCTCTGCACAGGGTGGCGGTCCTATTCCTTAGAAATAGAACCTTCAAATCTGATATTTTTCAAAAATAAAAGACACTAGAGTGTTTTAAAAGTCATCCTGAACTTAAATTTATGTGCCTAAAGTTTCTAGTTGAAAGGTTTATTCCATCTATTCATCCCATAGTAAAATTACTCATTTTAAGCATTTCCTATTTCAATAGTAATAACAACAACTACAAGATCATTTTCATTTTTTTCAACAAATTTTCTTTAAATCCAAAAGTAGAAAGAAACTAAATCTACTTCTAATGTTGTTTTTTTACTACCAAATGCATTATTTCAACAAAATAATTTACTTAACATTTATAACATCTTTCCATTTCCACTACAACCATTTGTTCAAATAGCCACTAACAACTTTGTTCCACATTCAAGGTTTTCAAGCATACACTATTAGTATTCTACAATTTCTATATTCTTTCTTTTCTTTTCACAATACTATAACTTCAACAATGATAATGAACTTTCTTTTCCTTGAGCATAGCTCATTTCTTTTAATGCAAAGAACTTCTTTTCTCACAATACAAACTATAACTAAAATTTTAAACATGATTTCCATTTTGGTTCATTCCTTTACATACTACCATTTGAGGAGAAAGAAAATTATACAACTCCTCAATGAGCTTCCTTCAAATAATAATACAACTTACAATGCAACATTTCCTTTTAAAAAAATACAATATTACAAGTCTTCCACCTTAAGTGGGAATAACAAGAAGGTTTTCTCACAAGGAAAGATTTCTTTTGGACACCAAAAAATGCTCCAAGTTTCACATCACCAACAAGAGCTCCACCATGCTTCACTTGATCACAACAAAAAGTGGGGGAGAGGCAACACTCTCCACCCAACCAATAATCCAATGAGGAGAAGAAGTTATCCTCCTCATTGGCCCCCGAGCCCCAACCAAAATGCAATGAAAGATGGATCCAACTCATGGCAACAATACAAGCTTCCACATCACAATACAAGGATTCCACAATCATACCAAAAAAAATCAACACAACTACAATCACAAGAAGGAAACCAACAAAATATACAAGGCTTCAAAATGTAAAGCCAAAGGAGCAAGGATCTATGGGGAGATCACTTATGCCTCCCAATGGGAATTAGGTTCCCACCTTAAATCCCTCCAATAAACATCTCAAAACCCTACAAAACTCTTATGCCTCCCTCAAGATCCTCTTATGCCTCCCACATTCTCTTATGTCTCCCTACTATCTCTTATGTCTCCCTCATAAAAACCAAGTAAGAAATGCAAACATTTCTTGTCCAAGGTGGGGCACCCAACCCAACTCCCTCCAAAACATGAAATAAAATCTTATGCCTCCCTACATGTAAGATCCCCATAGTCCCCTCCTACACCACACTTAGGCAATCTACCCAAGCACCCAACAAGCATACCAAAACACTCAAAAACATACACATATACACAATATAAAAGAAAACATTTAACAAGAGTGTAGCTCCTACCTTTCCATGGTAGAGCTTGATCTAAGAGTCACACACCAAGCTCCTTCAAGCCCAAACTATCACCAACAAGCTCCAACAAAATCCACAAGCACTCCAAAATCCTCCAACTCTAAAAATGCAAGAGCACAAAAAGAAATGAAGTAACCCCCAAACAAGCAAAAGAACTTGAATAAATAGAAAAGGGAGAGAGGAGGGTGAGGTGGCTCCATGTAGGATGCCACATCACTCATCCTCAACTCCACCTCACAAGTCAAACCTCAACCCCAATGCACAATAAATTGGTGGGTGAGAGGAATGACAAACCTCTTACACACAATCCAAGCCCACACCCCTAAGGACAAAATTTAAAACCCATGTAAGAAAAGTGCAATAAATGCCACTTTTTGTCTTACAAAACACATAATGGGGTCTATTTTTGACCCCCCAATCCATAGGTAGGGTTGGTATAGTAATTTAAGAGGTGTGGGACAAGTTTAACTTGTCCCACAAGCCTCCAAAATTGGCCCTTAAGGCCAAATCCGAATTTCCAAGATGAGGTAGAGTGTACAACACTCAAGATCACAAGCACTCAACTTACAACACATAACCCAAAGAGCCATCTAATCTAATAAATGAACTCTTTTTATCCCATCTATAATTAGTTTAGTAACATGATTAATTTACTAATCTAGACACAATTTAAATAATTAATACAAGGAAAAATACATCACTATAAAATCACATACTAAAATTAAATAAAGGAAACTAAATAAAAGAACAACACACAAACCCCTTGGAATTCATCTAGCATTCCAATGTGGTTGGTCTCTAATCCCCCATTTTTTGTTGTGATATGTTTACCTGCAAAACACATAATACCTCCTTCGGCCTCATGGCCGCATCAAAACATCCAAGATAAAATATACAATATAAATCCACAATCATCTACATGTGAATTAAATCATCGTCTAGGCAAGTAACGTTATTATTTTTAATTTCTAACAACATCTCAATTCTACATTTCATCAATATCAATAGGATCACAAGATTAGTTCAATTGTTAAGGTCTACTCAGTATGACGAAAATATCACATGTCGAAATATATAACTATGTCAACAACATATCATCATCAATATAAAATGTCTCTAGTAAACCACACACATCATACTATGAATCGAAATCCAACAATAGTCTCAGTATCTCTATCATCTAACATCATGCTAAGTCAAAATGATACAAAATATCCATAAGTATAGTCAACAATATTGAAATCAACAAGTAATAAGTGTCGAAGGGAAGTGGGCACTACACAAATGTTTTCACATAGACCCATCCCCAACAACCAAACCACTCATTAGGTGAGAGGAGGTTATGCATGTTGAGTATCTAGATGCTACCCACCAGAAGGAGATCTACCAAGAGACTATGAGGGTGATCAAAGATCTGCAAGGAGAAATTTAATGCCTAAAGGAGTAGGTGTGAGAGAGAGAGTATGCAAAGAACGTTGAGCTCCCACGGAAAGACGTAGATGATCTGAAATAGGTATGCAAGATGTTGCGGTGGGAGAATATCATCCCATTGTTAGGGGAATGATTGCGTATGAGAAGGTAGTGTACGGAGGAGATGAACATGATTTTCATATACTCCATGTAAACTTGTCACCACATAACCATGAATATGATAAGGAGATAATGTTGGATGTGGTGATTGATGACTGGTTGGTAAGTAACGTTTTAATTGATATAAGCATTGAGGTGAATGTCCTGACTTTGGATGCATGGAACTAGATGGGGAGACCATTATTACAACCATCTTCCAATGTGTTGTATATGGTGAATAAAACAAGGGCTATGCCTATTGGGGTTTTGAAAGATGCTTCAATTACCATTCAAGGAGCCAAGTTTACAGAAGATTTTGAAGTTTTGGAGCCGGCCAAGGTAGATTTACAACATTACTTGGATGACCTTGGTGTTATGTGAATGATGTTGACTTGTCATTTAGCAAGAGATATATCAGTTTTGAGAACAAGGATGAGCGCATGGTCATACCTTTGAATGATGCGAAGGCATCACCTTATGTCAATTCAATCATGTGCTTTTTACCCCTTTGGGTTAATTAAATTAATCCCTAGTACCCCCTTATGCTAAGTTAGTTATCATTTATTAATTAAATGATTAATTAATTAGTGTGTGCACATTCTAGTCAACTGTCACTCATATCCTTAGTCAACAACCACTTGGACTCCACTTCACTAGTCTAGTCAACTGCACTTCTAGAATCCTAGAAGGTAGGTGCGATTGAATTACACATCATACAACCACCTTCCCGGATGCAACTTCTATAATTAATTCCATTACTTTGCCCCAAAAATGTTCAGCAACCTCCCCCAATACTATTTTTAGCATGTGAATTCAACTGTGTTCAACCAACTTCCAAATACTTTTTCCTCTATAAAATGCAGGCCTACTCTCTATCAAACCCTCTTGGATTTAAGCAAAACTACTTTGTTAAATTTACTCCAATATTTGCATATTTGAATCTCCATAAATTTTCTCATAGAATTTGTCATTCCATGTTTGGATCACTCAAGAGAATCAATATTTCCAAAAGGTTACACAACTTCTAATCTCTCACAACCTATTTGAGGTTTACTCTGAAAGTTGTAGGAAGGTTTACAAGTTTTTTTGTCTTCCATTACTTGTTAGTTTTTCACGGTTTACATTTTGGCACACATGGTGGGAATCACACCCATCTTTGTTCACTTTTATGTTTCCTTTGTTTGGTTCTACTAACTTCATGGTTTACATAGCCCTTATGAGTATTTGTAGGTGGTCTAGAGCAACATGTCATTTAATCTTGTTTGCAGTGTTTTAGGAAATGTAGGCATCTCAAAATCCACCTATGCCATTTTAAGGCTAAAACGACACTAATTTTCTTCTATCTCATCATTCCCATTAAAATTAGTGGTGTTCGCTAATTAACTAATGATTCTCTCTATTTCCGTCAATTACAATGGTTTGTTAATTATCTCACTTTTACTAAATTCGGATGCCAATTAACGACACTTCGTTAGTTAAAATCCTCTAATTGACTATTTCTAGTTAATTAACCTATTTAACCTTCCATTTAATCAATAATCTCATTTATTGGTTAAATCCTACTTCTAAATGCTTTCAAATGCTTCTAATCTCATTAAATTCGACTTATTCACCTCTAAATAGCCTAAAAGGACCATTCTAGCCTATTAATTAGTCCAAATGATTAATTAAACACACATTAAAGCCCATAAAAGGTTAACTAAATGTTAACTCACCTCCTCACATGCTAACTCACCTAGCTTTGGTTAATATAACTAAAGTTACTTTATGCTTAATCCCACATTCATTAGAATATGTGCATTTCCCCAAATGGAAACCTATAAATAGAGCCAAGCTCTCCCTTCTACAAACACACTTTGTTATCACTTTGAATTACAAAACTCTCTCGATTTACTAGCATGTGAATTTACTGGGTAATCAATGTAACTGGGTAACATGGAATTGTCTCAAGGTGTGGGACCTTACAATTGAGATAATTCTCCAGAGAAGGTTGGTTCCTCTTCCTAAACTAATGCAACAACTACCTCTAATGAAGGGAAATATACTATCTAATCCTAATCTATGATTCCAAGGGACCAGGGAGAGAGGAAAATGCATAAAAATGAATAAATCCTACACTAAGGAGGTGATAGCACCAAGAAAAGGGAGTGAGATACACTGTTGAGGGAGAAAATTGAAGAGAAATGCAACTAAGAGAGGCCATGATAGCTTTGACATAGTCCCAGAATAGAATTTAACACAAAATCCCCATGAAACACAACACAAGCCTGAAAATAATAGAAACATGCACAAAATAGAACAAAAATAACAAAGAGGCAAAGAAAGACAAGAAAATAAATGCAAGGGTTGAGAGAACACCATAAACACATATTTTATTGCTTCAAACGGTCACACAGTCCATTATATTTGTAAAATAAAGGCACAATTACATCCTACAGGCCCATGGGAAGGATTACAACTCAATGGAATTGAGAAACCAAAATGCAAGAGTTCCCAAAGTCCCAAAATATTTCCCTCTCTAAATGAGAAGAGTTTACAATATATAGAAGTGAATGAGAGAAGAGAGAAAAGTGAAACTCGGATTTCTGCCCTCACCCACCAAAAAATTTCATTAAATGGTCTGAAAAGGGAATGGGCATCCTTAAAAATCATCCCCCATGTGCTTTAGCTTTTGGAAGAAGAAATGGGGCGTCATACTTCATTAATTGTGGGGGTTGGACTTGGAACTATGCATTTTTGTTCCAGATATGTTTTCCATTTTTCACACATCTAACAAAAATAAAAATTATAAGTTCAACACCCATTGCATAGAGGGTGTCGAGACCTTTCCAATGATATAACATTTGTCAAATTTAAGCATTGGATCAAAAGTTATAGCCATTTTAAGTTCACATAAAAACTACTGTTTCCCTTTATTGCACGGCTTTCCCTTTGTTATGCAACTTTCCTTTGTTGCGTGGATTTTTCTTTGTTATGTGGATTTCCTTTTTATGCATCTTTCCCTTTGTTGTGTGGCTTTCCCTTTATTGCGCGGCTTTCCCTTTGTTATGCGGCTTTCCTTTGTTGTGTGACTTTTCCTTTGTTGCACGACTTTCCTTTGTTGTGTGGCTTTCCCTTTGTGCATTTTTCTCAAACTTTCTCGATTTTTTCGTTAACTCCTTAGAATTTTCTTAGATTAGGGAGTTCAGGAAAAATAAAATAAAGCCCTCAAAAACTAATTTCACCATTTTCCCAATTTTTATCATTCATCTCGAATTTGGCTAAGAATTGAACCTCCTTTGCCTCCCGAAGAAGGGAAATGCACAAAAATGGTTCCAAGTCCCCCAAAACATGAAAATTATTTGTTTTCTATAGATTCAACATTAGAACTCCACCAAAGTTCCTAGGTCCAACCTCCTCTAGTTGTCCATTTTACCAAGGGGTAAAAATGGATAACACACACCATGCTTTGAATAGTGAAAACTATAGTCATTTTGATCATAGAGCCACTTCTCCATTGATTGGAATTACTTGCATCCACCATTTGCATCTCTTTCTTCAATTTGGTTAGAATTAATAATATGAACATGGCCTTATAGCCATTTCATTGAGATTCCTCCACTATTGAAGTAACAACAAAATTTGATTGCTTGTTTAGCTAGTTAGGTTCATCTTATTTCAAGTAATTTAGTATAGTAAGAGATGTAGAAATATTGTTTAACTTATTTTAGATAGATTTCCTTGGCATTTCTAATAAGCTTGATCATCATGGATTATTTCTAGGCTATTTTTCATTGAAATCTAAACTATGTGGTGTTAGTATAGGCTTGATTTCAATGTAATTTGTTTAGGATGATTACAGGAATTAATCCACCTTTTTATGGTTTGGTGTCTTACTTGTTTTTTGGTTTTTGGTAAAAGGAAAAACAAAAATTATTTTGACTTCGATTGTAAATCATCCTTTTTACAAAATCGAAAAATACATTATGGTGTAAAAATTACGATTTGCGGTTGTAGGTGTTTCTTCTAGTTTTTACATTTATGTTCTTGATATTTTTCTCGATAAACTGTCTTAGTTTTCAATCCATCATTATTTGTTTTCCCTGCTCATATTACAACACTTGCACACAACACACAAAAAATAAACATAATATTTTATTACATAAAAATGATTTTTATTTAAAAATAAGAATCAACAATCACAAACAAATGGAAAAAAACTAAACTACCCTACCCTACCCCCATCCCTGGCCAGCTCGGCAGGTTGGTTCCTCACCTTTTCCACAAGTCCCCCAAACTCACCCCCCGAGTCGCCCCGGACTCCTTACCCCCTACTCTATCGTGCCCCAAATGACTCCCCTCATGGCACCCCAAGCTCACTTGAGCTCAACCCTAAGCACCTATCCCCAACCCCTATGACCTACCTAGACCCCCATCCCTGGACCCTTAACACACCCCATCTCGGATCCCAACTAGCCATTAGCCCAACCCCATCGAGCCCCTGTCTTGACTCCCACCCAATCGACTCTAACTCCTCCCTTCCACATTGACTCCCCCCACAGAGACCAACGCACTCCCCTCGCATCTGCGCATGACGTGATAACCTCCCTATTATGATCTAACCCCTGCGTGTTCTATCTTAACCCACTGCGAACTTAGCCCTACACACTACTTGCCCTATTTTTAACCCTCTCAAGCCCAAACCCCCAAACCCACTTGTGCGAGCCCAAACCCGAGCTCCCTACTTGATCTTACCCCCACGAGCTCCCGTGGATCCCCTGCTCGCACCTCTTGCACGACGCCTCCCGGCTCTCGGACCCCTACCGCCATAGCCTCTACATGCCAAGCACACACCGCACCCTCCCCACTCACCACCTGTCGATCCCTCCCTATACACGAAACCCGCCAATCAAATAAATAACTCAATAACATTTCCCCTTTGCATAATACGTTTTGGATTAGGTTTTCTTTCTTTTGGTATTAGGTTTCCTTTTAATAAATTTTAGTTTAGGGCTTCAATTGTTTATAAGTTTTTGCTTCTTCTTTTTTAGGTTTGCACTTATAATTTATACATTAGGATAAACTATAATTTTGTTTAAATTTTAGTCTAGTTTAACCTTTTCATTTACTAACTTTAAATTATTTTTTTAACTTAATTTATTTTTTGTTACCTATTTCGTTAATTAGTAATTTTCATTATTTACTTTGGTTATTTTAAGTAATCAATAAGTTTAATTAATTACTTAGGACTTTTAATCTAAATTAAACCCTTTTCATTAAATTTTTCGTCGTTTTTCTAAAATAGACTAATCGTGCAAATTAATTTTGTAAGGTCATTGGAAGTGTCGATCCAAATTATTTTTCATTGTTTGAGACATTTTATCAACCTAAACTCCCTTTTAGACCCCTTTTATGATCATTTTTACGTCATTGGTACCAATTTCACGTAATCGTGAGAGTTGCTCATATAGGGTTACTTTGGATTTTCAATTAACCTTGTTGTCACTTTTTAGCCACTTTTGCACACATTTAGTCGTTCTTGTATATTCACTAACGCTTTCTAACATGTTTTGAATGATTTTCGTTTGTCCTTTTTTTTTTTTTTGTGAGACTAATCACCGTAAGATCACACGTATGCTCTTCCATTGCACTTTTTAAAGCGATCTTGGGAATCATAAATGTGATCGTTTCTTTTTTGGGGAATTAATGTTTTTATTAATTAAAGCTTGTTTACACGTATGTTCTTTCCATGTGCTTTATTAAGGATTTGGGATATCCGAAATGTGAACTTGCTTTTGTCTTGGCCTCTACGTACCACAAAAAATTCTAATCTTTACTTGTCATTTCTTTTTTGGGGAATTAATGTTTTTATTAATCGAAGCTTGTTTACACATATGTTCTTTCCATGTGCTTTATAAAGGATTTGGGATATCTGAAATGTGAACTTTCTTCTTGTGTGTGGTCTACGTACCATAGAAAAATTCTAATCTTTACTTGTAGGACCCGCTCTCACGATGGTTGAAAAAACACTTAAAAACTACTAATTATAGGTTGTCTTTGCTTGCACACTTCAAAATAGTTAGCACTTTTTATCCCAATGACTAGTAAAGCCTTGTGAGTTAGAGTAATGGATATCTTTAGTGGTGACCCCGCATTCGAGCAAGATCTTTGCTTAGAGTTTCAAAGGAGGTAAAGTAAAGGCGACAACTAGCAATGACCTTGTGCTTGCTTGGGTTGTTTCACTTTTTCTTTAGATTGTTCCTTTGAATGGTTGTGAAACAAATAGGGTAACGGGCATAGGAGGAATACTTGTTCAAATGTTGGTTGATGGGTTGTCACACGCGTATGACTTCTGAATCCACAACTGATCGTGAGAGCTTCCTTTTGGCTAGGAGGAACTCCCTGTAATGAAAGCAAGACCACTAAAAAGCATTAAACAATATCGGCAGTGAACTGCCTAACATGAGCTAGATTCGGGAAGTATGGCACTTCCTAGAAGGCTGTCAGACCACTGTTTTAAACAAATTAATGCTGAAAACAAAGTAAAATCCTATTGTTATTTTAAAATGATTTAGGTATCTCACTTAAAACAAAATAAGAAACAGATCTAATCTAACAGGCTAGGCTAGAATAGAATCCATAGGTCAAAGGGTTGGTTATGAGTTCTGCAGGTCTGATGAAGGTGTTGGGTAGGTCTCAGGTGAGTGAGGGTAAGGTACAATGGGGTGGATAGGTCTCTACTTAAGGCCAGTGTGGGAAAACACAGAGACCGGTGTCGGTTAGGGGTGACCAACAGCGGTTAGGTACAACCGGTGTTGGTTCTTGTGAGATCTAGGAATGTCACGCTGAATAAGGTTTTGGTCCCCTTTACTGATTGCACAAAGGATTTAGTTGGTTGGGAAGAGGAATTAGGTGACACGGGTAGGTTTTTATGAGGTTTTGATGGGTCTATGGAGGTACAACACATTGGAGATGGTCAATAAGAAGTAAGATGGACAACAAGAGGTAAAACAATGATGAAATGAATTAACTAGGGAAGTATGATATTATACTTACTTGGATGTCATTTCGGAAGTCTATGTGTGAAGGATGGAGGTGATGATGATGAGTTTTGGAGGCTGCAAGTGATCACCAACTGGAGAAAAGCTTCTACATGGGCTACATGCACACTCCTCTTTTTCTTGGGTAAATCTGAATGTGGCCAGAATGGCTCTGCAGGAGAAGATGTTCAATCCCTTTCTTTGGATGTGATCTCTTGCTGGAATTGGCTCTCTGAAGATGCACTATCTTTTTGAGATCTTGCTCTTGCTCATCAACTTTCTTGCTACCAATGTTTGCCAACCTTTTCCTTCCAAGTCCCAACCTTAAGAAATAAGGTTTTTTTGGGATAAAAGGGGTAACCGACGGCGGCTGTCCGCTTAACTAAATTTTATATGGGAAACCAACGTCGGTCAAGGCGGGATTTCCTAGGTTTACCAAACTTAGGGGAGATCCTCTTGATTTCCTTGGATCTCATTTCGTTATCTTGCGGATTAGACTGGGAGCTTCTGTGAGCATGCGGGAATGTGGTTAGAGGGAGTGTAGGCATTAATTTTTAGGGTTTGGGTAAGTCTTAGTTAGTTATGGTAACTTGCTAAGAATAAGTCTTAAGGTGAGTCAGCTTGATGAGGTGTCTAAGTGAACTATATGTGTAGATATTATTTAAATAAGATATTTAAATAATAAATATAGTGAGGGTAAAGCATTAATTTAATTAAATTAATACTAGTGTGGTGAAGGGGGCCATGGCTAGGTGAAAGTGATGAAGGGTACTTATTGGTCGAGGTACAGAGAGGGAGTGTGACCTAATTTTAGTGTCTACATTTTGCCCCTTTTTGTTGCGTAGCTTGTATTGGTAAGTGATGCTAACAAAAATAAGATGTGGTTGCCCCATGTGAGGGTGAAGGTGATCCCCCTCAAACCAGGAACTGACGAAGCAGCCAGCTGAAGCGGTGAGTGGTTTGATAAAAGGTAAATGTAAGGAAAAGGTAAACAGGTGTAGGGGAAGAGGGTGAAAGGTCTACTCGAGTGATCTAGGTAATGGGTTAGGGTCAAAGGTAGTAGCAGTCAAACACACGCACACGTATAAACCGTAGCACGCCATCGGGTAGAAGACTAGGCAAACTCTACATCATCTAAAGTCAATACGTTTATCCAAAAAGGGTGAATCCGAATCCGGTATCCAAGGTATATGATAAGGTCAGGAAACACAACGTAGGTTAGGTGCAGGAACATTTAGGTATGTTCTGGTACACCAAAGGTAGGGTCAGGATAAACGGTCATGGCAATAGGCTAGGTAAGGTCATTAGGTCAACAACACAGGTAACAATGCCGCAAGGTATAGTGAACACATGAGGTCAAAGGTCACTAGTGATGGTCTAGGTCCAAATATCGAGATCACAACATGGGAAGGCTGAGGTAGGGGTAAAATAATAAGGTGTCAACATCGGACGTGAGGAGGTTGAATAGGGTGGAGGGCCAGGGGTGAAGGTAAAGTGGTCTAGGTAGGTGTATGGGGGGCAGAAGAGAAGGGAGGTAAGGATTAATGAGGCAAATGGGGGTAAAGAGTATGCGGGGTGGTAACCGATAACGGTCGAAATGAACCGATGATGGTGTAAGGTAACCGACATCGATAGTCTAGGAAATGTAGAAGACCGGATAGTGGGCAAGGGTAACCGACGTCGGTCGGGTCGGGTAGGGTATAAAAAGTGGAAAAACTGTGTTTGAAAATTCATTTGTGCATGTGGAAAAGTAGAAAAGGACAAGCAAAGAGAAATAGGAAAAGGACAAGAGAGTGCAACAAAGGATCTTGGTTAGCGAGCCACATAGGAGAGAGTGGGTGATTAGGAGGTGGGGATGCGAGACCAGGTGGCACGATTCATGTGGCTGAGGATTGTTTGTGCATTGGAGGAAGGCGAGGCCGGAGAGAGAGCTCAGGTGGAGTGGCCCAGAGGCGAGGTTCCACCATGATGGCGCAGTGAGATCAGGTAGGATGTGAACTTGTGATTTTGGTGTGTGAATGAATTTGATGTAAGATGAAGAAAAATATATAAGAAAATAATGGGGGTTTGTGAGGGAAAAGGGAATAGTGGATGGTAAGGGGTAGAGTAAAAAGGGGAAGATAGGAACAATGAAAGGTGGAGAGAGGGATCTGGGTGGGTAGAATGTCAAACTTTCCAAAACAGAGGGTTGGAAAGTCGGGTCGTGAGGGCGATAGTGATGATGTCACTTGACTGTGGCCGATGGTGGTGGGTAGTAGCGTGCAGGTCACATGAACAAAGGATCAGTGCCGGGTAAAGGGAGACTGGGTCACTGGGGAAACCGGGTCGATTATTCATAAGTGGAGATTGGGATAAAAAAGGGTAGAGAGTAAGGGTATGGTGGGAAAATGAGGTAAATGGGTAAAGGGTGGGGGTGGGAAAATAGGGTAGGTGGGTAAAGGGTGAGGGTAGGTTACGGTTGAGGGTAATGTAGCTAGCATTGGGTGAATGGGTTTGGGTAGGTAGTGTCGGGTGAATGTGTTTGGGTAGGTAGGTTAAGGGATTAGGTAGATAGGTTTGGGTAGATGGGTTAAAAACAAGGTAGGATGGGAAGGTGGACTAAATACATTGTTTGTGTGGGATGTAGGTGAGAGATGAGCTGTGGATGAGGGCCTAGTGTCACCCTTATTATTGAGAGTACTAAGCGAACACGAAATAGGCGGAGTGGCAGCATGTGGTAGAGGTGGGATTGATAGGGGTGAGGCGCTACCGGCATGTAGTCCTGGGAGGTGAGTCTTATGGTTTCCCTCATTGATAGATGGGACTCGGTGACCAATACCTTCCATTTGCCGACGGGTGAGATGACGATCACCCTGGAGGACGTATACAAGATCCTCAGTAGTTGCCCATATTGGGGGCCCAAGTTTATTCTATCTCATCAGAGGTGTCTGAGGAGTTACTGGCACCCATTTTTGGTGAGGGTGTAGTAGACTGACATTCCATAGTGCTAGCATGAGCTATGGAGTGATGTATAGAGCTCATCGAGAGGAGATGAGGTTAGTGGTACTTGTGATGGAGCAGTGTGTTGCTTCGCACTGCTGGATGCAGAGGGGGAGATTCTCGAGGTCACTGATGGGGGTCCTCCATGATATGATGGTACATCAAACATGATTCACATGGGAACCTGCATTGCTAACACAAGTGTATAGAGAGATATGGGCCTTCGGGTGACTACGGAGATTCAAAGATATGTTGTGTTGTGCTATTACATTCTTTGGCGTACGAGCACATTTTTGTGTTTGACTTGTGGGGATGCCCCGGGAAGATGCATTCCCATGGAGAGTTCTGAGAGTGGGGTATAGGCGGTGGGTACCGGCCATGGGGAGGCCTGAGGTGCCAGAGCTATGCATGATGTAGCTTATTATAGGAGGTTATTGGAGGGGCTATCCAGGGTGGACGTCATTTGGAGGCCGTATGTGGGCTTCCCTTCATACCGACATATGGCCACGGAGCTAGCTAGGCTACAAATACATCTGTGGATAGAGGGGAGGAGAGCGGGAGAGCATGAGCGGATACCGTAGAGCTGGTTAGACATTAGTTTGGATTGGTCCAGGGTGTACCGACGCCATTCCCTCAATTTGAGAGATGATGTGGAGAGACCTATGTCTCCACCATGACCCACAGTGCCGACTGAACATGAGGAGTAGCCTGTAGATATGCAGATTGATGATGCTGGGGTTGCAGATGGGTATAAGCAGTGGTGGGCGGCACAGCTGAGAGCCGTACCACCGAGGCCATGGTAGCTAGACTTAGCCACCATCATAGTTCAGAGAGACGCCCTACAAGGGCAGGTGGCTACGTTGGTGACACAGGTTGGGATCATGTAGGGGCAGCTGATAGGTACAAAGGCACGATTGCCACATTACGAGCCTGGATAGTGACACTGCAGGCTCGACCGGCCGGGATAGGATAGTACCTACATAGGTGGAGGTAAGGGGAGATGGAGATGGAGGGCGAGATAGCTAACCTACGAGCATAGGTTCAGCTCTATAGGGCCGATTGGCCATAGTGCGGGACATGTTACAAGTTTACAAGGTCAACCGACAAAGAACACAGAGCAAGATTGCTACCCCAGTAGGCCCAAATGCTACAGCACGAGCACGAGCACAGATTCCGTGGCGACTCGAGCTCTAGCACCAAGACAGGCTCGGGGTGGGTTCAAGGACGAGTCCCATTGTACAGGTACCTACATAGGTAGCGGGACCTATGGAACCTCCACAGACAGTGCCCATGGCCAGGTTCAGGGATGCCCTAGGAGAGGCACAGTATTACCATGATCATTTGTTAGCTTCCGGGCTAGATGTGCCCTCCTATGCCAAGTACAGAGCACAACAAGCCTCCAGTGAGAGGACTAGATCCCGCACTCATAGTGTGGAGAGTACAGTGGGGCCTGGCGAGCCCAGGGACAGGGTCATGGTGAGGTCACTAGTGTACAAAGGCTAGCCCTAGGTGAGGGGCCATCAGCAGGAGGTGAGGTAGGTGCCGGGCCCCAGACAGATGCGACAGAGGGGTCTGGAGAGACATAGGCACAGGGAGCATTCCCCAACATCAGATGGGGAGATGATTGACCTAGTTGTGGACCAGCCTCATGCGTGTTGAGTCATTTTTGTATGTATGATATATGAGACCGGCTGCAGTCAAGAGGTTTTTGTATGTATATTTTGTTCATGATACCGACCTGCGAGCCAAAGACATTTTTGTATTGATTATAGTGGTGTACATGATACCGCTTATGGTGATGATGATTATTTATAAGCATATCACCTTGCGTGCTTGACACATTTTTTTTTGAGATGATAGCCATGATGAGACATGCATGTTTATTGAGATACACATCTATGTGATATGGGTGTACATTGTATGGAGACACACATGTATATATGAGGAGATAGATGATATTCAGGTGATGTTGTTGTGATGTGTATGAGTTTTACAAGACTTATGATATGGATGGAGAATAGATGAGATAGGCATAATAGAGTCGAGTCATAGGCATGGATTGAGTCGGGTTGGTGTAGGCATGGATCAAGTCAGTTGGTTTAGGCATGGATCGAGTCAGGTTGGCTTAGGCATGGATCGAGTCAGGTCGGTTTAGGCATGGATCGAGTCAGGTTGGTTTAGGCATGGATCGAGTCAGGTGATAGGCATGGATGTTTATTTTGGTATTTTGATAACAAAGGGAAATGTAAATGTATGAGATGGTGTAAAATGTGGAAAATGTTAGTTATGTTATGAAAATGTGAAATAAGATAAGTGGTAAAGGGTATGTGGTATATGGGTTAGATGTTGAGGTGTTTGATAGGAACAGGAAATCAGGTAAAGGTGGGGAAAATGGTTAAGGTAAAGAGTGGTCGAGCTAACCCTCTAGGGCCCCATGCCCTAGAAGTGCTGCCTACATAGTCCTTGAAAAGGGGACCTCAGACGATGTAGTTCTCCCATAAGCTAGGGAAGAAAGATGAAAATGAGTTAGTAGGTTTTTAGGCATGGATTGGGCTTTAGGTTTAATGGGTGTGGGTAGATTATAGGTAAAATGATGCAGGTGAAGGTGATTATGGTGAAAGGGGAGTGCTACCCCAAAGGTAAGTGATGAGGACCAAGTCCTGTATAAGGTAATTAGAACGTAAACAAAGACAGTTTAAAAGATAAGAGGGGGCCATAGAGCCACCTAAGTGGGTAGGAACCTACCGAGTAGATCATAACATGGAGGAGGTGATAAACACAATACCCAAAAGACACCACATGATTAACGGTTCTATGATGAAGGTAGTCACAGGGTCACCAAATGTCTAAGTTCCAAGATGTCCCTTAAGGCAACTGAGGAAATGAGGGTAGAAATGGTAAGTGGGAAAAGGTAATTAATTTGATATGTTTGAGTGACAAGGCTTTTTGGGCAAGAGGTCCTAGGGAAAAATGGGCAAGTCCATGACTAAAAAGTTCTATTTCTTGTGATAGACTGATCAATGTGGGAAGTCTATATGGGATAAATTATATGGTACTCCTTGAGGTCTTCGTGAAGCTGATCGATGCAGGAAGCTTCATTTTATCTCTTTTTTTATTGAAAGCTTCACACAAATGTCCTTCGAGGGAGCAAATCTATTTATAGTAGTAATTTGGTCGAGAAGAATATGTCCTTTTGAGGGAGTCATCTTTTATTAGAAGTTTGACTCAAGGAGTTTCGTCCCATTGGAGGTCTTAGAAATCATGGACAAGACCAAGGTGAAGGATAGGACTCTTGTTCAAAAGGAAAGGTGGAACAACCATGGGATCTCATCTAAAGATAGACGAAAAGTATCCATGAGAATCATGCTATGTGCAATGCCGTGGTGCATGTATTCAAGAGTAGATAACAAGTGACGGTACTCACATGATTCTTGTTTAATCATTAGGGATATGTATGAAGTGGATAGCGCTCAAGGGGTGAGTCTTTAAAGAGACACAGGGTGAGGTAGGACAACGAGTCAACAATAGAATGGTCGAAGGTGTAATGCGTTGAGGGGCTCAGGTTCACGTTTACCCTCAAGTGAGGACAAATGATAGGCACCTGATCCATAGGTATGAGTTACGATGTAGGGTCCAAGCCAATTAGGAGCAAATTTGCCCCATTTTCTTTTCTCCGCTTTTGTTACATGTTGATTTTCTTTCAAAACAAGGTCACCCACTTGAAAGTTTCATTCATGAACACATTTTTCATAGGCACGCTTGATGCATTTTTGATAGACTTGGAGGTGATCTAGAGCATTAAGACGATGTTCATCTAATAACTCCAGTTGTGCCAAGCGGTCCTAACGAAAGTCATCATCAGTAAGCATGTCATGGAGAGAAATACAGAGTGAGGGGATCTGGACTTTGAGAGGAAAAATAGCCTCTATACCGTAGACCAATGAAAAGGGTGTAGCCGCAGTGGTAGTGTGAATACTAGTATGGTATGCCCATAGAGCAAAAGGAATGTGCGTATGCCAATCCTTCCCAGTATCGTCAACCACTTTCATGAGAATTTTATTGAGGGTTTTGTTAGTGGATTTGGCTTGGCCATTGGTTTGTGGGTAATAAGGTGAGGAGAAACTAAGTTGAATGCCGAAGGCATCGCAAAGTTTTTGCAATGTTTTGTTTTTGAATTTTTTTCCATTATTAGTGATGAGGCAATGAGGACACCGGCGAAAAATGATGTGATGGTTAATAAACTCACATATTTTCTTGGCTTTCGAGGAGATAAGTGGTATGACTTCCACCCATTTGGTGTAGTTTTCGGTAGCAGTTATAATCCATTGATGGCGTTGGGAAGAATGAGGATTGATTTCTCTGACAAGATCCAAAACCCATTGAGAGAAAGGACAAAGGTCACGAGCGACCTGTAAGGCATGAATGGGTGTATGATGAAGGTTGGAATGTTGTTGACATTTTAGGCAGGGTTTGACATAGTCGTAACAATCATGGTTAAGGGTCAGCCAATAATAGCCGAGGCAAAGAATACACTTAGCAATAGCAAGACCACTAAAGTGGCCTCCACATATGCCATCATGAACTTCTTTAATGGTGTAAGGGATTTCAGAGCTGGTGAGGCATCATAAGAGAATACCGTCAAAGCTGCATTTATAGAGAAGGCCACCCATGATGACATAACAAGAGGCCTTTTTGAGAAAGGCGTGTTGTCCATTACATGTGAGATCAGGAGGCAACATAGAAAGGGAAAGGTAGTCCGCAAGCTACTTATACCAAAGATCGGGTGTGTTCAGCGAGGTAGTGTGGATGAGGTTAACACAACAAGATTTATAAGAAGGTCTTGGTATGCATTTTATGGTAACAAAGATGTTTGAATTGTCAGGTGAAGTAGGTATTTGAGAAGTGAGGCAAGCCATGGTATCCGCGAATTTATTGATGGATTGCGGAGCGATTTGAATTTTATAGCGGTCAAAGGTAGTCAACATGATGCCAACGTAGCGCTTGTATTCTTGAAGTATTTCATTATGAAACTGATAAACACCATTGACTTGGTTTACTACTAGTTGAGAATCACCAAAGATATTAATGGACTTAACGTCTAAGGCATAGGCAGTCATGAGACCCAATACGAGCGCTTCGTATTCGATGACATTGTTGGTGCATTCAAAGTCAAGTTTAAATGATAAAGGCATGGGTTCACCATCAAGAGGAATGAGGATAATGCTTGCACCACCCCCACGCTGACATTTGGAACCGTCGAAGAATAAGGTCATTTGGTAAGGGTTGTCATCCAAAGAGAGGTTAGCAATGGATTCATCGGGGAAGTCAAAATTAGAGGGTTGGTCCCAGACAATAGGTGTGTCAGCCAGTTGGTCAGCAATAGCCTGGCCTTTAATGGACTTTTGGTGGATGAATTCGAGGTCAAGATCAGCTAAAAGCATAAGCCATCGTGCGGTACACTAATTTTGATAAGGTTTAGTGTACATGATGTGTAAAGGGTCGGTGTTGGTCACGACATAGGTTTTGTGGTTGAGTAGGTAATGACGGAGTTTGGTGGTAACAAAAACTAAGGCTAAGCAAAGTTTTTCAGGGTGAGTGTATTGGGTTTCGTAGTCCAGAAGGGTATGGCTTATATAATAAACCGCCTGCTCCCTATGTTGTTCATCACAATGAGTGAGCATGGCTCCCAGGGAATGATTGGTAGCTGATATGTATAGGTAAAAAGGTTGGTCGTCTTTAGGTGGGATAAGGATAGGTGGTTAGAGAAGGTATTGTTTTAAGGCCTCAAAAGCTTTTTGATATTCATCATCCCATTTAAAGGAGACATCCTTCCTAAGCAGATGATGAAATGGTTGACACCGATCCGATAATTGTGAAATAAATCAGCGAATGGACTGCAATTTACCTTGCAGGCTATGAAGTTGTTTAAGGTTAGTGGGTGGAGGCATTTCTAGAATTGCCTTGACTTTAGCTAGGTCAAATTCTATACCACGCAAGGAAATGACAAATCCCAAGAGATTTCCTAAGAGAACCATGAAGACACACTTTTTAGGCTGCAGCGGACACAATATTTAATAAGGCGATCAAAGATGATTTTGAGGACAGTGAGGTGCTCGGTGTGACATTTAGATTTAGCCAAGAGATCATCCACGTAATCTTCCAATATGTGATTCGTGATATCATGGAAGATGTAAGTCATAGCACGCTGATGTGTAGCACCGCGTTTTAAGGCCAAAATGCATGACTCTATAGCGAGAAGGTCCCCAAGGGGTAATGAATGCGGTCTTGTGCTAATCTTAAGAGGGCAAGCAAAATTTGATTATAACCCAAAAAACCATCCATGAGTGAGAGCATTTCGTGACCCGTGGTAAGGTCTATTAGTTGATCAATATCGGGAAAGGGAAGTCATCTTTTGGGCGAGGCAAGGTTGAGGTCACGGAATTTTGTGCAAATACGAAGTCCCCTATCACCTTAGTGATAGGGACAATGTTAGAAATCCATTGGGGATAATCAATGGGTAAGATGAAAGAAACAGAAAGAAGACGCCGAAGTTCTTCTTTGATGAGGAGGGAAATGCGAGGGTGCATCTTCCTTAGCTTTTGTTTGATAGGTTTGGCATCGGGAACGGTTATGATATTGTGGACCACTATGGTGGGGTCAATACTAGGGCATTTCTATGTAAGACCAAGTGAAAGTGTGTTTATGCTCTTAGAGAAAAGAAGTGATGGCTTCCTATTCAACAACATCTAAAGATTGTCTGATCTTTAGGATGTGTGGGTTGTCCTGAGTATGAATGTTGATTTCAATAGTTGATTCATTTAACATGGTTTCAAGCGTCTCGAGATGGTAATGACCAATGAATATATGAGTCTTCTACACCAAGGTAGGTGAGTATGGATTCATCATCCTGACATTGAATGATGTTAATGGTTGGTGTGTCGTCGTCGATCATATCAGGATACAGAAATGGGAGAGTGGAAGGGGCCTCGCCTTTACGTTGATAAGTTAGAGGCCCCAAGGAAATGGTGTTTATGAAAAAAATTAGGAGGGATAGATTCAAGGTCCATCGACTCCGTTGGTGAGGGTGGTGATGAAGGTGGAGAAGGGCTAGGGTTTGCAATGAGTTCGATGCAAGTTTGTTTGGTAGGAGGTTCGGGGAAGCCGATACCACTACGGTCATTGTGTTTGTGGGTGGTACATGGAATAACGGTATGGCGGCCTTGCTCATAGAAGCCAAAACCAAAACCCTTCCATGCACAACGGTGTAGGAAGGTGTGGGTGAAATGGTGATTGGTAAGTGATTGGAATTCAGTGGAAAATGGGCAGGGTTATGATGGTGGTTCAGGTGTGTAGGTAGTAGTATCAAGTCCCCCATAGGTGAGACTAGTATGAAGATGAGGAGGACCATAAAGGAAGCTTTCTCCGATATGGTGATCATAATGAGGGTGTTGGTGAAGGCTTCCATACTCATGCGGAGTAAGGAATGTGTTGACACTATATAGGTGGTACTCCCCCAGAGTGAGACATTGAAAAACACCTTCCAAGGGATTAGTGGTTGGTATGTGGGTAGCTGGTATGGATGATGTGTTGGAGGTTGATGCGGAGGTGGTGTTAATGGATTGGGGAGCTAATGGGGCTGTAGGAATAGAGGAGATATGTGTGGTTGAGGTAGCGACTGTACTGGTAGGTGGAGGTGTAGGTGAAGCGGTAGTAGGTGCAGAGGTAGATGGCGTGATAGGTATGAGTACATCATTGGGTTGGTAAAGCATGTTGCATGTTTTGAAAGGTGATGGGTCAGCCGGAATAGTGTAAGTGTGTCCTTCGTGTTCAAACTTTACACAACGATGCAAAGTGGAAGGAACGCAACCCATGACACGGATCCAGGGTCTACCAAGCAATAAGTTATATTGGAATTCCCCCTCCAAAACATAAAACAATTCGGAACAATGCGAGGGCCCACACGAATGTGAAGGATGACAATGCCTAGTGTGGAGGTGATAGCGTCGTTGAATGAATGCAACATGACTAGATGTTTGTGCATGCAATTGTCAGGTATGTGCATTTGAGCAAATGCATGGGATGAAATGATGTTAATGCTAGTGCCACCATCAATCATCACATGGCGTACCCGTATGTCATCAATGTGAACAGAGATGAAGAGGGCTAGGTCCGGGTCCTCGTTTTGGTATGGCACAATCTCCTCCTCTGAGAAGCTAAGGGAGGCCACTTGGTTAACAAGGTGAGGTGAAGATGAAGGTGGTAATTTAGTGAGGGATGCTACATGATGGAGTGTGATAATGGAGGCTACGGGTGTAGGGTCATTGGGTAAAACCTTGATAGATTGAAGAATCTCCATGAGGGCTTGCCAATGGGATTTTGAGGTTTGGATGAGGTCATATAGGGAAATTTTGAGTGGAGATTGGTGTAATTTTTTGAGCATGGTACGATGGGTGACACCATTAGAAATGGGGTATGTGGGGCCGCGGATAGTTATCTTAGGTATGGGTACGAGATGATATGTTAGGTATAGGATTGGTTGGTGGGTCAACTGCCCTTTCTTTACCCTTATGTGCACATGTAGTGACATGTACCATGTTGATTTGAGGGAATTTTTCAAATGGAGAGGGTGTAGGGTAAGTGGTATAACGACATGAAGGGCAAAAATCTATAAGAGGAAAAAATCCCTGTGAGGTCAGTTGGGCACATCGATAGTTGGGTGGTGTTGTGGCGAGCTATCTCGATGCAAACCATGTTAATTTCAAATTTTGTGTGTAGTTCTAGGAGTTGTAAGGGTGGAGATTGTGGTTGTTGAGTGGATAATGTGAGAGGGGGTGTAGGTGGAGTAGGGTCCTCGTCAAGAAGGTCATCATCATCAAAGTTGGTTTTAGGTGGACACAATTGGATAAGGACGGTTTTCAAGGCCTTATAGTTCTCCACATCGTGCCCTGGCACATGATGGTATGCACAAATTTTGGTATCATCAAACCCTTTTCATTTGGGTTTGAGGGGGTCGTAAGGGCAGAGTGGCAGTAACGTGATAACAAAAGTCTTGAGGAGGTTGTTTAAAATTTTGGCATAAGACCCTGCTAGTGGATCTCAATGGGAAGTGAACGTGGGCTTAGGTGTAGGTGTGGTCAGTTATCGTGGAATTGTTTGTGGATTTGTAGGAAGGGGTCAAGCTATGGATTTAGGTGCTTAGCATGGTTTGATTTATTTGTAGGGTTTGTTTGGGTAGGGGTATAGTAGATGGACGGGTAGGAGGGTGTGGTTTTGTTTTGATTACCTTGTTGTGTGGCAATGGGGTTTTGTTTTTGGGGCACACCTTCTTGGGTAAAGGTGATGTGGGTGTACAAGGTATGTGAGGGAAAGCAGATGGAGGAAGAGGGCGAGTTACCCATGGGGATAACGGGGTGTTATGAAGGTAGACGACATGCGTCGTGCTTGGGGTGTGAGGGACAATGATTAAAGTCTAGTAAGTAGTGAAGCAACGACCGAAGGTATCAGAGGTATTGTTGGTAAAGAGGCTATAGGTGCGGGTATGAGTCATGTTGTGTGCCAGGAAGGTTAGAAATTTGTGAGGCCGTAATGGGTGGTTGGGTTATGGGGTTATGATTGGGTGAGGAGTACTTAACCCTATTGGGCAGCTAAGGTTTGAAGGCGGATGGGACATGTGTGGGTGTGATTGATGTGGTATGGGTATGAGGTTTATGAGTTTGTTTCTTTAGTTTGGGTGTCGGAGCGGGTGTGCTTTTAACGTTGGAGGATGCAAATAAATCTAGTTTAATAGGCGGATGGGTAAGGTGGTGGTTGGGGTGACCCCTAAAGTGGTAATAGGTTTAGTGGAGGTAAATGTTGTAGGTATGGGTTTATATTTAGGCATAAGTCGGGTTATGGGTAAATATGTGGTGTGGGTGCTAACAGATATTGTTGAAGGGTTGCTACAATAATGGTTGTATGTGGTTTGATGGGTGTAAGTGTGCTTGGGTAGATTGTGGAGGTGTCATCAAGGGATTTCTACATTTGTGTTGAGACAAGGAGTAAGAGGTGCCCCCATAACAAGGCTCTATCCACATACTCTAAGTGATCATCCAAACGTGAGAATGGCACATTTGTGGGTGGAGTTGGTGAGGACCTCATGGGAATTCCTGTAAAATGAATCTTGGAGACGGGGAATCGGCTAGCTTCAGCTTCCGTGGGTAAGAGAGCTGAAAGTAGGTCTATTGGATGTCAGGTAGCGGATGGAGAATGTTCGCCATGAGATAAAGGTATCTCTATTGGGTCTATGATGGGTGGAGGAGATGATGGGAGCTCCTCTGTGGGTGGAGGAATTGATAGATGCTCCTCTATGGGTGGAGGAATTATGGTAGGTAAAGGTTCACTAAGTGGAGAAGCTAGGGGAGAGATGGTCTCAATGTCAACAGAAGACTCCTGTAGGAGATGAAGGGTGTTCCTCTATTGGTGAAGGAACAACAATGGTTATGTCGTGGCATGGAAGGAGGGTTTCGGGCTAGGATTTCCACTATGGAATGGATATGAGGTAATTAAGATGTGACAGGTACCTCATTAAAGATTGCATGAACCTCACGAGTATGGGTATCATGAGTGGATGTATCACCTATTTGATTGGATGAAGGGGCATGATTGGGAAATAGTTTTTTAAATATTTATAGATTTTGATTAGGGCGCGTGGGATTATCCACGCTTAACTCACCTTTCTCGAGCATTTCTTGGACAATATTATTAAAAGTGATGTAGTTGCCATCACCATAACCCTTTACACGGTGATAGTTATAGAAATCTTGTTCCTTATACCACGCGGGCATGGGGCGAGCAGGATCAAAACCAGTGTGTGGTTTTATGGGTGGAAGGGTGATGGCACCAGCTTTGATCAACTTTTCCAAAACAGAAGAGTAAGGCTCCCTAATTGGGGTATATTTTCTTTGTTCTTGTTTGAATCGAAAATCAGATAGGTGATAGATTAGATGAGGGTGTGGCTTGATTGGATGGATGAGCTAGGTCAGCCTTGAGTACCACTGCATTAGTGGTACCTTTAGCCTTTGAATAATTGGTTAGTGGTTTAGAAGAAGAAGAGGTTTCGGTCGACTTGAATATCAAATTCTTATTTCGTAATTGGATTTTCTTCTCTTTAATAGCACGAATTTATAACTTTCGTGCCATAGTAAATGCCTCATCGAATGTTCTGAAAGTTTGGACTTGCAAGGTCATGGAGATATGTCTGACGCAAGCTCAAGTGAAGAGCTCAATGAGTTCAGTTTGTGGCAGTTGATTGATTAGGCTGCTCCAATGAGCAAAAAAATATGCGATAGATTCATCCTCGTACTAATGTGTGGAATATAGATTGGTCATGGTAACTTTCTTAGCGATGTTGATAGAAAAATGATCCAAGAAAGCTTAGGCTACATGATTGAATGAAAATATGGAGTGTTTGGGTAACCCACTATACCAATCTAATGTTGGTCCAGTGAGGGACATGGGAAAAGTTCTCAAAAGTAAGGCATCATCATGAGCAATCAAATAACATCCGTGTTTAAATGAGCGTAAATGTTGTTGTGGGTCTTCCTTACTATTGAAGTAGTTGAATTTAGGCATTTCCCAATGCACAGGGTATGAATGGATGGGAATGGATGGGTGAATAGGCTCATTCAAATTTCATCGTAAGTGAGAGTATTATGGGAGCCGAAACCGATGCCTCCAACGTTTACATCTTATCCATCATCAATCTAATTAGGTCATTGGTGGGTTGGGATGATTGGATGCCTCCTATAGCGTGAGGAGGTTGATTTTGGGTGTATAGTGGGTGTGACATTCCAAAGATGCGGAGCTTCCATGTAAGGTGGTGAAGAAGAAGGCAATGAAATAAGGGGTACATACCTAGAATGAACAATAGATGAAACAGTGATTCTTAGTAGTATGTATATGGGGGAGGAAGGGTTGTGGTAACCATAATGGCAATAGGGGCTAGTGATTGTGGAATGGAAAGAACATTTTGAAATGGGGTAGGGGTCACCGACATTGGAGGTGGGAACGTAGCTATGGGTATGTTTGAGACTTGAGAGCGAGATGAAGTTGTATTTGGGGTAATCGGCGAGGGTATGGTAGAAGTAATGGATGCTATAGGTGTAATGAGACGTGGTGATCATAAGCGGGTATAAGACCTAACTATGAAACGATTGGGGGTAGAGTGGAAGCGAATAGTACGAAAACCGAGATGGGGCTAAGGCAAAAGTGGGTATGAGTGTCGGGGATAGATATGGGCATGCCGTATATCAAATGACAAAACAAATCGAATGAAATGCACTTATTTTAAACCCAAATCGAAAGTATGATATTTGATGACAATAAAATAGATGAAAAGGAAGAGGGATGCTCTTTCACTAAAATGTAGAAAACATGAAGAAATGATTCTTTTTAAATACACAAAAAGAAAAGTTTCCTTTAGATAAAATAGAAAGAAGGAGTGGATTACCAAGGAAGAAAATTAGTGTGTTCGCTTTTAGAGGGAAATAAACACACAATTTTTTTCCTAGGAATGAATGAAATGCAAGGAACCCCGGATGGGTCCTGCCGGATGTGCCAAAATGTTTCACCTTTTTCTTAGATTGTTCCTTTGAATGGTTGACGAAACAGATAGGGTAACGGGCATAGGAGGAATACCTATTCAAATGTCGGTTGATGGGTTGTTGTGTGTGTATGACTTTTGAATCCACACTGATCGTGAGAGCTTCCTTTTTGCTAGGAGGAACTACCTGTAATGAAAGCAAGATCACGAGAAAGCATTAAACAATATGGGCAGTGAACTGCCTAGCATGAGCTAGATTCGGGAAGTATGGCACTTCCTAGAAGGTTGTCAGTCCACCGTTTTAAAAAATTAATGCTGAAAACAAAGTAAAATCCTATTGTTATTTTAAAATGATTCGGTATCTCACTTAAAACAAAATAAGAAACATATCTAATCTAACAGGCTAGGCTAGAATAGAATCCATAGGTCAAATGGTTGGTTATGAGTTTTGCAGTGTCCGATGAAGGTGTTGGGTAGGTCTCGGGAGTGAGGGTAAGGTACAATGGGGCGGATAGGTCTCTGCTAAGGATGTGTGGGCAAACACATAGACCAACATCGATCGGGGGTGATTGACCGCGGTTATGTATAACCAACGCCGATTCTTGTGAGATCTGGGAATGTCACAGAACGGGGTTTTTGGTCCCCTTTGTGATTGCACAAAGGATTTAGTTGGTTGGGAGGAGGTATTAGGTGACAAGGGTAGGTTTTTACAAGGTTTTGATGGGTCTATGGAGGTACAACACATTGGAGATTGTCAATAAGAAGCAAGATGGATAACATGAGGTAAAACAGTGATGAAATGAATTAACTAGGGAAGTATGATATTATACTTACTTGGATGTCATTTCTGGAAGTCTATGTGTGAAGGATGGAGGTGATGATGATGAGTTTTGGAGGCTGCAAGTGATCACCAACTGGAGAAAAGCTTCTGCATGGGCTGCATGCACACTCCTCTTTTGCTTGGGTAGATCCGAATGTGGCTAGGATGGCTGTGCAGGAGAAGATGTTCAATCCCCTTCTTTGGATGTGAGTTCTTGCTGGAATTGGCTCTCTGAAGATGCGCTATCTTTTTGAGATCTTGCTCTTGCTCGTCAACTTTCTTGCTCCCAATGTTTGCCAACCTTTTCCTTCCAAGTCCCAACCTTGAGAAATAAGGTTGTTTTGGGATAAAAGGGGTAACCGATGGTGGTTCGGCTTAACCGGCGACGGTTAGGGGAAACCAATGTTGGTCAAGGTGGGATTTCCTAGGTTTACCAAACTTAGGGAGATCCTCCTGATTTCCTTGGATCTCATGTCATTATCTCACGGATTAGACTAGGAGCTTCTGTGAACATGTGGGAATGTTGTTAGAGGGAGTGTAGGCATTGATTTTTAGGGTTTGGGTAAGTCTTAGTTAGTTATGGTAACTTGCTAAGAATAAGTCTTAAGGTGAGTCAACTTGATGAGGTGTCTAAGTGAACTATATGTGTAGATATTATTTAAATAAGATATTTAAATAATAAATATAGTGAGGGTAAAGCATTAATTAGATTGAATTAATACTAGTGTGGTAAAGGGGGCCATGGCTAGGTGAAAGTGATGAAGGGTACTTATTGGTTGAGGTACGAAGAGGGAGTGTGACCTAATTTTAGTGTCTACACGGGTATCTTCGTTAACACCTAGTTGAGTGAACCACCTAGGAAGCCACGCCTTGTCCAAGCCAATCTAAGGTAGAGGCCAAAACTTTCACTACATCATTTTTCATTTTTCTCACATGTTACACACTTGTGTTTCACTTTTGTCATTCATGTTTTCTCTCTCATCCACCTTGTTGATTTGTAAACATATCTAAGTCTTGGGTTACAATCATCCATATCCACACTTGAGTACTTTCATTTTCATCTAAGTCTTGACATTGTGATACTTGCTTTATCATGGTCAAACACCCTCTTGATCACCTTGATCTTTCATTTTTGTAAGTCTTAAGTTTAATGTTATCTTGTTGAACTCTAAGCATTCCACACTCTTACATCATCACATTTCACATTTACTTTGTGGACTTGTTGACATTTTTCACTATCTTTCTCTCATCATCTTACGTCATCACATTACACATTCACTTTGTTGAATTGATGACATTCTTCTATCTCGCTTCCATCACTCTTATGTTATCGTAATTCACAATCATTTTTTTCCATTGTCGACATCCTCATTATTTATTCACTTCTCTCTTTAAAGCATCCACTTTTCTTTGATTTGAGATCACTAATTCATCACTTTCCCCTTGTCTCTTATCTACATTTTTGTGAGATTCATACCTTTTCATCATCATTACCTCACTTCTTGTGATGACATTTACTTTTTCATTCTTTTACTACTCTCATTTTGTTGTTATGTCTCCTCTCTTAACACACTTTTTTAAGAGTAGACATCCTTCATCACCTTTCCTAAGTATCTCTCCTTAACACATTTTCATTAAGAATTGAGCATCTTTCATCGTGTTTTAAGTTTTCTCTTTTCACACTCACTTTGTCACAAGTTGAGCACACTAACTTATTTTACCTCTTACCTCTTTACATTCACCTTGTAAATAGTTGCAACATCTTTCAAACTCCTTCATATTTCTTAACACTCATTTTTCTAAGAGTCATCTAAAATAACATTTCAATCCATCTTCCACCTTAACATCATTCATTTTGTTAAGTGTTGTGAATTCCACCCTCTTTATCACTCTTATCATTCATTTTGATTAAGATTTGATCACATTCACTTTGTTAAGTCTCTTCCACCTTAACATCACTCATTTTGTTAAGTGTTGCAAAGTCCCCCTTTCATTCCTCTTAACACTCATTTTGTTAGGATTTAACATTTTCACATCTCTTTGTCACTCTTATCACTCATTTTGATTAAGAGTTGACCGTGTTCACCTCGTCAAGTCTCTTCTCTCTTAAAAATTAATTTTTGTTACAAGAGTAGAGAACATCTAACCTCTTTTCATCCCTTTTCTCTTAACTCTCATTTTGTTAAGAGTCGGCCATCGACTAACCATTTTTGCTTCTTCCCTCTTAGCACTCATTTCACTGAGGGTTGAAATTTTTCATCTTCTTCCCTCTTAGCACTCATTTCGCTAAGGGTCAAGCTTTTTCATCTTCTTCCCTCTTCCATATTAGCATACACTTTGCTAAGGGTTGAGTTTTCTATCACACATCTTCTTGTTCCTCCCCTCTTTCAACAATGGTGGGAACACGACATCATGACTATAGTCCTTTTTGACGGGAGGAAATAAACCCTTTCCATATTAGCTCGGAGATGAAGAGGATGAAGATCAACTTAAAAACCTTTCTATTGATGCCACTTTACGGCAAAACAAATACCAATTCCTTCTTCACCTCCTCGCAATGGGAGAAAGATTTCCCTTGGACTTTGATGAGGATGAATTAAAATCCTTAAAGGGACAACCTAAATCCCCTAAGGGTCCACCACTCGAGTCAAACAAACATGATGACGAAGGACCAAGTAAGAAAAAAATTAATAATACAGGCAAATATAATATATCGTCCTCTAATCCCAAGCAAGCCTTGCTTGATCAAATAAATGAAATGGTGAAATAATTGGATAACCTATCCTCTACAATCACTAACAATGATACCAAAGGCATTGAACACACACGAAGAAAAGTGATGAAAAAATTCAAACATCATTTTGGGACCAATAACGAGAACAAAAATTGTATGAATGATAAATCATCATTCATCCCACACACTAATTCACCATTTTCTCAAGAGTGAAAAATGATGAAGGAAACCATTTTGGGCATGTAGAAACAACGCAAACAATTCAATTTTGATGAATTATGTCCATACCATTTCGACATGGACATATTATGCATACCCTTCCCATGCTCTTTCGAGACGCCCAAATTTGACAAATACAAGGGAAAATTGATCCTAGAGAGCATGTCAAGGAATTTTTCATGGCATGCCAAGAGGTGGCTTATAACAACATATTTATCTTACACCTCTTTCCTAAGAGTCTAGGTGGACAAGATTTGGACTAGTTCTTACACCTTCCAAAGGGATCTATTTCTACCTTCGTGGACCTCTCTAAGAAGTTCTTCAAACACTTCTCTTTCAATCTTGATTCTAAAATAACCATGATGGATTTGTACAATTCCAAACAACGAAAAAATGAAAGCTTTACACAATTATTACAATGATAGCGAGGAATCACCAACTGATTCCCATGTTTAATCCCTGAAAAATAGATGGTTAACATCTTCGTCCCTAACCTTAATGACGAGTTTTCCTTTCACATGCAGATGTATTGCCTCAACAACTTTGAGGAAGTTATCAAAAAGGGAACTCAAATTGAAAAATACCTCATTTATAAAGGCTTGATCAAGCCTCATTATAAAGACAATGGGCATAATCACAATCATAACAATAAAAACAACCCTAGCACTTATCACAATAAACCTAGGTACATCAATCATAATTGTAACTTTGTTAATGATGGTGTGATGGATAATCAAAATGTGCAAAACTTATAAAACAATCGATTAAAATGAATTAAGTCTAAACCATTTGTCACCATATCACAAAGATTAACCTTTTCTCCTCCTCATGATTACAATCGCAGATAATATAGGTCTTTAGTGGAATCTATTTCAAATGTCTTGAAATAGTTGGCAAGTGCCAATATGGTCACTTATCCTATCATGTAACCCTTCCTTGAAGGTGAACCTAAGCTAGGTTGGTATAAAACTAACACATATTGTGATTTTCATCGCATAGATGGTCATCAAATGGATAAATGTAAACAAATTTGCAATTACATCCAAGAAATCATTGACAACAGAGAGATAGTGGTTGAAGACCTATCACATAACAATGATACAAAGGGCAAAGCTCACAAACATGGTGCATCCTCAAACAACGTTGATTATAAATCCATCATATCCTGTATTGATGACACTACTTTGTACACTATTGAGCGTCAATTTACACCTCTCGAAGAGAGTCTACCTAGTGCCTTTCAACAACTAGTAAAGTCTAACATGATTGAATATCCACCTATGAGACCCATTTCTAATGGGGAACCTAATCTTGTGTCATACAATGCATCCAAATATTGTGAATACCACCACATGGAAGGCCATTCTACTGATAATTGTACACCTCTTCATCATTATGTTTAAGACTTAATTGATGATGGAACCATTTCCATAAAGCTCGAAGACGAAGCTCTCGTACTTGACGACACGTCAACTTCCGCAACTTCTAATGAAGAGTTGATTATTGTACCCAATTCTGTACATACTTACATTCAATGATATAATGAAGAAGGTCAAGTATCTCTCCCTCTAAATCAATCTATCTATTCTATAAATTTTCTTCCTTTAGTCCACATAGACATTGAACCTGTTACAGAAAATCTTCTAACATCAAATGAGAGCTTGAATTTTCTACAAGAATCTCCTTGAACCCTTGACATAATAGAAGAGGTTCCATCATCAAGCACCATTAAGCTTGATTTCATTCTTCCCATTCCGACTCTTATTCTTGACATCTCTAGTCTTGTTGTCGAAGCACAACCATAACAAGCTTGGACACTCGCAACTATGCAAGCTTCTATGTCCATTATACCTCAAATAACCAATCTTGTAGGAATATCATTAATGATGATACCTACTTATCAATAAATCTACATGATTACATTCTTAGAGGTTCATATACCTAGGAATATCCTTATTTAACCATTGTGAGCTTTAATTGTGAATCTTTCATCAAATCAACTAATTTATAACCTAGATTGAGCAACATTGAATACCTTCTCTTTATGGCCTATAAGGAGCCCCGGGTGTACATCTAGAGATATATCCTTCTTTCCTCATACTCTTTCACTCACGAGTGAATATGAATCTCAACATATTCCCGCATTGAAAATATTCTTCTAACATCACAAAAGTCTTTTGATTGCATCGAATACTTAGCTAATCATACATCCTTTGACTTGGATCCTATCCACCCAAGTCTCGTTTTAGGACTCATTGAATCCTTTGATTCAATCATTTTACCTAGATCCTATCTCGACCAAGTCTCATATTATAGGAATTATTGAATCTCCAGTTTGTTCCTTTGACTTGGACCTTGTCTGCCCAAGTCTCGTATCACATGACTTATCAAATCTTGATTTCCTCCTTTGACTTTGATCTTATCCACCCAAGTCTCATATTTTAGGACTCATCAAATATTTTGATTCCCTCTCTTGACTTGAATTTCATCCACAAAAGTCTCTCCTTTTAAGAACATTCAAATTTAATAAACATGGACCTTTTTCTTAGTGATTCCATTTCAAACTCTCATCCTCCAACATTTAGAAAACTTAAACATAAAAAGTGAATAAAAATCCGTATTAAATTATTGTTTACCAATCGAAAATGGAAAAGTGCATACGAATAATGTTAATTATTCCATATATTGGAAGATATTTTAATGATACCATCATCATATTTTTTCCCTCTTCACCTATCACAACACAAGGTAATTTTTTTCCTTTTGGGAATTGTGTATCTCATCCCCAAGTTATGGTTCTTACCATTTAATATCTTTTACCTATGATTTTGTCTCGAAGTTTACTGATGGAAACTCCTCCTTTCAAATAATTTATCTCTTTAGCATAAATCACTAAACTTCTTTACTTGGTATTTTTTATCGCCCATCTCAATCTACGGTGTTGAACCCTTGCGTCCTACTAGTCGCATGAGGCTAAGAATTGGGGTAAATGTTACTTCCGACAAACATATTATAAACATATAAGGAAAATTAAATCAATCTAAAAATACCAAAATTATAAAATCACTACACCTTTTGTCCTTCACAGGTCTTCGGTGATAAGCTCGTACTTCTTCTTGGCAAGATGAGATTTGGAATGGAGAAATCCCTTACTCGCCTACATTTTTTCTTTGGTGTTGAGCCATTTCCTTTACTTGATGGCATTGGGAAGTGTTGGATGGATTTTTTCCATTGATTATGCCCAACGGAAGTATGCAAAAATAAGTAAGAGTTAGGAAATCACCTTTAGATAGGGTGAAATTTCCTCTACTTTTTGAGAGGGGCAGTTCCCTTGTATGATCTTATTTTTTTGTATTTTTGGTGCTTTTAACTGGAAAGCACAAAAAAATGGAAAATTTGAGAAATGAAAGAGAGAAAGTGAGAATGAGAAGGGAGAGAGAACACAACCCCATAGGTGTTAGGAAAGACAGACAAATCTGAGACACAAAGTTCTATAAATCTATCTTATCAAGGACACACCAATCCTTCTTGGTTGTACAAGATTTCCTTACAAGGTTGGTTGGATGAGAAATAAGAGAACACTTCTATCTAGAAAATACATACAATGAACATGGAATCTTGGAAGCACAAAGTCTTCTTCTCCCTCGAATATGTTGATATGGCACAAAGTCCACATACTTTGATGATCAACACAAAGTATGATTCACCTGGGCATCATTCATACTATGAAGGAACAATAATATTAATAATCCAATCACAAGTAGTTTAGCAGATTTTGTAATTGAGAAATCATTAACACAACGATATAGAAAGCATTGTATTGATTTGTGTACACAAAGTTATAACAAATGTACAGATAGAATAGTTTTCTCCCGAGCATGGAAGGAAGAAAATGAAAAATAAGAGAGATAGATCCCCCTTTACCATTACAATGCATCCTTATATAGGCATTATTTTCCAAGAAGCAGTTATAAAACCACTTGACTAATCTTTAACCCCAATCCCAACCTCAAGTTGACTCAACTTGAGTTATACATTACATTACAATTCACAAATGTATAATATTTAATTAATTTTGTAAACAAATTAATTAAATATATTTCAACTTGGTGAATACTTAGATGAGGATTATGTTCATTCTTCATGTTGTTCCAAAACCTGCAGTTGGAGAGAATGATGCCTATGCCTCTTAATTGCTTTTAACCACCGTTAAACTACCATTCAATCGAGTTTGTTTTCTGTAAAATTCTTCAACGAATCTACATCAATTGCTAATTTTATTGGTTGGTGTGCATATATCTCGAGCTATGATTCCAATGAGTATTCATTTGCGTAATTTCGTTTGAGAATTGCTCAAGATATGACCATCTAAAGAGAGGTAGCTTGTTTTGGGGTTGTCGGGTTTACTTATATTCCATGAGACTGGATAATTAAATTTCTGGTTGGAAAAGGCATTTTGAATATTTCTTTCTCTTCTTTAATGTATTTTTCCCGATTTCAATGCCTTGGCCTTTTCATATACTTGGGGCCCATCATTGATTTATTGCTTTAATATGGGGGTTAATGTTTTAAACACTTTATTGCAAATTTCGGCTAGCTTGGTGAGCCCGCTCCTTTCTTTGCTTTACTCCACGGGCTCCCCTTTGGACATCAAGCTTATCCCGCTGATAACTTCGACTTCACCTTATACCTATGCACCGAGTTGTGCTTGAATCACACTTGCATCTTACAACTTAGCGGGGTTCCTTTTACGACTAGGTGCCACGTGGGTTTTGACCAACTAATCTTCTACACAAAATTTGACATGGCTTGAGGCTTTCATATTATCCTCACACCCATGTAGATGCATCAGTTTTAGCCACACAACTTACCCATGGGCTACTAAGGATCTCAAATAACGACTTCTCTCGCACTATGCTTTGAAATGCCCATGTTGGACTGCATTAGTTCTTTGAACCCACTTTGACCCCATCGCGGGCTGTTTGTATCATTAACTCCCGATTCACCCACATGCACTACTTCTTTGCTTGAGTTAGAAACTTCAAGTTTCCATGTCATGCTCGTCCCGTGGGCTACCCGTGCTTTCAAATACCGACTTCTCCACCGGGGGTCTATTTCGTTGTCTAAGTTGGTGAATTTCAGGATTTTTGTGCACTCGTGGCTAGTGGGCCATTTGGGCTTCAATTCTTAGATATCTCCTCAATGCTCTCACCATAAGGCTTTATGAGTTGCCCCATCGATCCAACCACTAAATAATTACCCTTTATTTTTAACTAAGTTTTTGTTATCTAAAAATTCCACAACCAAAAAGATTCCTACATTTTTGAAGCCTATTCGAGTTGGCTCTTAGCAAAAAACACAAAGGAAGCAGAGCAAGCTCGCAGACGATGCCAAGTGTCCAACCATCACAAATTCAAGAGTCAAAGGAGGGAGTGGAGTCTCGGAAGCCCGCAAGGTTTCCATGTGGAGCTAACTACAAAGGTACCACCTAAAAAGGGTGACAAGCCATGTATCACGTATGAGTGATTACGAGACTTATTTGTAAGATCTAAATGCTCAGGAAATTTTCAAAAGATCGGAGGTGAAGGGTCATCTAGCTTGTCATTTCAGTAGCGAATTAATGTGTAGCCCCATGTGAAGAATGCCAACCTATGAAGACTCAAAAAATTCATCTCGCATTCAAAGGGTGATTTTAGTGTAGCGACAAAGTACGTGCCATTCGAGTCATGAGGCCGAAACCAATGCACAAAGAATCAAAATATCTGGTTATGTAATAAAGATCCAAAGGGATGTTCCTCAAAAGGTGAGTCCATTTTAAAGGAGTCAGTTGCATAGGTAGTAAAGATGCATTAAATAGGCATGGCTCTCACCTTTTAGAAGGGGCAGATAATGGAAAGTGTGAGAAAGATATCTAGAAATATTTTCTTGTCACTTCGCTCCATTTTTCATAATTAAAAGCAATTGAAAAGGGAGTGTAGGAGGGCTTCTTATCTTCTCTTCCTCCTCCTATATATATTATATGCAAAAGAGATAGAGAGATAATAGTTGAAGATATAAAAGGATATAGATATAGTAGTTAGAGATAGTTCTGGGAGTCATTCAGTTTTCTTCTCTATCTCAAGTCCCTCTTTTGTAAAAGAAAGGGGCCTTGGAGCTCTAGCCTTCTTCTTGGGTTTTGTAACAAATCTTACCTCTTTTCTAATGTAATACTGTGCACAATTGTTAGAGTAATATATATGTCATGTGGTGCTTTCTGTTCATCATTTGCATATCTTTTTTTGAATCTGATTACCTTTATTTTCATGTAGAAACTATGTATTTTCCAATTTTTTTGCTATCTTCGAAGCTGTGCTTAAGTAGTTTGAAGTAGTCTTCTGCATGAATCTTTTCTAACATGTGGTGCAATTTCAAACACCCTTTTTAGTTGTTCACCATTTCCCTTTTTCAGACAGTTGTGGTCTCGATTGATCTCTTGGAAGGATCGTTTGGCACATCTCCCCCCTTTAAATTAATGTTTTGTTTCATTTTTCTAACCCTCATCTCACGTTTCAGAGAAGAGCCAACTACTTTAAAATCTGGAGGTCTCCTTAGGGTGCACTTCCCACTAATCTAAGGATTCCCATGACTCGATGGTTTGATTTGCTAAGGATGATCGTCAATAGTTTTTCTGGCACGCCCGGTGGGCAATCGAGTGATATTTTATCATGGTATCGGCTTGGTCTATTCTTGATAAAGTTAAAAATTTAATGAAGATAGTTATAGAGCACATCCAACGACTCCACATGGTCCAAAAAATCATTACAAAGGCTCACATACCTCCCTCTCATCCATTTCCACTCATATTTCTTTCCATGTCTTCCATTTCTCTTCATCCTATGAAGTCATGTAATCATGAATTCATTACCACCAAGGGATTGTCCCTTTGTCCATCTCCAAGCCACCCATTCCACCCTCCCCCTTTCTTCGAGAAACTATACCCCTTGCACTAGCAAACAATGGCTCTAAATAAAAAAGAAGAGGAGAATATGGTGAGAAGTGATACATGCTCAGGAGGTTCATATCACCAGATGAGTAGAAGAGAAGCTATAGAAGTTTCCTCTGTTTTCCCTCCCCAAAAAGCAACCCTACTACAAAATTTTTCATCAATGGGATTCATACTATAAGATGAAGCCACATATGATGGAAAATTTGTAGAATTAAAAACCATCATACAAAAGCATAAATATTTGATAGAGGAGGAAGAAGATAAGCTCGAGTGCTTATCAGATTTGGGGGGATGGCTCGATGAAGAAGGGCCTATAGAAATAACAATCTTCACCACTTCATCAACCCCACAACAAAGGCAGCCTTCCACTCACAATAGCTCCCTTGGGACTAGTCCCAAGACTCTATAAGAAAGAATTATTGAGAGCTTCTTGCTTTCAATAGAAGAGCCTAGATTCATCGAAAAAGATGCTAAAAAAAAAGAAGGAGAGGATAGGGATGACACCCTTCAGAGAAGCCTGCAAACAATCCCCGTGCTAAAAGATGCAATCTAGAAAAATGAGCAGAAGAAAATATTCAGACCAACTCCCACCAAAGAAAGGTCCTCCTCAAGACCAAGGGAAGACTCAACACTAGTCATGCTCACTTTAGAGCATGAGGATAATTTTCAGACCCCGAGGGTCAGCTACAACACCTCTAACCAAGTGAGGAACATCTAAAGGAGGTATTCATTTTGTTCGCTGATACCACAGTGGAAGAGTGAAAGGTAATTTTTCACTCTTGTTACAAGCCATATCAATAGATAAATTAATCGTATGGCCTCATTTCATAAGAAAAGGAAGCTATTTTTCCTTGCCTGTTTGGTTTTATTTAGCTTGTATCAAACCAATTAGATTAGGAGTAGGAGTAGATTACTTTCAGCAAAATAAGTGCTTGCGCACACTCTGCATGAATCATTTGAGGCATGTATGTTTTGTCTTTTGTATAGGCCCACACTTATATTACTCCATTAAGAGGCACCAAATCCTATGAAGACTCCAACTAGATGAAGAATTCACAATTGGCTGAGGAGGTTACAAGCTTCACTTCAAGCAAATGCAGAGCAACTAAAATTCATAGTTGGTTGTCTTTTCAATTTTCTACTCTCACAAAAATAAATTACGAGTTTTTTGTCAAGAGAGTAAGAGGGTTCAAGAATTACTTAGCAACTATGAATGGTCCACAAAAACAAAAGGTGTTACCGATTCGATTCATAGTGACTTGAAGCATAGTTCCAGACCAAATTAAGAGCGGGAGATTGTGGGTTCTTTCCATTTAGCAGGCTAATGGTCTCAGTGAGTCACCAGACTGTTATCTAAAAATTCCACAACTAAAAATATTCCTATGTTTTTAAAGCCTATTCAAAGTTGAATCTTAGCCAAAACATAAAGGAAGCAAGCGAGCAGGCTTGCAGATGATGCAAAGTGTCCAACCGTCATAACTTCAAGAGTCAAAGGAGGGAGTGGAGTCTTAAAATCCCACAGGGTTTCCACGTGGAGCTAACTACAAAGGTCCCACCCAAAAGGGGGGTGACAAGCCATGTATCATGTATGAGTGATTATGAGACTTATCTGTAAGATCTAAATGCTTAGAACTTTTTCAAAAGATCGGAGGTGAAGGGTCATCTAGCTTGTCATTTTAGTAACGAATTAATGCATAGCCCCATGTGAAGAATTCCAACTTGCAAAGACTCAAGAAATTCATCTGCATTCAAAGGGTCATTTTAGTGTAGTGACAAAATACATGCCATTTGAGTCATGAGGCTGAAAACCAATGCACAAAGGATCGAAATATCTGGTTATGTAATAAAGAGCCGAAGGGATGTTCCTCAAAAGGTGAGTCCATTTTAAAGGAGTCGGTTGCAGGATAGTAAAGATGCATTAAATAGGCATGGATCTCACCTTTTAGAAGGGGCAGATAATGGAAAGTGTGAGAAATATCTCTATAAATATTTTCCTGTCACTTCGCTCCATTTGTCATAATTAAAAGTAGTTGAAAAGGAGTGTATAAGGGCTTCTTATCTTCTCTTCCTCTTCCTATATATATTTTATACAAAAGAGATAGAGAGATAATAGTTGGAGATATAGAAGGATATAAATATAGTAGTTAGATATAATTCTAGGAGTCAGTCAGTTTTCTTCTCTGTCTCAAGTCCCTCTTTTGTAAAAGACAGGGCCTTGGAGCTCTAGCCTTCTTCCTGGGTTTTGTAACAGCAATCTTGCCTCTTTTCTAATGTAATACTGTGCACAATTGTTGGAGTAATATATGTCCTGTGGTGCTTTCTGTTCATCATTTTCATATCTTTATTGACTCTGATCACCTTTATTTTCATGTAGAAACTGTGCATCTTCCAATGTTGTTGTTATCTTCAAAGCTATGCTTAAGTAGTGTTCTGTTCTACGTGAATCTTTTCTGATATGTGGTGCAATTTCAACCACCCTTTTCATTTGTTCACCATTTCCAAATTTTCGAGACGATTTGTGGTCTCGATTGATCTCTTGGAAGGCTTGTTTGGTGCATCGCCCCCTTTAAATTAATGTTTTGTTTTGTTTTTCTAACCCTCATCTCACGTTTTAGAGAAGAACCAACTTCTTTACACTTTGGAGGTCTCCTTAGGGTGCAATTCCCACTAATCTAAGGATTCCCATGAATCGACAAATCTGCTTCCGCTAAGGATGATCATCAACAATTTTTCTTATGCCTTGTGTTTGTTTGGTTTGGCCGATGCTAGTTATATGTTCCTTAGTTGTATTTTTCCAAGCCTTCAATTTGAACCGACTTTCCCCCGTGTTAAATAACTTGCCATCCTATAGTCTTCATCGCTTTTTCTTGGGTTGAGCTAGTTCATCTCGTAGTGGCGACCCCTCATGTTTTGTAGATCAATGTGTTCCCCTTGACCTTACAACTTGGCTCATCTACCATAATAGCTCATTGGATGTTTATGTAATAACACGACTTCGCAAGAAGAAATCTCATTTTCCATACCTATGTATTGGCTTGATGAGCTTTAGCTCATATAACTTGGCTTTTAGTGTGACTTGGTAGCCCCTCATGAAATAAATCGGCTGTGGATGGCTAGTTCTATGCTTACGTGTTTTGAACGAGTTGGTAGGGCTCGAGCCGGGATGTCGATGTAACTCGGCTCGCTTATTGATATGCATTGGCTCAACACTCCATAATAAAATTATTTCTTTTGACAAGAATCTGGTCATCAAGTTTAACTACCACCACTTATGCAAGCTCGTGTGACTAAGTGAAGACATCTCATTCCCTTATGAAATTTAATAGCTTTCTCGTTTGGTATTAAATGACTTGTCCCCTTTGTAGCATATAGTAAGCATTTCACCCACATTTGGCTCAATCCATTTATGGAATGGGGCTCATTTCTTGCAAATATCTCGCTAATGGAATTTTTGAACTTAACCGATAGCTTGATCACTTACCCTTTCAAATAATTGAACAACTCGGTTTAAGAGCTTCACCTTGCATTATATCAACCAACACTTGGTTTGTGAACACAAGGCACCTTTGAAACCTTTCTTATCTCTCCCCGTATAAAAATTAAAAAAATTTGAAATTTTTCACCATTTTATAGTGGGTGAAAACAAGCGGCTCTTTTCTGGGACATGGCTTTGATTGAGCACTACACCAACAAGACATAGCTCGAACTCTAGAATCTCGGGGTTTGAAAAGACCAATGCCTTATCCATTGGGCCAAAGCTTATTACAAGGAGACATCCTCTCAATACACAAAGCTACACCAATGCTCATAGACACAAAAAAGGAACATGAAGGGAAACAAGCCAAAAATGGGGAAGTATTTACAAAAGAAGAAAGAGGATATTTACAGGGGAAAGGAAAGGTAATGTACAAAATATACACCTAGAGACACGTTGAGAGAAATAGGTACATTTGTGAAACAACACAATGAAAGTATGAGGCATCCGAGAACATAAAATGATAAGTTAAATATAGAAAAATATCATGGGAGCATTGTGTGGCTTGAAAAGGAAAATTGAAACAAGTAGACCATCCACATAGTAATACTCCACACTAAAATTATCCAGTTTATGTGAAGATCTGAATGTCTTCCTAAAAATTTTCTTCTTCTGATAATGGGGAGGTGGAGGAATAATGCCATACAAAATCTGTATGATCCTTGGCTGCTTCCATACTAATTTTTGCACACCAATGGAATTTGATAGTTGGATCCAATCCTTATAACACCGACTTCCTGTTTTAATGAAGTGCTGATAACATTTGTGTGAAGATTGCAACTATCATCATGACACAACTCATGAGAAACATGCACTTCGATTGGATTTTATTCGTAATTAATTTCAAGAGGAATTAGGAAAAGAGTACTGAATGATTTATCATTTTCATTATGTGTAATTTCCACCCTATCCTTGAAAAACATACTGTTATTTTAATAAACTCAACACCTTTGTTTTTTTTTTTCGAAAGTTTTGACTCTTAAGTACAAGCTGCATTACTGATTTGTCTTCATGATTAGCAGGGAACTTGAAGGCTGTTAGACTAGGTAAAAATTGATCAACAACATCATCTTCTTCCTCTTGCCCACATTCCAAAGAATGTGTTGAAACAAGGCTGTCATAATCATAGTTGTGAAGAAAATATTCTAGACATGGATTTCCATTTTCTATTTGTTTCAAGGGACTACAAAAAGGCTCTGGTGTATTGATTTCATTAGAAAATATAATAGGAGGAATGTTGAGTTCATTAACTTGCTTTTCTTCAGGTTTAGACACTTGTTTGTTGTTGAAAGAACTCAAAACAAGAGGATTATCATCAGTGACTTGGGTTTCACTGTCTTCCAACATAAGAGAAAAATCAGCTTTGTCCCTGTTTTCATGATGAACTTCAATTTCCACCAACATAGGATCATTCCTTTCAAACCAAGGACATTTAACCCTAGTGCAAGACATATCTTCTAAGAATTCTATTTCAGGTTGAAATGGAGCCTCAAGTTGTTTTGTCTTCTTCATCATTTGAGGGAATATCAAATTGGCATGCACTAGGTGGAGCAATAAGAAGACATTCATTGGTGGAATTGAGATAGCGTTGAGGAATAAATACCTTGTAATGTGGAGAATCATCATGAGAAACTTCTAGAGTTTGAATGTTCTCCTCTTCGTTACAAAGTGTCTCATATTCATTGACTTTGCACTTCTCTCATCAACTGTATGGAATTTTTATCATATGCAGTTGCTATTTTCATCTTCCTACCTTTTCCAACACTCTCTTGATATTTAAGCCACAAATATTTAATCATTGGATTGTCACATGTAGTAATTTGTTTCAATCTATCCTTCCTTTCTTACATTGTTAATTTCTTTTTCTGGAGATGGTACAGATGCAATGGTGGATTTCATTTTTGCATATGGAACATTAGCACCTTCTAGAAATATTTTTCTTACTTGCCTATCTTCAACAGGTTGCAGTAGTATTTGTGAAATCATTTTTGGATTCATACCTCCATAGAAGTTCTACAGAAACTGGACCTATTCTGGATTGACTAGAGCTTGAAAATTTTGAATAGGGAGATCTCCATCCTCGTCCCCATCACTGTCACTATCACTCGTTGGTGTGGGCCAACAACTGTTTTTCATTTTGCCTTCATTCTTGGGAAGGTTCTTGGATTGAGGGAATGAAAGTGAAAAATTTCGATCCCCAGCGGAGTTGCCAAAAACTGTTGGTTAAATTTTTTTCCACTAAGTATGCCCAACGAAAGTATGCAAAAATCAACAACAGCTTAGGTAAATTCTGTTGGTGTGTGTTATTTTCTACATCACTAGGTGAGTCATCTCACTTAGGTGAGATCGTAGGTCCATGTGTCATTTAGGGGTCATTATGAGATTCCGTTATGTGTCAAGTGTGTCGGTGCGTCAACGCATCGGTCTGTCAAAGACGTCGATTACATCATATGCATCATTGGGAGTTACACTTCTATTCTGGGAATGTAACTCCCCCTCTCCACTCGAGTTGTCATGATTGTAACACTGGGGGTTACTCAACACCTCCTATATGTACACCCCATTTGATCTATGAGATAGAGGAGAGTTTTATGGCTTAACCAAGTTCTCGTCTGCTTTTCGAATCCTTGCATGCACATTTGGTTGATGCTCGCTCCTCCCGAGATCTCTTCACGCTGCCGTTCGCACGTCTATTGATGTGCACATCATCCCTCGTGATCCTCGCTTGTGGGTTTTCAAACCCTCTTTCATGGTATCAGAGCAGATCTTGTGGATCCGCACTCATCGGCGTTTGTGCATGTTTTCCAGCTTTCGGCGTGATATCCAGATCTTGTTGCGTGTGTCGTAATGGATATTCCATTCGTGTGCTTCTTGCATTGATTTAGGCATTTATACCTCCGTTTGGGTTGTTTGTGGTTGTCTTTTGGGGTTTTCATGCGGTCCTAAGAGGTGATTTACAGTTTTGGGTGCTTTGTTTGAGGGCTTGGATCTGAGTTCGAGTGTTTTGTCTTAAGGTTTTGAGAGTTGGTTATGCCAAGCTTCCCTGCTTCGTGATTCTCTCATATCTACAACACCAATCAAGCCTGTTTGATCATTTTCGGGCTCTAGCCTGCTTGTTCTGCATTCACATTTGTGTTTTTTTGCCTGTGAGCTCGTGGTTGTTTTGATTGTGCATCCGGGCTCCCTTTTGCGTGTTAGGCGTGTTGTTTTTCATCTGGGCGTGGTGCTCCAAGGTATTTGCGTCCAATTTGGGTGCCCTTTTCTTGCCTTGGTTGATCTCGTGTCTACTTGGTTGTTGGTTCCTTGTTTGCTTGTGATTATCCCGCTCGTCATCGGGGTTTGACCGGTTCTTGTTTGCTGCGAATGTGCACTCATGCCTACTTTGGTTCTCCACGGCCCCCTCCAATGGCTCCCTATAACCATTTCCGGTCTTCTCATCTTATGCTTATTCAAACTCTCGGCGTGGCCAATTGTTTCACATGGTGTTTTCACTTTACCACTTGCATCTTCAGATCTGCCTTGTATGTTTCACTCAGCCGTGGACGTGACTTGAGCTCCCGAATTTGGTGTTTCGTTTAGGCCGCACCACTTAGACCTACATTTTTCAACATTCTCTAGCTCCTCCACACGTGCTAACCGCTCCACATGGCTCGGCCTTGGCATTTTTAACTGCGCACTGCCATTCAAGCTCTGCACAACACGTTGAAACCAACACTACATTCCTTTTTTTGGAATTTTTTGGTTGCTTGTACATTGCCAGCTCTGCACTATTTTCAACGGTCTTCTAGCCTTGCATGTGGACCTCCCAACAGCCCTGCGTTGGAAACTCCAGCCTTCAACCTGCAGTTTTCCCAGCTCTCTTCCACGTGGATAGTCCACTCTTCCAACGTGGGCCCTCTTTCCACCTCTTTTTGATGTTTAAAGGTGTTAAAAATTAAAAACTCCTTTTAATGGCATTGTAATTAATTTCTAGGTCATTTTTTGGCTTGTATTACTTACCCTCCTACGAGCGTCGAAGATGGAGGGCGATTTTCGGGGTTGGCAGGAGGCTAACCCCCTCACAAGCAAAACAAAACCTTGCTAAAATTTGATGCCATTTCCAATGAGTAGTCACACAACACCCTTTGCACCCATTTCAGGCATTTTTTTAATGTGTTTGCAATGTCTAGTGCATTTTTCCATCAATTGCGGGAATCGTAATAATGCCATAACTTTTGACTCGCAGCTCATTTTTGAGTGCTTCCTTGGTCAAAGTTGCATGATTTCTTGCACTCTACATGATGGGATTGCCAATTTTTTAAATGCACTACTTTTATAAAGTGCCGCATTCTGGGGGGTTGCTTGTACTCTTGGGCCTACACACGCAGACGCATTATCAGCTGAGTCCGACGTCTTGCACCTTGCATCTTGCATTTTTTCATCATGGAGAGTGCTATTTCCAGATGTGAGCATCATAGGATCACCTTACAGCCTCCGCCACTTCTCACCGGAGAGAGACCTATTTAGCTTGGCGTGCTTCCGTGGAACGTTACTTCACCTATGAGGGTCTTTCAGATTCTTACTTGGGCCAGTTCCTACACCCACTAATCATCATCATCTAGAGGACTTCCTTGACACTTGCAACCATGTTTTTGGTCACATGATGATGCATGTCTCTCGTTCTCTCTGGTTTCACGTGGTAGACTCAGATCCACCTCATCGTGTCTGGAGCATTCTTCAGTCCTTGTATGGAGACCCTTCACATACTGCCGCCATTGTTGCTGCTGCTGATTCAGTTGTCTCCTCTTCTTCATGTGATGGCAGTTCCACTGACATAGACTCGCTTGATTCTACTTCTGATGTCAAGGATTGTGCACCCTGTTCTGATATCGAGATTACTACAGAGGACTCTTCTCCTCTTTCTCTCACTATTCCAGACATTGTTGTCACCCCCCACATCTCATCAGATATCGAGCAGTCTCATACTCAGTCTCACACCGTCATTACACCAGCCTCCTTTCCACCTTCAGTGTGCGAGGCCCCTTTCACTCCTTTACCTTCATTGGATGACTCATACCTATCTGACATCACTCTTCTATTTGTTGAGCCCCCTCATTGGGACGAGTATCTGCCTGACCTTAGTCATTTTTTTACAGAGTCTACTTGTGATGCACTACAGGTTCCACATCCATCTACAGGTGTTTTAAAGGAGTTCATCATCTCTGTTGTTGGGAGTGCCCCTTCCGGGAATCATGTCACTTTCACATTTCCAGAGACCTTCATTGATCCACCCTCAGCTGTGGATCCCTTTTCTGTTGTGGAGGATGTTTCTTCCCTTCACATCACTTGGACATCCTTTTTGCGGGTGTTCCTCTTTTCACTCGATAGTTCTACACACATGGCATTACCTTCGGTTCCTTAGCACTCACTCGCTAGACCTATGTCACACACTTTCATGCACCCGACTCAAAGTTCTTCGTGTTGCTACCTTCGCCTTTGTGGAGTGGGCGAATTCCAAGACATCATTTCTGTCCTTCCTAAGGGCGGGCACACGGTTCGTTGCGGGTGGCTCTTCTTCACCCGAGAGGTAGATGATCTTGTCATCGACATTCTTCTGGGGAGACCTCCTAGAGCTGCGAGTTTAGATCCGTCCATGGCATCTTCTGCATTCCTCTCGTCTCCCTCTTCTTCTCTCTTCTTCTTCTTTCCGAGAGATTGCCTCTTTGTACATGGGTACCCTTTTTAGGCTCGTCTATGGCCGGGACCCATTTTTGGCATCTTTCTTAGATTAGAGAGTGTTTTGTTCTCTTGTGGTGGATTTTTTTCCCACTGGGTTTTCCTTCACTGCTTGGGACTTCTTGTACATGGGTACCTCATCAGGCTTTGTGCCGGGACCCATTTCTCATTTTTGACTTGCCGCCTCATCCTAAGTTACGATGAAGGGGGGTGTTGGTGTGTGTTATTTTCCACATCATTAGGTGAGTCATCTCACTTAGGTGAGATCGTAGGTCCATGTGTCATTTAGGGGTCATTATGAGATTCCCTTACGCGTCAGTGCGTCAGCGTGTCATATGCGTCATTGGGAGTTACACTTCTATTATGGGAATGTAACTCCCCCTCTCCACTCGAGTTGTCATGATTGCAGCAGCTCTCGGGTTACTCAAAGACCTCCTATATGTACACCCCATTTGATCTATGAGATAGAGGAGAGTTTTATGGCTTAACCAGGTTCTACCCGTTTGTCGAATCCTTGCATACACATTCGGTTGATGCTCACTCCTCCCAAGATCTCTTCACGTTGCCATTTGCATGTCCATTAATGTGCACGTCATCCCTCATGATCCTCGCCATGCAGTTTTGAACCCTCTTTCAAATTCACCTTTGGACAAGGTGAAATTTCCTCTTCTTTTTGATAGGGCACTTCCCTCATATGATCTTATTTTTGTATTTTTGGTGTTTTTAACTGGAAAGCACAAAAGGGAGGCAAAATTGAGAAATGAAAGAGAGAAAGTGAGAACGAGAAGGGAGAGAGAACACAACCCTGTAGGTGTTAGGCAAGACAAAAAAATCTGAGACATAAAATTCTACAAATCTATCTTATCAAGGACACACCAGTCCTTCTTAGTCGTATAAGATTGCCTTACAAGGTTGGTTGGATGAGAAATAAGAGAACACTTCTATCTGGAAAAATACATACAATGAGCATGGAATCTAGGAAGCACAAAGTCTTCTTCTCCCTCAGAATATGTTGATATGGCACAAAGTCCACATACTTTGATGATCAACACAAAGTCTAATTCACCTGGGAATCATTCATACTATGAAGGAACAACAATATTAATAATCCAATCATAAGTAGTTTAACATATTTTATAATTGATAAATCATTAACACAATGATATGGAAAGCATTGTATTGATTTTTGTACACAAAGTTATAACAAATGTAAAGATAGGATAGTTTTACTTTGAGCATGGAAGGAACAAAATGAGAAAATGAGAGAGATAGAACCCCTTTACCATTACGATGCAACCTTATATATGCATTCTTTTCCAAGAAGCAGTTATAAAACCACTTGACTAATATTTAACCCCAATCCTAACCTTAAGTTGACTCAACTTGAGTTATACTTTAATACAATTCACAAATGTATAATATTTAATTAATTTGGTAAAAATTAATTAAATATATTTCAACTTGATGAACACTTAGATGAGAATTGCATTCCTGCTTCATGTTGTTCCAAAACCTATAGTTGGAGAGAATGATGCCCATGCCTCTTAATTGCACTTTCAACAACCACTAAGATGCCATTCTAAACTGAGTTTTTCTTTTTCTATAAAATTCTCCAATGAATCATCATCAATTCTTAATTTTATTGGTTGTTGTGCATAGATCTCAGAGCCATGATTCCAACGAGTATTCATTTGTGTGATTTATTTTGAGAATTGCTTAAGATATGTCCATCCGAGTAGAGGTAACTTGTTTTGGGGTTTCCAAGTTTACTTGTATTCCATGGGATTGGATAGTTAAATTTTTGGTTGGAAAAGGCATTTTAAATATTTCTTTCCTTTCTCTAATGCTTTCTGCTTGATTTCAATTCCTTGGCCTTTTCGAGATACTTGGGGCCCACCGTTTATTTATTGCTTTAATATGGTGGAGTTAATGTTTTAAGCACTTTGTTGCCAACTCGCCAACTTGGCCAACTTGGCTCCCGATAAAAACTGCACAATAAGAAATAAACACCAAATATTATAATATGTAAATTATATTCATCCGGGATATCATTAATATTGATAGAGGTTACATATATAGTGTTTGATCTCCTACAATGGTGGAGTCAACACTCATCTTCAATCCTCGTATCTCTCTCAAACTTATCTTCTAATATCTCTCAAACATCCCTAGGATCACTCACACACAACTATTAACTATATTATTAATATGAGTTGTATTAACTCATTATTAATAATATTATAATTTATTAATAATGTCACAATATATTTGTACATTCACTCCCCTATTGTTAACATTATCAATTCCCAATATACACACCCCTAATGTTGACAAGGTAGAACAAATAATCACACTTCCTTCGTAGCTTGTTGCCTATGCATGCTCATGATCTGGATGGTTTTGTAGGACAACCAACAACCTGCAAGGATGGTTTTCCAAGGACAGCCAACAACCTCAACAAGGATGGTTTTACAAGACAACCAACAACCCAAATATCATGCTGCTACTTTTCCTTTGTGATTTCGTCTATCCACTATGTCTTTCCTTCAGGGAATATGTAGGAACCACTGCTTACTGAATACAAACTAAATAGAGGGAAAATTGAACATTGAGACCATGTTCTAGTTCCCCCTTAATGTGAACATTTCACTTATTCAAACAAGAACTCTAAAATCATACTACAAATATGAAATAAAAGAAAACACACATACACACACACACTACCACCACAACTTCATGTGGCCCCGTCATTGGTGACTGACGAGAGGTCGTTGATTGACCTCCAGCCTCCATTGCCTCCATCCTCCATGATATGTCGCTACTTACTCAAGTAGATTGGACCATGGAGCTCAAATTTGCACCACCTTTTGTCGATGCATCTTCCCCACAAATCTTTGCTTTGGTTATGAAATTCCAAAGTGGGGGTCTGGGGGCGGCATCCCCCAGTGGGGTTAAGGGCAAAGCACCCTTGTAAGATCTTGGGGACCTCAAAGCCAAGCACATTTTCCTTCTTTGAAGTCATCAAAAATATCATCAGAAATACAATATTATTCACCTCATTCTCCAAAAACATTGGACGTCGGGTAACACCGAAAATGCATCCGTGAGGTAATTTTTTTATTTTCACAACTTTTAACTTTTACACTTGACACACAATGACTCTTAATAATAATCTTATTGAAAATTGACACTAACTTCACAATGACATATGATGAACTTTAACAACTCCCCTATTGACCATTAAAAAATGTTTCAACTCGACACTTAACAACGATGATGACTCTATTACACAAAAATGTTTTTTTAATAACAAAATGACACAAGAATATTAACCTATAAACGACATAAAAATTAAACATATAAAGCAATAGACACAATATTGACTCAAAGAGGATATTCAACATATGACTGACTCTTTTTGGTTTGCATTATAGAGTCTAACACCTCTAATAAACTAAAGTGAAACTTAATCGACTCATGATACGAAATTTAAGTGACCCTATATGTTTTCATAAAACCTAAACAATTAAAATGAAATTACTAATAATCTAAATGACTTAACAACTCACAATATTTCCACAAGTCATGGAAGTATCACGTTTTGGCACGAACCATGTATATCTTCGCCTTGTATTGATACCACGTATTCCAAATGCAGGCAATGACTACCATCCCAAGGTGGAAATCTGATGCAAAGTGAGAGTTGTTTGCCAATGCAACTCGAAAATACTGCACCAAATCTAAGTCGAAGGTCATTTTCCACCGAGATGGTGACTAAAACAACAATGGAGATCTGAGCCTGGGGATCCAAAGCGGTGCCACGGTTGCAGTGCAATTAGATCTCCTGAGTGTTTGGAAAACTGAGTCGCATGCAAAGAGACTTTCCACGATCTTCAGACCATAAAAAGAGATTGTGAAACCAAGCAAGTCGATGAGAAGGAAATTCAATGTAACTATGTTTTGTCTGTAGTAGATCCAGTATAATATGTTGTTGAGCCCGAGTATGCCGTGAAGGGGAGCCAAGCTGTTGGTATTTGGAAGGCCAACAACATCCAGAAACAATATAGATGAAAAATCGATCTGCCCAATGGAGACGTGATGTAGAAAAATAGAACAGATTACTTAAAAGACTACGTATTTTATGACACAAAACATGTGGACATACAAATCTACAAAGATTTCATCTCTAACGAACTTCATAACTAGGGACAATCGATCCATGAGGAAACTCTCTTCATTATAGATCCGCCTTATGCATACACATTTTTCTTTGGGAATCCAACAAACTGTTGAAGCCAAGCTCGAGTCTAGGACAATAAAGCGCTGAATGTGACTACAACTAGAATGGAAGGCCAACAGTGAATAGTTATTATAAAGATGCACACACATTGAATCGACAGAAATAAATATTTAAGAAGATTTTACATTTTGAACAGTCTGATCCAATAAAATGTTATGTACCAGGCAGTATACACTTGCACAATATTTCTCAGCTCCTCACGTGAATAGAAATCTCATTCGACCGACCATGCTCTAATACCACTGATAAAAACTGCACAATAAGAAATAAACACCAAATATTATAATATGTAAATTATATTCATCCGGGATATCATTGATATTGATAGAGGTTACATATATAGTGTTTGATCTCCTACAATGGTGGAGTCAACACTCATCTTCAATCCCTCATATCTCTCTCCATGAATCTCTCAAACTTATCTCCTAATATCTCTCAAACATCCCTAGGATCACTCACACACAACTATTAACTATATTATTAATATGAGTTGTATTAACTCATTATTAATAATATTACAATTTATTAATAATGTCACAATATATTTCTAACAACTCCTTTCTTTGCATTACTCCACAGATCCCTTTGGATTCCAAGCTTATCCTGCCGGCATCTGCGCGACTTCACCTTATACCTATGCATTGAGTTTTGTTTGACTCACACTGCACATCTTGTATCGAGCGTGGTTCCTTTTATGACTCGGTGCCATGTGGGTTTATGAATAACTCCGACCTCCTACACAAAATTTGACTTGGCTTGATAGCTTTCATATTATCCTCATAACCAATGTGGATGCATTGTGTTTTATCAACAAAACTTACCCATGGGCCACTCGGGCTCTCAAATACCGAGTTCTCTCGCACTATGTCTTTGAAATGCCCATGTTGGGCTGCGCATCGAGTTCTTTGAACCCACTTTGACCCCGTCATGGGTCATTTGTATTGTTGAATCTCGATTCACCCACATGCACTACTTCTATGCTTGAGTTGGAAACTTCTGGTTTTATGTCACACTGCTCCTATTGGTTTCCCGAGCTTTCAAATACTAATTTATCCGCACTAGTCTATGCCATTGTCTAAGTTATTGATTTTGGGATTTTTTTGCACTCGTGGCCCATAGGACATTTGGGCTTCAATTCTCTGATATCTACACAATTCTCTCACCACAAGGCCCGCTAAGTTTCCCCATCGAGTCAGCCACTAAATCATTGTCCATCATTTTCCACTAAGTTTTTCTTATGCACCGTGTTTTTTTAGTTTGGCTCCTCCTGTTTATATGTTCCTTTGTTGTATTTTTCCAAGCATTCAATTCAAACTGACTTGCCCCCATGCTTTGAATAACTCACCATCCTATAGTCTTCACCACTTATGCTTGGGTTGAGATGGATCATCTTGCAGGGGTGACCCCTCATGTTTCTACAAATCGAAGTGTTGCCCTTGATCTTGCGACTCAACTCATCTACTATAATAGCTTGATGGAGGTTTATGGAATAACATGACTTCAAAAGAAGAAAGTTTGGTTTCCATACCTATGTATTGGCTCTATGAACTTTTCCTCATATAACTTGGCTTCCAGTGTGAATTGGTAGCCCCTCATGAAACCGCTCGGCATGTGGATGGCTAGTTCTACGCTTACGTGCTCTTGAACAGCAGTCGGTAGGGCTCGAGCTGGGCTTTCGATGTAACTCAATTTTTATTGAAATGTATTGAATCGTCACTCCATAACCGACTTACTGCTTTTGACAGGAATCTTGTCACCAAGTTCATCTTGCCAACACTTTTGCGAGCTCATGTGACTCGGTGAAGACATCTCGCTCCCTTCTACATTGAATAGCTCACTCGTTTGGTATTAAATGACACATATTGTTTGTAGCATATATTGAGCATTTCTCCCATATTTGGCTCAATCCATCGGTGGATTGAGGCTCGTTTCTTACAAATAGCTCACCAACGGGCTCGGTGAACTCAACAGATAACTCGATCACTTACCTTTTCAAATAATTGAACAACTCGGTTTAAGAGATTCCCCTACATTGTATCAACCAACACTTGGTTTGTGAACACAAGGAACCTTTGAAACCTTTCTTAGCTCTTCTCATCGAAAAATTAAAAAAATTCAATTTTTTTCTAATTTTTTCACCATTTTATAGTGGGTGACAATAGGATGTATGTAGGGGTCCTTGAAAAAAATCAATAATTAATCAATAAAGCCTTAATAAAAAAATCCCTAGAAGTAATTTATCTACTCACATTAAGAGAGACAACAATTCCTTCAACCAAAGCTTTCAAATTAGAAGGACATGTATGGATCTAAGTCAAGTAAAAACTTATACAATGGAATCATCTTGGAATCGGTCAAAAAATCTTGACCAGAGATGAGTTACATTTTTCTCATATGGATCATTGTTACACCTTGTGTCTTCGCATCCATTATCTTCACTTCCATATCACTATTCATCTCGTTTTCATGTCCTTCTTAGCTCTTGGTGATGAGCCCTCACATCTTCCTAGTTGCATGGATTCACAAGCGGAGTGAAACACCCTATCATTTTATCATCTACATTTTATCCAATGGAATGGAATGCATCTAATTATTTTTATTTGATTTTAAGAAGTGTACCTTTTTACCAAGTTGTATAGTTACAAAAACATTAAAAAATGTTTCACAAAACTTAAAAAACAATAAATTGTTTTTCAAAAATACAAAAACAATATAAAATTGTTGAAAACTCAAAAATAGTTTAAAACTATCACAATCAAAACATTCAGATAATGTTTGACAAACTTTCAACAACTGGATAACACAGTTCAACAATTTCACCTTTTAATGATGTTTCTCATGATCGTTCTAGATCATATTTATTGCTCGTAGTGTATATTTATGATCAAGGCAACCATTTACCCTTTTAGGATATAAATTTTCTTGGGGCACATTTAGATTTTACATTTTAATCCATTACGTAACAAAATTAAATGGGATCCAATAAGAGTATCTTTTGGAGTATCTAAGTATCATTCCTCTCTTCGTCCCAATCCAATCCTCTCACATTCTAAGTTATTGCTTGGGGGCATTCAAATTTTTCTAGTCCTTGATGTGGAACACATTTAGAGTGTCATTAGGCGTCGTTTTTGTATGTTGTGTTGTCTTGTTGTAGTTTGTAAACAAGTTTGAAAATGTTTTTTTCTTCTTTCAGCTTTGTTATTTTTAACTCTATTTACCTTTGTTGTAGACCAATTGTAGGAAATTTATTTGCATCTTAGTTCATATATAACTTTGGTGTGTTTCCTTCTTGGTCATATTGAGTTTGTTTTGTGTTTTCCTCCTGGTTTATTTAAGCCATGGAATTTTTTCATTTTTATGGTTTATTCATGTTTGTTTTCATTTGATTTTCAAAACTCGTAAAAATCCAAAAAATCTATATATTTCAAAAATCCAAAAAAAAAAAAATTACAAATCTTTTGAACAAACATTCACTTATCATAGAAATCCTACAATTAGAAAACCCTTGCAGTGAAGTTTTTCAAAATCTCAATAGAATATTGATAAATTCATACCTTTATCTACTACCCTAGTGATTGTTCCAATCTTACAACTATCACTTTCTTCCCTTTGCATGATATGCTAACTCTACTTAGGAAATTCACAAAATTATTTTTCCTTCGCAATATAACTTTTCCTGGGGTAATTTCAACTTTGATCATTTACACAACGGATCCAAAAGAGTGTCATAAGGATTTTATAACTATTACTCTACTCTTCCAGGTCTGATCCTATCCCCACTTGGGTGAATTTGCATCTACTTAATCATCATTGTGACCCACATTAGGGGCATAGCTGATTATTTTATTTTTCGACTTTGCGTTGCATTGTTGATGTTTACATTTTTGGATCACTTGAAAGTAGTGTGATTACATCTTGGTTCCTATATAATCCAGATGCGAACGATGTTGACTTGTGCTTCAACAAGAGAAATATTAGTTTTAAGAACAAGGATGAGCGTATGGTCATACCTTTGAATTATGCGAAGGTGGTACCTTACGTTGAGCTTTTGAGTGAAGAAGAGCTTGATTGGATATATATATATATATATATATATATATATATATATATATGAATGAATGAACTCGAGAATGTGGAACCTATAGACACCCTTAAATCACTCACATTTTCCCAATGTTATCCTAACACACCATGTTATTCACCCATTTGTGATTGATCAATTATATTGATTAATCATGTGTTTTGTACCCCTTTAGATTAAATTAAATTAATTCCTAGTACCCCCTAGTGCTAAGTTAATTATCATTTATTAATTAATTAGTGTGTGCACATCATAGTCAATCACACTCAAATTCTCAGTCAACAACCATTTAGAATCCACTTGGACTCCACTTCACCAATCCAGTCAAATGCACTTCTAGAATCCTAGAAAGGTGGGGGCAATTAAATTGCATGTACAACCACCTTCCCGGATGCAACTTCTGCAATTAATTCCATTATCCCCCTAAATGCCCCAAAACTATTACAACCTCCTCTAATGTTAATTGTAGCATGTCCATTCAACCGTGTTTAACCAACTTCCAACTACTTCTACCTCTATAAAATGTAGGCCTACTCTCTATAAAACCATCTTGGATTTAAACACGCTTAATCATTAAATTTGCTCCAATATTTACATTTTGAAAGCTCCTACATTTGCTCGTAGAATTGGTCACTCCATGTTTGGATGTCACTCAAGAGCACCCACAATTCCAAAGGTTACATAAATTCTATGCTCTCATAACCTACTTGAGGTTTACTCGGAAATTTGTAGGAAGGTTTGCAAGTTTGTTTATCTTCCATTACTATTAGTTTTTCATAGTTTATAGAACCAACTTAAGAAGTCAAACTTTAGTGGGAATATGTGCACTCTGTTAGCAACACCACTAGTGTTTCCTGTGAAAAATGGGCCCATGACATGTATGAGATGGTTAGGTGTGAGGTTAAAGGAAGGGTCACCCTGATGATTAGGCCATGTATGGTTAGACATATGGGTGTAACTTAGTTACCTCGGTATCTTTGGTGAGGGAAGTTTGATTCATTTTTACACGCCATGGAGAACCATTCTTTGAATGAAGGTGATCGAAGGAAAATGTTTGTCTATACCTTGTGTAGGAAAATAATGCACTAGTGGTCAACACGCACAAATAACTTGTTGGGTTGGTAAGAAGTGAGAATCACCTTTTCAACAAGGTTAACTTGAAAAAATGTACCTACACTAATACCTAAATATAATGGAAGGACTCCTACTTTGGTACACATCCATAAGTGTGAGAGACACTAGCTGTAAGTTACAAGGATTTACCAAAATATCTATGGGTGTATAAGTTCCATTCCACTCTATGAGGATGTGCGTGCTTGGTATGTTCATGCTGAATTAAAAAGGGAGACTATAAGTTGGTGTGAGATGATTGAAGGTATTGTTCATACCTTTGATTATTTTTCTAATAAGCCACATGTACATGAGGCTTTATAGATCATGAAGCACATAAAATTTGGGGATAGAAATAAAGTAGAATAACTCATGCTTTAGTTACTTGGGGAACTTGATCCCGAGGCACACGAAGTTATGTTTGAGACAAATGAGGTGTAATTGGTCCGCACTGAAAGAGAAAGAAAAAGGGAAGCTAGTATACGATTGATGATGAAGAGGTGGAGAAATTAGATGTTAGCCATACAAAAGGTGTACATGAGGTAATGGAATATGCAGATAAGAATGCATGCACGTACCATGTTCCTATGAAAAAAAAGGTTAACATTGGCACTAAGGATGTGCTTAAGGAGGTCATCATAAGGGATTACTAGTCAGAACAAGAGGTAGCAAAGAAATATAGCTCTTGCATGATTTTCAAGACTTATTCCAAAGAGGCTATCATAAGTTGAAAGGAGTGCATACCTCTTTGGGGAGATGAATATTTAGGTAAAAAGGGCACACAAACTATTCGAAGAGGCCTTACAGGATGAACCTAAACCTACGCATGAAGGTGAAAGATGAGATTGATAAGATGCTTAAGTATGGAATCATTAAACCAATTAGAGATTATGAGTGGGTTATCCCCATGGCTAGTAACATCAAGAAGGATGAGAGGATCAAGATTTATGTAGATTATAGAGAGCTTAATGCCTCATGCATCATAAATAATTTTCCTACACCATTCATAGAGGAGATCCTTAAGGAAATTACTAGGCTTGAAATCTATTCTTTCATAAATGGGTTCTCAAGTTATCACCAGGTGTGCATTGTGTGGGATGACCGAGAAAATACTTCTTTCACCACTCAGTGGGGAATTTTCACTCGTCTTTGTGATGCCTTTTGGGTTGAAGAATGCACCTACTGTATTCTCGTGCATAGTTGTACATGATTTCCATGACTTTATCCATAAGTGTCTATAGGTGTATCTGGATGACTGGACTATTTATGGGCTTGTCAAGGACCATTGTGATAATTTAAGGCTCATGTTTGAGAGGTTATGATAGTTAAGCATATATATTAACATTAAGAATTGTATCTTGTCTACACCTTTTGGAAATTTTCTTGGGCACATCATTTATAAGAATGGATTATTGGTGTATCCAACAAAGATAGGAGTAATTTTGGGATTGAGGAACCTACCAACCAAACTGAAGTGCAAGGATTTTTGGGGCACACTGTTACTACGAAAAATTATAAAGGGATATGCAAATATTGCCATGGTGTTGGAAGAATCGCTCATGGCTAAAATAAATCTTTATTGGTGTGACTCGCAGCAACAAACATTTGAGAAATTGAATGAAAGGTTGACCACTACTCCTATTTTGCATTTTCCTTCCTAGAACAAACCATTTCATGTTTATGCTGATGCCTTTGGCATGGCTATTGGTGCAATCTTAGACAACTAGGAGAGGAAAATGTGGATTATCCCATATGCTTAGCGAGCATAAATTTGACACCAATAGGACACAATTATACAACCACGAGCATGAGGAATTGTCGAGGATTTGCACACTTCACAATTTTTGATAATACTTGTTGGCCACATCATTCATATTATATATATATTATATGGCATTGAATTATTTGGTCAATAAACTTGTTTTGCAAGGGTGCATCTACCGGTGGATACTCTTGTTTCAGGAATTTGATTTCACAGTTGTTGTAAAGCCAAGAAAGAGAAATCTAGGCCTTAATCGCTTATCAAGGATTAGTTTTGGAAAGGATGTGCAGAGTATTAATGTTGAGCGAGATGAATATGACACTAAGGAGAGGGCACACAGAAGATTCACGTGCGGGAGCAAGGCATATTTGAAGGCGCAAAAGGATAGGGAAGGAAACATGTGTGAAAGACATATTGATTTGGGACTTAGCCATTTTCATGGTTACAGAGCTATTTTTGGAGATAACATATGGAGCACACAACAGGATGGAGACTTGTGTGACATGTAAATGCTATTTTGGGAAGAGTGTCTACTAAGTGCCATGCATGAGTTCAAGTTAATAATAGGAATACTACTACCAGTTAATTGTAAGAGATATATTATTAGCACACTTGCATGTGTGCATGTTATTGTAAAGGCACATGACTATTTTCAGCATGCGACCTATTTTGGGAAGTGTGTAAGCAGTGAAGGGAAAGTCCCCACCCTTATAAATATGTATTAATCTATGTAGTTAGAGAGACATTGTGTATGAGCTATTGTGGAGTTATGCTTTGCCAGATATGATGCACACATAAACTTATGATACTATTTATTGTAAGAAGCTTATGTATTTACTGTGTTTTAATATAATGGAGTGTATTGGGTGAATAATGGTGTTAAACATGACTATAACTGGTTCTTACATGGTTTATTTCATTATGTTTATTGTTTGATTCATGATTCTTTAAAGATCTAGATTCTAGAATATGCTATGTGGAATGTTTATGCTATTTATGGATCTGAATGCATTATATCTTCATCATGTTCACATCCTACACAAGCAACTCTAAGGAGGGTCATGGTACCTTTGCGCACTTCAGGTGAGTGCTCACTTAGGCCGGGTGAGCGATGTGAAAACCCGCCCGGGTTATTCATTATAAATTCTAGGATGCATCATTGGTTCCTTTTCCGGACCTCTTTTTTAGAATGGTTCACAATGAAGACATACTAGTTGACCCTAACAAGTGTTGAGGAGTGGATAAAAGATCTAGAAGAAGAGTACGCACGGAGGTTCAACATTGGATTTGAGTTTGACGCACGTGAATGGGTGGAAAATAATTTGTATGACTGTTTGTATGAGAGATTCTTTGTTATTTTCTTGGTAGAAGCTGTTTGAGTGGCTAGTTACTTATGCATCTAAATGGAATTGGAGGTATTGCACACTTGTTTGGATACAAGAATAATTTCAAGCCTTGTATGATACTAACCTGATTTGGAAACGTCTGTGGATACTTGGTTTCATGGTGTTTTTAACAACTATATTATGGAGTACTCAATTTCCACTTATTCTTGCCCAGAGGTAGCTAAGTTCCAATTTTGATGGTATCCCAGGGGAAATTACTTGCAAGGCATTCCACTGGTGATCAAGATCTTGATTGTAAACCTAAACCGAGAGGAAAAGCTGATGGATAGCTAAACCCCACCACATGTGGGGGCATGGGCAGAGTTTGGTGAAAGATGACGGACATAACAACAAAGAGGTAGAGACAAAAAGGTAGCTTAAGTATAATGAGGTGTGTGAGAGGGAGATAGAGAAGCAATGTGACATTGAAGAGTGGATGATGTTGAGGAGAGAGATGACTCGTGAAGGATTTCAAGCTCACGCATAAGGTATGGAGCTAGAGCATCAGAACTACCCCATTTGGGTAAGCATGATAGTGAACCATCTTCGGCATCACACAAAAGTGTGCCAATAGAGACGACTTGGGCCATAGGTGCACACACTGATCTCTCGAAACCAAGCCCTTGTGCTTGGTTTTTCAATATCTAGTACATCCAATAGGCGGAAGCTAATTTGAGCGAGAGGGAAGCATGAGTAAGTCACATAACAAATACATATATGGTAGGGAAAACATCTTCATTGTTATTTGGAGGTACCTTCTCAAGCACATCATCTCGTATAGAATTGAGCGCGTAGAATTTGGAGCTCACTTCGGGAGTAGTACCACCACATAGACTGTAGGAGTTCAATATAGTTTTATTGTTGGGACACAGGGAAGTACATCTTCCGGTCCACTTCAAGCTCTGCAAGTGGAGGATCATGGGGTATAGGTGGTTCTAGTTTTGGTGGGTTTGGTGGTTCCGGGAGGCGAGGCAACACATGAGGTTCTAGATCGGTGGGAAGGGTCTGCACCAACCCCAGAATATTTACATGGAGATTCTCTTCCATAGTATATGGGCATAGAAAATGATGTTAAACACGTGCACATGTGTAAGATATTGTGGCATGTAAAAGGAATCACACTTTTGAGTGTAAGACAAGTCAATTTGCAACTACATTGTAGGGACGCACACACAATTGGAATAAGAAGTTTGACCCTGATCAAACTTGCGTAGATTATGCAACATTCAAATATGCATTCCTTAAAGAGTTCTATATCCCTGAATTTGAGCAGAAGAGTATAAGCGTGCTCAAGGATATTAAACAAGGCACTACTGAGAGTGTCTCGAGAGTATGATGCTCATTTCAAAACACTTTTATCTAAGCTTTCTTATGATATTCACACAAGATAACATGCACAATGGTTTGTTGGTAGTCTAATCACACCTTTTAGAAGGGCGTTGTCACATAAGACATACATTGATCCATGCAAAGCACTTGAAGTAGCTTTGCGCGCTGAGGTAGTCGGGAGTATAGACATTGGAGTTAGCCCATTCTTGGAAGCACATATTACAGCTATGTCAAAGTAGTTGGAAAAACTATCGGTGAATTCAAAACATGAGATGCACACTAGGATTTGGTGTACAAATTGTGAAGTGGAAGGGCACACCAAAGGTAGTAGGCCTCATAGAAAAATACATTCATTGTTGCTTTGACTATGAGATATATCACACGAACCATGAGGCTAACTTAGCTGCCCATTATTACAATGCGTGATAAGGAATAATGTATCCTGCTATTGTAAGATTTTTCAGTCCACGACTCACGATATAGAAGATTGTAGGTTGATTGGTTAGATCCATGATGCTTATAGATATTGGTGTGCAACAGACAGGAGTATCAGATAACTATAAGGGTAAAGGTGAGCACCAAGATCAGAATCACAATCAAGTGCACTATGATTGGAACAAGGGGTGCTATGAAGGAGGACATGGAAGAGGTCGAGGATATTGTGGTGGATTTAGAGGTCGAGGCCATGGTGGTGGAAAAAGTGTATTCCCTCATGGGACATGCTTTACATGTGGATCCTTTGACCACTACAGGATGTAAATGTCCTTAGAATATTACATTTTATTTATGTGGGAAGAATCATAGCTATGAGGAATGCTTGGATCTTTATGAGCATATTATCAAACAACATAAATAGGAGAACAAAGGCGTAGGGATGGTTAGGATACAATGCATTGTGGAAAATCAGTGGATGCCAAAGTTGGCACCGGAACCTGAGGTATTACCTGTGAAGATCACTACATGCACTAGAGAAGTGTTACAACATAAGCCTACCATGACTAAGGAGGACATTTTGCATACAAGGTATCTGAATCCTATGCATCGGAAGGAGGTTTATCAGAGATCATAGAGGTACTCAGAGACCTTTAAGGATAAATATAGTGTTTAAAGGAGCAATCATGGAAGATGGAATAGAAGAAGGAAAAAAAGACAGTCCAATCAAATATTGATGACTGTAAGGAGGTATGTAAAATTTTGTGCCAAGAGAATATCATTCCATTACTAGGGAGTTAGCTAAAGGAAACACTCCACGCATGAATATTAAGAATGGGCATCAGCTCCTACATGCAAATATTCCCCCATAGCTTAGATTACAATAAGGAGATCACTCAATGTTGTTGTCGATGGATGGCTATTGAGTACACGGAGGTAAATGTGCTTACTTTAGATGCATGGGTACAGATGGGGAGACCTTCATTGCAGCCATCTACTAATGTACTATTTATGGCTAATCGAATGAAGGACACTCCTATTAGTGTTTTAAAAGATGCATCCATTACTATACAAGGCCAAGTTCACTTGGGGATTTTGAGGTTTTAGCACTTGTAGAAGTAGACAGTTTCCCAGCTCTGCTGAGCAGCACCCTTGGTGTTACGCAAATAATGTTGATATTCGATTAAACAAGGGATATATCAGTTTTGAGAACAATGATGAAAGATTTATTATCCCTTTAATAGATGGGAAATTTGTGTTCTATGTTGAGCCTTTGAGTGAGGAATATCTGCATAGGATTTATGTACACGTTATTCGAGACACATAAGTACTCGAGCCATCTAAGAAAGGAATCCTTCAGTGGGAAGATGCACATTCTATTAGTGATACCACAAGTATTGCTTGTGATAATTGGGCTCATAGAACTTATGAGATAGTTTGGCATGAAGTAAGGAGCACATTTGTGTGGAAAATAAAACCTCATTGCATCAGGAGGATAGGTAACAACTCTGTACCTTGGTACACTGGAGAAGGATACCCTACGGTATTCTTGTGCACCATGGAGGAAAAGTGGATAAACCAATTTTAAAGAAGAAATATATTAGCATATACCATGCATGGGATAACAATGCACTGGTGGGTGGTTCATAGGGATAATCTTGTAGAATGGAATGAAGTCAGGATTGCTCTAATAACTTGGTTTTTCAAGAGCAATGCACCCACTCAAATCTGCACATATCATGGTAATCAACCTATTCAACACCACATTCAGTAGTGTGATAGGCTATGGAAAGAGGGGTAGGAAGATTTACTGCCTTCGCTATGGGTGCACAAACTTTATTCCACTTTATAAGGATGCACATGCGCTTGGTATGTATATGCGGAGCTATATAGAGAAACTGGAAATTTGCAGGATTTGATTGTAGGAATGGTCCACACTTTTCACTACTTCTATACTAAACCTATAGTAGAAGAGGAATTAAGGGTTATAAAGCATTTAACTATGGGAGACAGTGCAAAGATAGAAGAACTCATTCATGATTTATTTGATGAGAATAACCAGGGGAGCGTGCTTTGATGAAGAAGCGAGTTAGGTGCCATGATTCTCAAGCACTCTTGCTTTGAGAAAGAAAAAGGAAAGACGGTCTTCATAGTGGATGATAAGGAAGTAGAAAATATGGATATAGATCATTCAGTAGGTATGCATGAGGTTTTGGATAGTGTGGATAACAACGCACACACCTATCATGAACCTATGAGGACAAAGAAAGTGAATATTGGTACGGATGCTAAACCTAAGGAGGAAATAATTGGAGATTATTGGTCTGACTCTGAAGTGGCAAAGATAGTGGAGTTGCTCCATGATTTTCAGACTTATTTCCTAGGGGCTACCATGAATTAAAAGGAGTGCATGAGTCATTAGGAGAAATGAAGATCAAACTTAAGGAAGGTGCGTGCTTGGTTAAGAAGAGACCCTATAGGATGAACCCTAACCTGCGTGTAAAAGTTAAAGAAGAAATTGACAAGATGTTGAATTTTGACATCATCAATCCCCTAGAAGAATCAAAGTGGGTTAGCCCCATGGTCATTAGTATAAATAAATATGGTCAGATTAGGATTTGTGTGGATTACAGAGAACTGAATCTGTATGTGTGATTGATCCCTTTCCTACACCTTTCACAGAGGAGATATTAGAAGGCATTGCAGGGCATGGAATCTATTCTTGTGAAGATGGATTCTATGGGTATCATCATATTTGGATTGCACAAGAGGATCAAGAAAAAAACTTTCACCACTGAATGGGGAATTTTTGCATATACTTGTGATGCTCTTTGTCCGAAAAATGTGCCGATGTATTTTTGCGAATAGTTGTTCAAACATTCAAGGATTTTATTCACATTTTCTTGCATGTTTACTTAGATGATTGTATGTAGTATGGAATTGTTAAGGATCATTGTGATGATTTGTGCTTAAGGTTTGAAAGATGTAGATAGTTGAACGTCTCTTTTAACATCAAGAAGTGCGTGTTTGCTACACCTTTTGGCACTCTATTAGGGCACATGATCTACAAGGAAGGTTTGTTAGTAGATCAAGCTAAGGTTGTAGTTAGAGTGAGGTGCATGGATTCTTGGGTCACATTGGGTATTATAGAAAATTTATCAAAGGATATGCTAAGGTTGTCGTACCTATTTCACTGATTCTTAGATGTGTCTTTGAATATTGATGAAACAGAGGGGTAATGGGTGTAGGAGGAATACCTATTGAAATGCTTTGGTTGTTGGGTTGTTACATGTGTATGACTTCGAATCCACAACTGATCATGAGAACTTCCTTTTGGCTAGGAGGAACTACCTAAAATGGAACACAAGACCACCAGAAAGAGTTAAACAATATGTGCAGTGAACTGCCTAGCGTGTGTTAGATCCGGGAAGTGTGATACTTTATAGATGGTGTTAATCCACCGTTTAAAACAACTTAATATTGGTAATGAAGTAAATCCTATTGTAATTGAAATTATTTAGGTATCTCATTAAAAACACAATAAGAAAGATCTAATCTAATAGGCTAGGTTAAAATAAGATCCGAAGGTCAAGTAGTTGGTTTTGGTTCTCTGTAGGTCTGACAGAGGTCTCAGGAAGGTCACAGGTGATTAAGGGTGATGTGAGAATAGGTGGGCGGGTCACCTGCTCTAAACTCTATTAGTAAATACAGAGACCGATGCCGGTTAAGGGTGACCAACGTTGGTTGGGGATAACCGGTGCTGCCATTCGTGGAAAACAGCGAGAATGCCACGAATGAGCTTTGGTCTCCCTTGTGATTACACAAAGGACTTACTTGGCGTAATGAGGTATTAGGCTGTTTGGATGGGGTTTGGTAGAGTTTTAATGAGTATGTGGAGGGGTGAGTATTAAAGGAGGTCAATGGGTGGCTAAGAGAACAAAGGATGACAATACAATGATAAAAATGAATGAACCCGAGGAGTAAATTGTTCTACTTACTTGAAATCTGTTAGGTGCTTGTGAGTGATGGATGAAGGTGCCAATGAGAGGTTGAATGCTATTAAGGATCACCATGTAACACCCTTACCAATTGTTACTTTCTCCTAAGCATTCAAGTGTTGATAAATGATTTCTCTTGTATTAGGACATGTTCCTTTGGTTTAGGAAGTCATGCTTGATATGGTTTATATCCTTTCGCTTTTAAGATTTTTGAACGAACTTGAATGTGCTTGGACTCTTTGTTTCTTTCATTCTTGCACTTGAGTTCAATATGATTTCTGGATGAATTGTGGATTCATCCACCTTTATGACTCAGCCTTGGACTAGTTGCATTGATCCAAGGAATGTTTTAAGTTTATTCAGGATGAACAAATTTTATTGACTTTTTGATAATTACAAAGTCTCTTGAGCTTTGAATGATCAATTCGGAGGTTAACTCGTGATCATGGTAAATAGAATTTGGTTCCGATATTGTAACATCGTGAAAGACCTTGACCGTAAGCCAGGTAAGATGTATATATTTTATATCTAAAGCTTAAATTATTGACGCCAAATGGAATCTAATACAAGAATGTTTTATCCTTTGAACTCTAACACTGATTAGTCCTATTTAGGGGACCTAAACTAGAATCAGTAAGGTTAATAGTTTTAACCTAAACTATAACCTAATGTTACAAGATTTGTTAATCTAACCTAGTCCTAAACTATGAGCTTAATACTCCTAAGGGTTAACTAAACCTAGCACTATGGAAATGAGACCAATGTCATATCCTATGATCTAACCTAAGTCACTAACCTATCTTAACTAATGCTAAGAAGGGGGACCTAAGGAGGGTCGTGAGTCATGGGCAGTGGTTTCCATGGAATTTAAGAGGGGATAAGGTTAAAGGACATGGAATGCTGTTAGGTTTAGCAGAGGATAAAAATTGCTAATATAGTCTTACGTGGCAGTATCTCTAAGGATGGGAATGTTTGTTTATTTTTTTGTGGCAATCACCAAATTTGGCAGTTGGTGGCAATGGAAAATAGGTGGGAGAATGCAAGTAAATGCAATTAATGAGCATTGGTCCTTGAGCGTGGATTGCTTGGGAAGGCATGCAAGTGGAATTTTTTTGGTTGTTTTGTTTTCCATGCATTCCATTTTTCACTCAGATGAGCAATCGGTTCTTCGAACCAGCCGCCTACTCTTCATTACATGGCAAATTTGAGAGTTTCTAGTTTACTTCTCTGTCGGGGGAAATATATAAGGCATGGAGGTAACAATATTTTGTTGTTTAATCTTTCGTGGAAGAAGAAGAGAAGGTGCGAGCACATTCAGAGGTCTTCTTCGAATTTTTAAGCGACACTATCAGGCATGATAGGCCCTAACTTTTAAAAATCTTGCTTTCCTTTAAATGATTTCATTAGAAAAACTCTTTCTGAGATGATTTTTATACAATCGGCTGGGTGCTGGTAGCAATGTATTGGTTTTCTTTTTTGTTGATTTGGGAATTCCGGGTTATACGTAGATCCTGATGAAATCTGCTTCTTTAATCTTCTTTCCATGCTATGAATACAATATGGGCTTCGATTTCTATCAAGGCGTTTTATGTTTTCTTTGTCTAAATGAGGTATTGAATTTAAAAAACTAGCACCATGATAGACTTCGTGCTTGATGATTTCGTGTTTGAAGACACTATGGAATAAACTGTTGTTTCAAATATGGTTGGTTTATATGATTGTTGCTTAGTTGTATGAACTCTAACTATTACTAGACATCTTCAGGAAAGTAAATAGTTGGATTTGTGGTGAAAATGTTAGTTCCTTCAGAAAGCTCATTTGCTTTAGTCGCATGAGTTGGAAATATGGTTGAATTCTAAGCCTGTACCTTTATTTGAAAGGGGTCTAAATGTTTCTATGAATATAGGTTCTGTAAGTAAGGAAATATTGGTGTAGCTGTTGTTTTTATGATTTTTACTTGGATAATTGGAACACAGTTATGATCAAGAGAAAACATACTTGGATGAACTCTGTCCCCTAACAATTTGTGGGTGATCCTAGATCTGCATGAATGGAAATTAGGTTTAATAATTGGATAGGAATGGACTGTGTTTGATGTTACCAGAGGTGACTTTGAAATCTATAATTAGAATTCATCTATTAACTCTGGAAGTGTAATTTGATTTGGTATCTTGGAACGAAACAAAAACCTATCAAGTGTAATGGTTGGAGATAATTAGTTTCGATCTATTGGTAAGTAATGATAATGGGACAGTTACCCTAACTCTTAGTCAAAAATGATTCGAGTCATGGGTGAAGTGTAGACTGTTTACATGGATCAGGATTGTGGTCTGTTATTAGAACATATATATCGTTTTATAACAATTTTTGGTTTTGCTTAATGTACAATCGCAAGACCCTAGGGATCTATGGGAAACTTTTAAAGCGAGCTTCTACTGATTGGAGCTATTGGTGAACTTAGGTGTTGATTTACTTGCCTTCTCTTTTCCCCGATTTAATTTAATAATATATATATATATATATATATATATATATATATACTTTACTCATGGGAAGTTGGTATAGTCCCGAACTTTTTAAAATGGAGTTATGATTTTCTCTCTTCCTTCCTCCGAGTTGTGAAGGATAAGTTATTATAGAATTTTGAAATACGAAGGTATTCCCTCTCTTTCTGAAATTATGAGTGTTCTCTTCTTTAGAATTTCTATAAGAACTCTACAGTATGGGTATGAGATGAATAGACTGTTAAAATTAGGTGGAAAGAGTGGTAAGTGTTGAATCTTAACTAGAAGTCTCCTTTCCTTATCTTTAGCAGCATTATTACCCTGATTGAGAAATTCAGTTATTATCTACTTGTATAAAAGTAGCATTGTAGTAAAAGTTTTGTATACTTATCAATGTTTATGAATTGAACTGAACTTGCTTGAGGCAATAATCTGTTCTTGCTTGAATTGTTTATATGCAAATCTGTTGGTTGCATGCCTTGATAAGATTTCATTCCTTGAATAGAGTAATTATATTAGGATTGATACTGCTCTTGGTTTTCGGATGGCTAGGTACTTAAGATTCATATCATTTCTTCTTATTTTCTTATATAAGATGAATCATCCGAAAAGATTTAAGTTGAAATAGTAACTATAATATGAGTCATGTTATAAAGTCATATTGAATGGTAGAAAGAAAATTAGCGTGATTCATGATTATGGATTTGATGAAATTGATTTCATTTAAATAGGTTGTTTAATGGAAACAATTGGTGGAATGTAATTGTTTTAAGAATTAGTGCTTATCATGCTCAGTTCACTGAACTAACCCGTGCTAGCAAATTTTGCAGATGGTCATCGTAAGTGGTAAAGGCATGTAGATCTGATATGATGCACAGATTGTTTAATCTGGTTTTTATGATGAATTCTTGACATGATTTCTCTAATTGTACTATAAGAAGAAAGTTACTCTTTTGCTGGTGATTATTGTATTAAAATATGCCGAAGTGCATAAGTTGTAATTGTATAGGCTTGGAAATAAATGAAATGGGGACATATTACTTACGTGGCTATGTTCTTATTTGTTGAATTGATCTTCTCTTGTCTGTATGAATGAGAGTGCATTCTTATTATTATATGCAATGGGGTCTAGATGGATTCCCTAAGTAAGCCTTGTAAAATTATGTGGCTGAATACTACATGTTCTGGTTAGTAATTCTTATATATTATGAATATGGCTAAATTGGAAATTAGACCACTACATTTTTAGGGAAGTTGAGGTTGAACTATGCCCTAACATGTAGCTATAACTGGAAGAGTATTCTATTACTCCCTAATAATGTTCTAATTCAAAGCAATGTAATTGATGGCTATAAATCACCATGTCTTAATGGTAATAAGTCTGATATATTTCAGTCTTCGAGGTTGATACGAACCCTTACGGGTTTAGTTACCTTCCTTATGGGAAAACTTAGGGCTGTTGCCCTATTATGAGGAAACAAGGTTATTAGGAACCGATTGGCACCTTGACGCGATCTCAAATCTTATTAAAACTTTTCTCTGTGAAATTGAACCTAATTACGTAAGGTAACTCAAAAGTGTGGGACCTAGGGTTGGGGAAGGCTACCTAGTTAGGAGGGCCTGTAATCCAAATTTAACTCAACTTAAGTAACTTCTTGGAGGTATGTACATCTTTCCGAGGCTGTATCGTAGGATGTTGACACATGTCAACTGCAGGGTTGTACCTTCGAGAAGATTAGGATCTTCTCAGGATACAAAAATGCAGGTGACATATGGAAACACCCTTCTGCATTAATCGTTAAGATTTACACCCAAAACTTGATCAAGATTTTCCTTCGGACTGGTTAGGACCATGGACGTGTTATGAGGTAGCCCTTTGAGACTCAGGGTACCTTGACACATGGGGTTAACATTGGCTAACCCAGTATGTCAGCTTACCCCTAGTCTTCAAGGGCATCCTTATAACGTGAATTATGATATTAATTTGATTCAGAGAAAACTTGGGACAAGGGGACCGATAAGTCGGTATAAGACGTTCTATATAACATCGGAGTGGGGTGACATTATTCGGATTGTAGTATGCCATCAAAGAATAAGAGACATGAACAATATGTTTCAAATCTTTAGCCAAAGTATCGCAAGCTACTGATCGTGCATTGTCCTATGTCACCCGGTCTCGTGGACTTGATGCTTTGATGAATAATGATAACAATTATTCGAGATAGGTTCCTTGACAGAGCACTTAGAATCCTAGATTAGGGAGGAGAACCACAAGAGTGAAGTGTTCTGATGAAGACACCAACTCTAAGATACACATGAATAGATCGGTAGTTCACCGAGTCATGGAATGAATAGATCGGTGGTACATCGAGTCATTACACTACATATGGTTATCTGTTATAAGAATGATTGTTATGATACGTGTGTTCTAAATTATGTATTTAGAACTAGAAAACACTAATAAATTTTTTTATCTTGTTCTAATGTATTAAAATGAGGATGTTACACACCAAACGTTGGAAAGCTCCTACATGGGCTGCACGTGCATTCCTTTTGCTTGGTTGGATCAAATTTGTGGCTTTGGTGATGGAGGAATGCCTGTGTAAGAGAAAATTCTTGATCTCCTTCCTTGCATGTGTGTTCTCGTGGAAACTTGTTCTCAAAAGATGTGATATCTCTTAGGAATCTACCAATGTTTGCCAAGGTTTTTTCCAACCTCCAAAATAAGGCTATTTTGGGGATTAAAAGGTGACCGACGGTGGTTCCGGCTAACCGACACATCGGTCAGGTAGGATTTTCTAGGTTTGTTAAACTAGATAGATCTCCTTGATTTCCTGGGATCTCGTGTCATTAACCCATAGATTAGAATAGAAGCTTCTTGTAAGCATGTGGGAATGTGGTTAGAGGGAATGTAGGCATTGATTTTTAGGGTTTGGGTAAGTTTTAGTTAGTTATGGTAACTTACTAAGAATAGGTCTTAGGGTGAGTTGGCTTGATGAGGTGTCTAGGTGAGGTGTAAGTGTGGGCATTATCTAAATTAAGATATTTAAATAATAAATATGGTGAGGATAATGAATTAATTTAATTTAATTAATTAAATTAATATTAGTGGGGTGAAGGGGGCCATGGCTAGGTGAATGTGATGAAGGTATTTATTTGACGGGGACCAAAGGGGAGTGTGACCTAATTTTGGTGTCTACATTTTGCCCCTTTTTGTTGCGTAGCTTGTATTGGTAAGCGACGTTGACAAAAATAAGATGTGGTTGCCCCATGTGTGGGTGAAGGTGATCCCCCTTAAACCAAGAATTGAAGGCGTAAGGAAGAATTGGTGATTGGTTAAATAAACGGTAAATGTGAGAAAGGGAAAGGTGGGGAGCGGGTGGAAAATGAAAAAGGTCAGCTTGGGCAATCTAGGTAATGGGTCGTGGTCAAAGGTAGAATGATTAAATGCACGCACACGTATAAACTACACCAAATTACCAGTTGAAGAGCAGAAAACTCTACATCGTCTAAGGGTGATAGGTTTATCCAAACAAGGTTAAATTGATTTTGGTATCCAAGGTATAAGGTATGGTCGGGAAGCACAACACATGTTAGGTGCGGGAACGTTTAGGTATGTTTCTGTACACCAAAGGTAGCGTCGGGATAAGTGGTCATGACAATAGGTAGGGTAAGGTCATTAGGTCAATAATACAGTAATGCTGATGCCACAAGGTATAGTGAACACATGGGGTCAAAAGGTCACTTAGTGATAGTCTAGGTCCAAATATCTAGGTCACGGGTAAAATAACGAGTCCCCAAAGGAGGATGAGATTAGGAAGTAAATAATGAGGTCGGGAAGGTGAGGTAAATGGTTTTGGGTAAAGGTGGGGTTTGGGGGTCATGATTTTTCACTACAATAGTGATCGGCGTCGATCGTGTTTGGCTAACGTTGGTAGGGTGTAACCAATATCGGTCACGAAATAGGTGACCGATGCTAGTTTAGGGTGACCAGTGGTCATTAGAGAACCAAAACTAGTTAGGTTTTGGGGAAAGGGGTCAAAAGTGCCATAGGTTGGGTGACTGAGATGGGTAGGGGTAAAATAGGGTGTTGGAAAATGATAGGGGGCAAGTATGGGTGTGATAAATGTTGATTAATGTGTTGTTTGTATTGGATGTAGGGGAGAGATCAGCTACGTATGCAGGATAGGGTTCCACCCCCTACTCGTGATGCTGATGCACGCGTAACAACACCGAGGATGATCCGTGACATGTGGAGGCGATAGCCCCAGTGGGGTCAGCGTTACACGCGTGTAGTTTAGAATCCTAGTTTGATGGTTACACTCATCAATAGATGGGATTCTGTGACCAACACGTTCCACCTACCGACGGGTGAGATCACAATCACCTTGGAGGACGTGTTCAGGATTATATGACTACCCATATTGGGTAAAAAGGTCTACTCTATCTCCTCTAAGGCCTCGGAGGAGTTGATGCTGATGGTGTTTGGAGAGGGGATGGCCAAGCTGACATTCCATAGTGCCAACATTCTATATGGAGAGATGTACCTAGCCCGTCCGGAGGAGATGAGGCTAGAAGTTCTATTGATGGAGATAGTGAGCTGCTTTGCACTACCAGATGCAGAGGGTGGTAGATTTCCCCACTTGTTGATGGGGTACTACATAATATGATGATGGATTAGACCCGCTTTCACCCGGTGCCAACATTCCCGTGCAATTATACAGGAGTTATAGGCATATGGACTAGGTACATGCGCAGTTTTAGCTTTGTGTTGTACATTTATAATTCATTCTTAGGCTTATGAGCACATTGTTTGTGTGTGGGTAGTAGGGATGCCCAGTAGATGCATTTCTGCAAGGGCTATATATGAGTGGGGTATAGGTGATGGGTGGCCATTATTGGAGAGCGGAGATTAGCCAGGCCCACACATGATGTGGCCTATTTCTGATGACTATTGGAGGGGTTATCTGGGGTGGATATCATTTAGAAGCCATATGTGGGCTTCCCTCATACAGCAGATGTGTGATGAGCTAGGCCGAGCTCCAACTATTGAGATGGATACAGGTCGCTGTGCCGGAAGCACGAGATGATCCCAGTTGATAGAGTCAGTGACAGCTTTGGCTATTACAGGGCGTACCTCCAACCTTCCAATAGTATAGAGAGACGACATGGAGAGACCCTTACCTCTACCACAACCGACAAAGCATTACCACAGGCAGAGGAGCAGCAAAGGGACCGGCGATAGATGATGTCAGTCACAGACAAGTATAGACAGAGTGGCGGCTCATTTACGAGCCATACCACCTAGACTGGGGTAGCCGGATCTAGCCACCATCATGGTGCAAAGAGACACCCTACAGAGGCGGTGGCTACTCCGATTACCCAAATGGGTATGGTGCGAGACACAACTTACAATCTCGAGGCAGAGGTAGTGGAGCTACATATACAGTGGCTAGTCCGTAAGCCTAGATGGACGGGGTGGGGGTGGAGACAGAGATGAGGATGATGGTCGGGTGGTGGCTTTACAAGCATAGGTGACATGTTTGCAAGGCTAGTTGGCCACAACTCAGCACAGATTAGGGCCTTACATGCCTAGATATAGGCACATGGGAATATGACACCACCACAGGCACCAGGATCGGGTCCCGATTCCACAGAAGAAGCGGGAAGGGTCCCATGGGATGATGCACAGGGCCGAGGCCTATGGGACCACCACAGACCATGCCTATATCCAAGTTACAGGATGCCCTAGGTGAGGCCGAGATATTACCAGGACTAGTTGATGGCGGCCAAGATAGATTTCCTATCCTATGGAGAGTACCGGCACAACAGGCTTCGAGTGAGAGGACTAGATCCCACACTCACAGTGTAGAGAGCACAGGGGGCCATCGAGCTCTGAGGCTAGATCATGGAGAGGCCACCAGCTCACGGAGACCAGCTCCAGGTGAGGCACCAGCAGGGACCCAGACTGGGGCCGAGGAGGTAGAGGGTATAGGTGACACAGATATGGAGGATGTGCACCGAGATGCCTAAGATACGACTCCTGATTGTTGATGTATTATAGTCATTTTTTGATATATACCGGCCTGTATGCTAAAGATAGTGAGGATGTATGAGAGTTTTTGTATATTTTGAGCATATACCGAGCTGCATGCCGAAGATATTTTGTATTGGTTTATTGTTTCAACAGTATATGATACCACCGCATGCATGCGACGATTTTGAGATGATGGACATGATTGGATATCCTGTGTACATTTTATTGAGATACATATTTATTTATATGATGAGATACGTGAGATGCTTGATTTGTTGGTGTTTTGCTGAAACTTTTGATTTGTTGTTGTGATATGGATGGAAATTAGGTGAGTTAGGCATGATGGAGTCAGGTCGGTTTAGGCATGGATCGAGTCAAGTTGGTTTAGGCATGGATTGAGTCAGGTTGGTTTAGGCATGGATCGAGTCAGTTGGTTTAGGCATGGATCAAGTCAGCCGGTTTAGGCATGGATCAAGTCAAACATAGGCATGGTTGTGTTTAAAGTAGTGGAAGTTGTGATTCATTATTTTGTGCAATGAATGATAAAATGTTTCATGTGTGAGATGTGTTATAATATACGCATGATGATGGTAGAGAAATGGTAGTCGTAATAAATGTATGTTGTGTTGATGATAAAAATGTGTTGCAACTTGTTGTTTGTGTGGTTTAATTTCCAATTCTGTGATATAAAAAGGAAACTACGTAGGGGCAAAATGTGATTTTAGGAAGATGAAAGATGGATTGGTTAGGGTAGAGAGGGGCCGAGCTAACCTCCAAGGGCCCCATGCCCTTGGAGTGCTGCCTACATAGTCCCGGCGAAAAGGGACCTCAAGCCGATGTAGTTCTCCCATGAGCTAGGGAAGAATAGGATGAGGTATGAGAATGAGTTAGTAGGTTTTAGGCATGTTGTGGGTTTAGGTCTGTTAGGTGTGGGGGTTATAGGTAAAGTGATATAGGTGATGTCGATTGTGGAAAAGAAGAAGATTACCCCAAAGGTAAGTGTCGAGGACCAAATCCTGTATAAGGTAATCAAAACGTAAATAATGTCATTTAAAAGATAAGAGGAGGTAATAAAGCCACCTGATTGGTTAGGATCATACCGAGTAGATCATACCTTGGAGGAGGTGATGAACATAAGACCCTAAAGACATTGCATGATTGATTATTCTAAGGTGAAAAGTAGTCACATGATCACCAAATGTCTTTGGTTCCAAGAGGTCCCTTGAGGTGGTAGGAAATGAGAGTGGGAATGGTGAGAAGGGTGAAAGGTGGTTAATGTTTTATATGGTATGAGGTGGCATGCTCTTTGGGAAAGAGATCCGAGGTCATAATGGGAAAGTCCATGACTAAAAATTTCTCTATTTTGAATTGTATTTGAGATAGGGACTCGATCAATGTGGGAAGTCTATATGGGATAATGAAATATAACTCCTTGAGGTCTTTGTGAAGCTGATCGATGCAGGAAGCTTCAAATTCTCTAGCGTTTCTTTTCCTTTTCTTTTTTTTTTTTTTTGGTTTACATAGCTATCCTTCGAGGAGCAATCCTATTTACAACAATGATTGCACGAGAGGAAGATGTCCTTTGAGGGAGTCATCTTTGTGTTAGAAGTTTGACTCAAGGAGTGGGTCCCATGTGGGGCTTTGAAGTCATGGACAAGACCAAGGTGAAGAATAGGATTCTTGTTCAAAAGCAGGTGAAATGACCATGGGATCTCATCTAAAGGTAGATGAAAAGTATCCATGAGAATCATGCTATGTGTAGTGCCAGCAAAGTACATATATTCAAGAGAAGATAATAAGTGATGGGTAATCACTTGATTCATTTTTAGTCATCGATGAGATGTAGGAAGTGGGTAGTGCTCAAGGGACAAGAATGGAAAGAGGTAAAAGGTGAGGTAGGACTATAGGTAAATAGTAGAATGGTCGAAGATGCAAGGCATTAAGGGGCTTAGGTTTGGGTTTACCATCGAGTGAAGATAAACGATAAGCACCTGATCCGTAAGTATGAGTCACGATATATGGTCCAAGCCAATTAGGAGAAAATTTTCCCCATTTAATTTTTTCTACTTTGGTTACGTGTTGATTTTCTTTTAGGACAAGGTCACCGAATTGGAAAGTTCGTTCATGTACACGTTTTCATAGGCATGTTTGATACGTTTTTGGTAAACTTGAAGGTGATCAAGAGCATTAAGATGACGTTCATCTAATAACTCAAGATGTGCTAAACGGTCTTGACAAAAGTCATCATCATTGAGCATGTCATGGAGAGAAATGCCGAGTGAGGGAATCTGGAATTTGAGAGGTAGAATAGCCTCGGTACACTACGTACCGCGAGAAAAATGGTGTGTCGACAGTGGAAGTGTGAATACTAGTGCAAGTATCCCACGAGGGAAAAAGGAATGTACGTATGCCAATCCTTCCCAGATATCATTAACCACTTTCATAAGAATTTTGTTTAAGGTTTTGTTAGTGGATTTTGCTTAGCCGTTGGTTTGTGGGTAATAAGGTGAGGAGAAACTTAGCTGAATGCCGAAGGTGTCACAAAGTTTTCGCAATGTTTTGTTTTTAAATTGTTTTCCATTGTCAGTGATGAGGTGATGAGGAACACCAAAGTGACATATGATGTGGTGATTGATGAAATCACATATTTTCTAAAATTTCATGGAGATGAGTGACATGGCTTCAACCCAATTTGTGTAGTATTCGGTAGCAGGTGATGATCCATTGATGTCGTTGGGAAGAATGGGGGTTGATCTCTTCGACAAGATCTAAACCCCATTAAGAGAAGGGCCAAAGGTCACGGGTGACCTATAAGGCATGATTGGGTGTATGATGAAGGTTAGCATGTTGTTGGCATTTTACACAACATTTGATGTAGTCATAACAATCATGATTAAGGGTTGGCCAATAATAGCCTAGGCAAAGAATATGCTTAGCAATAACAAGGCCACTGAAGTGACCTCCACATATTCCATCATGAACTTCCTTAATGGTATAAGGAATTTCAGAACTCGTGAGGCATCGTAAGAGAATACCATCAAAGCCATGCTTATAGAGGAGGCCCCCATGATGACATAACGAGAGACATTTTTAAGGAAGGTGCGTTGTCCATTATGGGTGAGATCGGGGGTAAGATGGAGAGAGAAAGATAGTCGAGTATTGTTTATACCAAAGGTCACTCGGGTCAAGGGTGATGGTTCCAATGGAGGAAACGTTGTGAGGTAAGTAAGAGGGTGATTGGAGTCATTGTATGGTGACAAAGATTTTAGAATCGGTGGGTGAAGTGGGTATTTGAGAAGCCAAGCAGGCCATGGTGTCTGCAAATTTGTTGGTTGAACGAGGGACGGTTTGTAGGGCGTAATAGTTAAAGGTGGTCAAAAGTATGTCCACATGATGTTTATACTTTTGAAGTATCTCGTTACGACATTGGTATATACCATTGACTTGGTTTATAACCAATTGAGAATCACCAAAGATGTTGATTGATTTGACATCTAGGTATAGGTGACTTGGAGACCTAATACCAGCGCTTTGTATTCGAAATGTTGTTTGTACAATCAAAATATAGTTTGAAAGACAAAGGCATGGGTTCACCATCAAGCAGAATGAGGATAATACCAGCCCCACCCCCATGCTGACACTTGGAACCATCAAAGAAGAGTGTCATTTGGTAAGTGGGTTCATCCAAGGAAAGGGTAGCAATTGACTCATCTGGAAAGTCAAAATTAGAGGGTTGATCCCGAAGTAATAGGTGCGTCGACCAATTGGTCGGCGATAGCTTGGCCCTTGATGGAATTTTGATGAATGAATTTGAGGTTGAGGTCAGCTAAAAGCATAAGCCAACGTGCGGCACACTGATTTTGATAAGGCTTGGCATACATGAAGTGTAAGGGGTCGGTGTTGGTCACAACATAGGTTTTTGGTTGAGTAGGTAATGGAAGAGTTTGGTGGCAATGAAAACTAAGGCTAAGAAAAGTTTTTCGGGATGGGTGTATCAAGTTTCATAGTCCAAAAGAGTACGGATTATGTAATAAACTACCTGCTCCCGTGTTGTTCATCGTGATGAGTGAGCATGGCTCCCAAGGAGTGACTAGTAGCTAAAATGTATAGGTAGAAAGGTTGATCGTCTTTAGGTGGAATGAGTACAAGGGGTTGGAGAAGGTATTGTTCTAGGGCCTCAAAAGCTTTATGGCAGTCATCATCCCATTGAAAGGAGACATCCTTCTTGAGTAGATGATGAAATGGTTGGCACCAATCAGATAATTGTGAAATGAAATGGTGAATAGACCGCAACTTTCCTTGTAGGCTGAGTTGTCTAAGGTTAGTGGGTGGAGGCATTTCCGAATGGCCTTGACTTTAACAATGTCAACTTCTATACCACATAAGGAAATGATAAAGCCCAGGAGTTTTCCTAAGAGGACTATGAAGATGCACTTCTTAGGCTGAAGGTAAATGTAATATTTAATGAGACAATCAAAAATGGTTTTGAGGACGAGGCAAGGTGCTTAAAGTGGCATTTATATTTGGCAAGAGATCATCCATGTAATCTTCTAATATATGATGCATGATATCATGGAAGATGTAAGTCATAGCCTACTAATATGTGGCACCAACATTTTAAAGGCCAAAAGGCATGACTCGGTAGCGAAGGTCCCCGAGGGGTGATGAATGCAATTTTATGTTGATCCTGCAGAAGGGCAAGTAGGATTTGGCTATAACCCGAGAAGCCATCCATGAGTGATAACATCTCGTGACCAGGTAAGGTCAACCAGCTTGGTCAATACCGTAAGGTAAGGGAAGTCGTCTTTTGGGTAGGCTAGGTTAAGGTCACAGAAATCTGCAGAAATGCGAGTCCCCTTGTTGCCTTAGTAGCGGGGGACAATGTTAGAAATCTAACGAGGATAATCAATGGGTAATATGAAGGAAATGGAAAGAAGGTGTTGAAGTTCTTCTTTGATGAGAAGGGCAATGCGAGGGTGCATTTTCCTCAGCTTTTGTTTGATGGGTTTGGCATCGGGAATGGTTACAATATTGTGGACAACTATGGTGGGGTCAATCTGGGCATGTTTGTGTAAGACCAAGTGAAAGCGTGGTTATGATCTATGAGAAAAGAACGATGGCTTCTGTTCAAGTAGCATCCAAAGATTCGCCGATCTTTAGGATGTGTGGGTTGTCCTGAGTATGAATGTTGATTTCGATAGTCGATTCATTCAACATGGTTTGTGTCTTAGAAAGTAACGATCGATGAATATATGAGTCTTCCGCACTTTCCAAGGTAGGTGAGTATAGATTCATCATCCTAACATTTAATGACGTTAATTGAAGGTGTATCGTCATCAATCATTTCAAGATATAGGAACGGAAGAGAGGAAGGAGCCTCACCCTCGCATTGATAAGTCAAAGGCCCCAATGAAATGGTGTTTAGGAAAAAAATGTTAGGAGGAATAGATTAAGGATCCATCGACTCCGTCGGTGAAGGTGGTGATGAAGGCGGAGTGGGTGAAGAAAGTGGAGAAGGGCTGGTGTCCTTGATGAGTTCAATGAGGGCCTATTTGGTAGGTGGTTTAGGAAATTCGATACCACTACGGTCGTTATGTTTGTGGGTGGTACATGGAATAACAGTATGGTGGCCTTGCTCGTAAAAGCCAAAGCCAAAACCCTTCCATGCACATCGGTGCATGAAGGTGTGGGAAAAATGGTGATTGGTGAGAGAATGGAAGTCAAGCGGAAAATGGGCGGGTTTGTGACGGTGGTTCGGGTGTGTATGTGGTAGTATCTAGTCCCCCATAGGTGAGGTTGGTACAAAGATGAGGCAGACCATAAAGGAAGTGTTCTCCTATGTGCTGATCATAGCGAGGGTGTTGGTGAAGACTTCCATACTCTTGTGGAGTAAGGAATGTGTTGACACTATATAGGTGGTATTCCCCCAGAGTGAGGCGTTGAAAAACACCTTCTAAGGGATCGGTGGTTGGTATGTGGGTAGCGGGAATAGATGATGTTTGAGTTCAATGAAAGGTGGAGTTAATGGATTGGGAGACTGATGGGTTGGTCGTGGAGGTTGTGGCGGTGGTAGGAGTGGAAGAGGTATGTGTGGTGGAGGTGGCGACTATACTGGTAAGTGGAAGTGTAGGTGAAGTGGTAGCGGTCGTGGAGGTAGACGCCTTAATGGGTATAAGCACGTCATTAGGTTGGTAAAGCATGTTACATGTTTTAAAAGGTGATGGATCAGCTAGAATGGTACAAGTGTGTCATTCATGTTCAAACTTTACACAACGATGTAAAGTGGAAGGAACGTAACCCATGACATGAATCCAGGGTCTACCAAGTAACAAGTTATATTGGAATTCCCCCTCCAAGACGTAAAATAATTCTGGGATAGTGCGGGGGCCCATGTGAATGTGGAGGATAATGGTGCCTAATGTAGAGGTGATAGCGTCATTGAATGAACACAACATGACAGGATGTTTATGCATGCAATTGTCAGGTATGCACATTTGAGAGAATGCATGGGATGAAATGATGTTAATACTAGCACCCCCATCAATCATTACACGTCATACACGTATATCATTGATGTGGACAGAGATGAAGAGGGTTGGGTCTGGGTCATCCATTTGGTGTGGTGCGATCTCTTCCTCTAAGAAGCTAAGGGAGGCTACTTGGTGAGTAGGGTGAGGTTTGGATAAAGGTGGTAATTTGGTGAGAGAGGTTACATGATGGGGTGTGATAATGGAGGCTACGGTGTAGGGTCATTGGGTAAAACCTCAATAGATTGAAGAACCTCCATGAGAGCTTGACAATGGGATTCTAAGGTTTGGATGAGGTCATATAGGGACATTTTGAGGGGAGATTGGTGTAATTTTTTGAGCATGGTGCGATGTGTGAATCCATTAGAAATAGGGTATGTGGGTCTGCGAATAGTAATCTTAGGTGTGGGTGCAGATGGTATGTTAGATATAGGATTGGTTGGTGAGTTAGTTTCCTTTTCTTCACCTTTGTCTCTCTAAGTATGGGTAGTAACATGGATCATGTTGATCGAGGGTTGGAAAATAGAGAAGGTGTAGCGTGAGTGGTATAACAACATAACGGGAAAAACCTACCGAGGAGAAAAATCCCTGTGAGGTGAGATGGGAGCAATGAAATTTGGGTGATGGTGTGGCAAGTTCTCGATGTGAACCATGTTAATTTAAAATCTTGGAGTGGTCCTAGGAGGCGTGGTGGTGCAGTCGTGGTTGTTGAGTGGGCAAGTGAGGAAGGACTATGGGAATGGGTGTCCGTGAAGCTTGTGTCCTCATCGAGAAGGTCGTCATCATCAAAGTTGGCTTCCGAGGACACAATTGATAAGGATGGTTTTCAAAGCCTTGCAGCTTCTCCATCGTGCCCGGCACACGATGGTAGAGCACAAATTTTAGTGCATCAAATGCTTTTGGCTTGGGCTTGAGGGGTCATAAGGTCTTAGTGGCGGTAATGTGATGACATAAGTCTCAAGGAGGTTGGTTAAGATTTTGGCATAGGACCCTGCTAGTGGGTCACAATGTGAAGTGAAAGTGGGTTTGGGTATAGGTGTGGCTGATTATTGAGGAACAGTCCTTGTAGGAGGGGGAGTGGGTCGAGTTATGGTTTTGGGTGCTGGCATGGTCTTGGGTGTTGGTCATGTTTGTTTAGGTAGGGGTATGGTAGATGAATGGGTAAGAGGGTGTATGGTTTCTTTGACTACCTTATTGGAGGGTAGCGGATTTTTGTCTTTGGGTTACACCTTCTTAGGTAAAGGTGATATGGGTGTATGAGATATAGAGGAAAAGTAGATGGGGAAGAGGATGAGTTACCCATGGGAAAACGGAGGTGTTGTGAAGGTAGATGATACTGGGTCAAGTAGGGGTGTGAGAGACAGAGGCCGAAGTGTAGTGGGTAATGAAGAAGTTCTTTGAGGTTATTGGAGTTATGGGTGGTAAATATGCTGCAGGTGTAGGTGTAAGTCATGTTGGGTGCTTGGGTAGGCTAGAGGTTTGCGAGGAAGGAGTGGGCTGTTGTGTTTTTGGTTTATTGATGGGTGGAAGTTTCTTGATCGTGTTGGGAGGTTGAGGTCCTAAAATGGACAAAGAGGGTGAAGGTGACGCAGGTATGATTGGCGCAGACGAGGTATGAGGTTTATGGGTTTGGTTCTTTTGTTTGGGTGCCGAAGTAGGTTTGGTGTTGACTTTGGAGGATGTAGCTAAATCCAATTTGATAGGTGGATGAGTAAGGCTGGTGGTTGGGGTGACCCCTAAGGTAGTGATAGGTTTAGTCGAGGAAGATGATGTATGTGTGGGTTTGGATTTAGATGTAGGTTGGGTTATGGGTAAGGGTATGTGTTGATGTATGATGGATGTTGTGGAAGTTGTGATAGCGGTGGTTGCATTCGGTTTGATTGGTCAAAATATTTTTGGGTAGATAGTGGAGGTATCGTGCAAGTGACATCTACATTTGTGTTAAAATAGAAGCGAAGATGCCCCCACAATAAGGCTCTATCCACATAGTCTAGCGATAAGTCAAATGTGAGAATGGCACGTCTATAGGTGATGTTGATGAGGACCCAATGGCTATTCCCGTAAAATGTGTCTTAGAGATAGGAAATTGTTAGCTTCAACTTCATGGGTAAGAGAGCCAAAAGTAGGTATGCAAGATCTTGGGTAGTGAAGGAGAATGCTCACCTAGAGGAAAAGGTATCTCTATTGGGTTTGTGATAGGGGAAGGAGATGATGGGTGCTCCTCATAGGTGGAGGACATGATGGGTGCTCCTCTATGGGGAGGAGATGATGGGTGCTCCTCTGTGGGTGGAGGAGGTAAACAAGTATCATCCATGGAGTGAAGAAGTGCTGTGGGTGTTGGTTCTCTGGTGGAGAAGCCAAAGGTGAAATGGTCTCGATGTTAGTGGAAGGCTCCTCCGTAGGTGAGGTAGGAGGTGAAAGGTGTTCCTCTATGGGTGGAGGAATAGGTGAGGTAGGTTCCAATGCAGAAGGAGGATTTCGGGCTATAATCTCCTCTATGGAAGGAATATGGGGTAATTGGGAAGCAACAGGTGTGTCACTAAAAATAGCATGGACCTCATGGGTATGGCTATCATGAGTTGAGGTCTCACTAGTTTGATTAGACGAAGGGGCATGATTGGGAAAGGGTTTCTTGAAGATATGTAGGTTTTGATTGGCGGGTGCGTTAGGATTATCCATAGTTAACTCACCTTTCTCGAGCATTTCTTGGACAATATTTTTGAAAGTTATGCAATTGCCGTCACTATGACCCTTTACTTGATGATAGTTACAAATTCATGTTCTTTATACCATGCGGGCATGGGGTGAGCAGGATCAAAACTAGTGTGTGGTTTTATAGGTGGAAGGGTGATGGCCCCACTTTGATAAGATTTTCTAAGACAGAAGAGTAAGGCTCCCCAATTGGGGTGTATTTCTGCTTGTTCTCGTCTGAATTGAAAAGTCTAGATGGGTGAGAGATTAGATGAAGGGGTAGCTTGATTTGATGATGAGCTGGGTTGGCCTTGAGTACCACTATGTTAGCGGTGCCCTTAGCCTTTGAATAATTGTTTTGTGGTTTGGAAGAAGAAGAGGTATCATTCAACTTGAATGCCGAATTCTTATTGCGTAATTAGATTTTCTTCTCTTTGATGGCCCAAATCTCTAACTTTCATGCCATGGTGAATGCTTCATCAAATGTTCGGAAGGTTTGGACATGTAGGGTTGGTGAAATATGTCTAGCACAAGCCCGTGTGAAGAGCTCGATGAGTTACATTTTGTGTAGCAATTGGAAGGTAAGTTGATTGATCGAGCTACGCCAAATGAGCGAAAAAATCTATGATAGATTCGTCCTCATACTGACTCATTGAGTATAGGTCAATCATGGTAACCTTCTTGACAATATTGATGGAGAAGTGTTCCAAGAAGGCTTGGGCTACTTGATTAAATGAAAATATAGAGTGTCTAGGTAACCTACTATACCAATCAAACACAGTCCAGATTAGTGACATGGGAAAGTTCCTTAAGAGCAAAAAAGAATCATCGTGGGCGATTAGGTAGCACCCATGTTTGAATGAACACAAATGTTGTTGCGGGTCTTCCTTGCTATTGAAGCAGTTGAATTTAGGCATCTCCCAATGCACGGGATATGGACGGATAGGAATGGATGGATGAATGGGCTCGTTGTAAATTTCATCATAGGTTAGAATATTATGGGAGCTAGAAACCTATGCCTCTAATGTCTACATCTTATCCATCATCAATTTGATTAGGTTGTTGGTAGGTTGCGATGATTGGGTGCCTCCTGTAGCATACGAGGGTTGGTGTTGGGTGTGTAACAGGGGTAGCATTCTAGTATATGGTGCTGTCGTGTAGGTAGATTGAGAAGGAGGTAGTGAAATAGAGGGTACGTACCCAAAGTGAATAATAGATGAAACGGGAGGCTACTGATAATATGTATATGGAGGTGGAAGGGTCATGGTAACCCTAGTTGCAATGGGGGCTAACGATTGTGGAATGGAAAGGACCACATTCTGAAAAGGGGTAGAGGTCACCGACACCGGAGGTGGTTGTGTAGCTATAGGTATATGAGAGACATTAGGGGGGAGATGAGGTTGTGTTCAGGTGGTTGTCGAAGGTATGGTGGATGTGGCGGAGTCTCAATGGATGTAGCAAATGATGCAATCATAGAGGGTATAGGCCCTAGCTACAAAACAATGGGGTAAGATAGATCTGCAAGCAACATGGAGCCAGTGGGGCTGACGTAGGAGTGGGAGTGAGAGTCGGGGGATGGATACAACCATGTCGTATATCAACCCGACCCGAGGCATCTTGGGTGGACGAGTGGGAAAGATAAAACTACAAGGCAGCGGGTTTTGGTTAAGGAGTTGTGTGAACTCCTCATCTCTCAGTAGCGATAATGATAGGTTGGATAGGATCCATGGCGGGTGATAAAATGGAAGGTGGTGAAGGACTAAGTGGGAACGGTTGACAACTTGTGTGGAATATGAGTGTGATTGCTTGTCTTGAGTCAACACCATGTGAACCATGATCGATTAGGTTAGGCCACTTCTCTGTAAATGACACAGAAAAATAGCAGAACAGGTGAAACAGGCGGTAAAAAGTGGACTAGGTATGAAATGTTGGCTCAAAAGAGGCACAGGGATGACCAATGCCGGTTAGGGTAAACCAATGCCGGTCATAGGTAACCGTGGCGATTCTTATGGGAAATGGATAGTGAGTCAAAAACAAGGTGTAAGGTCAAATTTGACAGGTATGCCCAACTTTGATGAATTTTACAAGGTTAATGAGAATGATAATAGTAGACGGGACTCTGAAAAGTTGAAGAAGGTGAATAAATGTCCCTTTGGGTAGGTTAACCAAAATGGCGGTGAACCGACGCTGGTTGGGTATAACCAACGACATCGAGGGGTAATCGATGATGGTCGGCTAGACCTTTAATCCTTCACTATGAAATTAAAACATGATGAAAGAAAAATGGTTGTGAATTAAAATCGATGTGGAATCAAACCCATAATTTTGAGAATGATGAGAATATAGTTCGAGCACACTTAGATGAAACTAGAATACACTAACTATGATGAGGAGCGTGCGAGGATAAACAATAAGAATGAAGAACATGACCTCTCATCTCAAAATGCAAGCCAAGTAGAAACACTAAGAAAAATGTGATCCTAAGAGTGAATTTTCTATTATGTTTGCTTAGCATATGCTATTTAAGGACCGACTCATTAATCAGTAAAATAGAGTTTTTTGGTGAGGATGGCTTCCTACAAAAAGGAGATCTAAAAGGTGAGGTTTCGTATGTTATGGCGGGGTAGGCTTCACTCAAGTATGACTCGACAGAGCAAGCGATGGTAGGAGTACCTACCAATCCTCATATCAGTGCGATCATTGACAAGTGTTCCTAAGAAAGATGTTGTTTAAGAATATGTATATGTTTTGAATTTGTGCAATGTGGCAAGAATCAAAGAGAGAGAGAGATGTGGTTTATATGATTCATTTGTCAACCATCAGATGGGAATGACTTCCAGCGTAAAGGTTGCCCTCAGTTAATGTGAGCTAATGTAATAAATCAGAATGCAATGCACTTATTTTAAGCCCAAATCAAAATATGAAGTTCAATGACACAAATGGATGAAGAGGAAGAGGGATGCTTTTTCACTAAAATGCAGAAAACAAGAAGAAATGATTCTTTTTAAGTACACTAAAAGAAAGGTTTCTTTTAGAGAAAATAGAAAGAAAAAGAGGGTTACCAAGGAAGAAAATTAATGTGTATGCTTTTCAGAAGGGAAAAAAACACACAACTTTTCCTAGGAATGAATAAAATGTAAGGAACCCCGAATGGGTCCCACCGGCGTGCCAAAATGTTTCACCTGATTCTTAGACATTTCTTTGAATATTGATGAAATAGATAGGGTAATGGGCATAGGAGGAATACCTGTTGAAATGCTAGTTGTTGGGTTGTTGCACGCGTATGACTTCTAAATCCATAGCTGATTGTGAGAGCTTCCTTTTGGCTAGGAGGAACTACCTGAAATGGAACACAAGACCACCAGAAAGAGTTAAACAATATGTGCAGTGAACTACCTAGCATGTGCTAGATCCGGGAAGTGTGATACTTCCTAGATGATTTGTCAATCCACTATTTAAAAAAATTTAATGCTGGTAATGAAGTAAATCCTATTGTAATTGAAATGATTTAGGTATCTCATTAAAAACACAATAAGAAAGATCTAATCTAACAAAGAGTAGGTTAAAATAATATCCGAAGGTCAAGTAGTTGGTTACGGTTCTCTGTAGGTCCGCGAAGTCTCGGGAAGGTCACGAGTGATTAAGGGTGATGTGAGAATAGGTGGGTGGGTCAATGTTCTAAACTCTATTGGTAAATACAGAGACCGATGCCGATTAAGGGTGACCGATGTCGGTTGGGGATAACCGGTGCCGATTATTGTGGAAAACTGGGAATGCCACAAAATGAGCTTTGGGTCTCCCTTGTGATTACCTGAGGACTTGATTGGATAGAACGAGGTATTAGGTTGTTTGGATGGGGTTTGGCGGAGTTTTAACGGTATGTGGAGGGGTGAGTATTAAAGGAGGTCAATGGGTGGCTAAGAGAACAAAGGATGACAATACAATGATAAAATGAATGAACCAGAGGAGTAAACTATTCTACTTACTTGAAATCTGGTTCTAGGTGCTTGTGAGTGATGGATGAAGGTGTCGGTAAGAGGTTGAATGTTGTTGAGGATCACCAAACATTGGAAAGCTCTTGCATGGGCTGTATGTACATTCCTTTTTGCTTGGTTGGATCAAATTTGTGTTGGGTGATGGAGGAATGCCTGTGCGAGAAAATTCTTGATCTCCTTCCTTACATGCATGTTCTCGTGGAAACTTGTTCTCAAAAGATGTGATATCTCTCGGAATCGCCAATGTTTGACAAGGTTTTTGCCAACCTCCAAAATAAGGTTGTTTTGGAGATTAAAAGGTGAACAACGGTGGTTACGGCTTAATCGGTGATAGGTATGGGTAACCGGTGTAAGTCAAGGTGGGATTTTCTAGGTTTGCTAAACTAGACAGATCCCCTTGATTTCCTGGAATCTCATGTCGTTAACCCATGGATTAGGATAGAATCTTCTTTTAAGCATGTGGGAATGTGGTTAGAGGGAATGTAGGCATTTATTTTTAGGGTTTGAGTAAGTCTTAGTTAGTTATGGTAACTTACTAAGAATAGGTCTTAGGGTGAGTTAGCTTGATGAGGTGTTTAGGTGAGGTGTAAGTGTGGGTATTATCTAAATTAAGATATTTAAATAATAAATATGGTGAGGATAATGAATTAATTTAATTAAATTAATATTAGTGGGGTGAAGGGGGTCATGGCTAGGTGAATGTGTTGAAGGTATTTATTTTACGGGGGACCAAAGGGGAGTGTGACCTAATTTTGGTGTCTACAGACCCTTGGAAGAGTAATAAAAGGAAAAGGACATTTTATTGGGAGATCCATAGTAGCGCACATTTGAGACATTGAAGGAGAGACTTACTACAATTCCTATTCTACATTTTCCCTCATGGAAGCAACCGTTTCATGTACATGTGGATGCCTTCGGCATGACCATTGTCATGGTGTCAACTCAACCTAGAGAAGGTATTATAGATCATCCTATCTATTTTTCTAGTAGAAAGTTGACTCATGTAGAGAAAAATTATACAACTACTAAGCACGAAGCCTTGTCAATGATCTATGCAATGCATAAATTCAGAAAATACCTTCTAGCAACACCATTCATATTTTATACCGATCACATGGCATTGAAATACTTGGTAAAAAATCCCATTTTACAGGGGCACATATGTCGATGGGTGCTCTTGTTCTAGGAATTTGACTTCATAGTTGTGGTAAAACCAGGGAAAAGTAATTACGCCTAGACTACTTATCAAGAATTCAGGTTGGGGAGGACACACGAGATAATTAAAGATACAATGCCAGATGCACAATTGTATAGGTTACAATGCGCGCCTTTAGAATTATAGGATATTGTTATCTTTTAAGTACAAGTTTGACACCGAGAAGGAAAGGAATCCTTAGAAAAGAAACAACTTACAATTCACGCAACACCTTTTATGTTGATTAGTGGTGACCTATACAAGTTAGGTCGAGATGAAGTATTATGTTGGTGTGTACTAGAGCATGAGCACATGGACATCATGGAAGAGGCTCATGGTGGTATTACAAGTGGGAACTATGCAGGTGATGCCACTGCACACAAGATTCTACTCATTGGATTATGGTGGGAGACGCTTTGAAAGATTTTAAAGCATATTGTAAGGTGTGTGATCATTATAGACACGTTGGTAAACCTAGGCAAAGAAATGAAATGCCTTTAAGAACTATTCCTAGTGAAGAACTATTTGAGAAATGGGTTATAGACTTTGTGGGTCCTATTTCACTTTGGCTGCACATAGAAATGGATCATGCTGTTTTGCTCGGAATGTTTCGGCTCTTTGGGAATAGAGTTGCTTCTATCCTTTCATTCCTTTTAGAAATAGATAAGGGTTAGGGCTAGGAGGAATACCTATTGAATGTCGAGATGGTGTGCGCGTACCATAGAGAGAGATCAGGTTGATTGCGAAGAACTCCTTTTTGTCTTGGAAGGACTACCTACAAATAAGAACACAAGACCACAAGATTCTGATTAGACAATAAATGAGGGAACTGCCTTGGGCCCAGGAAATATAAAACTTCCTTTCGAAGGTGGTCAATTCCCCTGCTAATATGAATTAACACCAAAGACTGTAAAATATCAATTTAATTGCTTCGTTGAAATAGGTAGGGGAAAAGGCTGGTTTCTGGTTTTGAGTCACAATAACCGATACCGGTTACTGTCAACCGATATCGGTAGGGTCTTTGTTTTTGGACTTTTGGTGAGGTCGGTTGTAGGATAGTTGTGTTGTTTGTAAAGGCTGGTATATGAGTAGGATTAGGTAATTGGGTGATGAGAGGTAAGTGGATGATAGTTAGGTATAATGTGTTGCTGGGTAGTAGATCTAGGAATAGATTTTATGAGGACTGTGATTCAAAAGTCTAAGAAATGTTACTAAAGAGGACATGTAAGATATAACTTACTAGTTATTGACGAAGATGCAGGTCCAAGAACTATGATGACAAAGGTAGAACTCAGGTAGGATGGCTTGATACCCAGAAGATGAGATGTCTCCCTCCCAATGATCAGATGAGTGTCACAGGGCTCGGCTATTCATTGCGCCTTGGGCTTGATCTCCTTCACTGCAAACTCTACTTGTCTCTTCACTTGTCTCTGCTCGGCCAAGTAAAGATCCGGATTCTCTTGATCGCTTCTGATGATCCTGATTGATCCAAAAATCCTTCCACCTTTGTTTTTGGTTAGGGAGCCCATTTACAGGAACCGATGGCGGTTACGTAACCGACGGCGGTCGAGTAGGAACCGTATCGGTCGAGTCAAAGTGGGCTATTTTCGGTAAAATAGCCAACTTTCCCTCCTTTTCTCCCGAGAGATTAGTTGAGGGCTTGGTCAAGTAACTCGAAGGTCGATTTTGGGTGCGAAAAAGGGGTCATTAGTCATGGGTGTGGATGTGGACCAAGTTATAGGTCTTAATTAGGTTAGTTTAGGGTTAGGACTAGGTCATGATGAGGTGGCCAAATGAGGTGGCAGGTAAGGTGATGTGGATTTATCAATTACAAGGTAATTAATAAATAATTGTGTAAGGTTTAGGTGATGAGGTTAGGTTGCGAAATGAGATGAGTCCTCGGGGTCGTAAGACACAAATTTGGTGTCTACATTAGCCCCTTATTGTCGTGTAGTTTGTTTTATAAAGCTGCACAGACAATAATACGAAGTGGTTTCCTCTGTTAAGGGTATAGGTAATCCCCCTCAAATCTATCACAGATTGAGGTAGCGTGAAAGCAGGGATAGGGTTGATAAAGGGTAAATGGTGTAGAGATGATGGTGAGATGGTGGGGTAGGTCCAAGGAAGCAAACGCATGTTGAAATGCATTAGTGCAACTAGGGTACATGATTTGACGAGCAAACCAGCAATGCATAGGCAAAGGTCGATAGTTTATCCAAACAAGGGTGATATAATCCTGGTATCCAAGGCATAGGAAGTAGCTCCAGGGTATATAATGGGGAAGGTACAGGAACGTTTAGGCTTGTTCGGCAATACCAAATGGTTGGTTTGGTTGAGATAAATGTCACGGTCTAGGTCTAGGCAAAGTTGGTCGACAGATCAAGTCAAGGACCCTAATCATGCTAAAACACAAACAGGTGAGCTCGATTGAACAAAAAGCTACATGATGGGTGGATAAAAGTGTATGTTGTTGATGTTGGCGGGGTATTTAAGTGGTACGGCCTTGGGTCGGCCAAGTTGTTGGGTTGCGGCCTTGGGTCGGGCCAAATGGTTGGGGTGAGGCCTTGGTCGGGCCAAATGGTTAGGGTCGGGCCAAATGGTTAGGGTGAGGCCTTGGGTCGGGCCGGATGGGTAGGGTGAGGCCTTGGGTCGGGCCGGATGGGTAGGGTGAGGCCTTGGGTCGGGCCGGATGGGTAGGGTGAGGCCTTGGGTCGGGCCGGATGGGTAGGTTGCGGCCTGGGGTCGGGCCAAATGGGTTGGGTGAGGGCCGTAGGTCGGGCCGGATGGGTAGAGGGAGGCCTTGGGTCGGGCCGGATTAGGTGGTTGCGGCCTTGGGTCAGGCCGAATAGATTAACAAAGGGGGTTGCAGCAAAGGTTGATATAGGTGATGTTATGAGAAAGGGCGATTAGTAAATAGGGGCAGAAGTTGGGGGAAGGGTTGGAGAAAAACCGATGTCGATTGTCTATGACCGATATCGGTTAAGAAACCGATACCGGTTCCTTAGGGCACAATAAAACCGATATCGGTTACAGGTCAAAAACCTATAAAAAGAAAAATACGGCCAGTCATTGTCACATTTGCAATTTGAAAACCAATTTGAGTTGTCTGACGTGGAGAGTTGAGATTGGAACATTTGTTGATTGAGGTGGAGCTATTTTAGTGGAGGAGTGAGTTGTTAGTGGGCCCGAGTGAGGAGGAGGCAACAGTTGATTGGTGGAGGACTCAGAAGAGGACAGTTAGAGCCATGGCACAGCCAGGAGGAGCAGGAGGGGCTGGACCCGGCTGACCACCACCACCCATTCCACCATGACAACGTGTCGTCGTATGCAGTAGGTTCGAAACCCCTCATTGTGTGCATTTTATTGCATTATGCTATATTTGGGATTTTGGGTAGGAATGTACATTTTGTAGAAAATAATTAAGAAATGGAAATGATTTGAAAAAGGGAGAGGGTAGATGGGTTAAATAGGTCAAGGCAAAGTGGGTGGGTAGGTTTTAGGGTATTTGGGTGGGTAAATTGGTAGAAATAGGAAAAAAATGTAGTTGGGGGCGCGCGGGGTTCGGCTCCGGAAATTTACAAATGACCGGCCGTGCGGTCACTAAGCGACCGGCATCGGTCACGAAATTTCGGGAAAGGTTGGCTTTGTCGGCGACCGGTGTCGGTCGGTCTTTGACCGTGTATGCTGTGGGAAGGGGACCGGGTCGGTTATGGTGACCGTCTGCATTCTGCCTTCTTAGACAGATTTTCTATTTTTGTTGTGTCATTCGGTGGTGGTTTTGGGTGTGAAGTTCTCGTTGGGGATGGCATGTTAGGTTGTTTGTTGTTGTGTATGATTAGGTTTTATGTGTTGGGTGTGAAGATGGAGGGGGATATCATAGAGGTTTTTAGGGTAAGATAGGTGGGCGTAGATGTGCGTTATGGAGTCATGGTGTGGTTAGGTGGATAAGAAAGGGGATAGAGAGGGGTAAAGTAGTTGTTGTTGTAAAGAGTAGGGCTAATGTAGTGAGGTTGGGTTTGCAGCACGTCGCCAGATGATGCGGGCGATGCCCCATTGCCGTTGAGAGACGGATGCGGCCACACGTGTCCGCAGCGCAGTGGGCCATTATGCGCGAGGTGGGACTTGGCGGAGTCCAGCGTTATAGGGCCATAGAGAGAGATCACAGTTTGATGGTCGCCCTCATCAAGAGATGGGATCCGGTGACCAATGTGTTTCATCTCCCGACTGGGGAGATGACTATTACATTGGAGGATGTGTACCGCATCCTTAGACTGCCGATTGATGGAGAGGTAGTCTTTCAGGTGGATGCAGAGACCGCCATGGATAGCATCCTACACGTATTCAGGGATGCGGCTGCGCTACTGACATATCACAGCGCGAGTATCGCGTATGGGGATATGTACCGAGCCCACCGCTATGAGACACGGCTTGCCATGCGATGATGATCGGGATCACCCGCTTCGCCTCCCGTGACTCAAAGGGAGGCCGCTTTCCACTGGCGCTTATGGGGTGCTACATGAGATGGTGGAGGAGCACACATGTTATGCTTAGGCACCAGTATACCTAGTGCGGTTATACCGAGAGGCTGTGGGGCTATCGCCGGATGAGCGGTCGGGATTTGCTCAACGCTTTTGCTTCACCTGTTGGGCATATGAGCATATCATATGCATTAGACCAAGTAGGGCTGCCCGGCAGAGGGCCTGCAGTCATATATAGATACGGCTTTCGAGAGGTGGTTGGGGGTCATGGGCCACCCCCAGCGGTTCTTGCGAGGCGGGGCGTTACTTATTACAAACATTTATTAGAGGGCCCGACAAATGCGATATTGTATGGAGACCGTATAGAGGTCATCACCCTCACGGAGGAGCCCGAGGACGATTGCAGTGGATCCAGTACACATTCCTGATAGCAGGGCGGAGGCCGGAGAGTATGAGAGGATACCCCGAGAGGGTACGCAGCGGCGAGATAGGGCTACGACAGGATGAGCCCCATCGCTTCCCTCGCACTGGAGGGATGATGTAGAGCTCCACCGCCCGCACCACACCCCGTGGACCCGATTGGGTTCTTGAGAGGCAGCGAAGATGATCCGTAGATGATGCCGATCAGAGAGAATTTTTGGTTTAGTGGGCGGAGAGAGAGCTGCGAGATAAGACAGCCCACACAACCAGACTTACGCGGCTGTTATTAGAGCAGAGAGGACCAGCTCAAAGGGTAGGTACAGTTATTACAGGGTAACTAGCTGCTGCGCACAGCACATAGATAGGTGTCTTACAGGGTAATGCTAGCCTGAGCTCGAGTATAAATGCGGCATCAAGCTCGAGTATGCAGCACGAGCACAACCAGTGCCACCAAATGCAGCCGGCCACACACCAGCGAGTACAGTACCACCACCCACAGCACCACCAATGCACCAAAGCACGAGCACGAGGGAGCACTTGGTAGTAGGAGTCAGGGGACTAGCCCCAGCACCTACGGTGGCTCGAGAGCGTTATATGGAGGCTAGAGCGGAGGCCCGATACTATCAGGATATTCTTGATGGTACCGGGCTGATTATCAGCCATATGCGGCACATAGAGCAGAGACCTCTCGGAGCCAGAGATCTCAGGGAGTGCAACCACAACTGGTGGGTCTCAGATAGGAAGGAGGCGAGAGCGCGCATGGGACCAGCAGTAGAGACAGGCAGAGGGCGGTGGAGAGAGCTGAGGGGTCCCTGTATATTTTGTATTTGTATATTGGACATGGGCACCAGTCTGCGAACAGGTTGTGTTTATAGAGGCATGCGTGCCTATATATATGTATTCATTCATTCATTTATTGTATATACAGCTGCGAGCCGAGTATGTTTTGATATGAGGGACCGGCACGAGCCAGTCAAGATTATTAGCGATTATTGCGGCTGCGTGCAGCTTTGTTGTATTATGAGATTACAGAGGCCCCGGTCACGAGTACATTGTATATTGAAACTTTGTATATATATAGATATGATGTTTTGACCCACATGTCGTATGCGTAAAATGCGTTAAATGTTTTGTCGATGGTTTGTGATATGTGATGTATGATGAGTTTGATTTACATGGTGTTATATATTAATGATGTTGATGTCTTTTGTTGATGGGATGTATATAGATATAAATGATGAGTTTAATTGACATGTTATATTATGAAATGTTGTATGTTTTGGTTTTGTGAAATTGAATGTATGTAGCTGTTAAGTTGGATCCAAATGGTGTATAAATTGATGGTTTTCAATATCGTTTGTTGATGGCTTGTTTGTTTTTGTAATGTAGATAGATGATATTGATGAAATTGTAATGAGAGGTGGATTTAATGTATGCTTATAGATAACGGTGTTGTTATGCAGAAAAAAAAAGGACGGCGCCACAAAAAATTAGGTAAAAAATAAAGAAAAGGACTATGTTTAAAAAAGGTAGGTATATGACCGATATCGGTTAGATAACCGATGTCGGTGGTAAATAGACCGATGTCGGTTAGATAACCGATACCGGTTATCTTCAGAAAAGGAGCTTTTCTAAAAATAGAAAAGCGGGGGTGGCAACTGAAGTTCTTATTTTAAGAGCCATGCGAAGAAGTTAAATACGCGAATGCGACGCTTTCGACGCCCTGAGACAAGTAATTGCATGAGAGAATTGAGTGATAAGGAGAAAAGAGACTGGAAAGTGAATGTGATATGAGATTCGAAGCGAAAAGACAAATTTGAAATGGGTGGTGAACATGGCGAAACGAGGAGAAGCATCCAAAGTAGGTAGGGACGAGAGGAAGACAAGTGCCACCTTCAGCTGCGCGCAGCCCAAGAGGTAAATGTTTTGGTAGTAATTTGATTCTTGCATGTGATAAGGGAGAGTTAAGTAGATAAAGATGAGAAAGAAAAAGGTGATAGACAATGAATCGGGATAGGGTGAATGTAATGGGGTATGTAATCAGGGGTTTTCGGGTATGTTTGTATGTACAGAGAGAGGGTAAATGATCAAATTATTGTCGTAGGTGGCGTGGTGTATATAATTGACAGTGACCGATAGCGGTTAGAGGATAACCGGTATCGGTTACAAAACCGCTACCGGTTGTTTATAACCGATACCGGTTACTGCAGGAATTTCCAGAGTGTGAGAAAAACCTTTGGGGATTTGATGGATTGAATGGTTGTTTGTTGTTTGGACGTATGCAGGCAGAGGCAGGGCTGAGGATGAATGATAGTGTACCAGCGCTGTTGTCACGAATCCGAGCGGATGTAACACCAGCTGAATGGACACTGATAAATCGTTTGGGGTTAAGTGGAATCCACTATTATTCACGAATTACTCGTAACCATGCTATGTTGCAGGCGTTGATTGAGAGATGGAATCCAGAAAGAAATACCTTTTATCTGCCAACAGGGGAGATGACAATGACATTGGAAGATGTGTTCCGTATTTTGAGACTCCCAATTACAGGAAGACCAGTATATCAGGCATTACCTAGCGCGGCGCGGGGAGCGATAACAATAGTATTTGGTCCATACGCACAAGATTTGACACAACGAGGTTTGACATTCACGTATGGTATAATGTATGCGCAAAGCACACCTGCGAGACAAGGTTAGCAATGATATTAATGATAACGGTAGGGTATTACGCGTTTCAAGGGCGGATGGGGAAGATTTCCAAAAGCATTGATGTGTGTTATTTGGGAGATGATAGAAAGGAACGTGACTTTTGCATGGGCACCTGCATATTTGGCGGAGCTATACAGGGGTTTATGGGCTTGTAGGTGAAATCACAGGACGACACTGGATTGTTCATTTTTATTACATTGTTGGGCCTATGAGCACATTGTTTGTGTGCGACCAATAGGCCGACCCATCCAGTCAGGGAGACCGGAGTGCAGAGGTTGGGATTCAGACGATGGGTCTAGACAGAACAAGAGGCAAGATCCCAGGCCGTGACGGGTGACATTGAGTATTATAGGTAGGTATGGGAGATGGTGACGATGGTGGATATCTGTTGGAGGCCGTACGGTAACTATATGGTGACAGAGCACATAGCTGAGGAGTTGAGGGGTGTAGAGCGATTGAGGTGGATCGCAGGGCATAGGTCGGTGAGTACGAGAGGATTCCTCTAGATCGTGTGCGGCGACAATTTGGATTTGTGGCCATATATGAGGATCGACGCCGAGGCAAAGATATTCTCACCTCCCGGTGACACCTCCGAAGGGCCGAGAGAGATAGCAGACCGATCGCGAGGTAATGGATGCGAGAGCGAGCAGAGGCCTATAGATTATGGTGGGTAACAGAATGCGAGGTGTACGTGATCGTCCCGACATAGCTAGGATTACAAAGAGAGAGAGATCGTCATTAGCTCGAATGCGAGTGAATGAGGCAAGAGGATTGTTAGCGGTTCTGAGTCACGAGCGAGAGGACTAGAGGCGAGATAACTCCATGCGAGGGAGCATATTCATATGTTACAGAGAGATTAGCGGATCGGTGGCGGTACCATATAGCCGTGGTACCTTTGAGGACAGAGAGGCCTGGCGAGAGGCGTCGACGATCACGATCATCCCCTGGTTCGGGATGAGGCGTGAGGGTCTAAGTAAATGTTAGCAAGGTATAAGAATAAATAAGGATGCCGACCTGCGTGTCGATGATAGAGAAGATGTATTTGTTTAACATCTAAATAAAACTGGATATGTATGTTGATTTGAGTTATGATAATAATAAGAATGTTTTCGTTCTGACTTTCGGTGTTTTGAAAAAAGGATAAAGAGGAATGTGATTAAATAGAAATACACAAAAATATTTACACATGATAGGTTATGGTAGGGGATGGTCGAGCTAACCTTGGGAGACCCCATGTCTCCGAAGTGCTGCCTACATAGCCCATTGCACAAAGCAAGGAGGGGCCTCAGACCGATGTAGTTCTCCCTTAGGACCAGGGAGAGGTGAATTCAGGCAATGTGATTGTGGTTAGGCAATTTGTCGGTTGGTAAAAATATTGATATTGATAGGGTAATGTTGTTGGTGTTGGTAAGGGATGGACGTTGTTGGTGTAGGTATAAGGGAAGCGAAAGTTAGCCTACCCAAGTGGTAGGGAACCATGTCCTGATTAAGATCAACACATAATCCTAGATGCGAGGCAAAGAGGAAAGAGTGTTCCGTAGGTGAAAAGAGCTAAACAAACCACATAATAACGTAGAACCAGCTTGAATCCCTAGGTACCGTGCATAGACGAGAAGTCAATAGGTGAAAAGAGTTGTATGATCACAATATATCGATTGTACGTCACGTCCCTTGAGTTTAAACAAATGGTGAGGTGAGGTGGATGGTATAGCTGAGGTACGGAGAACTTGGTACAAAGTGAGTGTTCTGACGAAAGAGAACCTACCCTAAATAGACAAGTCCATGACTCAAAAGTTCTTTTGAATGTGGCTTTACTTTACTGAATATAGACTGATCGATGTGGGAAGCCTACAAGGATATTAATTGTATTATTCTTGAGGTCTTCACGAAGCTGATCAATACGAGAAGCTTCGGCTAAAGGCGATTGTGTATAGCTGTCCTTCAAGGGAACAGTCTATTTATAGTAACAGCTGTGATTTGAGTGTATAGCTGTCCTTCGGGGGAGCAGTCTATATATAATAGCAGCAATAGTTTGGCATATAGCTGTCCTTCGAGGAGCAATATATATAATTTAGATAGCTAGATGTCCTTTTGGCGTGAAGCATCTAGTTTGGTAAGAAGTTTGACTCAAGAAAATCCCATAAGAATGTGTTATTTTAATACTTTGAAGTCATGGACTAGACTAAAAAGGGAAGGCATCGTTAAGGGGAGGTGAGAATCAAACTATGTGAGCTTGATTTTATTTTGAGATGTAGGTGTTTCGCACGGAATGTTTCGGCTCTGCAGAATAGACTTGCTTCTATCCTATCATTCCTTTGAAAAACAGATAAGGGTTAGGGCTAGGAGGAATACCTGTTGAATGTTGAGATGGTGTGCGCGTACCGTAGAGAGAGATCAGATCGACTGTGAAGAACTCCTTTTTGTCTTGGAAGGACTACCTGCAAGTAAGAATACAAGACCACAAGATTTTAATTAGACAACAAATGAGGGATCTGCCTTAGGCCCAGGAAATATAAAAACTTCCTTTCGAAGGTGGTCAGTTCCCCTTTTAATACGATTTAACACAAATGATAATATAGAAAGCTATTGCAAAATCACGATTTAGGTATCTCGTTACAAAGCAATAGAAACTAAACTATCAATAATAAAGTGCCACTTTGTTTGTTCGGTTACTGGTCATTGATACGTTCAAGTTGAGTTATAGGGATAAACCAGGGCTGGATTTGGGGTTGTTAGGTGGAAAATAGGCAAGCAAAAGGTTTTGGGGTATAAGTCACAATGGTGGCCAAGCGGTCATCAAGCAGCAACCGACCGCGGTTAGATAACCGCTGCTGGTAGAGGATAAACGATACCGGTAGGGGCAGCAATCTAAGTGCTTCTGGATAGAAGTTGGTTGCAAGGTGATTGTGGGGTTATTAGGATTGGTGGATGGCTGAGGGGAATGATGGGAGGATAGGGAAGACTCAGAGTGTGGTAAAATGGCCTTCTGGGCAATATCAGGGTGTGTGGGTGAAGGTTAAGTGCAGTAGTAGGCTGTAGTAGATCTAGGAATAAACTTATGATTACTATTAATCAACAGGCTCAAGAAAATGGTGCTTAGAAACATATAACATACTACTTACTTGCCCGATGCGAGATGCAAGTTTCGAGACTATGATGATGAAGACGAGGACCCAAGTTGGATGCGATTTTCTTTTCGATGCTCGGATGAGTGTATTCTTGGCTCAAGTTATTCATTGCGATCTTGGGCTTGATGTCCTTCTCTGCAAACTCTTCCTGTTTCTTCACTTGTCTCTGCTTCGGCCCAGCAAAATCTGGATTCTCTCGATGATTTCTCCTTCTCCCGATCAAATGAAAATCTGATCCTTTGTTTTTGGTTGGAAGTGGTCATTTACGGGGAACCGATGGCGGTTACGCAACCGACGGCGGTCGAGTAGGAACCGGTATCGGTCCGGTCAAAGCGGGCTATTTTTGGTAAAATAGCCAGCTTTCCCTCCTTTTCTTCCGAGGGATTGGTAGCGGGCTTGGTCAAGTCATTATGAAGTTGGTTTTAGGTGCGGATGAGGAGTAATTAGTCATAGGTGTGGAATTGGACCAAGTTATAGGTCTTAATTAGGTTAGTTTAGGGTTAAGACTAGGTCACGATGAGGTGGCGACATGAGGTGGCAGGTATGGTGATGTGGATTTATTAATTATAAGGTAATTAATAAATAATTGTGTAAGGTTTAGGTGGTGAGGTTAGGTTGCGAAATGCGATGCGGGTCACAAGAGGGTCGTAAGACACAAATTTGGTGTCTACATTAGCCCCTTATTGTCGTGTAGTTTGTTTTGTAAAGTCTGCACGGACAATAATAAGAAGTGGTTACTCTGTTAAGGGTATAGGTAATCCCCTCAAATATATCACAGATTGAGGTAGCGTGAAATCGGGGATAGGGTTGATAAAGGGTAAATGGTGTTGAGATGAGGGTGAGATGGTGGGGTAGGTCCAAAGAAGCGAGACGCTTGCGTTGAAATGCGATGAGTGCGACTAGGGTACATGATTTGACTAGCAAACCAAAGCAATGCATAAAGCAGAGGTCGATAGTTTATCCAAACAAGGGTGATATAATCCTGGTATCCAAGGCATAGGAAGTAGGTCCAGGGGATATAACGGGTAAGGTACAGGAATGTTTAGGCATGTTCGGCAGTACCAAATGGTTGGTTTGGTTGAGATAAACGTCACGGTCTTGGTCTAGGAAAAGTTGGTCGACTGATCAAGTCAAGGACCCTAATCATGCTAAAACACGAATAGGTGAGCTCGATTGAACAAAAAGCTACATGATGGGTGGATAAAATTGTAATTTGTTGGTTTTGGGCGAGGTATTTAATTGGTGCGGCCTTGGGTCGGGCCAATTGATTAGTGAGGGCCATGGGTCGGGCCTGATTGGTTGGTTGCGGCCTTGGGTCGGGCCAAGTTGTTGGGTTGCGGCCGTGGGTCGGGCCAAATGGTTGGGGTGAGGCCTTGGGTCGGGCCAAGGTTTTGGGTTGCGGCCTTGGGTCGGGCCAAATGGTTGGGGTGAGGCCTTGGGTCGGGCCGGATGGTTTGGTTGCGGCCTTGGGTAGGGCCGGATGGGTAGGGTGAGGCCTTGGGTCGGGCCAAGTTGTTGGGTTGCGGCCTTGGGTCGGGCCAAATGGTTTGGTTGCGGCCTTGGGTCGGGACGGATGGGTAGGGTGAGGCCTTGGGTCGGGCCAAGTTGTTGGGTTGCGGCCTTGGGTCGGGCCAAATGGTTGGGGTGAGGCCTTGGGTCGGGCCAAATGGTTAGGATGAGGCCTTGGGTCGGGCCAAGTTGTTGGTTTGCGGCCTTGGGTTGGGCCAAATGGTTGGGGTGAGGCCTTGGGTCGGGCCGGATGGTTTGGTTGCGGCCTTAGGCCGGGCCGATGGTTAGGGTGAGGCCTTGGGTCGGGCCAAGTTGTTGGGTTGCGGCCGTGGGTCGGGCCAAATGGTTAGAATGTTTGCAGCAAAGGTTGATATAGGCGATGTGGGTGAAAAAGGGCAAATAGTAAATAAGGGTAGAAATTGGGGGAAATTTGGAATAAAACCGATGTCGATTGTATATGACCGATATCGGTGAGGGGACCGATACCGGTTCCTTAGGGCATAATAAGGCCGATATCGGTTATGGGTGAAAAACCTATAAAAAGAAAAATACGGCCTGTCATTGTCACTTTTGCAATTTGGAAACCAATTTGAGTTGTCTGACGTGGAGAGTTAAGATTGGAGCATTAGTTGCGTGAGGTGGCACTATTTGACTGGAGGAGTTAGTTGTTAGTGGGCCCGAGTGAGGAGGAGGCGGTTGATTGGTGGAATAGCCAGAAGAGGACATTTGGAGCCATGGCACAACCAGGAGGAGCAGGAGGGGCTGGACCAGCTGGACCACCACCACCCATCCCTCCACGACGACGTGTCATCGTACGGGTAGGTTCGAAACCCCTCATTGTGTGTATTTTATTGCATTATGCTATATTTGGGGTTTGGGTAGGAATGTACATTTTTTAGGAAATAATTAGAAAATGGAAATGATTTGAAAAAGAGAGAGGGTAGATAGGTGAAATAAGCCAAGGCGGCTGGGTGGGTAGGTTTTTAGGGTATTTGGGTGGGTAAATTGGTAGAAAAATGAAAAAAATGTAGGTGGGGGGCCGCGGGTTCGCTCGGGAAATTCTGACGACCGATGTCGGTCGCTAAGCGACCGGCATTGGTCGCAAAATTTTAGGGGCAGGGTGTTTTGTGTTGGACCAGCGTCGGTCGGTCGTGGGCCGCGTCGATGGGAAGGGACCACGATCGGTTATGGTGACCGGTACCGGTCCTTAGTGATTGTTAGTTATTTTGTTGGTTTAGGTTATGTTGTTGTTTTTGAGTTTTGGTCGTGATTTGGGTATGGTTTGGGTTGGGGTGGGGGTGTTGTGGTATTGTTTGGGTGTTTCAGTATAGGTGCGGTCTTGACTTAGGTTTATGTCAATTTTTGGTGTGGGTTGTGATTTTGTTTTTGAGTTTTGGATGTGGTTTGGGTATTTGGGCGTGGTGTAGGGTGTTTGAGTATGGTTTGGGTTGTGTTGTTTTAAGTTTTTAGATGTGGTTAAGGTATTTGGGCATGGTTTGGGTCATTTGAGTATGGTTTGGGTCATTTGAGTATGGTGTGGGTTGTTTGTTTGGGTGTGAAGAGGGAGGGGGAATAGCATAGAAGTTTTTAGGGGAAGATAGATGGGCGTAGACGTGTGGATGGAGTTGGGTTGTGGTCGGGGATAAAAAAAAAAAAAAAAAAGGGGGTATAGAGGGTATAAGTAGATGTTGTGATAAAGAGTAGGGCTAATACTATGGGTTGGTTTTGTAGGCACGTCAGCAGCTGACGATGTGGGATAGGATGCCCCCTCTGTTGGTACGGATGTGGCCACACATATCCGCAGCACACTGGGGTATCATGCGCGAGGTGGGACTCGGCGGAGTCCAGCGGTACAGAGCGATCGATAGGGATCATAGTTTGATGGTCGCCCTCATCGAGAGATGGGATCCAGCGACCAATGTGTTCCATGTCCCGACTGGGGAGATGACTATCACATTGGAGGATGTGTATCATATCCTTCGACTGCCGAGGAGAGAGGTAGTCTTTTAGGTGGATGCAGAGACTGCCATGGACAGCATCCTACAGGTTTTCAGGGATGTAGCCGCGCTATTGATGTATCACAGCGCGAGCATCGGGTATGGGGATATGTACCATGCGCATCGCCATGAGACACGGCTTGCCGTGTTGATGATGATCGGGATCACCTGCTTTGCCCTCCCGGACTCAGAGGGAGGCCGCTTTCCACGGGCGCTGATGGGGGTTCTACACGAGATGGTGGAGGAGCACACCTGTTATGCTTGGGCACCAGTATACCTGGTACAGTTGTATCGAGCTGTGGGGCTATCGCCGGATGAGGCGATTCAGGATTTGTTCGACGTTTTTGCTGCATTGTTGGGCATATGAGCACATCATATGCCTTAGACCAGTAGGGCTGCCCCAGCAGCCAGGGCCACAGGTCATATATAGATACGGCTTTCAGAGGTGGTTGGGGGTCGTGGGCCAGCCACGAGCAGTGCTTGCAGGGCGGGACGTCGCTTATTACAGGCATTTATTAGAGGGCCTGACAGCGGCAGATATCGTATGGAGACCTTACAGAGGTCATCACCCACGCAGAGGAGCCCGATTACAGTTGCGCTTGATCCAGTACACTTTCTGGATAGCAGGACGAGGCCGGGGAGAGTATGAGAGGATACCCCTGAGAGGGTACGCAGGCAGATGGGGCTGCGACAGGACGAGCCACCTCCCTTCCCTCAGTACTAGAGGGATGATGTAGAGGCCCCACTGCCTGCACCACAGCCCTTGGACCCAGATTGGGTTGCTGAGAGGCCAGCAGATGACACTGTAGATGATGCCAATCTATATTATCAGAGCATTTATGGTTTGGTAGGCTGGTCGAGAGAGCAACGAGGATAAGATGTACCTGCATACAGACTGAACTTAGGCAGTGGTAGCAGCAGAGAGATCAGCTCGAGGCTAGGTACAGCTTATTACAGGGCAGCAACAACTGCTGCTGCAGACAGCACGAATAGGTGTTTTACGAGGCGGTAGCTAGCTAGGCTCGAGTGCGAGCACAGCACCACCACCAAGAAATGCAGCACACCCACGGCCCGAGCACGAAATGCAGTACCACCACGGCCACAGCACCACCAAAGCACACCAAAAAAGGCACGGGGGCACTAGTAGCCAGAGGTGTCGAGGACCAGCCCCAAGACCTACGGTGGCTCGAGAGCGTTACATGGAGGCTATAAGCGGAGGCCCGATACTATCGTGATATTCTTGATGGTACCGGGCTGATTATCTCAGCCCTATGCGGCACATAGAGCAGAGACCTCTCGAGAGCCAGAGGTCTCAGGGAGGTGCAGCCCACACCTGGTGGGTCCGTCACAGCGGGAGGCGAGAGGTAGGACAGGGACCAAGTAGGTAGGCAGTGCAGAGGGAGGTGGAGAGAGCTGAGGGGTCCCTGCACATTTTGTATATTGGACATGGGCACCGGTCTGCGAACCGGTTGTGTTGATAGAGGCCTGCATGCCTATTTATTCATTTATTCATTCATTTATTGTATATACCGGCCTGCGAGCCGAGTACAGGTTGTACAGTTGATACCGGCCTGCGAGCCGAGTATGTTTTTGATATGAGAGACCGGCCTGCGAGCCGAGTCGAGATTATTGATAGTTATTGTGGCCTGCGTGCCGGCTTTGTTGTATTATGAGATCACAGAGGCCCCGATGCAGGGCACATTGTATATTTGAAACTTTGTATATATATAGATATGATGATTTGACCCACATGCTGTGCGTAAAATGCGTTAAATGTTTTGTCGATGGTTTGTGATATGTGATGTATGATGAGTTTGATTGACATGGTGTTATATATTAATGATGTTGATGTCTTTTGTTGATGGGATGTATATAGATATAAATGATGAGTTTAATTGACATGTTATATTATGAAATGTTGTATGTTTGGTCGCTGGTGTGTGAATATTAAATGGTTGTATCTGATGAGTTGGATCCAAATGGTGTATAGATTGATAGTTTTTTTATATCCTTAGTTGATGGCTTGTTTGTTTTTGGTAATATAGATAGATGATATTGATGAAATTGTAATGAGATGTGGATTTAATGCAAAATATGGATAATGGTGTTGTTCATGTAGGAAAAAGGGACGGGCGCCACAAAAATTTGCAAAAATGAAGAGACGACTTAGGTTTAAGCAACAAGGGGTAACTTGACCGATATCGGTTATGTAACCGATGTCGGTAGATATATGACTGGTATCGGTTATGTAACCGATATCGGTTATGCAAGAATTGTTTTCCTAAAAATAGAACTGCTGGGTTGGCAACTTAAGTTCTTATTTTTAGCATTCTTATTTTTAGAGTCATGAAACACGTTAAATATGTGAATGCGACGCTGTTTGACAACTGCTACAGGTAATTGCATGAAAGAATTTGAGTGATAAGGAGGAAAGAGACAGGTGAAGTGAGCGTGGGCTGAGATTCAGAAGGCAGAAAGACAAGTTATATTTGAAGAGGGTGGTGAACATGGCTGAACGAGGAGAAGCATCCAGCAGGCAGGGACGAGGGGGAAGACATGTTCCGCCCCAAGCTGCTGCATCCGAGAGGTAAATTGTTTGGGTGTAATTTGATTCTTGCATGTGTTTGTAAATAGTATGAAAGAAGTGTAAGTGGGTAAAGATTAGAAAAAAAGGTGATAGGCAAGGGTTGGGGATGGTATGAGTGTTACGGGGCAGGTAAATAGGGTGGGCTTCGTATGTTTTAGGTAGAAATAGGAGTAAACGGGCTTCATAAATATCGAAGGTGTATGTTTGAAGCAGGGTAGGTATATTTTGACAAAGGACCGTATCGTTTATAAGTAATCGTATCGGTTAGCAAACCGGTTATGCATATAACCGCTTAAGTTCTTCGTAAGGGTTTCAGTTTTGAGAAAAAACCCGTAGAGATTTGTTCTTTTGAATAATTATGTGTCGTTTTGATGTATGCAGGTAGAAGCAAGGTTAAAGATGAATGATCTGTGCAGCGTTGTTGTCACGAATCCGAGCGGATGTAACACCAGCTGAATGGGCATTGATAAATCGGTTGGGATTAAGTGGAATCCGCTATTATTCAAGAATCGCGCGTAACCATGCTATGTTGTAGGTGTTGATTGAGAGATGGAATCCAGAAAAGAATACCTTCTATCTACCAACAGGGGAGATGACAGTGACTTTGGAAGATGTGTTCCGTATTTTGAGACTCCCAATGATAGGAAAAACAGTGTATCAGGCGTTGCCTAGCGCGGGGCGGGCAGCGATAACAGCAGTAATTTGGGTCACCGCACGAGATTTGACACAGCGAGGTTTATCATTTACGTATGGTACAATGTATGCAACACACCCTGAGGAAACAAGGTTGGCCGTGCTATTAATGATAGCGGTGGGGTATTATGCATTGCCGAGGGCGGAAGGTGGAAGATTTCCCAAAGCATTGATGAGTGTTATTTGGGAAATGATAGAAATGAGCGTGACATTCGCATGGGCACCCGCATATTTGGCAGATTTATATAGGGGTTTATGGGCATGCAAGCGAAAACACAAGACGACACTGGATTGTTCGTACTTATTACATTGTTGGGCCTATGAGCATATTGTTTGTGTATCGTCAATAGGCCGACCCATTGAGCCTCGGGAGAGACAGGAGTGCAAAGGTCGGTTGGGATTCGACGATGGGTCCGATGGCACAACAAGCGAGATCCCGTGCCGTGATAGATGACATCGAGTATTATAGAGTATGGGAAATGGTGATCGCATGCGGATATTTGTTGGAGGCCGTCGGGAACTATATGGTGACAGAGCACATAGCCGAGAGTTGAGGGGTGTAGAGCGATTGAGGTGGATTGTAGGGCATAGGCCGGGCAAGTACGAGAGGATTCCTCTAGATCACGTGTTGCGACAATTTGGGTTCATTCAGATATTCCTATGACATATAGACCATACATGAGGATCGACGCCGAGGTAGCATTTTCACCTCCCCGGCCGACACCTCCAGAAGGGCCAGAAGAGATAGCAGCCGATCGTAGGGTTATGGATGCGGGAACGATGAAGGCCTATAGAGTATGGTGGGTAGCAGAGCTGCGAGGTGCATGTGAGTGCCCTGACATAGCTGTGATTACAGCGGAGAGAGATCGTCTACAGGATTTGGCTCGCCAGCTTCAAACACAGGTGAATGAGACAATGGGAATGTTAGAGGCTTCACAGTTACGAGTGGAGAGACTGGAGGCAAGATTCCTTCACGCGAGAGGACGTATTCGTATGTTACAGGAGATGTTGGCGGATCAATGGGAGGAACCAATGGCAGTGGCACCTTTGAGGATGGAGAGGCCAGCTGAGAGGCATCGACGATCACGATCACCACCTGATTCGGGAGGAGGTGCAAGGGTCTAAGTGGATTTTATAGGAATATAAGAATAAATAAGGATGCCGACCTGCGAGTCGATGATAGAGAAGATGTATTTGGTTAACATCTAAAATAAAACTAAATATGTATGTTCTTTTGAGTGATGATAATAATAAGAATGGTTGTGTTTTGGATGTTGTTTTTGTTTGTTTTGAAAAAGGATAAAGAGGAACGTTGGCAAATAGAAATACACAAAAATATTTATATTTACAACACATGATAGGGTATGGTAGGGGATGGTCGAGCTAACCTTGGGAGACCCCATGTCTCCTAAGTGCTGCCTACATAGCCCATTGCACAAAGCAAGGAAGGGCCTCAGACCGATGTAGTTCTCCCTTAGGAGCAGGGAGAGGTGAATTCAGGCAATTTGGTTGTGGTTAGGCAATTTTGTTGGTTAGTAAAAATTTGATGTTGGTAGGGTAATGTTGTTGGTGTTGGTAGGGTAATGTTGTTGGTGTAGGTATGGGTGAAGCGAAAGTTAGCATACCCAAGTAGTAGGGAATCGTGTCCTGATTAAGGTCAACACACAATCCTAGAGCCGAGCAAAAGAGGCAAGAGTGTCCCGTAATTGAGAAGAGCTAAACAAACCACATATTAATGTAGGATGAGCTTGAATCCCTAGGTACCTTGCATAGGCGAGAAGTCGATAGGTGAAAAGAGTGGTATAATCACAATATATCGGATATACGTCATGTCCCTTGAGTTTTGGTGCTTTGACAAATGGTGAGGTGAGGTGGTTGATGTGGGCGAGGGTGCAGAGAACTTATTATAAGATGATGATTCTGACAAAAGAAAACCAAACCTAAATAGACAAGTCCATGACTCAAAAGTGCTTTGAAGTACTGCTTTTATTTTTATTTTTCTAGATATAGACTGATCGATGCGGGAAGTCTACATGGGATACGTAGTTTGTTGTTCTTGAGGTCTTCACGAAGCTGATCAATGCGAGAAGCTTCTAATAAAGGCTAACTGTGTATAGCTGTCCTTCAAGGGAGCGATCTATTGTATAAGTTAGAGGTCTAGATGTCCGTTGGGCATGAAGCATCTAGTTTTTTTTTTTTTTTTAAGAAGTTTGACTCAAGAAAATCCCATAAGTGTGTAATTAAGAATGTGTCATTTTGATACTTTGAAGTCATGGACTAGACTAAAAAGGGAAGGCATCTTTTAAGGGGAGGTGATAATCAAACCATGTGAGCTTGATTGGATTTTGAGATGTAAGAAACAAAGTGTATGCGGTGGTAAATGAGCTCAAGGGACGAGCGTAAGGTAGATAAGCAGTGATATAACGCTAATTTCAACAATGTAGAATGGTCGAAGATGCAAGGCATTAAGGGGCTCAGGCTCAGGTTTACCATTAAGCGAAGCTAAACGATAAGTGCCTGATCCATAAGTGTGAGTGATAATGTAAGGCCCAATCCAATTAGGAGCAAATTTTCCACGTTTACTCTTTTCTAGTTTGGTTACATGTTGATTCTCTTTGAGGACAAGATCGCCAACCTTAAAAGTACGCTCATGAAGCCGTTTATCATAAGCACGCTTGATGCGTTTTTGGTAGATTTGAAGGTGATCAAGAGCCGTAAGACGACGCTCGTCAAGAAGCTCTAATTGGGCTAACCGCTCTTGGCGGAAATCATCGTTGGTGAGAATATCCTGAAGAGATATTCTGAGGGAGGGTATTTGTACTTCGAGAGGCAAGACAGCCTCGGTACCATATACCAAAGAAAATGGTGTGGCATTAGTGGAGGTACGAATGCTAGTACGATAAGCCCAAAGGGCAAAGGGAATGTGATCATGCAGCTTTCTTTCGGACTCATTGACAACTTTCATGAGGATTTTGGTTAGGGTTTTATTAGAAGATTCAACCTGACCATTGGCCTGCAGATAGTAAGGCGATGAGAAACTAAGTTTGATACCAAAGTTGTCACAAAGGTCTTGTAACAACTTATTTTTAAAAGATTTACCATTATCTGTTATTAGGCGATGAGGAATACCAAAACGACAGATAATGTGATGGTTAATGAATTCGACAATTTTTTCTTTTTTGATTGAAATGAGTGGAATGGCCTCCACCCATTTTGTGTAATATTCGGTTGCTGTGATTATCCAACGGTGACGTTGTGAAGAGGTCGGTGAATCTCACCAATAAGGTCTAAACCCCATTGTGAGAAAGGCCAAAGATCTCGTGCGACCTGTAGCAGATGGCTAGGAGTATGTTGAAGGTTGGCATGTTGTTGACACATAACACAACGCTTAACATATTCGTAGCAGTCATTATTAAGAGTAGGCCAATAATAACCTAGGTGAAGGATTCGTTTAGCCATGGCAAGGCCACTAAAATGTCCACCACAAATCCCATCGTGGACTTGTTGGATGGTATAGGTGACCTCCGTGCCGGTTAGACATCGAAGGAGGATGCCATCAAAGCCACGTTTATAGAGGAGTCCCCCCATGACAACATAACGAGAAACACTTTTAAGAAAAGCACGTTTTCCGTTACTAGTAAGGTTAGGTGGGAGAACAGAGGTTGTAAGGTAGTCATGGAATTGGTGGTACCAGGTATCCTGCGAATTAGCAGACACATTATTTATCATACAAACAACCGGGGTTGAGTAGGATGGGGCAAAAAGTTGTTGGACCAAGACGAATATGTCAGAGTCAGTTGGTGAGGCAGGAATTTGCGAGGCTAAGCAAGCCATAGTATCCGCAAATTTTTTAGTGGAGTGGGGAATGGTCTGGATAGAATAACGAGTAAATGAGGTCAAAAGTGAATCCACGTAATGTTTGTACTTTTGAAGTTCCTCATTCTTACATTGGTAGATGCCCATAACTTGATTGACTACCAATTGAGAGTCACCAAAAATATTAATAGATTTGACACCTAAGTGTAACGCAACTTGGAGACCCAAAACAAGGGCCTCGTATTCCGTTGTATTATTAGTGCAGGGGAAATCGAGCCGAAATGAAAGAGGCATAGGTTCAGCGTCAAGAGGAATGAGAACAATGCCGGCTCCTCCGCCGCACTGGCATTTAGATCCATCGAAGAAGAGGGTCATTTGATACGACTCTTCCCTGAGTGAAAGAGTGGCGATGAGTTCATCGGGGAAATTAAAATTGGTGAATTGTTCCCTGGTAAAGGGGCCTCAACAAGTTGGTCTGCAATAGTTTGTCCTTTGATTGACTTCATTGTACAAACTCAAGGTCGAGGTCGGCGAGGAGAATAAGCCATCGGGCGATGCGTTGGTTTAGATGTGGTTTGGCATACATATAATGAATGGGGTCCGTGTTGGTGATGACAAAAGTTTTGTGATTCAGGAGGTAATGTCGGAGTTTGGTGGCTACGAATGATAGGGCTAGGCACAATTTTTCTACATGTGTATACCTAGTCTCGTAATCCACGAGAGTACGACTTATATAATAAACGGCTTGTTCTCAACTTGCCGAGTCCCGATGTGCGAGCATAGCTCCTATAGCATGGTCAGTGGCAGAAAGGTAAAGGTAGAAAGGACGATCATCCTGAGGTGGAATAAGCACGGGTGGCTGCAAGAGATAGGATTTGAGAGCTTCAAAGGCTTGGTGACACTCTTCACTCCATTGAAAGGCAATGTTCTTTTTAAGAAGGTGATGGAAAGGGTGACATCGATCCGAGAGTTGGGAGATGAAACGCTGGATGGATTGAAGTTTACCCTGCAAACTACGCAATTGTTTGAGGTTTTTGGGTGGGGGCATTTCTAGGATAGCTTTGACTTTAGATGGATCGACCTCAATGCCACGCAAAGAGACGATAAAGCCAAGAAGTTTTCCCGAAAGAACACCAAAGACGCATTTCTTTGGTTGAAGCCGGACTGAATATTGTAACAGTGATCAAAAATAATGGTTAAAACATCGAGATGTTCACTGCGATGTTTAGATTTACCAAGAAGATCATCGACATAATCCTCAAGGATAGTGTGCATAATGTCATGAAAAATGTAAGTCATAGCCCGCTGATAGGTCACACCAGCATTCTTAAGGCCAAATGGCATGACACGATAACAGAAGGTTCCCCAAGGAGTTATGAAGGCAGTTTTATGTTGATCGGCCGGGGCTACCAAAATTTGATTGTATCCCGAAAAACCATCCATGAGAGAGAGCATTTCATGGCCCGCAGTGAGATCAACAAGTTGATCAATACTTGGGAGGGGGAAGTCATCCTTGGGGCAAGCGAGGTTAAGGTCTCGGAAATCCGTGCATATCCGAAGTCCCCCGCCGCTTTAGTGGCAGTACGATGTTAGAAATCCATTGAGGATAGTCAATAGGCAAGATGAAGGAAACAAAAAGAAGTCCTTGAAGCTCTTCTTTGACCAAGAGGGCAATGCGTGGATGCATTTTTCGGTTTTGTTTGACTGTTTGGAATCGGGGTTTAGGGTGATGTTATGGACCAACGCAATGGTAGGATCAATTCCCGGCATGTCGGCGTAGGACCAAATGAAAGCTTGGTTGTGGGTACGGAGAAAGGTAGTAAATGCAGCTTGTTCTGATGTGTTAAGGGATTGTCCGATCTTCACAACGTGAGGATCCTCCTCTGTGTGGATGTTGATTTCTATAGTCGACTCATTCAACATGGTTTGAGTTTCAGATGGTAAGGCGTGTTGAATATAGGAGTCGTCCACCCCAAGGTAAGTTAGGATGGAGTCATCATCCTGGCACTCAACAACATTAATCGAAAGAAAATCCTCTTCGATTATGTCTGGATACAAAAGGGGAAGAGAAGATGGATCCTCATTATCATGTTGATAAGTGAGAGGACCTATGAAGATAGCATTTATGAAAAAAAAAAAAAAGGAGGGATAGATTCAGGATCTATCGACTCGTAGGGTGATGATGGCAAAGTGGGTGATGATGGTTTGGTAGGGGTGACATCGTCTTCTTCCAGATACAACCCGACACGAGGTGTCTCCTGTGTAGGTGTTTCAGAAAATCGAGACCAATGCGATCATTGTGTTTGTGTGTAGTCACGGGAATGAGTGTATGTCACCTCCTTGCTCATAAAGACCAAAACCAAAGCCTTTCCAAGCACAGCGAGTCAAGAAGGTGAGGGCGAAACGATGATTTGTCAAGTATTGAAAATCGGATTAGAAGGGAACCACACCAAGAGGAGGTTCAGGGGTAATGGAGGATGCGTCAACACCCCCATACGTTAGGTTCTTTGCGCGAATGGGGTGGTCCGTAAGAGATTACCTCCCCACGCGACGGTCCGTAGGTGGGATGTGCATGTAACTATCCGTACTCCTGTGGGGTATGGAAAGAACTAACGTTATATAGGCGGTACTCCCCCAGCGTAAGGTGTTGAAAAACATCTACTAAGGGGTCGGAGGTTGGGATGTTATCTGCAGGAAAGGAAGTAATATTTGTAACGGCGGTTTCATTGGTTGAAGGCGTAGGTGCATCGGAAGTAGATGGCTGGGTTGGATGAACGGGTGTCTTGACTGGTATAAGTACATCATTAGGGCGACACAACATATTGCAAGTTTTGAAGGGGGGAGGATCAACTTTTACGGTGTAGGACTTCCCCTCGTACTCAAATTTTATGCATCTATGTAAGGTGGAGGGAACGCATCCCATAGCCCGGATCCAAGGGCGGCCTAACAACATATTGTATTGGAACTCTCCCTCAAGGACATAGAAGAGTTCGGGTAAAGTACGTGGTCCTACACAAATGTTAAGGATCACGGTGCCTAAAGTAAAGTAATAATAGCATCATTGAATGATCACAACATGATGGGGTTGGCACACATGCAACTAGAAGGGATATTCATTTGTTGGAAGGCTTTTGAAGAGATGATGTTTAGGCTAGCACCCCCGTCAATCATAACACGACGTACCCGAATATCCCGAACGTACGCTGAAATGAAAAGAGCAGGGTCAGGATCTTCGGCACCAAAGTCGACAATTTCATCTTCAGAGAAACTAACAAAGGTGAGCTGGCTTAGCACCGAGAGACAGAAGTGGTTGGGGAGATAGATTGTTTGGTGAGCGAAGCAACATGATTGGGTGTTAGAATAGAGGTAACAGGCAAGGTTTCATTAGGTAAAACCTCTATCCCTTGAAGGATCTCAACGAGAGCTTGTCGATGAGATTCAGAAGTCTGAATGAGATCATACAATGTCATTTTTACGGGCGATTGGTGAAGCTGTTTGATCATAGTTCGGTGGGCAATGCCATTAGAGACGGGATAGGCGGGTCCGCGAATAACCACTTTAGGTGGTGGTGCAATCGGGATGGTTGACGGAGAAAGAGATGCCGCGGGTGTGTTTTCTTTCGCTTTCCCATTGTTTTTCTGCCCTCGAGTGGCAACACTAATCATATTGATCTCGTGAACACGAGAGGAGGAAGACGGTAGGGATAGGTCATGGTTTTCGAGAGGTGGGGCTGTAATAATGAAAGATCTTGGTGAGGCGGGGACAGGTGGTATAGGAGAGGGAATTGAAGCTAAAGGTCTCTCTCTTCATAAGTTGTCTTTCTTAACTTTTCTATCTGAGAGAGGTGACGGGAAAAGTATGGTTTTCAACGCTTTGCATCCCTCTATGTCATGTCTGGTGTGCGGTGGTAGCGCAGATTTTAGACTCATTGTAACCTATAGGTTGAGGTTTAGATGGATCATAAGGTCTAAGTGGGGGTAGGGAAATAGTCACATTCTCCACCAACATAGCAAGGATTTTGGCGTAAGACCCTTTGAGTGGGTCAAAGTCAGAGGAAAATGAGGCTATTGACTGGGTCGATTCTGGTGATGACGTGGTGTGGTTGGTTTGTATGGGGGGTGGTTTAGCCAAGGAGTTTTGATAATGGGTTTTACCTAACCGTGGTTTCTTTGACGTAGAAGCTATGTTGGATGATGAGGCCACAGATGATGTGGTATCAGAAAACAACCACGGGGAAATAGGAGTGACCGAAAACAAATCTTTTGATGATGGAATTTGTTTAGGGTTGATAGGTGGACAGGATACGCGGGGTGACGGTGTTGCTATACCCTTGGATTTCTGTATGGGTGCAGAAGGCGTAGGTCGCTTTAAAGAAAACGCAGGAGGTATGATATATTGATGTAAGGTAGAGGGATGGGGTCCCAATATGGAAGGTAGGTGTGATGATGATGGTTTTAGTTGTGATAGAGGCATAGGTTGAGGAGATTGAGTCTGTCTCCTAATGGGATGGATGGCTTTATTTTTAGATAAATCAAGCCGCTTAGGTGGGTGTGTTAGACTAGGTATGGGTAAGGTCCCAAGCGTAGGGGAAGATTTGGCTAAGTTAATAGAAGTGGACGAGGTATTTGGTAGAGATGAGGGGGGTGAAGATGAGGACATGGGCATTTTAAGCTTCTGTAAACACTTCGGGTATATGGTAGAGGCATCAGGATCAGTCATTTGCATTTGAGTAGAATATGGCATACTCAAACGTTCCCATAGAACCTGTCTATCTTCTGTGGAATGACAGTCCTCACGTGTGAATAGGAACTTTTGTATGGAAGAAAGGTGGGTTGTGATTCCAGTCCACTGTGGGTGTGATACAAGGGGTATATGAGGCACTGTATCAATGGGCGTTAAGAGGTCAACCGGTTGCTGAAAAGATTTAGGTGATGAAGGACTAATAGGTAGGAGGGCATGTTTGAGAGGATCTGTCATGTTTAAAGAATGTGGTGATGTCGGTTCAAGAGGTTTCTCGTCTAAGGATGACAAAAGAAGTGGCGAGCCTTCCTCTTGTACAGCAAGAATGGTAGAAGGAGACGTTTGGGAAATAGATAAATTAGATAACATCCACTCACAGTCTTGCAAGGACGTGGTGTAAGAAGGCTCATTTGTGAGAAGGGAACTCGGCGCGCTTAATTCCTTGATGGGTAAAGGAACAGCAAGGATTTCGAGTTTGTCTTGATGGTGGGGAAGGGGTTCGGTTTCTGCGTTAGTGAAGATGTTTGATTCGAGAATTGTTCGATAGAGGTCTTTGGTGGGAATCGAAGACTGCATGGATCTCATGAACACTCTCCTCGGCTAAGATATCTTGGTTTAGTTTTCTGTTAGAAGAATGATTCGAGAATGGTTTGTTGAATATTTTCAAATTTCGGTTAGCAGGGGCGTTAGGATTATCAAGGGCTATATCCCCTGCATCAACCATTTCCTGCACTATGTTTTTCAACATCTTGCAGTTCTCATGAATGTGTCCCTTCACACGGTGGAAGTTACAGAAGTCATTTTCTTTGTACCAGGAAGGTATGGCGCGAGTGGAATCAAACCCGGAATGAGGTTTAACAGGAGGTAAGGTAATGGCTCCTGCTTTGAGCAATTTTTCCAATATCACGCCATATGTTTCTCCCAAGGGAGTGTAGTTGATGGGTTATGCTTTATACTTATAGGTGGTTTTTGGTGGGGTATTAGACGGTGGTTGGGATTTTACCATCACCGCATGCACGGCCCCTTTTGATTTCGAAGTGGTCGATGGGTGAGGATTGGTGGTGTTAGGTTTGTTGGTGGAATCTTGGGTTCGAAAAGTGGGGTTTTTGTTACGCAACCGCAATTTCTCTTCCTCTAAGGCTCGAATCTCTAATTTTCGAGCCATAGTAAAGGCCTCGTCAAATGTACGGAAAGTTTGAATTTGGAGGGTAGGAGAGATGTGATTAGCGCAGGCCCACGTAAACAGTTCGATAAGTTGATGCGAGGTAAGGCATACGTAAGTTAGTTGATAAGGCCCCGCCATCGTCCAACGAAATGCATGATAGATTCGTCTTCAAATTGTCGGATGGCATAGAGGTTTCGGTGATAGATACTTTCTTGGCAATGTTAATGGAGAAATGATCCAAGAAAGATTGGGCTAGGTTGTTAAAAGAGAAGATTGAGTGTTAAAGCACTGTACCACTCAAAGCGGGTCTGATAAAGACATGGGAAAGGTGCGGAGTAGTAAAGCGTCGTCGTGAGCAATCGAGATAGCGAGCATGTCTAAATGATTGCAAGTGTTGTTGAGGGTCCTCCTTACTTTGTTAAAACGGGTAAATTTTGGTAATTCCCATTGAGGAGGATATGAATGAAGGAGGATCAAGGGTGGATAGGCTCCCGACAAACTTGCTCGTATGTCAAGGCGCTACGACTTCCGAAACAGAAGCCTCCGTGTTTTGCATTTTGTCCATCATTTGTTTAATTAAATCAATAGTTGGATGAGATGATGGTGTGGTTGTGGTAAACGGGGCAAATTGGGCCAAGGGCCACTTTTAGACAATGGTGGGGTTAAATGTTGATAAGGTACGAAGGGCGGGCGTGTGGAAGCAACCGAATAAGGATGTTCTATATAAGTCGTTGAGGTTACTGGATATGTGTGTGGAAATGAAAAGGTGGGCGAGCTTGAGAAGGAAAGCTCGTGTGGATAGGTGGCAGAGAGCAAGTCATGAACGGAGCGATCTGCAAGAGAGATGAGGTAGGAGCGATCAGGTGGTAGTGACATGTTGGGCCCAAGATTAACCAAAGGAAAGCCAATCATGCCGTATGGACCCCTGAAGGCTGCTTGAGGTAGACAACGGACTAAGGATGCGGAAGGAAAAGTGGAGTTATCAAGTGGAGAAGGGGCTAAATGAGTAAGCTATACTTGATAGGCATGCCAACAAGGGGTTGACCAGTCGAATGTGCGGTCAAGGGCATGAGACAAATAGTATTGTACAAAGACACTAGGATTAGCGTCCGAAATTTGGCAAATTCTTTATCTCCCACATGAATTTTAGGAACCTCGCCGGTGTCCGTAGGATTCCCCACGAGAATGTGAAGGGGGTGATCGAGCAAAGGAACAGAGAAAGCATGTGAAACCATGGCGGCGCTTGCTTTCGAGTGATAACAACCATGGACAGGAGTTCACAGTAGGGTTTCAATCTGTCAGGAACAGAAACAGACTCAGACTGGTGAAATTGGTAGGTTGCTGGTTTGTCGAAGCCGAGAAGAAGAACGATAACGATATCGGTCCGATAACCGATGCGTCGGTTAGACTATAGCCGACGTCGGTCAGTTAACCGATGTCGGTGTAATAAGACTGGTAATATAAGAAGCTACTGATTTGATTGTTAACAACGCTCAATATATTTATCAAATTGTTCTAAGGTAATCACAGAAGACAGTGTATAACAAAGAAAACAGAACTGAAAACAAACAAGATGCACACGCAAATCCAGAGACTAACCCTAGGGTTAATTTTAATTATTGTGGGCTTATGCCTTTAGACGTGGAATGATGTCAATCCTAAACAAAAGACTTAGGGGAAATGTCAAGTTTGTTTTGGCTTATAAGGTTACCTCAATCGGGCGGAGGAATACCACGGAAAAGGGGGGATGTTTTGAGCTGTTGTGTTAATTGTGAAGTGATTCGGTATGTGTTGTGCAGTGAAAGTAAGATTAATTTCTTGTCAATACCATGGAAATCACCCCCACATGTACGACCTATTACTTAGTCTATGTTCACTAGAATTGAAAACAGCAAGCAAGAATGTAATGCACGTGTTTTAAACCCAAATCGAAAATGATATTCGATGAAGCAAATGAGATGACTTTCACTAATGCGAAACTAGGAAAGCAAGACAAATTCTTTACTAAATATATAACAAAAACAACAACAGCAAGTATGCTTCCTAAAATGTAAATAAGCAAGAGAAACAGAAACCCGAAATGGGTCCCACCGGGCGTGCCAAAATGTTTCGCACGGAATGTTTCGGCTCTGCAGAATAGACTTGCTTCTATCCTATCATTCCTTTGAAAAACAGATAAAGGTTAGGGCTAGGAGGAATACTGTTGAATGTTGAGATGATGTGCGCGTCTGTAGTAGAGAGAGATCAGATCGACTGCGAAGAACTCCTTTTTGTCTTGGAAGGACTACATGTAAGTAAGAATACAAGACCACAAGATTTTAATTAGACAACAAATGAGGGATCTGCCTTAGGCCCAGGAAATATAAAAACTTCCTTTCGAAGGTGGTCAGTTCCCCTTTTAATACGATTTAACACAAATGATAATATAGAAAGCTATTGCAAAATCACGATTTAGGTATCTCGTTACAAAGCAATAGAAACTAAACTATCAATAATAAAACGCCACTTTGTTTGTTCGGTTACTGGTCGTTGATACGTTCAGGTTGAGTTATAGGGATAAACCGAGGTTGGATTTGGGGTTGTTAGGTGGTAGATAGGCAAGCAAAAGGTTTTGGGGTATAAGTCACGGTGGCCGGAGGTCACCGGGTAACCGACACGGTTAGATAACTGCTTGCTTAGGTAGAGGATAAACGATACCGGTAGGGGCAGCAATCTAAGTGCTTCTGGATAGAAGTTGGTTGCAAGGTGATTGTGGGGTTATTAGGATTGGTGGATGGCTGAGGGGAATGATGGGAGGATAGGGAAGACTCAGAGTGTGGTAAAATGGCCTTCTGGGCAATATCAGGGTGTGTGGGTGAAGGTTAAGTGCAGTAGTGGCTGGTAGTAGATCTAGGAATAAACTTATGATTACTATTAATCAACAGGCTCAAGAAAATGGTGCTTAGAAACATATAACATACTACTTACTTGCCCCTGATGCAGATGCAAGTTTCAGGACTGTGATGATGAAGACAGGACCCAAGTTGGATGCAGTTTTCTTTTCTGATGCTCGGATGAGTGTTACTGGGCTCTGGTTATTGATTGCGGATCTTGGGCTTGATGTCCTTCTCAAGTGCAAACTCTTCCTATTTCTTCACTTGTCTCTGCTTCGGCCCAGCAAAATTTGGATTCTCTCGATGATTTCTCCTTCTCCCGATCAAATGAAAATCCGATCCTTTGTTTTTGGTTGGAAGTGGTCATTTACGGGGAACCGATGGCGGTTACGCAACCGACGGTGGTTGAGTAGGAACCGGTATCGGTCCAGTCAAAGTGGGCTATTTTTGGTAAAATAGCCAGCTTTCCCTCCTTTTCTTCCGAGGGATTGGTAGCGGGCTTGGTCAAGTCATTATGAAGTTGGTTTTAGGTGCGGATGAGGAGTAACTAGTCATAGGTGTGGAATTGGACCAAGTTATAGGTCTTAATTAGGTTAGTTTAGGGTTAAGACTAGGTCACGATGAGGTGGCGACATGAGGTGGCAGGTATGGTGATGTGGATTTATTAATTATAAGGTAATTAATAAATAATTTTGTAAGGTTTAGGTGGTGAGGTTAGGTTGCGAAATGCGATGCGGGTCACAGGGGTCGTAAGACACAAATTTGGTGTCTACATTAAACAAAGTGTATGTAGCGGTAAATGAGCTCAAGGAGACGAGCGTTAGGTAGATAAGAAGTGATATAACACTAAATTCAACAAGAATGGTCGAAGATGCGGGGCATTAAGGGGTTCGAGCTCGGGTTTACCGTTAAGCGAAGCTAAATGATAAGTGCCTGATCCATAAGTGTGAGTGATAATGTAAGGCCCAATCCAATTAGGAGCAAATTTTCCACGTTTACTCTTTTCTAGTTTGGTTACATGTTGATTCTCTTTGAGGACAAGATCACCAACCTTAAAAGTACGCTCATGAAGCCATTTATCATAAGCACGCTTGATGCGTTTGTGGTAGATTTGAAGGTGATCAAGAGCCGTAAGACGACGCTCGTCAAGAAGCTCTAATTGGGCTAACCGCTCTTGGCGGAAATCATTGAGACACCAAATTTTGTCTTACGACCCCTTGTGACCCGCATCTCATCTCCCAATCTAACCTCATCACCTAAACCTTACACAATTATTTATTAATTACCTTATAATTGATAAATCCACATCACCTTACCCGCCACCTCACTTTGCCACCTCATCATGACCTAGCCCTAACCCTAAACTAACCTAATAAAGACCCATGACTTGGTCTAGACTCACATCCATAACTAATGCCTCCTTACTCGCACCCAAAGCCGACCTTCTAGCCACTTGACCAAGCCCGCAACTGATCTCTCGGGAGAAAAGCAGGGAAGGTGGGCTATTTTACTAAAAATAGCCTACTTTTTCCTTACCGATGCCGGTTCCTACTCGACCGCCGTCGGTTACGTAACCGCCATCGGTTCCCTGTAAATGGGCTCCCCAAACCAAAACAACGTATCGGAATTTCATTTTGGAGATCGGTCGAATGATTTTTGAAAGAACAGAGATCATTGGGAGCGAAAAAAGAGCGAGATCTTCACTTGACAAAGCGAGAGACAAGTGGAAATACCGATGTTTGACAACCAAGGAGATCAACTTGCATCTTTGTCAAAACGAGTAAGTCACATCTTGCATGTCCGGTTATAATATTTCTTATGCTCTATGAATTTCAGTCCTCCTAAATCCGTCTCTCGAATCTACTACCCAACGTGTCATTGCATCTAACTCATTATTCTTTTGCTTCTAATCATCCCATTTCCTAATATCATCCATAAACCAGCCTTACAAAACACCGTAGCTACTAAGAAGATCCTAGAACCCACCGATATCGGTTATCGTAACGGCATCGGCTATCATAACCGGTATCGGCTATCGGAACACGCCGGTTCGGTATGATCAAAACCAAAATAGACCTTTCCCCTACCCATTTTCAACGAAACAATTTAATTAATACTTTGCGATCTTTTGTGTTAATTCATATTAGCGAGGAATCCATGACCACCTTCGAAAGGAAGTTTTATATTTCACAGGCCCAAGGCGAATTCCTCATTTATTGTTTAATCAAATCTTGTGGTCTTGTGTTCTTATTTGCAGTAGTCCTTCCAAGACAAAAGGAGTTCTCCGCAATCGGCCGATCTTTCTCTGATACGCGCACACCATCTCGACATTCTACGGTATTCCTCCTAGCACCTAACTCTTATCTGCTTCTATAGAACGAGTCATTCCGAGTGAAACAATCATCGTTGGTGAGAATATCCTGAAGAGATATTCGAGGGAGGGTATTTGTACTTGAGAGGTAAGACGGCCTCGGTGTGTATACCAAAGAAAAGGTGTGGCATAAGTGGAGGTACGAATGCTAGTACGATAAGCCCAAAGGGCAAAGGGGATGTGATCATGCCAATTTCTTCCGGACTCATTGACAACTTTCATAAGGATTTTGGTTAGGGTTTTATTAGAAGATTCAGCTTGTCCATTCACTTGTGGATAATAGGGTGATGAGAAACTAAGTTTGATACCAAAGTTGTCACAAAGGTCTTGCAACAACTTATTTTTGAAAGATTTTCCATTATCTGTTATTAGGCGATGAGGAACACCAAAATGACAGATAATGTGGTGGTTAATGAACTCTACAATTTTTTCTTTTTTAGTTGAAATGAGCGGAATAGCCTCCACCCATTTTGTGTAATATTCGGTTGCTGTGATTATCCATCGGTGACGTTGCGAAGAGGATGGATGAATCTCACCAATAAGGTCTAAACCCCATTGTGAGAAAGGCCAAAGATCTCGGGCGACCTGTAGTGGGTGGCTTGGAGTATGTTGAAGGTTGGCATGTTGTTGACACATAACACAACGCTTAACATATTCGTAGCAATCGTTATTAAGAGTAGGCCAATAATAACCTAGGCGAAGGATTCGTTTGGCCACGGAAAGGCCGCTAAAATGTCCACCTCAAAGACCGTCATGGACCTGTTGGATGGTATAGGTGACCTCCGCACCTGTGAGACATTGAAGGAGGATGCCATCAAAGCCACGTTTATAAAGGAGTCCCCCCATAATGACATAATGAGAAACGCGTTTAAGAAAAGTGCGTTTTCCGATACTAGTAAGGTCAGGTGGGAGAACGAAGGTTGTAAGGTAGTCGTGAAATTGGTGATACTAGGTATCCTGAGAATTAGCAGACACATTATTTATCATACAAACAACCGGGGCTGAGTAAGATGGGGCAAAGAGTTGTTGGACCAAGACGAAAATGTCAGAGTCAGTTGATGAAGCTGGAATTTGCGAGGCTAGGCAAGCCATAGTATCCACAAATTTGTTAGTGGAGTGGGGAATGGTTTGGATAGAATAGTGAGTAAAGAAGGCTAGAAGTGAATCCACGTAGTGTTTGTACTTTTGAAGTTCCTCATTTTTACATTGGTAGATGCCCATAACTTGATTGACTACCAATTGAGAGTCGCCAAAAATATTGATGGATTTGACACCTAAGTGTAACGCAACCTGGAGACCCAAAACAAGGGCCTCGTATTCCGCTGTATTATTAGTGCAGGGGAAATCGAGTCGAATGAGAGAGGCATAGGCTCAGCGTCGAGAGGAATGAGAACAATGCCGGCTCCTCCACCGCGTTGGCATTTGGATCCATCGAAGAAGAGGGTCATTGGATACGATTCCTCTTTGAGTGAAAGAGTGGCGATGAGTTCATCGGGGAATGTAAAATTGGTAAATTGTTCCCCAGGTAAAGGGGCTTCTGCAAGTTGGTCTGCGATGGTTTGTCCTTTGATTGATTTCTGGTGGACAAACTCAAGGTCGAGGTCGGTGAGGAGCATGAGCCATCGGGTGATGCGTTGGTTTAGATGGGGTTTGGCATACATATAATGGATGGGGTCCGTGTTGGTGATGACGAAAGTTTTGTGATTCAGAAGGTAGTGTCGGAGTTTGGTGGCCACGAATGATAGGGCTAGGCACAACTTTTCTACATGTGTATACCTAGTCTCATAGTCCACCAAAGTGCGACTTATATAATAAACGGCTTGTTCTCGATTCTCAGAGTCACGATGTGCAAGCATGGCCCCTACGGCGTGGTCAGTGGCGGAAAGGTAAAGGTAGAAAGGGCGGTCGTCTTGAGGTGGGATAAGCACGGGTGGCTGCAAGAGATAAGCTTTGAGAGCTTCAAAGGCTTGATGGCACTCTTCACTCCATTGAAAGTCAATGTCCTTTTTAAGAAGGTGATGAAAAGGTTGACATCGATCCGAGAGTTGGGAGATGAAACGCCGGATGGATTGAAGTTTACCCTGCAAACTACGCAATTGTTTGAGGTTTTTGGGTGGGGGCATTTCTAGGATAGCTTTGACTTTAGATGGATCGACCTCAATGCCACGCAAAGAGATGATAAAGCCAAGAAGTTTTCTGAAAGAACACCAAAGACACATTTCTTTGGTTGAAGCCGACCGATATTGCAACAAAGTGATCAAAATAATGGTTAAAACATCGAGATGTTCACTGCGATGTTTAGATTTGCCAAGAAGATCATCGACATAATCTTCAAGGATAGTGTGCATAATGTCATGAAAAATGTAAGTCATAGCCCGCTGATAGGTCGCACCAAAGCATTCTTAAGGCCAAATGGCATGACACGATAACAGAAGGTTCCCCAAGGAGTTATGAAGGTAGTTTTATGTTGATCGGCCGGGGCTACCAAAATTTGATTATATCCCGAAAAACCATCCATGAGAGAAAGCATTTCATGGCCCACAGTGAGATCAACAAGTTGATCAATACTTGGGAGGGGGAAGTCATCCTTGGGGCAAGCGAGGTTAAGGTCTCAGAAATCCATGCATATCCGAAGTACACTCGCCGCTTTAGTGACAGGTACGATGTTAGAAATCCATTGAGGATAGTCAATAGGCAAGATGAAGGAAACGGAAAGAAGTCGTTGAAGCTCTTCTTTGACCAAGAGGGCAATGCGTGGATGCTTTTTTCTCAGTTTTTGTTTGACTGGTTTGGAATCGGGGTTTAGGGTGATGTTATGGATGGCAATGGTAGGATCAATTCCTGGCATGTCAGCATAGGACCAAGCAAAAGTTTGGTTGCGGATACGGAGAAAGGTAGTAAAGGCGGCTTGTTCTGATGCGTTAAGGGATTGTCTGATCTTCACAATGTGAGGATCTTCCTCTGTGTGGATGTTGATTTCTATAGTAGACTCGTTCAACATGGTTTGAGTTTCAGATGGTAAGGCGCGTTGAATATAAGAGTCATCCACACCAAGGTAAGTGAGGATGGAGTCATCATCCTGGCACTCAACAACGTTAATTGAAGGTGAGTCCTCTTCAATCATATCTAGATACAGAAGGGGAATAGAAGAGGGGTCCTCATTATCGCGTTGATAAGTGAGAGGACCTAGGAAGATAGCATTTATGAAAAAAAAAAAGTTAGGAGGGATAGATTCAGGATCTATCGACTCTGTGGGTGACGAAGGAAAAATGGGTGATGATGGTTCGGTAGGGGTGACGTTGTCATCTTCCAGAAGACAACTGACACGAGGTTCCTTCGGTGTAAGTGTTCCCGGAAATCCGAGACCACTACGATCATTGTGTTTGCGAGTAGTTACAGGAATGATTGTATGTCGGCCTTGTTCATAAAGACCAAAACCAAAGCCTTTCCAAGCACAGCGAGTCAAGAAGGTAAGGGCGAAACGACGATTTGTCAGGTATTGAAAATCGGATTGGAAGGGAACCATGCCAAGAGGAGGTTCAGGGGTTATGGAAGATGCATCGACACCCCCATATGTTAGGTTAGTGCGGCAATGAGGTGGTCCATAGGGGATTACTTCCCCCACACGACGGTCATAGGTAGGATGTGCATGTACCTGTCCGTACTCCTGCGGGGTATGGAAAGAACTAACGTTATATAGGCGATACTCCCCAAAGCAGAAGGCATTGAAAAACATCTACTAAGGGGCCGAGGTTGGGATGTTATCTGCAAGGAAAGGAAGTAATATTTGTAACGGCAGTTTCATTGGTTGAAGGTGTAGGTGCGTCGGAAGTAGATGGTCAAGTTGGATGAATGGGTGTCTTGACTGTACGAGCACATCATTAGGGTGATACAACATATTGCAAGTTTTGAAGGGGAGGATCAGCTTTTACGGTGTAGGACTTCCCTCGTACTCAAATTTTATGCATCTATTTAAGGTGGAGGTAACGCATCCCATAGCCCTGGATCCAAGGGCGGCCTAACAACATCTTGTATTGAACTCTCCCTCAAGGACATAGAAGAGTTCGGGTAAAGTACATGGTCCTACACGAATGTTAAGGATAACACGGTGCCTAAATTAGAAGTAATAACATCATTGAATGATCGCAACATGATGGGGTTGGCACACATGCAACTAGAAGGGATATTCATTTGTTGGAAGGATTTTGAAGAGATGATGTTTAGGCTAAGCGCCCCGTTAGTCATAACACGACGTACCCGAATATCCCGAACGTACACTGAGATGAAAAGAGCAGGGTCAGGATCTTCGGCACCGAAGTCAATAATTTCATCTTCGGAGAAACTGACAGCAGCGGCTTGCTGTACAGAGATAGAAGTGGTTGGGGAGATAGATTGTTTGGTGAGCGAAGCAACGTGATTGGGTGTTAGAATAGAGGTAACGGGAAAGGTTTCATTAGGTAAAACTTCTATCCCTTGAAGGATTTCAACGAGAGCTTGTCGATGAGATTCAGAAGTCTGAATGAGATCATACAAAGGTCATTTTTACAGGTGATTGGTGAAGTTGTTTGATCATAGTTTGGTGGCAATGCCATTAGAGACGGGATAGGCGGGTCCACAAATAACCACTTTAGGTGGTGGTGCAATCGGATGTTGGACGGAGAAAAAGAGATGCCGCAGTGTGTTTTCTTTCACTTTCCCATTGTTTTTCTGCCCTCGAGTAGCAACACTAATCATATTGATCTCGTGAATACGAGAGGAGGAAGATGGTAGGGATAGGTCATGGTTTTCGAGAGGTGGGGCTGTAATAATGATAGATCTTGGTGAGGCGGGGACAGGTGGTATAGGAGAGGGAATTGAAGCTAAAGGTCTCTCTCTTCGTAAGTTGTCTTTCTTAACTTTTCTATCTGAGAGAGGTGACGGACGAAGTATGGCTTTCAACGCTTTACATCCCTCTACATCATGTCTTGGTGTGCGGTGGTAAGTGCAAATTTTAGACTCATCGTAACCTATAGGTCGAGGTTTAGATGGATCATAAGGTCTAAGTGGGGGTAGGGAAATGGTCGCATTCTCTACCAACATAGCAAGGATTTTGGCGTAAGACCCTTTGAGTGGGTCAAAGTCAGAGGAAAATGAGGCTATTGACTGGGTCGATTCTGGTGATGACGTGGTGGGGTTGGTTCGTATGGGGGGTGTTTTAGCCAAGGAGTTTTGATAATGGGTTTTAACTAAACGTGGCTTCTTTGACGCAGAAGCTAGGTTGGATGATGAGGCCACAGATGATGTGGTATCAAAAAACAACCACGGAAAAGGGAGTGACAGAAAACAAATCTTTTGATGATGGAATTTGTTTAGGGTTGATAGGTGGACAGGATACGCGGGGTGACGGCGTTGCTATACCTTTGGATTTCTGTATGGGTACAGAAGGCGTAGGTCGCTTAAAAGAAAACGCAGGAGGTATGATATATTGATGTAAGGTAGAGGGATGGGGTCCCAATATGGAAGGTAGGTGTGACGACGAGGGTTTTAGTTGTGTTAACGGCCTAGATGGAGGAGATTGAGTCTGTCTCCTAATGGGATGGACGGCTTTATTTTTAGATAAATCAAGCCGCTTAGGTGGATGTGTTAGACTAGGTATGGGTGAGGTCCCAAGCATAGGGGAAGATTTGGTTAGGTTAATAGAAGTGGATGAGGTATTTGGTAGAGATGAGGGGGGTGAAGATGAGGACATAGGCATTTTAAGCTTCTGTAAACACTTCGGGTATATGGTAGAGGCATCAGGATCAGTCATTTGCATTTGAGTAGAATATGGCGTACTCAAACGTTCCCACAGGACCTGTCTATCTTCTGGGAATGACACCCTCACGTGTGAATAGGAAATTTTTGTATGGAAGAAAGGTGGGTTGTGATTCCAGTCCACTTTGTGGGTGTGATACAAGGGGTATGTGAGGCACCGTATCAATGGGTGTTAAGAGGTCCACCGGTTGCTTTGAAAAGATTTAGGTGATGAAGGACTAATAGGTAGGAGGGCGTGTTTGAGAGGATCTGTCATGTTTAAAGAATGTGGTGATGTTGGTTCAAGAGGTTTCTCATCTAAGGATGACCAAAGAAGTGGCGAGCCTTCCTCTTGTGCAAACAAGAATGGTAGAAGGAGACATTTGGGAAATAGATAAATTAGATAACATCCGCTCACGCCTTGCAAGGATGTGGTATAAGAAGGCTCATTTGTGAGAAGGGAACTCTGGGTAGTTAATTCCTTGATGGACAAAGGAACGGCATGGATTTCAGTTTGTCTTGATGGCGAGGAAGGGGTTCGGTTTCTGCGTTAGTGAAGAGGTTTGATTGAGAATTTGTTCGATAGAGGTCTTTGGCTGGGAATCGAAGACTGCATGGATCTCATGAACACTCTCCTCGGCTAAGATATCTTGGTTTAGTTTACTGTTAGAAGAATGATTCGGGAATGGTTTGTTGAATATTTTCAAATTTTGGTTGGCAGGGGCATTAGGATTATCGAGGGTTATATCCCCTGCATCAACCATTTCCTGCACTATGTTTTTCAACATCTTGCAGTTTTCATGACTATGTCCTTTTACGCGGTGAAAGTTACAGAAGTCATTTTCTTTGTACCAAGAAGGTATGGCGCGAGTGGAATCGAACCCGGAATGAGGTTTAACCGGAGGTAAGGTAATGGCTCCTGCTTTGAGCAATTTTTCCAAGATGACACCATAAGTTTCTCCCAAGGGAGTGTAATTGATGGGCTCAGCTTTATACTTATAGGTGGTTTTTGGTGGAGTATTAGACGGTGCTTGAGATTTGACCATCACCGCGTGGACAGCTCCTTTTGATTTAGAAGAAGTGGATGCATGAGGAGTGGTGGTGTTTGGTTTATTGGTAGAATCTGGAGTTCGAAATTGGGGTTTTTGTTGCGCAACCGCAATTTCTCTTCTTCTAAGGCTCGAATTTCTAGCTTCCGAGCCATGGTAAAGGCCTCGTCAAATGTGCGGAAAGTTTGAATTTGAAGAGTAGGAGAAATGTGCTTAGCACATGCCCACGTAAAAAGTTCGATAAGTTCAGCCTGAGGCAAGGCATATGTAAGTTGGTTGATAAGGCCGCCATCGTCCAACGAAATCTACGATAGATTCGTCTTCGAATTGTTGGATGGCATAAAGGTCGGTGATAGATACTTTCTTGGCAATGTTAATGGAGAAATGATCCAAGAAAGATTGGGCTAGTTGGTTAAAAGAGAAGATTGAGTGTTGGGTTAAAGCACTATACCACTCCAAGGTGGGTCCTGATAAGGACATGGGAAAAGTGCAGAGTAACAAGGCATCATCATGAGCAATCAAATAACAAGCATGTCTAAATGATCACAAGTGTTGTTGAGGATCCTCTTTACTATTAAAACGAGTAAATTTCAGCAATTCCCATTGAGGAGGATATGAATGAAGGGGGACAGAAGGGTGAATAGGCTCCCAACAAACTTGCTCGTATGTCAAGGCGCTACGACTTCCTGAAATAGAAGCCTCCAGATTTTACATTTTGTCCATCATTTGTTTAATTAAATCAGAAGTTGGATGAGATGATGGTGTGGTTGTGGTAAACGGAGGCAAATTGGGCCAAGGGCCACCGCTAGACAATGGTGGGGTTAAATGTTGATAAGGTATGGAGGACGAATGTGTTGAGGCAACCGAATAGGGATGTCCTATATAAGTTGTTGAGGTTACTGGATATGTGTGTGGAAATGAAAAGGTGGGCGGAGCTTGAGAAGGAAAGCTCGTGTGGATAGGTGGCAGAGCAAGTCATGAACGGAGTAGTCTGTAAGAGAGATGATGTAGGAGCAATCAAGCGGTAATGATATGTGGGGTCCAAGATTAACCAAAGGAAAGCCAATCTGTGTCGTATGAACCTCTGAAGCCATCGAATTGGGAGATGGGGCTAAAGATGCAGGAAGCAATGCGGTGTTATCAGGTGGAGTGGGAGCTAAATGAGCAGCTATACTAATAGGCATGCCAACAAGGAGTTGACCATCGGGCGTACGGTCAAGGGCATGAGACAAATAGTATTGTACAGTGCTAGGATTAGCATCCAGAAATTTGGCAAATTCCTTATCTCCTACAGGAATTTTGGGGATCTCACTGGTGTCCGTAGGGTTCCCTATAGAATGTGAAGGGGGTGATTCAGGTAAAGGCACAGAGCAGGCATGTGAAACCATGGCGGCGGCTTGCTTCCGAGTGATAACAACCATGGACAGGAGTACACAGTAGGGTTTCAATCTATCAAGAATAGAAACAGACTCAGAATGGTGAAATTGGCAAGTTGCTGGTTTGTCGCAATCAGAAAGACAAGAATCGATATCGGCCTAATAGCACAATGTCGTCGAGTTTAGCCGACATCGGTCGCTTAACCGATGTCGGTGTAATAAGACCGTATAAGAAAAAAAAATATGAGAAGTTGCTGATTTGATTTTAAACAATGTTTAGTACACTTATCAAATAGTTCTGAGGTGTTCACAGAAGACAGAGTATGACAGAGAAAACAGAACTGAAAACAAGCAAGATGCACATGCAAATCCAGAGACTAACCCTAGGGTTAATTTAAATTATTGTGGGCTTATGCCTTTAGATGTAGAATGATGTCAGAATCCTAAACAAAAGACTTAGGGAAATGTCAAGTTTGTTTTGGCTTATAAGGTTACCTCAATCGGGCGGAGGAATACCGCGGAAAAGGGGGGATGTTTTGAGCTGTTGTGTTAATTATGAAGTGATTCGGTATGTGTTGTGCAGTGAAAGTAAGATTAATTTCCTGTCAATACCGTGGAAATCACCCCCACGTGTACGACCTGTTACTTAATCTATGTTCACTAGAATTGAAAACAACAAGCAAGAATGTGATGCACGTGTTTTAAAACCCAAATCGAAAATGATATTCGATGAAGCAAAAGAGATGACTTTCACTAATGCAAGATGTAAAAGTAAAGCAAGTTCTTTTATCAAAATAACAAAATACCTTGTGAATATCTTTTAGAAGAAGAAAACAGCAGATATGCTCCCTATATGAAAGCAAGCAAGAAAGAAAGAAACCCAAAATGGGTCCCACCGGGCGTGCCAAAATGTTTCGCTCGGAATGTTTCGGCTCTTTGGGAATAGAGTTGCTTCTATCCTTTCATTCCTTTTAGAAACAGATAAGGGTTAGGGCTAGGAGGAATACCTGTTGAATGTCGAGATGGTGTGCGCGTAAGAGAGAGATCAGTTGATTGCGAAGAACTCCTTTTTGTCTTGGAAGGACTACCTACAAATAAGAACACAAGACCACAAGATTCTGATTAGACAATAAATGAGGGAACTAGCCTTGGGCCCAGAAATATAAAACTTCCTTTCGAAGGTGGTCAATTCCCCTACTAATATGAATTAACACCAAAGACTGTAAAATATCAATTTAATTGCTTCGTTGAAACAAGTAGGGGAAAAGGCTGGTTTCTAGTTTTGAGTCACAATAACCGATACCGGCATCACAACCGATATCTCGTAGGGTCTTTGTTTTGGGACTTTGGTGAGGGTCGGTTGTAGGATAGTTGTGTTGTTTGTAAGGCTGGTATATGAGCAGGATTAGGTAATTGGGTGATGAGAGGTAAGTGGATGATAGTTAGGTATAATGTGTTGCTGGGTAGTAGATCTAGGAATAGATTTTATGAGGACTGTGATTCAAAAGTCTAAGAAATGTTACTAAAGAGGACATGCAAGATATAACTTACATCAAGTTATTGACGAAGACGCAGTCCAAGAACCGTGATGACAAAGGCGTAACTTAGGTAGGATGGCTCGATACCTGAGAAGATGAGATGTCTCCTCCCAATGATCGATGAGTGTCATAGGGCTCGCTATTCATTGCGATCTTGGGCTTGATCTCCTTCATCGCAAACTCTACTTGTCTCTTCACTTGTCTCTGCCGGCCAAGTAAAGATCCGGATTCTCTTGATCGCTTCGATGATCCCGATTGATCCAAAAATACTTCCACCTTTGTTTTTGGTTAGGGAGCCCATTTACAGGGAACCGATGGCGGTTACGTAACCGACGGTGGTCGAGTAGGAACCGGTATTGTCAGTCAAAGTGGGCTATTTTCGAAGAAAATAGCCAACTTTCCCTCCTTTTCTCCCGAGAGATTAGTTGAGGGCTTGGTCAAGTAACTAGAAGGTCGGTTTTGGGTGCGAGAAAGGGGTAATTAGTCATGGGTGTGGATGTGGACCAAGTTATAGGTCTTAATTAGGTTAGTTTAGGTTAGGACTAGGTCATGGTGAGGTGGCCAAATGAGGTGGCGAGTAAGGTGATGTGGATTTATCAATTACAAGGTAATTAATAAATAATTGTGTAAGGTTTAGGTGATGAGGTTAGGTTGCGAAATGAGATGCAGTCCCTGGGGTCGTAAGACACAAATTTGGTGTCTACACATGCTACATCATCACTTGCACAAATTATCTTACAAGTTTGGTAGAAGCAACACCTACCAAGGATTGTACAACTACAAAAACTAGATTCTTATGGGAAAATGTTCTTACAAGGTATGGATGCCCACCGAGCAGTAAAAAAGTGATAAGGGAACACACTTTCTGAATGAGACAATCATGTTACTATTGGATGAATTTATGATTACACACCATAAGACTACACCCTATCATCCTCGTGTAAATGGGACTCACTTGAGGCCTTTAACAATATTTTGAGCCAGACATTGACAAAAATTTGTGACATTGGAAGGAAATATTGGGATGATAAAGTTTCTTCCATGCTTTGGGCATATAGAACAACATATAAGAGGTTGAACAAGGCCACATCCTTTCAGTTGGTGTTTGGTGCGGAAGTAGTTCTTCCTATGGAATTCATGTTACCTTATTTGCGTATTGCGTGCACTAGAGGTCTAGTTGATGAGCAAGCCCTAGAAGAAAGAATTGAAAAGTTGATAAATTTGGATGAGAGATGAGCAATAACACATTGGAGTCAAAAGCAGGAAAAGGCCAAGTAGAAGGCATGGCATGATAGGCACATCAGGGATAAAAATCTTGAGATGGCACAGATGGTGCTTCTTTATGACTCTAAGTTTATGTGCCATCCAGGCAAGCTTAAAGTGCATTGGTTGGGACCGTATATTATCACTCATATACTTGAATCAGGCACTTATCAGTTAGAGACACTTGATAGAATACGGTTACTCGGTTACTTCAACGGGAGTAGGTGAAGCCCTACTATAAATAAGTCTTCTTGGTGTTTGTAATAAAGCAAAGTGTTTCCATTTAGAAATTTTTTTCATTTTTGTATTTCCTTAATGTATTTCCATTTTTATCGCTATGCTTTGTCAATTTAGTTGGTGTTTTGTGTAATAAGCATGTTTGCACACTGGAAGATAATTACCATTTGAAGAATTTTTATGTGCAGAGGACTACACATACCATTGGTGTGGGGTTGCTTTTTATAACTAGGTACACATAAAGGAACAAACTGCTACAGGTGTTATTTAAGTTTGGAGAGGAGTTTTCAAAAAGGAGATTTATTTAAAAACATGACCATAGATGGAGATAAATGGCGAACAATATAACGCGAGGTAAGCAATGACCGTGGAGACTACCAGGAAGGTGCAATAGTGAGGCACTTGGGCACATGGAAGCAAGCCCGCTAGAAGGTTATAGCTAGGGCACAAAATGTATCACACAAAGATTGTGAAAATGGTCAATTAATGAGAGGATTGTTGGTTGGTGAAGGAACAATAAATTCACTAAATTTTTTTAAGTATTGATGCGGGTTCATTTTTACCTTTGCAATCACAAGTATTTGAGCGATATAAGTATGATCGATCTAAGCACATCATATTGAGGTGTGAAGAGCGTGAAACTAGATGTGGAGAGCAGATTATTGCATGGAAGAGGCTTGCTTCCCCATTAGTGAAGGGTTTGAGTAAAGAAGAGGCATTGAAAAAATCTAGGGAATGTAGTTTCAAGCTAGGGTCCGCAGATTCAAGCTAGGGTTTGAGTTTTCTCGTTATAGACAACAAAAAGGTAGGATTTTTACGATGGTACTAAAGAAAGCACCAGCAGAGCATGAAAGGAAAGAAGAAGGTAGAAGATGAAGTCTGAAATGGATCCTGAGAGTAATTTTTTAGAGATGTAATACCCAGAAGGTGTGATAGTCAGACAAGAGTGGGATTCCCATATCCGTAGGTGCAAAATAAGTGACTATAACAACCGTACATCCGCAACAAGAAAGAGTTGGATGCATTGTTGAATACAAAGATCAACAAGTCCACGGTGGAGGATATGCTAGTATATGACGACATTGGGGAGAAATTTTTGAACCGTAGGACTCTATCAATTGTATGAGCTCCTGTATTTTGGCAAGTATGAACCATTATACCAATGGCTGATGAGCAGGGTCCATGAGGACTTCTTCTATTTCACCAGACAAAGGGTTAGAATGACATCAGTCCTGATTTTGACACCGAAAATATTAAAGGGAATATGGGTGGACCTCACTAGTGATCCGAATGATAAAGAAACAATAGTAGAGACAAGAAAGGAGTTATGGTATATTAAGGGTCCATGTAGAATGGAAAATGATAAATTGAAGAAGTACCCAGTGGTGCAGGAAACTGCACATCTAGTAACCAAGTTGAATGATCAAGAGAGATGGTCACAGGTGAATACCATGTGGTTGCATGTTGTGAAGAAAATATCTCAAGGAGTAGTCTACAACCTAGCAGGCTACATTACAAACATCATTATTGAGGAAGTGTGCACAAGAGAGAAGATAATTTTTGGTGATATCCTACTTTCTCTCGTATTTGTAGAAATTAGAGTGCCCGATGGGCCAAAGAACAAGATCTGGGAGTATCCCATGGAAAAGAAGTCCCTCACGGAGAGGTTTGACAAATATTTATGTGAAGGATCAATGAGTGGGTCATTTAAGCAGAGGGTGGAGATGTGGTATGACCGACTTCACATGAAATTTGAGGAGTGGTGCATTCCCAAGGAGCTACCTTCAATGGTGGGTAAGGCAAGATACAGTTTATGGTGTACAAATAATTCTACATCATATGATTTGCTATGAGGGATGGGGCATGGAGCCCATAGTGAAAATTGTTGTATGCCTTCATAACATGCTACTTCTAGGCATTAGTCCACCGATTTATTGATTCACACCGCCTAAAATTTAATGCAAACAAGGTATACTGTGACTACCACACTCTGAGGAAGGCATATGTGTATCCAGGTAGAATGCCTACATTGAGAGGCTCATCTCATATGTCATAAGTATGAATCTAGTAAGCTTGGATATTGGGGACAATGGAGCTACGCTCGTATACCTTCAGCTTAAGCCTAAGATGGAGAATAAAAAGTATGTAGAAAATGAGTTCGCACTCCCAGGGCCACCTAAAGGAAAACATATAGTGGAGAACATGCTAGCCCCACAACTTCTGCAAAACTATAGTGGTAGATGAGGAGGATGAAGAACATGAAGATAGTGGTGGATTAGATCATAGAGGCCAAATATAGCCTGAGCGCAGATTAGATATCAACGCATGGGTACTTCACCTCGAAATAGAAGAAGATGAAGACTTGGATGTGGAAGTATTCCATGGAGAGTGCCACTTTAAAAGGGTATTTAGAAGAACAAGGACCCAAGGCTCGGGACCTTCACCACGAATCTCTCCTCAGAAAGAGACAACTGAGAGGAAGAGGAGAAAAATAAAGTTGAATGAGGAGGTGGAGGAGTTTGCAGAGAGCACACCTAGAACCCCGTATAACCAGAAGATGTGGAAGAACCTAGGGATGAGGATATGAAGGATGAAGAGGAAGGTGTGAAGGAGGAAAAGAAACAGAGCATGATATTGCTCAAAACATCAAAGATCCAACTCCAAACCTTCACGCTCAAGTTCCTAAGGGGCAAGAATGAGAATAACCAATTGGGAGTATGTTCGGATAAGTATGGGATATGTTGAGGACATAAGTAAAATTTTCCATGGCCATTTCTAGAGTATAATGGGCCTTAAGGGGTTGTTTGGATGGGAGTTGATGGACCCGGACATAACCACTATGCGCACGAGGAAACAAGCACATGTCATGGTCTATGGAAACTCACATGGATGAGCCAAATTTTGATGTATGTGAGGAGTCATGTGTGTCAAGAAGAATGAAGAAGACACTACAAAGCAGGCACATGAATATAAATACCACTCTCATGTCTCATGAGCAGGGTAAGAAATGCCTCGGTTAAGGTATCTACGAAGTGGAATGAAGGAACATATATAAGCCTCGCCAATATTAGAGCGCTATGAGAAGATAAAAATAAAAAGCTGCGAAATAACGCGTTTAAAAGGGGAGAAGGACTTAGAACATAAAAATAATGAATCCTTTATCAACATGGCACAAGAAATTGGCAATTATGTCCTAAAAGCAAGACCGCACTTAGATTCTAAGTTACTGAAAAGTTTCCTTTGGCTATGCATTATGTGAATATGTTAGTTTTAGGCTAGCCAGTTCCCTATCTCACAAACATATTTCATATGGATTTCCACCAAACAAACTCCACTTCTTCTTCAACAAATTCCATTTTCACGGCTGGTTGATTGCTTGGATTACATTGATAATTCCATGCTAGGGGGACATCTTTAGCTCCCCTTTTCGACCCAAATGCAAATGTTACCTGAAGATACTTCCACGATATACCCAAAGGTATTTTCAACATCCAAATCAACACTAACCATGCCTATTAAAACAACTTCTTCTTCATCACATTCACCTACATACAAACCTTTACCTATAACTAAAACCATTTAAAAACTCGAAAGTCTACCCACACCTATGTATTCACATGTATATAGACCCATCACTACCTTCTGTCATGTCAAAATCAAGCCTTACTCACCCACTCGGTCAAATTGACTCAAAGAACATCATCTCAAACCTATACCAATATTATCCTTCCGCCTAAAAAGAAAACCCAACCTTCTAGGATGCATACACTAGTCTTGCATACCACACCTTTGTCACCTTCCCCCTTTCCATCTATCCTAGGGCACCATCCATCTACCCTGATCAAACAGTCTCCTACCCAAGGCAAGTCAAAAGCTAAACAACCTACGACCGCCTCACGAGCCCTCGTTACACCTCATTCACCCAAAGACCAAACACCCTCACCCTCACATATGCACTTTTACCACCTATACCTCTACCAAGTTAGGATTATACCAGTTGTACAGATAAACAAGCATGCAATGAATAATGCAGGAAACGTAAATTAGAAATAAAATGTAATAAAACAGAGACATAGATTTAACGTGGTTCACCCAAAATGGGATACATCCACTAGAAACAACCAATCATTTTATTCACCCAACAAAACTCTCCTACAAAGGTGCATCAATCACAAAGGTGAGTCTCATATATATGACCCTTTAAAGATATTCAGGTTTATATCATTTCAGGGAAACATAGAAAGCCACCCGTTAGATCTGTGACCTAATAAGGAATAGTCCATATTTCACAATGCATAAATACATATTAAATGTGGCAGATGGGGGTGCTGCCCTCGAGCCCCCCGCCTGGGCGTGCAACCCTAGACCCCGCAAAGGGGGTGAAGCCCCCCCTTTCAACTCCGATCAGCCATCATGTTAGGATCCACAACCAACAATCTCCCACTTAGAGACTGATTGTTGTAACTCCACCACTACAACGCCTGCTTGGACTTTTCTTCTTGGCTTGTTTCTTCCACTTCAAGATCAATCTCGAAGACCCACATAATTTGAATGTAAATCCAACTTCTCCTTTGTCACACGGCTTAGTAAACATATCAGCAAGATTATCATCTGTAAGAATCTTCACTAACTCAAGCTGCCCATCTTCCAACACTTGTCATATGAAGTGATATCTTAGTTTGAATGTGTTTTGTTCTTGAATGGAAGGCTAAGTTCTTTGCACGGGTGAATTGTTCTTTGAATATCACTATGTAAATTAAAATACCCTTCCTCCTTACCCAAATCCTCCATGAACCTACTCATCCATAACATTTCCTTACTTGCCTCCGATCACCACCGCAACATATTCTACCTCTTTAGTAGATATACAGTAACTACTTTCTGCAACTTTGAGATCCAACTCACTTCCACACCACCAACTAGTAAACACATATCCAGTAGTGCTCCTCCTGCTATCCACATCTCCTACCATATTTGAATCCACAAATCCCTGTAAAGTATAATTTGACCCTCTAAATCACAAGTGCCTACTAGTGGTCCCTCTCAAGTACCTGAGAATCCACTAGACTGCCTTCCAGTGTGATTTACCTAGATTTTCCATATACCCGTGAAAAACTCCCACCGCTTGGGAAATTTCTGCCCTAGTACAAAGCATGGCATACATAAGGCTCCCAACTCGCCAAGAATAAGGAACCCATGCCATATAATCTTTTTCCTCTTGTGTTGTTGGGCATTGGTATTTACTTAGTCTAAAATGCCCACCAAAGGTGTAATAACCGGTTTCACATTCTCGCATCCGAAACCTTTCTAACACCTTTTCTACATAGTCCTCCTAAGAAAACACCAATTTCTTATTTATTCTGATCCCTCTTGATTTGCATACCAAGGATTTTCTTTGCTGTACCCAAATCCTTCATTTTAAATGTTTGTGCAAGCTTTTTCTTAAGCTTTGCAATTTCTAGCATATTAGACCCTGCTACAAGCATATCATCTACATATAACAGAAGAATAATGTAGCTCCCACTATCCAACCATTTAAAGTATACAAAATGATTTGATTGACATCTAGTAAAACCATGCTCATGCATAAAACTATCAAACTTTAGATACCATTGTCGGGGAGCTTGCTTGAGCCCGTATAGGCTCTTCTTCAACCTGCAAACCAATTTCTCCTTACCCTTCACCTCAAATCCAAGTGGTTGTTGCATATAAATCTCCTCCTCCAAGTCACCATGGATAAATTTTGTCTTGACATCAAGTTTCTCTAAGTGTAAATCTTCAACAACAACTAAACTTAATACAACATGAATGGAAGACATCTTTACAATAGGGGAAAAAATTTCATCAAAATTGATACCTTTATTTTGTTCATACCCCTTCACTACAAGACTTTCTTTGTACCTTTTCCATCTACCTTCTTCTTCTTTCACACAGTAGACCCATTTTTTTGTAGTACTCTCTTCCTAGCCAACAATTTGACTAAATCCCATGTTTGGTTCTTCTACAAGGAGTCCATTTCCTCCTTCATGCCATGCTCCCACTCCTTAGTCGACTCCACCTGCTTTGCCTCATCAAATCTCTCTGGCTCACCACTATCTGTTAATAACAAATAATATAAAGTAGGGGAAAATATTTCTAGAGGTCTACTAATACATTGTGACCTTCTTACCAAAGATGGGGATGTCACAGGATCATTATTTTCTTGCTGCTCATTTTCTTGAATTTATGACAGAGGTGCCAATGTGGATTCTAGTTGTTATGCTCAACCTACAAAACTATCAACCTCGCACTGTAGGGATAGTTTCCATCCAAGAGTTCATTTTTAGGAGCTATATCCTCAACCAAATCTTCGTTGGGATTTTTGTCATCCCGCACTGATCCCCGTACATTCTATTTTCACGCCAAACAACATCACGACTCCTAATTATCTTAGATTCATCTAGATCCCAAAACCGAAATCCATAATCACCATTGAGCCATAGCCTATGAATGTGCAACATTTGGATTTTGAATCCAATTTCTTCCTGTTTTCTTTATTAACATGCACAAATGCCTCTAAACCAAATACTCTTAAAAATGAAAGGTCTACCTCTTTCCCGGTCCAAAATTCTTCAGAATTCCTCCATCTAATGCACTCGAAGGCCCATGGTTGATTAAGTACATAGCAGTATCTACAGCCTCTGCCCAAAACTGAAGAGGCAGCCCGCATGCAATCTCATTGACCATGCATGTTCCATTATTGTTCTATTCATCCTCTCATTAACACAATTTTGTTGCGGAGTCCTGGGAACTATTTTCTCTACGAATCCCATTCAAGGAACAATAATCATCAAATTTCTTACTGCAATACTCACCGCCATTATCAGATCTCAAACATTTCAATTTAAAACCACATTCATTCTCAACAAGTGCTTTCCATTTCTTAAATGTATCAAAGACATCAGACTTATGCTTAATGCAATATACCCATACCTTCCTTGTGGCATCATCTATGAATGTGACATAGTATAGAGAACCACCAAGAGATGTAACATGGGCCAACCCCACACATCTGTATGAACTAGCTCCAACTTTTGCTCTTTCTTGGTATTCCCTACCTTGAGAAATCTAACTCTTTTCTATTTCCCAAAAATGCAATGCTCACAAAACTCTAAGTCTAATTTCTTCAAATATGAAAGCTTACCTTTTGCATGTAGAATTTTTATGCCCTTCTCACTCATATGTCCCAATCTACTATGCCACATGCTTTGGCCTCCTTATCTGAAGTAGACAATATGGTAGAAGAATTAGATATACAAGTAGATAAATAAAGAGTGCCTACTTTCTTACCCCATGCCACTACCGAGGCACCCTTGAAACCTTCCAAGAATCAAGTGAATGTGACCAGTAAAACCTTCACCACCCAACTGTCCTACAGAGATGAGATTTCTCCTGAGACTAGGAACATGCCTCACACCTCTCAATATCCATGTAGTTTCGTTCTATAATTTCATGTGTACATTTCCCTTCCCAAAAATGTTACATGACTCATCATCACCCAAATAAACCTATCCAAAATTTCCCTGGACATACTCTTTAAAATATCCCTTATAAGGGGTCAGCATGGAAAGAGACACCAATCTATTACCCAAGATTCTACTCTAGTATCAAGAGAAAGTATAAGAGCATCTTGAACAATATTACCTATCGGATTTTCCTCTTTAATACCTTCAAGCTGGTTTTCTTTGTTTCCTTTGAGCCAAAAATCCTATTTAGCATGGCCTCTCTTTCCACAGCTTCAACAAATAATGCCTCTACTCATAGATTTGAATCTGCCTATATTCGATTTAGATCTCCCACGAGATTTACTCTTTGATTTTTCTTGCTCCTCCCTCTACTCTCCATATTCAACACATTTCCGTAAGAAGAATTTTCCCCAGACTTTTCTTTCACATTTCCTCATTTAAGATGACACTTACTACATCTTCAAATTTAAGAGAAGTAGATGATGTATTACTAATCGCCATTACTAAGTTGTCCCAACTTTCTCGCAAATAACATAGGAATAATAATGCTCTAACCTCCTCATCAAATGGGATATTAACTGAATCTAAATGATTTATAATAGTGTGGAAATCATTAAGATGGTTAGATATAGATCCACCTTCTTGCATTTTTAGATTAAAAATCTTTTCATCAAATAAAATTTATTGGATGCACTAGGTGTTTCATATAAATTAGCTATATTTTTCATTAACTCTACCGTAATCTTCACCTGTGAGATATTTAAAGCTACGGATGATGCCAGACTCAATTGAATCACACCGAGAGCCTTCCTATCCAGAACCTTCCACTCCTCATCAGACATGAATGGGGGCTTCACTCCTACACCTCCCAATGGTAGGTATAGATCCTTTTGATATAGGTAATCTTCCACCTGCATTTTCCATAGCTGGTAATTTCAGCCATCAAACTTCTCAACTCTAAACTTACTCTCCTCTGCCATTGCTACTTCTCCCACTCAAATAGAAATCCCTCTATGAGTATACTACCAACAAATAAATCTCAAATGCACTCTGATACTAGTTGTTAGGATTATACCAGTTGTACAGATAAACAAGCATGCAATGAATAATGTGGGAAATGTAAATTAGAAATAAAATGCAATAAAACAGAGACACAGATTTAACGTGGTTCACCCAAAATGGGCTACGTCCACCAGAAACAACCAATCATTTTATTAAGTCTAGAAAAACTCTCTTACAGTGCATCAATTGCTACAGTGAGCCTCATACATATGACCCTTTAAAGATATTTAGGTTTATATCATTTTAGGGAAACATAGAAAGCCACCTGTTAGATCTGTGACCTAATAAGGAACGGTCCAGATTTCACAATGCATAAATACATATTAAATATGGTAGACGGGGTGCTTCCTCGATTCCCCCACATGGGCACATGGCCCTAGACCCCACAAAAGGGTGCGAAGCACCCCTTTCAACTCACGTCGCTATCAGGCTCCACAACCAACATCTACCAGCTTACCATCCCCTCAACTTTACCTATAAAAATTTAACCCATGTCATCTACCCAACCTCTATACACCACCTCCACCGCAACTCGCTTCCCCCATGGGTAACCCATCCTATTCCACCATCTACTTTCCCTTTTGCGTCCCGTACTCCCATGTCAACTTTACCCAAGAAGGTACAACCTAAAGATAAGAATCCACCGCCCTCTAATAAGGTAATCAAACTAATAAAACCTTCTATTTCCAGCTCTTCTACCCCACCTTTACCCAAGAAAATGCCGTAAAAACATAAGACCACACCACTTATCAAACCAATAGACCAACCCATTCCCCCTCCTATAAAGCCTCTTACCTCACAATTATCCACACCTCTACCCAAACCCACACTCACTTCCCATTGTGATGCTTTAATGGGGTCCTACGCTAACATTTTAACTAATCTCTTAGAGACTTCCATCATCACATTACCGCCATTTTAACCTTATGATCCTCTAAAACCCAAAACAAAAGTGTTTGATGAAACCAATATTTGTGGCCATCATTGTGTGCTAGGACATGATGTAGAAAATTGTAAGGCTTTAAAGACCGTTCTTCTCTAACTTTGTCCTCCTAAACAAAATTTTGACAATGATGACCTTCTTGATGAGGACCATTTTCCACCTTCGTCTCACATACACACATCATCATCCTTTACCCATTCGGTGATCAATATCTCTAATGAGTGCATTATTTGGCTCATTTATATCATTCCTACGATCAGTAAATTGCCACTTAGATATGATTTGCTAATGCATGGGGATGCTTTGTATAGTTATATCATAGTGAGTTTGATGCATTTTCCTTTCTTTTGTTCATGAAAATTGATTACCATATAAACTTCCTACTAACTGTCTTTGTGAGGAAAATGTGATGATGTGTGTAGGGAAATGATGAACATTTGTTGCTGATGTAATTACGAAGTCTGAGTTTGGAGCTGGAATACGGGAGTAGAAGAATTTTTCCACCAATCGACCTATCAGTATGGGATTTGTTTCTAACTGCCCCATATGAATTTATGGGTTTTAGTTAATATTGATTAGTGGAATATGTTAGTTCTGCCTATTATGGTGAATTCTGTAACAGTTTATGTCTACATTAAGACACCTTCTTAAGAACATGGTTAGCTATTATTTTTGGAGATACTTTGCAATATATCATTTGTGGTATTCAGAACTTTCAACTTCATATGTTGTTTATGATATGGAACTTATTTAAATTAATAGAAGTAAATGTCATTTTGAGAGATCTAAAGTCTGCTGGTAATTCCTCTTTCCCAAGGAGAGCAAGGGCCCACTTGACCGAGGAGACAAGAGGTTGTTTTATGTTCACATATGCATACGGTTTTCTGATAAGTCTTACTACAATCCTTGTTTTCAGATATTTCATGTAATATTTGGTTGAATGTATTTTTTTCCTTACCAACACTTTTATCTAGAATATGTGTTTTCTTTTATGCAAAGTCTAATTAACATGCGATCTTACTTTTACTAAGTTCTAGCTTCAATTGTGTAGTTGCAATTCCATTTGTTTGAGTACTATGTGTGTATTTCAATTTCAATTAGAAGTGTAGCTTTTAGACTTCCTTTCATTGCAGTAGATGAATTCCATAGATTTACATTAGGTTTCCATAGATTAGTAACCAACTTAAAAGATCTCACAACACCCCCAACAGAAATCCCAACAGGAACTGGTTACATAAAGCTCCATTACATACAACCTAGGACACAACCCTGGTTTATAATGACACTAACAAGAGATCATGTTAGTTAAATGATTGGAGAACACAACGACCCATCATTTTTGGCACCATTGCAGGGGACACCATAAGCACACTACACCATTTTTTCACTTCACATGTTATGGGTGTTAATGGAGTTCATATATGCAACCAATAGATGTCTTGGGCCTTGTTTCAATAACCACCTTTGATGCATAGGCCACGAGATGATCAAGGGAGATTTACAACATGTAACATTCAACAAATCTCTCGGACAGTTTACACGTAGAAAACACCGTGAGTGACACTGCCTCCAATACAACACCTAGAATCATTTCTGAGCATTCTGTATCCTCCAACCAACACTCAGAAATGGGGACCATGGGAATAATGGAGACCACCCCTTGGGTCGACCTTTACTTACCCCATTGTCTTGGATGAGGATGAGGATGCACCCATGAAAAATATCTCACCATCCATCCTCCCTATCTTTCGAGGCATGTCTATGGAAGACCCCGATCAGTTCTTGTTTGAATTCAAAGTTCTGTGCCAGACATATGACTACAGAATGGACAATCAAAAACTCAAACTTTTTCCTTCCACTCTCAAAGACTCTGCTATGAGATGGTTCATGGGGTTGTCCTCTAACTCCATTAATTCTTGGGAAGCCATGGAGACAAAATTTTTGGATAAATATCAAGACTACTGTAGGGGAAGGGATAGGAAAGAAGAGTTCTTCCAGATATGAAAAAGAAGATGAAAATATAGAGGATTATCTAGATAGATTTCTCTTTCTCCATCGACGAAGTGGTTATGAGTTACATGTAGACATTACTAAAATAATTTTTCTTAAAAGGATTCGATGAGTAAACCAAGGATTCCCTCCATCTCATGGGAGGAGGAGATGTGCATAAACTTACCATGGAGAAAATCACTAAGCCATGCAGAAGTTACTCCAGAACACGAGGGGGTATAAGAAAAAAAGACATCAAAACTTACTCTGGTACCTCTGAACCTCTGGAGGAAATGGCTAACATGAAAAGAGACATTTTTCTACAATCCAACCATAGATGGAATCAAGGCCAAACCCACTCCTGCCAAAGAACCTCTGGACATATATGCCGTAAGAGTAGGAAGAAACACCCCTTGAGAGAATGTCCTTTGGATGTCACAGACATGTGTTTAATCTATGAAGTGGCTGACCACGACACTAAGCATTGCACCTTCTTACCACAGTTGAAAGGAGGCTTGAATGTTATCTCTCAAGCTGACGCAGAGTTAAACTTTGTTCAAAGGACAAATAATCAGGTTGGATTTTCACCTCGACTGCTCGCCGTAAACCTCGGAGCATGTCATGGCCTAATCATGCCCCTCATCCTACTTGGGGACAACCTAAGTGGACAACATCAAATTGGATGACTTATCCACATCTACCACCTTGGATGAATCCCTACACTCAGCCAGGTCGGACACCACCAACCCCAACATAAGTCCATGACACAACCAATAGTGGGGTCCTCAACATAATCCTAACCAAAACCAGCCATGGACACCACCACAAAACATTAATCAACAATGAAGATTCCAGCAACCACAACAAGCTTTAATGGCCCCACCACAAGCCTACCAACAACACGGACAAACAACACAAACACAAATTCCATCCTAGCTAGTAGCAAATCCTAAAAATTAATAGACAACTTCAATTGATGAAGCAGGACCAAGTAACACAATGTAGGTTAATACTATTGGTAATTTGTGACTGAGGTCTAGAAAAACATTGAATCCTCCTATTGTTATCACGGAAATTCCTATAGACACTGATAAAGAAGAGACACTTGAGGAAAATACAGGACATGCACCTTCTCCATAGACACAAAACACTCAAAATAGTCAAGAACTTAACCAAAATACCCATAAAGCTCCTTTCCTTGAGTGGTTACAGACACTCAAATTGCAGATGAAACAATGCTAGTACAAGAATTGAAAAAAGTGCACATTGAGGTCCCACTTCTACGAGCAATAAGGGACATTCCTGAATTAAACCAAACCATTAGAAATGAGTGTATAAAAACACCAGGGAGGAAAAAGAAATACCCAAAAATTGTTAGGGTGGAAGGAAATTTGGCTGATTTAGTAGCTGACAACCTTATTTCACCAAAATATGGGGATCTCAGGAGTCCAATTATTACTATTTGTATAAACAATCAGTCAATATCTAATGTTTTGGTGGATCTTGGTGCTGCCATTAATGTCATCACAACATAAATGTTTAATCTGTTGTCCTTAACAGGACTACAACCTACCAATATTATTCTTCAACTAGTAGATCAATCCATTCTTTGTACCAGATGGTGTGGTCGAGGATATAATGGTCACCATTGAATCCTGGGAGTATCTCAGTAGATTTTATGGTCTTATAGCCTAAAGCTCGAAATTGGGATATCCAATTATCTTGGGAAGACCCTGGTTAGCCACTGTTGCTGCATATATTGACTGTAGGTCGGAAAATGACCATTCTAAATGGGCGTAGAAATCCAAACATATTCCATTATACCCTCCCCCTTGCCTTATGTGAATGCTTGTGACCATGTATGGGTAGATTCTTTGGATACTAACTCTCCGAGTTCTTCTTATTTAGCTACCATTGCAGTGCAAAACCATATGGTGGAAGTTGTTGAGTCACATACACTTTGGTTGATGCAGAGGGCTCTGTGACTACAGAAATCAACACTCTAGCTACATAAATTAGAACTCTGACTGTAGACCCATTTTATCTAGACATTTCCAATGCTATTTCCTTGGTAAGTAATACTTATGATGAGTCTTGTAAAGAAATCTATGCTTATAATTTGGAATATTCAGTCCTAATTTCTATTGTCCTTTAACCAAGATTTTGTCTCTTGAAAATATACCCATTTTGTACATGCTTCAACCCCATGTTTTCCCATTGAATTCCTTAATCACCAATTCGAGCTCACTCTTTTGAATGATACCAAGCAGGTGCCTATTGGCATAGGAAAAGAGCTGACCATTGGTAATGATTTAGAGGCCAATCAAGAAGCCATGGTTCTCAAAGTTTTGAAGAAACATTCCCACGCTTTTTCCTGGGATTACACTGATATGAAGGGAATTCATCCTAAAATTTTTACTCACCATATCTACATTGAGGATGTCAAACCTATAAGGAAGCCACAACAAAGAATTAACCCAGTGCTCAAAGACATAGTCAAAGGCGAGATAGAAAAATTACTAAAGGTAGGATTCATCTACCCTATATCTGATAGTCAGTGGGTCTCCCAAGTAGTTATAGTTCCCAACAAAAATGGTAAATGGAGAATATGTGTTGAATATAGGGAACTTAACAAATCCACCAAGAAATATTATTTAAAGTTTCCCTTTATTGACTAGGTTTTAGACAATCTTATTGGTAAGAAATATTTTTCTTTATTGGATGGGTTTAGTGGGTATAGAAAAATTAGTGTTGCCCTGCTGATCAAGATAAAACTACCTTTACTTGCCCCAGGGTACATTTTCTTATCGAGTCTTACCTTTTGGACTTTGTAATGCACCCGCTACATTTCAGAGAGCAGTCTTGGCCATCTTTGCAGATCTTACTAATGACTATGTTGAAGTTTACATGGATGAATTCACTATCCATGGATCCACTTTTGACAAATCTCTGAATAACCTTGAGAAAGTATTAAGTAGATGTGAGCAACACCAATTATCTCTGAGTCATGAAAAATGTCTGATGATGGTTGATCAGGGAATTGTCTTAGGTCACCATGTTTCTACCAAAGGTATACAGGTTGACCCCAAAAAGATATCAGTCATCACTCAGTTACCTACACCAACTAATCGACTGACATCAAAAGTTTCCTTGGTCATGCAGGGTATTATCGGTGGTTCATAAAAGATTTTAGTAAAATTTCTGCACCTATGTTCTCATTACTAACAAAAGATTGCATTTTTTGAATGGTCCCCTCAGTGCCAACATGCATTTTATTCTATCAAAGAGAAGCTGATCACCGCCTGGCCTTATAAGGCCCTGATTAGGGACAACCTTTCCATATCCACACTGATGCCTCTAATACAACCATGGGTGTTGTCCTTGGGAAAAAAGATGTAGAAGATCACATGTATGCCATTTACTTTATCAGCAAGAACTTGACTCCTACGAAAGAAATTACACTACTACGGAAAAGGAATTCTTGGCTATTGTATACTCCTTGAATAAATTTCATCATTACATCACTGGGTATAAAATATTTGTTTATACTAACCACTCTGCCATTCGATATTTGATGAATAAACTAGTGGTTGGAGGTAGGATTATTCGATGGTTACTCTTGTTACAAGAATTCAATCTTACCATTATTGATAAGCCAGGAAAATCTAACATTGTTGCTGATTTCCTTTCAAGATTGAATGTTTCAAGTAATGATGAAGCAGTCCAGGATCAATTTCCCAATGAACATTTGTTTTCTATATCAACTAAGACTCTGTGGTTCACCAATCTTGCAAATTATTTAACAGAGAATTTTCCTACCTATTTCACTCATAAGGAGAAATAGAGACTGGTAAAAATATTGCAACATATAAATGGTGTAATGGACTTTTATTCAAATGTTGTCCTGATATGGTTCTTCGCAGGTGCATTCGAGAAGATGAAGTACATGACATATTGCAAGCTTGTCATGATGAGCTAGGAGGCGGACATTATTTAGTAAAATGGACAATTCACAAAGTCCTTGGAGTAGGGTACTATTGGCCTTCCCTCCACAGGATTGTCAAAAAGTATGTATGGTAGTGTGATGCATGCCAACAAATGGGGAAGCCCACACTTTCAATGGAAATGCCTCTTAATCCTCAGCTGGTCTTAGGACCATTTGAGAAATGGGGAATTGATTTTGTTGGACCTTTTGATCCCTATATTTCGGAAGGAATACCTCTTGGTATGCACAAACTACATCACTAAATGGCACGGAGTTCAAGCATTGGAATTTGCCAATGAGGATGTTGTTGCTGATTTTCTGTACAATCGGATATTACTACGATTTGGTGTACCTCAGGGGCCATTGTATCTCGATCAAGGTGTAGACACCAAATTCGTGTCTTACGACCCCTTGTGACCCGCATCCCATTTCACAACCTAACCTCATTACCTAAACCTTACACAATTATTTATTAATTACCTCATAATTGATAAATCCACATCGCCTTACCCGCCACCTCACTTGGCCACCTAAACTAACCTAATTAGGACCCATGACTTGGTCTAGACTCACATCCATAACTAATGCCTCCTTACTTGCACCCAAAGCCGAAACTAACCCTAGCCACTTCAATTAGGACCCATGACTTGGTCTGACTCAATCCATAACTAATGCCTCCTTACTTGCACCCAAAGCCGACCTTCTAGCCACTCCTCCCAGGGAGAAAAAGCAGGGGAAGGTGGGCTATTTTACTAAAAATAGCCTACTTTTTCCTAACCGATGCGGTTCTACTCGGCCGCCGTCGGTTACGCAACCGCCATTGGGTTCCACTGTAAATGGGCTCCCCAAACCAAAACAACGGATCGGAATTTCATTTTGGAGATCGGTCGAAGGATTTCGGATCAGCGAGAGGCATTGCGAGCGAGGAGCGAGTCGAGATCTTCACTTGACCAAGCGAGAGGCAGTGAAAATACTAGACGTGTTTACTGACAAAAGGAGATCAACTTGCACCTTCATAAAAACTAGTAAGTTACATCTTGCATGTCCTCCATTATAACATTTCTTATGCTTTTGGAATTACAGGTCCTCCCAAATCCGTTTGAATCCATTATCCAACGTACCATTGCCTCTAACTGTCATTCTTTTGCTTCTAACCATCCCATTTCCTAATACTATCCAAAAACCAGCCATTAACACCACAACCAGCCCAAAAGATCCTAGAACCCACCGGTATCGGTTATCGATGCTCAAGGCATCGGTTATAGGTAACCGGCATCGGTTCCTTTGATCAAAAACCAGGAAAAACAGCCTTTCCCCTACCCAGTTCAGCCAAGCAATTTAATTGATATTTTACAGTCTTTTGTGTTAATTCACGTTAGCAGGGAAACTGACCACCTTCGAAAGGAAGTTTTACATTTCCTGGGCCCAAGGCAGTTTCCTCATTTATTGTTTAATCAAATCTTGTGGTCTTGTGTTCTTATTTGCAGGTAGTCCTTCCCAGACAAAAAGGAGTTCTCCGCAGTCAACCTGATCTTTCTCTACGGTACGCGCACATCATCTCGACATTCTACAGGTATTCCTCCTAACCCTAACCTTATCTGTTTCTAAAAGGAACGAAGCATTTCCGAGTGAAACATTTTGGCACGCCCGGTGGGACCCATTTTGGGTTTATCTTTATTTCTTGCTTGCTTTCATATAGGGAGCATACTTGCTGTTTTCTTCTTCTAGAGATATTCACAAGGTATTTTATTATTCTGGTAAAAGAACTTGCTTTGTTTTTGCATCTTGCATTAGTAAAAGTCATCTCTTTTGCTTCATCGAATATCACTTTCGATTTGGGTTTTAAAACACATGCATTGCATTCTGCTGTTGTTTTTCAATTCTAGTGAACATAGATTAAGTAGCAGTCGTACACGTGGGGTGATATCCACGGTATTGACGGAAATTAATCTTACATTCACTTTGCACAACACATACCGAATCACTTCACAATTAACACAACAACTCAAACATCCCCCTTTTTCCGCGGTATTCCTCCGCCCGATTGAGGTAACCTTATAAGCCAAAACAACTTGACATTTCCCCTAAGTCTCTTGTTTAGGATTCTGACATCATTCTACGTCTAAAGGCATAAGCCCACAATAATTAAAATTAACCCTAAGGTTAATCTCTGGATTTGCGTGTGCATCTTGCTTGTTTGCTGTTCTGTTTTCTCTGTCATACTCTGTCTTTTGTGATCAATAAGTTGATAAATATACTCAACGTTGCTAAAAATCAAATTAGCAGCCCTTTGTATCTTCTTATCCTAGATTTTTGACACCGGCATCGGTTAAGGGACCGACGTCGTTTCCCCTGTGACCGACAGCGGTTAGTAAACCGATATCGGTTACTGTCTCCATCAGCCCCTGACAAACCAGCAACTTGCCAAATTCATCATTCTGGGGTTGTTTTTGTTCTTGATAGATTGAAACTTTACCGTGAACTGCTGTCCATGGTTGTTATCACTCGAAAACAAGCCGCCGCCATGGTTTCACACGCTTGCTCTGTTTCTTTGCCTGAATCACCCCCTTCACCTTCTATGGGGAATCCTACTGATACCAGTGAGGTTCCAAAATTCTGTGGGAGATAAGGACTTTGCCAAGTTTCTGGATGCTAATTCCAGTGCTGTACAATACTATTTGTCTCATACCCCTGACCGTACACCTGATGGTCAGCTCCTTGTAGGTATGCCTATCAGTATAGCTGCTCATTTAGCTCCCACTCCTCCTGATAATACCGCCTTGCTTCCTGCATCTCTAGCCCCGTCTCCCAATCCGACAGCTGCAGAGGTTCATACGACCCCGATTAGCTTTCCTTTTGTTAATCTTGGACCCCACGTTTCGTTACCACCAACTGCCCCTACCTCATCTCTTTTGCAGACTGCTCCATTCATGACTTGCTCTCTGCCACCTATCCACACGAGCTTTCCTTCTCAAGCTCCGCCTACCTTTTCATTCCCATACACGTATCCAGTAACCTCAACACCTTATATGGGACATCCCTATTCTGGTGCACCATCATCTCATCCAACCACTGATTTCATCAAACAAATGATGGACAAAATGCAAAATTTGGAGGCTTCGGTTTCGGGAAGTCGTAGCGCCTTGACATACGAACAAGTTTGTCGGGAGCCCATTCACCCTTCTGTCCCCCTTCATTCATATCCTCCTCAATGGGAGTTGCCGAAATTTACTCGTTTTAATAGTAAAGAGGATCCTCAACAACACTTGCGATCATTTAGACATGCTTGTTATTTGATTGCCCATAATGACGCCTTGTTACTCCGCACCTTCCCTATGTCCTTATCAGGACCCGCCCTGGAGTGGTACAGTGCTTTAACCCAGCACTCGATCTTCTCTTTTAACCAACTAGCCCAATCTTTCTTGGATCATTTCTCCATTAACATTGCTAAGAAAGTATCTATCACCGACCTTTATGCCATCCGACAATTTGAGGACGAATCTATCGCAGATTTCGTTGGACGATGGCGGGGCCTTATCAACCAACTTACGTATGCCTTGCCTCAAACCGAACTTATCGAACTCTTTACGCGGGCCTGCGCTAAGCACATCTCCCCTACCCTCCAAATCCAAACTTTCCGTACATTCGACGAGGCCTTTACTATGGCTCGAAAATTAGAAATTCGAGCCTTAGAGGAAGAGAAATTGCGGTTCTTGCGCAACAAGAACTCCACTTTCCGAACTCCACGATTCTACCATAAACCAAATACCACCACTCCTCACGCGTCCACCTCTTCTAAATCAAAGGAGCTGTCCACGCGGTGATGGTCAAATCCCAACCACCGTCCAATACTCCACCAAAAACCACCTATAAATACAAAGCCGAACCCATCAACTACACTCCCTTGGGAGAAACCTATGGTGTCATCTTGGAAAAATTGCTAAAAGCAGGAGCCATTACCTTACCTCCTGTTAAACCTCATTCTGGGTTTGATTCCACTCGCGCCATACCTTCCTGGTACAAAGAAAATGACTTTTGTAACTTCCACCGCGTGAAGGGACACAGTCATGAAAACTGCAAGATGTTGAAAAACATAGTGCAGGAAATGGTTGATGCGGGGGATATAGCCCTCGATAATCCTAACGCCCCTGCTAACCGAAATTTGAAAATTTTCAACAAGCCATTCCCGAATCACTCGTCCAACAGTAACGTCAACCAGGATATCTTAGCCGAGGAGAGTGTTCATGAGATCCATGCAGTATTCGATACCCAGCCAAAAGCCTCTATCGAGAAAATTTTGAATCAAGCCTCTTCACTAACACAGGAGCCCGAACCTCCTTTACCACCATCAAGCCAAAGCGAAATCGTTCCTTTACCCATAGAAGAGTTAACTGCCCAGGCTTCCCTTCCCATCAATGAGTCTTCTTACACCACATCCCTACAAGATTGCGAGCGGATGTTGTCTAATCTATCCATTTCCCAGGGCGTCTCCTTCTACCACTCTTGCCGCCAAGAGAGGAAGGTCGCCACTCCTTTGACATCCTTAGGCAGAAATCTCTTGCACCGACATCACTAAATTCTTTAGCCGTGACAGACCCTCTCCAACATGCCCTTCTGCCTATTAGTCCCTCATCACCTAAATCTTTTCAACGACCAGTCGACCTCTTAACATCTATTGATACAGTGCCTCATCTACCCCCTGTATCACTCCCACGATGGTGGAAAATTACAACCCACCTTTCTTCCGTACCAAAATTACAAATCACACACAGGGCTGTCATTCCACGGAAGATAGACGAGGCCCTATGGGAACGTTTGAGTACCCCTTTTTCTACTCAAATGCAAATGACTGATCCTGATGTCTCCACCATCTACCCGAAGTGCTTACAGAAGCTTAAAATGCCCCTGTTCTCACCTTCACCCCCCTCACCTCTACCAAATGCCCCGTCCACTTCTATCAACTTAACCAGATCTTCCCCTACGCTTGGGACCTCACCAATGCCCGAGTCTAACACACCCGCTGGCGACTCGATCTATCCAAAAATAAATCCGTTCCGCCACCTAGAGGCGAGACGCAATCCGGGCCTCTATCACAATTAAAACCCTCATCGTCACACCCACCTTCCATATTGGGACCTCATCCCTCCACATTACACCAATATATCATACCTCCTTTGTTTTTACTGCAAAAGCGACCTCGCCTTCTACACCTATCTGAGAGATCAAAGGGTATACAACATCGTTACCCAGCGTATCCGGTCCACTATCAACCCTAAACCAATCCCATCATCAAAGGATTTATTTTCTGTCACTCCCCTTTCTCCGTGGTTGTTTCCCATTACCACGCCATGCTATCATCGTAACCTCATCATCTAACCAATTGAGACGTAACCACGTGTCCAGAAACCACGTTTAGTGAAAAACATGTGTCAGCACCCCTCGGCTAAACCACCACCTGTACGAACCAACCACGCCCAAACATTACCAAAACCCGCACAACCAATACCTTCATCCGATTTTGACCCCCTCAAAGGATCTTACGCCAAAATCCTTGCTATGTTGGTGGAGAATGCGACCATTTCCCTACCTCCACTTAGACCTTATGACCCGTCTAAACCCCGACCTATGGGTTACGATGAGTCTAAAATCTGCGCTTATCACCGCACACCAGGACATGATGTGGAGGGATGCAAAGCTCTAAAAACCATCCTTCGTCAGTCACCTCTCCCGGATAGAAAGATTAAGAAAGACAACTTACGAAGGGAAAGACCTCTAGCGTCAATTCCCTCTACTATATCATCTATCCCCGCCTCACCAAGATCTATCATTATTACTGACCCACCTCTTGAAGACCATGAATTATCCCACCATCTTCCTCATCTCGGATCTACGAGATTAATATGATTAGTGTCATTACTAGAGACGAGAAAAACAATGGGAAAGCGAAAAAACACACTGCGGCATCTCTTTCTCCTTGACCATCCCGATTACACCACCACCTAAAGTGGTTATTCGCGGACCCGCCTATCCGTCTCTAATGGAGTTGCCCACCAACCATGATCAAACGACTTCATCAATCGCAGTAAAAATGACACTATATGATCTCATTCGGACTTACGAATCTCATCGACAAGCTCTCGTTGAGATCCTTGAGGATAGAGGTTTTACCCAACGAAACCACCCCGTGGCCTCCATTCTAACACCCAATCACGTTTCCTCTCTCACCCAACAATCCATCTCCCCACCACTTGTCTCAAAACAACAAGCCGCTGCGATTAGTTTCTCGGAAGATGAAATTATCGACTTTGGTGCGAGAAGACCACGACCTGCCCTTTTCATTTCCGCTTACGTCAGAGACATTGAGTACGTCGGGTTATGATTGGCGGGCGCTAGCCTAAACATCATCTCTTGAAAGCCTTCCAACAAATGAACATCCCTTCTAGTTGCATGTGTGCCACCCCATCATGTTGCGATCATTGATGGCGCTATTACTTCTACCTTAGGCACCGTGATCCTCAACATTCGCGTAGGCCCACGTACTTTACCCGAACTCTTCTATGTCCTTGAAGGAGAGTTCGATATAATATATTCTTTGGGTCGTCCTTGGATCCGAGCCATGGGATGCGTTCCCTCAACATTACATCGATGCATAAAATTTGAGTACGAGGGAAGTCCTACAACTTTGTAAAAGCTGATCCTCCCCCTTCAAAACTTGCAATATGTTATACCGCCCAAAAGATGTGTGCTTATACCAATTAAGACACCCATACATTCAACCCAACCATCCTCTTGAATGTACCTCAACCATCCACCTCAAGCCGCACCTACGCCTTGGTGATGAAACCACCGTCGCACAAACCACTTCTCTTCCCATGACTAACATCCCAACCTCCGAGGCCCCTTAGTAGATGTTTTCATTCGCCTCACGCTGGGGAGTACCGCTATATAACGTTAGTTCTTTCCCTACCCGCGGGAGTACGGACAATTACATGCGCATCCCACCTACGACCGTCGCGTGGGGGAGGTAATCTCTTACGGACCACCCCATTGCCGCACTAACCTAACGTATGGGGGTGTTGACGCATCCTCCATTACCCCTGAACCTCCTCTTGGTGTGGTTCCCTTCCAATCCGATTTTCAATACTTGACAAATCGTCGTTTCGCCCTCACCTTCTTGACTCGCTGGTGCGTGGAAGGCTTTGGTTTTGGCCTTTACGAACAAGGCCGACATACACTCATTCCCGTGACCACACGCAAACATAATGATCGAAGTGGTCTCGGTTTTTCCGAAACACCTACACAGGAGACACCTCCTGTCAGCTGTATCCTGGAAGAGGAAGGCGTCGCCCCTACCGAACCATCATCACCCACTTTGCCATCATCTCCCACAGAATCGATGGACCCTGAATCTATCCCTCCTAACTTTTTTTTTTCATAAATGCTATCTTCATAGGTCCTCTCACTTATCAACGCGATAATGAGGACCCATCTTCTCTTCCCCTTCTGTATCCAGACATGATCGAAGAGGATTCGCCTTTGATTAATGTTGTTGAATGCCAGGATGACGACTCCATCCTCACTTACCTGGGCGCGGATGATTCTTATATTCAACGCGCCTTACCATCTGAAACCCAAACTATCTTTGAGCAGAATCTACTATAGAAATCAACATCCACACGGAGGAAGATCCTCACATAGTGAAGATTGGACAATCCCTTAACACACATCGAACAAGCCGCCTTTTCTACCTTTCTCTGTGCTCATGACCAAGCTTTCGCATGGTCTTACGGCGACATGCCGAGGAATTGATCCTACCATTGCCATCCATAACATCACCTAAACCCCGATTCCAAACCAGTCAAACGAAAATTGAGAAAAATGCATCCACGCATTGCTCTCTTGGTCAAGAGGAGCTCAACGACTCCTTTGTTTCCTTCATCTTGCTATTGACTATCCTCAATGGATTTCTAACATCGTGCACATCACTAAAGCGATGGGGGGGACTTCGGATATGCCGCAGTTTCCGGGATCTTAACCTTGCTTGCCCCAAGGATGACTTCCCCCTCCCAAGTATTGATCAACTTGTTGATCTCACTGCTGAGCCATGAAATGCTTTCTCTCATGGATGGCTTTTCGAGGATCTGACCAAATTTTGGTTGCCCTGCCGATCAACACAAAGCTGCCTTCATAACTCCTTGGGAACCTTACATTATCGTGTCATGCCATTTGGCCTTAAGAATCTTTGGTCTTTACTATCGGCGGGCTATGACCTACATTTTTCATGACATTATGCACACTATCCTTGAAGACTATGTCGACGATCTTCTCGGCAAGTCTAAACATCGTAGTGAACATCTCGATGTTTTAACCATTATTTTTGATGCTTTGTTACAATATTACGTCCCTTGAACCGAAGAAATGTGTCTTTGGTGTTCTTTCGGGAAAACTTCTTGGCTTTATCGTCTCTTTGCGTGGCATTGAGGTCGATCCATCTAAAGTAAAAGCTATCCTAGAAATGCCCCCACCCAAAAACCTCAAACAATTGCGTAGTTTGCAGGGTAAACTTCAATCCATCCGGCGTTTCATCTCCCAACTCTCGGATCGATGTCACCCTTTTCATCACCTTCTAAAAAGGGCGTTGCCTTTCATGGGTGAGGAGTGTCACCAAGCCTTGAAGCTCTCAAAACGTATCTCTTGCAGCCACCCGTGCTTATCCCACCCCGGGACGACCGCCCTTTCTACCTTTATCTTTCCATGCCCGACCATCTTATAGGAGCTATGCTCGCACATCGAGACTCGGCACGCGAGAGCGAGGCCGTTTATTATATAAGTCGTACCCTCGTGGATTACGAGACTAGGTATACACATGTAGAAAAATTGTGCCTAGCCCTATCATTCGTCGCCACCAAACTCCGACATTACCTCTGAATCACAAAACTTTCGTCATCACCAACACAGACCCCATTCATTATATGTACGCCAAACCACACCTAAACCAACGCATCGCTCGATGGCTCATGCTCCTCGCCGACCTTGACCTTGAGTTTATACAACAGAAATCAATCAAAGGACAAACTCTTGCAGACCAACTTGCGGAGGCCCCTCTACCTGGGGAACAATTTACCAATTTTACCTTCCCCGACGAACTCATCGCCACTCTTTCGCTCGGAGAAGAGTCGTATCAAATGACCCTCTTCTTCGATGGATCTAAGTGCCAGCGCGGCGGAGGAGCCGGCGTTGTTCTCATCCCTCTTGCCTCTGAACCTATGCCTCTTTCATTCCGGCTTGATTTCCCCTGCACTAATAATACAGCGGAATACGAGGCCCTTGTTACAGGTCTCAGTTGCGATACACTTAGGCATTAAATCTATCAATATCTTTGGTGACTCTCAATTGGTAGTCAATCAAGTTATGGGCATCTACCAATGTAAAAACGAGGAACTTCAGAAGTACAAACACCACGTGGAATCACTTCTAACCTTATTTACTCACTATTCTATCCAAACCATTCCCCGCTCCACTAACAAATTTGCAGATACTATGGCTTGCTTAGCCTCATGATTCCCGCCGCACCAGTGACTCTGAATTATTCGTTGTGGTCCAGCAACTTTTGCACCATCTATTCAACCCCGGTAGTTTGCATGATAAATACTATGTCTACTAATTCGCAGGATACTTGGTACCACCAATTTCACGACTACCTTACAATCTCGGTTCTCCCACCTGACCTTACTAGTAACGGAAAACGTGCTTTTCTTAAAAGTGTTTCGCGTTATGTTGTCATGGGAGGACTCCTCTATAAACGTGGCTTTGATGGCATCCTCCTTCGTTGTCTAACCGGCGCAGAGGTCACCTATACCATCCAACAAGTACACGATGGGATTTGTGGTGGACATTTTAGTGGCCTTGCCGTGGCTAAACGAATCCTTCGCCTAGGTTATTATTGGCCTACTCTCAATAACGACTGCTACGAATATGTTAAGCGTTGTGTCATGTGTCAACAACATGCCAATCTTCAACATACTCCTAGCCACCCGCTACAGGTCGCTCGTGATCTTTGGCCTTTCTCACAATGGGGTTTAGACCTTATTGGTGAGATTCACCCGACCTCTTCACAACGTCACCGTTGGATAATCACAGCGACCGAATATTACACAAAATGGGTGGAGGCCATCCCACTCATTTCAATCAAAAAAGAAAAAATTGTCGAATTCATTAACCATCACATTATCTGTCGTTTTGGTATTCCTCATCGCCTAATAACAGATAATGGTAAATCTTTCAAAAACAAGTTGTTACAAAACCTTTGTGACAACTTTGGTATCAAACTTAGTTTCTCATCGCCTTACTATCCGCAGGCCAATGGTCAGGCTGAATCTTCTAATAAAACTCTAACCAAAATCCTCATGAAAGTTGTCAATGAATCTGGAAGAAATTGGCACGATCACATCCCCTTTGCCCTTTGGGCTTATCGTACTAGCATTCGTACCTCTACTAATGCCACACCTTTTTCTTTGGTATATGGTACCGAGGCTGTTTTGCCTCTCGAAATACAAATACCCTCCCTTAGAATATCTCTTGGGATATTCTCACCAACGATGATTTCCGCCAAGAGCGGTTAGCCCAATTGGAGCTTCTTGACGAACGACGTCTTACAGCTCTCGATCACCTTCAAATCTATCAAAAACGCATCAAGCGTGCTTATGATAAGCGACTTCATGAGCGTACCTTTAAGGTTGGTGATCTTGTCCTCAAAGAGAATCAACATGTCACCAAACTAGAAAAGAGCAAACGTGGAAAATTTGCTCCCAATTGGATTGGGCCTTATATAATCACTCACACCTATGGATCGGGGCACTTATCGTTTAGCTTCGCAATGGTAAACTGAGCTGAACCCCTAATGCCTTACATCTTCGCCCATTCTACTGTTGAATCTAGTGTTATATCACTTCTTATCTACCTACTGCTCGTCCCTTGAGCTCATTTACCACTACATACACTTTGTTTTCTATATCTCTAAATAAAATCGAAATCACTTCGCACCTCCCCTTGATAATGCCTTCCCCTTTTTTAGTCTAGTCCATGACTTCAAAGTATTAAAATAAGCCGTATTCTTATGGGATTTTCTTGAGTCAAACTTCCTACTAAACTAGATGCTTCACGCCAAAAGAACATCTAGTCATCTAAAATTAAATATAGACTGCTCCCTCGAAGGACAGCTATATGCCAAACTATTGCTGCTACTATAAATAGACTGCTCCCCTGAAGGACAGCTATGCACTAAAATCATCTCTGCTACTATAAATAGACTGCTCCCCCGAAGGACAGCTATACACAGTCAGCCTTTATCAGAAGCTTCTCGCATTGATCAGCTTCGTGAAGACCTCAAGAATAAAACAATCAATATCCCTTGTAGACTTCCCGCATCGATCAGTCTACATTCAATAAAATAAAAGCCTCATTCAAAAAGAACTTTTTGGGTCATGGACTTGTCTATTTAGGGTAGGTTCTCTTTCGTTATAACAAGTTCTTTGTACCTCAGCTATATCATCCACATCACCTCACCATTTGTTTCAACTCAAGGGACGTAACGTACACCTGATATATTGTGATCATACAACTCTTTTCAACTATGGACTTCTCGTCTATGCACGGCACTTAGGGCTTCAGGCTCGTTCTACGTTGTGTGGTTTGTTTAGCTCTTTTCACCTACGGAGCACTCTTTCCGCTTTGCCTCGCATCTAGAATTGTGTGTTGATCTTAATCAGGACACTATTCCCTACTACTTGGGTATGCTAACCTTTGCTTTACCTATACCTACACCAACAACATTATCCTACCAGCACCAACAACATTACCCTACCAACATCAAATTTTTTACCAAACGACAAATTGCCTAAACCATACCAAATTGCCTAAATTCACCCCTCCCTGATCCTAAGGGAGAACTACATCGGTCTGAGGCCCTTCCTTGCTTTGTGCAATGGGCTATGTAGGCAGCACTTCGGAGACATGGGGTCTCCCAAGGTTAGCTCGACCATCCCCTACCATAACCTATCATGTGTGGTAAATATAAATATTTTGGTGTATTTCTATTTAATCACATTCCTCTTTGATCCTTTTTCAAAACACCGAAAGTCAAAACACAACAATCTTATTATTATCATAACTCAAATCAACATACATATCTCGTTTTATTTAGATGTTAAACAAATACATCTTCTATATCATCGACACGCAGGTCGGTACTCTTATTTATCCTCATACCTTGCTAACATTTATTTAGACCCTCACGCCTCATCCCGAACTAGGTGATGATCGTGATCGTCGACCCCTCTCGCCGGGCCTCTCTGTCCTCAAAGGTACCACGGCTATTGGTACCGCCCACTGATCTGCCAATCTCTCCTGTAACATATGAATACGCCCTCTCGCATGGAGGACTCCAGCCTCTAGTCTCCCCGCCCGTGACTCCGCAACCACTAACAATCCTCTTGTCTCATTCACCTGCGTTTGGAGCTGCTGAACCAAACGCTGCAGACGATCCCTCTCTGCTGTAATCACCGCTATGTCAGGGCGCTCACGTACACCTCGCAGTTCTGCTACCCACCATAATCTATAGGCCTCTGTCATTCCTGCATCCATTACCCTGCGATCGGCTGCTATCTCCTCAGGCCCTTCTGGAGGTGTTGGCCGGGGTGGTGAGAATGCTGCCTCGGCATCGATCCTCATATATGGTCTATAAGCTTTGTGGTATGTCTGCACAAATCAAATTGTCGCGCACGCGATCTATAGGAATCCTCTCATATTCACCTGGCCTGTGCCCCGCGATCCACCTCAATCGCTCTACACCTCTCAACTCCTCAGCTATGTTCTCGGTTACCATATAGTTCCCGTAGGGCCTCCAACAGATATCCGCAACCGTCAACCTCTCCCATACCTGCCTGTAATACTCAATGTCACCCGGCACGGCCTGAGATCTTGCCTCTTGTTCTGTCTGGACCCATCGTCGGAATCCCAACCTCTGTACTCCGGTCTCTCCTGCCTGGATGGATCGGCCTATTGGTCGCACACAAACAATGTGCTCATAGGCCCAACAGTGTAATAAGTATGAGCAATCCAACGTTGTCCTGTGATTTCGCCTACAAGCCCATAAACCCCTGTATAGCTCCGCCAAATATGCAGGTGCCCATGCAAAAGTCACGTTCCTTTCTATCATCTCCCAAATAACACCCATCAATGCCTTTGGAAATCTTCCCCCTTCTGCCCTCGGTAACGCATAATACCCTACCGCTATCATTAAAATCACTGCTAACCTTGTCTCCTCAGGGTGTCTTTGCATACATTACCCCATATGTGAATGATAAACCTCATTGTGTTAAGTCCGTGCATATGGACCAAACACTACATTTATCGCTGCCCGCCCCGCTAGGTAGTGCACGATATCTTGGTTCTCTGTAATAGGGAGTCTCAAAATCGAAACACATCTTCCAAATTCTTGTCATTTCACTGTTGGCGGATAGAAGGTATTTGTCTCGGGATTCCATCTCTCAATCAGCGCTTTGTAACATACCATGGTTACGTGCGATTAAGTGAATAATAACGGATTCCACTTAACCCCAAACGATTTATCAATGTCCATTCGGCTGGTGTTACATCGCTCGGATTAGCGACAACAGCGTTGCACACACTATCATTCATCCTCAACCACCGCCTCTGCTGCATACACCAAAACAACAAACAACCATTCAATCCATTAGGGTCTTTTTCAAACATTAAAATTTCTCCGATGCGGTACGGTTATATATAACGATATCGGTTGAATAACGATACCGGTTCTCCCTAACATTGCTAGGTCACTTTGTCGATTTTATACACCTTCCTAAAAACAACCACCTACGACAATAATTTGCTCGTTTATTCGTTTTTATACATACAAACATACCTGGAACCCCTGATTGCCTACCCTGTAACACTTACCTCACCTGCAACCCTTGTTATCATGTTTTCTTTCTCATATCTACCCACCTACTCTCCCCCATCTTATTCACGAAACATGCAGTAGTCAAATCACAAACAAAACAATACCTCTTGGGTTGCAGCAGCTTGAGGTGGCCCTTGTCTTCCCTCATGTCCTTGCCTGCTGGATGCTTCTCCTCGTTCTGCCATGATCACCACCCTTTTCAACTTTGTCTTTCTGCCTTCTGAACCTCGGATCACATTTACTTTCCTTGTCTCTTTTCTCCTTCTCACCCAAATCTCTCATGCAAATACCTGTCTCAGTCGTCAAAAAGCGTCGCGTTCGCGTATTTAACCTCTTGCATGGCTCTAAAATTAAAACTTAAGTTGCCACCCTAGCTTTTCTATTTTTAGAAAAGCTCATACCTAAATAACCGGTATCGGTTACTTAACCGATATCGGTCTATTAGATACCGATATCGGTTCCTTAACGATATATCGGTTACACACCTACCTTTTCTCAACAGCGTTCTTTTCTTCATTTCTCACCTAAATTTTTGTCGCGCCCTCTCTTTTCTGCATAAACCACACAATTTACCACATTTTGTTCATCCACCACATATAACATTACATTTTCATTAAATATCATTTATTTTACACAAATACACAAACCATCAACTACGGATATCAAGAAACTATCAATCTATACATCATTTGGATCCAACTCATCGATTACATATATCACAATGTCACAAAACCACCAATTCATCACATAACACGACATTCATATATACGTACAAACAAACAAAAACATCGAGCATCATCCATCTATCAACATGTCAATTAAACTCATCACACATTCTATCTATTACCAGCCATTAACCACATATTTCAACACATTTTGAACACTGCATGTGGATCAAAACATCGTCTCTATATATATACAAATTTTCAAAAATACAATGTGCCCTACATCGGGGCCTCTGTGATCTCATACAATACCAAAGCCGGCACGCAAGCCGCAATACCTACCAAAAATCTCGACTCGGCTCGCAGGCCGGTCTCTCATATCAAAAATATACTCGGCTCGCAGGCCGGTATCAAATATACAACCCGTACTCGGCTCGCAGGCCGGTATATAATAAATAAATGAATCAAAACAATGAATAAGTGTAGGCACGCAGGCCTCTATCAATCTGACAGGTTCGCGAGACCGGTGCCCATGTCCCTATACAAAACCATGTCGGGGATCTATCAGCTCTCCCCACCGCCCTCGGCACCTCTCCCCGCTGGTCCCTGTGGTGCCTCTCGCCTCCTGCCTGTCACGGACACGCCAGCTGTGGCTGCTCCTCCCTGAGATCTCTGGCTGTGCGAGGTCTCTGCTCTATGAGCTGCATATGCCTGATACTCGACTCCGGTACTATCAAGAATATCCTGATAATATCGGGCCTCTGCTCTCACCTCCATATAGCGATCTCGCGCCACTGAAGGAACTGGGGCTGGTCCCCTGGCACCTAACACCAATACCCCCAGGCACATGCACTGCTTTTGTGGCGTGGTGCTTTGGTGGTGGTCTTTGCACTGTACTGTACACACTTTTGTGGCCGTGGTGGTATCTGGGTTTTGTTTGTCTTCTTCTTTTTGAGTCTTTGCTGCACTTTGCACAATACTGTACTACTGCACTTTGTGGTTTGTCTTCTTTTGGTGGTGGTGGTGCTTTTGTGCTGCTGCACTGAGCTGGGGCTAGCTGCCTGTAAGACCCTATACGTGCTGCGGCAAAGCAGCAACTATCCTGTAATATAGCTGCACTTTGCCCCGGAGCTGATCTCTCTCTGTGCTGCTTTGCTGCCAAGTCTAGGCTGCAGCGGCGATACTATCCTCTGTTGCTCTCTGCCCGACCCACCATACCACTGTATGCTCCGTGCACCGGCATCATCCACACCCTCACTGCTGGTCTCTCAGCTACCCGGTCTGGATCCCAAGGCTGTGTGGCGGCTGGCGGTGGGGCCTCTACATCATCCCTCTGTCTTGAGGGGAAGGGAGGTGGCTCGTCTGTCGCGGCCCCATCTGCTGCGTACCCTCTCTGGGGTATCCGCTCGTACTCTCCCGGCCTCCGTCTGCTTTATCCGAATGTATCTTTGGATCGGGCGCGCAGTCTGTGGGCTCCTCTGCCCGGTGGTGACCTCTGTAGGGTCTCCATACAATGTCTCTTCTTTGTAAGGCCCTCTGTGAGTGTCTATAATAGACCACATCCCGACTGCAACAATGCTCGTGGTGGCCCACGACCCCCAACCACCTCTCGAAAGCCATATCGGTATACGACACATGTGCACAGGCTGCTTTTGGGTAGCCCTCTTGGCACGATGCATACGATGTGCTCGTATGCCCAACGATCTGACAAAATGTAGAACAAATACCAAATCGCCTCCTCCGGCGATAGCCCCATAACTCCCTGTATAATTGCACCAGATACACTGGTGCCCATGCAAAACAGGTGTGCTCCTCCACCATCTCCAGCAGCACCCCCATCAATGCCCGTGGGAAGCGGCCTCCCTCTGAATCCGGGAGGGCGAAGCAGGTGATCCCTATCATCATCAACACGGCAAGCCGTGTCTCATGTCTGTGTGCGCGGTACATATCACCATATCCAATGCTCGCACTATGATACGTAAGAAGCGCGGCTGCATCCCCAAAAACCTGCAGTATGCTATCCATGGCAGTCTCTGAATCTACCTGGAAAACGGCCTCTCCCTCGATCGGTAGCCGCAGGATGCGATACACATCCTCTAATGTGACGGTCATCTCCCCGGTCGGCAGATGGAACACATTGGCCACCGGATCCCATCTCTCGATGAGGGCGACCATCAGACTGTGATCTCTCTCTATCGCTCTGTACCTCTGGACCCCGCCGAGTCCCACCTCGCGCATGATGGCCCAATGCGCCGCAGATATGTGTGGCCTCATCCGACTCAATAGTGGAGGCATCCTATCACGCATCGTCAACTGGCGACGTGCTGCGAAAACCAACCCACATTCTTAGACCCACTCTTTATTATAACATCTACTTTACCATCTAAACCCCCTTTTGTAACACCCAAAATCTAACCCCACACCTCACCCTTCTCCACCCCACACCTCACCCCCCTAAACCCCATCCCAAACCCAAACCCCAACCCCACTCCACCCACACCCCAACACGCCACCCAACCCACCTTCAAACCTAAACCCTAAACTCTAAACCCCACCCCCAACACGCCACCCAACCCACCTTCAAACCTAAACCCTAAACCCTAAACCCCATCCCAAACCCAAACACCCAACCCCACCCACCCACCCCCAACACGCCACCCAACCCACCTTCAAACCTAAACCCTAAACCTAAACCCCACCCCAACACCCACCCAACCCACCTTCAAACCTAAACCCTAAACCCTAAACCCCATCCCAAACCCAAACACCCAACCCCACTCCACCCACCCCCCAACACGCCACCCAACCCACCTTCAAACCTAAACCCTAAACCTAAACCCCCACCCAACCACCCACCCAACCCACCTTCACCTAAACCCTAAACCCTAAACCCCATCCCAAACCCAAACCCCCAACCCCATAAACCCACACCCCCCACACCACCCAACCCACCTTCAAACCTAAACCCTAAACCCTAAACCCCATCCCCAAACCCAAACACCCAACCCCACCCACCCACCCCCAACCCCTACCCTGACCCACCTTGACCCACCCTTAAACCCTAAACCCTAAACCCCATCCCACCCAAACCCAAACACCCAATCCCATCCCAACTCCACCCTCAACCTTCCCCAACGATACCAAATGACGATTTCCCCCACCACTTTTACCTTTTGCTTTTTCGGCGATGCGATGCGGCGCCTATTGACCGACATCGGTCACTGTCTCCTGCCCGAGCCGAACCCCCGCGCGGCCCCAAAAACCATTTTTCACCTATTTTTACCCATCTACCCACCCAAACACCCCCAAATTTTACACACCTAGCCGCCTTACCCTATCTTACCTATCTACCCTCTCTCTTTTTCAAATTACGTCTATTTTACTCCTCATTTCCTAAAACAACTAAATTCCTACCCAAACCCCCAATCTCACTTAATACAACCAAATGCATAAAATAAAGAGTTTAGAACCTACCGGTACGACGACACGTCGTCGTGGTGGGATGGGTGGTGGCGGTCCAGCTGGTCCAGCCCTCCAGCTCCTCCTGCCTGTGCCATGGCTCCAATCCTGATCTGCTGGGTCCCCGGCCAATCACCTGCTGCCTCCTCAACTATTCGGGCCCACTATCAACTCTCTCCGCCAATCAAATAGCTCCACCTCACTCAATACCCCTCCAAATCAACTCTCCACGTCAGACAAGTCAATTTGGATTGCAAATAACAAAAGTGACAATGACAGGCCGTATTTTTCTTTTTATAGGTTTTTCGACCTTAACCGATGTCGGTTTCTTTTTTGCCCTAAGAAACCGGTATCGGTCCCTTAACCGATATCGGTCATGCGGAATCGACATCGGTTTGATACCCAACTTTCACCCCATTCTTTGCCGTTCTTTACTCCTTGCCTCTTTTTCACCAATATCGCCTCTGTCCACCTTTGCTGCACAACATTTGTTCACTGTTCCGGCCCGACCTAAGGCCTCAACCTACCAATTGGCCCGACCCAAGGCCTCGACCTACCAATTGGCCCGACCCAAGGCCTCGCCCTACCTATTTGGCCCGACCCAAGGCCTCAACCTACCAATTGGCCCGACCCAAGGCCTCGCCTCGCCTATTTGGCCCGACCCAGGCCTCGGCCTACCTGGTGCTTGGCCCGACCCAAGGCCTCGCCCTACCTATTTGGCCCGACCCAAGGCCTCACCCTACCATTTGGCCCGACCCAGGCCTCGACCTACCAATTGGGCCCGACCCAAGGCCTCAACCCGACCAGGCCTCACCTACCCCCGACCCAAGGCCTCGCCTACCTGTTTGGCCCGACCCAGGCCTCGCCTACCATTGGCCCGACCAGGCCTCGCCCTACCTATTGGCCCGACCCAAGGCCTCACCCTAACCATTTGGCCCGACCCAGAGGCCTCGCCTACTTATTTGGCCCGACCCAAGGCCTCGCCCTACCAATTTGGCCCGACCCAGGCCTCACTCTACCGTTATGGTATGCCCCCCGAGGCCTCGCAACCTGACCCAGGCCTGACCCAACTTGGCCCGACCCAAGGCCGTATCACTTCCATACCATACCCACAATCAACGTTTTATTTTATCCATCCATCATGTACCTTGTGTTCAATCGAGCTCACTGTTCGTGTTTTAGCACGATTAGGGTCCTTGACTTGATCGTCGACCAAAGTTGCCTGGACCTGACCGTGACGTTTATCTCAACCAAACCAACCATTTGAGTGCTTTGCCGAACATGCCTAAACGTTCTGTACCTTACATTATATACCACAGGAGCTACTTCCTATGCCTTGGATACCGAGGATTATATCACCCTTGTTTGGATAAACTATCGACCTTTGCCTATACATCATTTGGTTTGCTCGTCAAATCATATACCCTAGTCGTACTGTTGCATTTCAACATGCGTCTGCTTCCTTGGACCTTCCCTACCACCTTACCATCCTCTCTACAACATGTACCCTTTATCAACCCTATCCCTGATTTCCCGTTCACTCCATCGGTGATAGATTTGAGGGGGATTACCTATATCCTTAACATGAGAAACCACTTCATATTATTGTTCGCGCAGCTTTAACAAAACAAGCTACACGACAATAAGGGGCTAATGTAGACACCAAATTCGTGTCTTACGACCCCTTGTGACCCGCATCCCATTTCACAACCTAACCTCATTACCTAAACCTTACACAATTATTTATTAATTACCTCATAATTGATAAATCCACATCGCCTTACCCGCCACCTCACTTGGCCACCTCACCATGACCTAGCCCTAACCCTAAACTAACCTAATTAGGACCCATGACTTGGTCTAGACTCACATCCATAACTAATGCCTCCTTACTCGCACCCAAAGCCGACCTTCTAGCCACTTGACCAAGCCCGGCCCGATCCTCGGGAGAAAAACAGGGAAGGTGGGCTATTTTACTAAAAATAGCCTACTTTTTCCTAACCGATGCCGGTTCCTACTCGACCGCCGTCGGTTACGCAACCGCCATCGGTTCCCTGTAAATGGGCTCCCCAAACCAAAACAACGGATCGGAATTTCATTTTGGAGATCAGTCGAAGGATTTCTGGATCAACAGAGAGCATTGCGAGCGAGGAACAGAGTCCAGATCTTCACTTGACCAAGCAGAGACGAGTGAAAATACTAGACGTGTTTACAGCAAAGGAGATCAACTTGCACCTTCGTAAAAACCAGTAAGTTACATCTTGCATGTCCTCCATTATAACATTTCTTATGCTTTTGGAATTACAGTCCTCCCAAATCCGTTTCTGAATCCATTATCCAACGTACCATTGCCTCTAACTGTCATTCTTTTGCTTCTAACCATCCCATTTCCTAATACTATCCAAAAACCAGCCATTACAAACACCACAACCAGCCCAGAAGATCCTAGAACCCACCGGTATCGGTTATCAGTAACCGGCATCGGTTATAAAAACTGGTAAAAAATGCCTTTCCCCTATCGGTTCCTTTGATCAAAAATTCCGGGGAAAAACCTTGAAAGGAAGTTTTACTTTCCCTACCCGGTTTTATTGCTTAATCAATTTAATTGATATTTCTGAGTCTTTTGTGTTAATTCACGTTAGCGAAAGCGCACCACCTTCGAAAGGAAGTTTTACATTTCACAAAAGGAACGCCACAAGGTCCTTGATTTGTTTCAAACATCATTTATTGTTTAATCAAATCTTGTCGGGGACAAGGAAGTCTCAGTCGACGATCTTTCTCTACAAAAATTCCCGAGGTAGTCTGGGCCTATAACATGACCTGGAAAACCACTACTAGTTTTTCCCCTATGAGTTGGTATTTGGGAAGAAGCCACTGTTACCTGTTGAATTTGAATTGCGCACCTGGAGAACAACACTAGAAGTTGGAATCGATTTGGATGAAGCACAACGCGAACGAGTGATGTAACTGAATGAATTGGATGAAATGTGGATGGAGGCACAACAACAGATGAAAATTATTCAATATCAGTGGAAGACCTAACACGATGCTCATATCAAATCCAAGACATTTCATGAAGGGGACTGGGTCTTACTCTTTGATTCTAGATATCAATAGTTTAAAGGTAAGTTATGGACATGTTGGTTGGGCCCCTATTAGATCGACAGAGTGTTTGATAATGGCTCTGTGTGGCTATTACCAATTGATGGTGACAAATGGACTCTTCTTGTGAATGGACACAGACTCAGGATTTACCAATGACCTCTTGACAAGAAAAATTTCACCAATGACATTATGCTTGAGTGAGGAAATGCATGCTGAGGTGGCTCTTCACCCTCGAGCCTAGAGTAATTGTTTCCTATTAATTTCAATAAAGGAGGATGGTCATGACTTCGATCTTCTTCCCTTAGTTGTTTTGTTTTCAATAAATGCAGAAATCTTCATTATTTCGAAACCACTAATCACATTTAATCTCAAACTATATGCAAGATGTGGGAATCTACGGATATTAGATGCTAAACTTGGCATGGGTAAGTGCATCCTAACTCACTACGGATATTTCCTTATAAAGCAATCCCCCATGCGTGCACTTTTCATAATTACATCCATCATGCAATGTTCAATATATTTATTATGGATATCCTTCCAAATCTGATGCTATGGTATGACAGCATAAGGGTGTAATGAGTCATGATTTTCACACACATCATATGCATCACATTCTACGAAGAAGGACATGTGTCAATTCAGTTTCAAATGATGGGATGTGCACCGTCTCGCATATCATAAACTCTCATGGATGGCTAGTCTTGCCCACCTTTTTACGCTGCCAAATTCACTCTGATTTTACGTAATTCAAGGATTCAGGTGCAATTCAAATTAATAGTTCCAAATCTGCTTCCTATCGTTGCTTCATGAGTATTGAGCATATCATTCTACCTACCATCACATAGTGAATTTGAGCACGTCTTGTTCTTATTTCTCTACTATCTGGATTCATTTGCCTTCAACATGGGACAAAAGAAGAAATCTAAGCCTGATTCTCTGGACCCATTACTCAGGAACGCTATGCTTTCATAGGTGTTTTATGATTCAAGTTGGCTTGAATTCATCTAGAAATTCAAAGGTTTTGATGAGGGTGTCATGGAGGAGTTCCTAGAAAATTTTGAAGCTACCTATTCACGTGTTGGAGGAAATGAGTTGAGATTACCAGCCAAGTAGTTTCTAAACTATCTGGCTTGCCAAATTTTGGTTTGAAAGTAATGACGAATTCTCCCCTCAAATACTTGCTTACTCTATTTCATGAGGAGGGTGAGGCATTCCCTGAGGTTATCCTTACCCCTGAGTGTTCAGAAAGGCGTTAAGCAGGATAGCCTACCCGACATTTGGAGAGAGATGGCCAAATGGGTTAACAGGTATTTTATATGTGACGGCCAACCCTCTATGCTGGGTGGTGATGCACTCAAGATTATTATTCATTTGAAGAAAGGATGCATCAACCTAGCCCTTAGGGTAAATTTACTTGAATACTTGGTGGACGTCGTTATCAAAGTTGGCCAAAAATACAAGTATGGAGGAGGCAAAGCGGTGTTGAAACACCCAAGGCTAATTCATTTATTGTGCTCACATCAAGTATTTTTTAAGCCAAAGTGGAGGCTTGAAAGGATTATGTGTGGGGAAGGTTCCAAGCCAAAATAGTTAAAATCAGGGCCATCTTCCACACCTTGGTCCATTCCTACACTAGCCTCTCGCCCTACACACAAGAAAAAGGAGGAACTTGGCACTCGGAGCACGTGGACAAATCAGGTGCTCAAGTAAGTCCATCTTCGACCACTTCTAGTTCTAGAGGTAGGAATACCTCTACTCCATCTTCTTCTATGTCCCCCAACCACGACGGTCTTGTACATTGCATAAAATTGGAAGCTCCAGGTCAGAGGGATTCGTTGATGTTTCTCCCTATGTGGGAAGTGGGGAATGAGGGAGACAATGAGGTTGTCCCCACTGACAAATCACTAGACACCATCTTCACTACCACTCATCCTTTTCCTAATATTTAGCCATGCCTACATCTTCTGAAGTTCACTCCGTAACTCCATAAACTACTTTGGTATCTAAATCCTTAATCCCGTTCCAACACTGTTGCAATGGACATTGATCATCTTGGGTCATGTCAAGCTGCCAATCCTCACAATTATCTAGAAGAAATCACACTCCTTAAGGCCCAATTGAAAGGTATGGAGGAAACAAACTTGTCTTTACAAATTGAATTTACCCAATGCACAGTGGAGAAAGTTAGAGAAATAACTAGCTTTACAAATTGAAGTTAGTAGCTTAAAGCGATAGAAGGATAAAGGTCTTAGCATTTTGAATGATTTCCACCAAATATCTCTTCAGAATGTAGAATTAAAAAGGAAAATAAGAAATTAAAAGGGGAGATGGAAATTATCCAAGATGAAAAACAAAAATTGCTCTCTCTTTTGGACTCTGTCTGTCCTTTGGATTTTAAGCTCTTATCCTAGTAGGAAACCCTCCTCAGTTTACAACATGTTTATTCAGGAGCAGTTTTATTCTTGGTAGTTGTTTCAGTTGTGTTGTCAAGCGCCTTATAAAGCTCCTGATGGCAATATTTTCTTATCTGTTTACAAGTCCAGTACACCTAAAATTCAAAACTTTCTCTGTGAGTTTTACCTCCATAATATGTTAGTTACCAATGTCCCTGACTTTTTAATTAACTTATTTGTGGGGGATTTTCAATTAAAATCCTTTTAGTCCTTGCTATGAAATCAAATCATATGGGGTGAGAAAATGGATATTTTTAATCACATGACTCAAACAATAGGTTTCTATATCCGTCCTACACATCATACTGATGTGGATTTGCAGAAAAATTTCAGATCTCTCTACTACCAAGCAGGTATTGGAGAGAATACTTCAAAAATCCTAACTGAAATGTGTAGAGGATTTTGAAACCTATAGTCAACAGCACTTTGGGGTGGCCAGGCAGGCCTGTGATAGGAGATGGGACACTTTGAGCTTTCCATTGAAACGTAGGGAGGTTATTTCCCCTTAGAACTTGAGTTGGAGTATGCATCGGGTGATGCCCTCATTACAATTATAAGACAATGTCAGAAAAAACTAGCAAGCAATACAATGATGAATGGGTAGGACTTTAGGTGCATCCACCCCTCCTCTTGAGTCCTACTACCACTTGGAAAACAATGTTGCACAATCAAACGAGAGTTTTACAGCTTGGGTTGAGGTCACTTCAAAACTCAGCGATGTAAAGGTATGAGGAAGAAATATGCTGATCATTTCAAGAGTATGACATGGCTCAACATCTTGGTCATAGAGTAGGATGTAGATAGGTTGCATTGGGACATGCAATAGGTAAAGTAAGGGGGAAATGATGAGTGCATTATTTGGCTCATTTATATCATTCCTACAATCAATAAATTGCCACTTAGATATGATTTGCTAATGCATGGGGATGCTTTGTATAGTTATATCATAGTGAGTTTGATGCATTTTCCTTGCTTTTGTTCATAAAAATTGATTACCGTATAAACTTCCTACTATCTTTGTGAGGAAAATGTGATGATGTGTGTAAGGAAATGATGAACGTTTGTTGCTGATGTAATTACGAAGTCCGAGTTTAGAGCTGAATATGGGAGTAGAAGAATTTTTCCGCCAGTTGAACTATCAGTATGGGACTTGTTTCTAACTATCCCATAAGAATTTATGAGTTTTAGTTAATATTGATTAGTGGAAGATGTTAGTGCCACCTATTATGGTGAATTCTATAACCGTTTGTGTCTATATTAAGACACCTTCTTAAGAACATGATTAGTGTTATTTTTGGAGATACTTTGCAATATATCATCTGTGGTATTCAAAACTTTCAACTTCATATGTTATATACGATATGGAACTTATTTAAATTAATAGAAGTAAACATCATTTTGGAGATCTAAAGCTGCTAGTAATTCCTTTGTCCTAAGGGAGAGCAAGGGCCCACTCGACCGAGGAGACAAGAGGTTGTTTTATGTTCACATATGCATATGGTTTTCTGATAAGTCTTACTGCAATCCTTGTTTCAGTATATTTCATGCAATCTTTGGTTGAATGTATTTGTTTTCCTTACCAGCACTTTTATCTGGAATATGTGTTTTCTTTTATGCAAAGTCTAATTAACATGTGATCTTACTTTTACTAAGTTCTAGCTTCAATTGTGCAGTTGTAATTCCATTTGTTTGAGTATTGTGTGTGTGTATTTCAATTTCAATTAGAAGTGTAGATTTTAGAATTCCTTTCATTGTAGTAGATGAATTCTATAGATTTACATTAGGTTTCGATTAGTAACCAACTTAAAATATCTCACAACACCCCGTAATAGAAATCCCAACAGAACCTAAGCATTACTTAAAGCTCCATTGCATACACTCTAGGCATAACCTCGTTTATAATGACACTAATAGGAGATCATATTAGTTAAATGATTAGAGAACACAATGACCCACCAATCTCCACCCTAAAACCATTTTATCCACCTCCAAAATTTGAGATCAACATGGTCTGTATTAGAGAGTTGGCCAAATCACCACCCAAATGTCAGTGCGCCTTACTCATTTCACAAGGCTCTTATTCACCGTTAGGTTTTTTCCCTCATGTCGTTACACCTTTCATGGCACACCCTCTCCATCCACCTCCCCTCAGATTAACATGGTTCACATTTCCAACCGCGCCGTAAAGATAAAGGAAAAGAAAAATAAACTAGCCTATCAACCAACATTGTGCCCAATATACCATCTCGCACTCCGCACCCAAAATAACCATCCGTAGACCTACATACTTATCATTGATGGGTTCACCCATCAAGAAATGATAAAACAATTGCATCAGTCTCATCTAAAGATGTCTTTGTATGATCTCATCTAAACTTCAATCTCGTTAGATAAGCTCTTATTGAGGTCTTACAATCCATTGAAGTTTTACCAAAGACCCCACACAAGTGGCCTCCATTATTACCCCTCACCACATACCCTTCCTTACAAAATCAGCTCCTTCTTCTACCCCCATGCCCACTCCTAAAGTTTTTTACCTCAGCTTCTCTAATGAGGAGATTGTACCTCTCAATCGATGATGAGCCCGATCCCACCCTTTTCATTTCCGTCTATATCGATAACATACACGTCACAACACGCCATGATCGATGGTGGTGATAGCATTACCATAATCTCCTCCCATGCATACAATCAAATGTGTATCCCTTCTAAATATATGCATAATAACCTAGTTATGTTGTGCTCCTTCAACGATGCCATCACCTCTACCCTGGCACCATTATTCTTCACGTTTGCGTAGGCCCTCACACTATCCCATAACTATTCTATGTTTTAGAGGAAGAGTTCTAGTAAAACCTATTGCTTGGCAGACCTTGGATTCACATCATGGGTTGTGTCCCTTCAAATTTGGACTTTTGTGTAAAATTTGAACATGAAGGACACAACTATACCATCCCCGCTGATCCGTCGCCATTCAAAACTTGTAACATGTCAGATCGACTCCAACGATGTACTTATACCGCTTAAGGCATCCGCCACTACCCTCACTTCTACTTCACCTATGAACCCATCCACCAATGTTACCACCACCCCTCCCACATCTAAATATTTTATTCCTACTACCGCTACAACCTCTACAACTAAACCATTTGCTTCCCAAGCAACCACTACCCCTCTTTCCCAATCATCTAGTGAGTCGTTTATCCATCCCACCCACATATAAACTATGGATCCCTTAAGGTGTTTTTCAATACCTCACTTTGGGGAGTGCCACCTATACAATATCAACACATTTCTCACTCTATAAGAGTATGGGAACTTGTGCCAACACCCTACTTATGACTACCACATAGGAAGGGTATTTCCTTATGGTCCTCCCCACCTTCACACTAATCTAACATATGTGGGACTTGATACTGCCACCTATTCACCCAAACCTCCCTCCCAAACATGACCATTTTCATCTAACCTTCAATCTCTTACTAACCATTTCTTTGCCTACACTTTCCTTCACCGTTGCGCATAGAAAGGCTTTGGTTTCGGTTTTTACGAACAAGGCCGGCATACCGTCATTTCATGTACCACCCATAAACATAATGATCGCAATGGTATTAGCTTTACCACACCACCTCCCAAGAAGGCCCTTGTTGACCTCATTGAGGAAGAAAAACCTTCCCCACCCCATTCACCAACGTCACCATCTTCACCCAAAGAGTCCATAGATCCCAAATGTTTCACACGACTTCCTTTCATAGAAGAGATCGATCGATCGCAAAGAACTCCTTTTTTTCCGGGAAGGACTACCTAAGTAAGAATACAATACCACCAATTCTAATTAAAATAAGCTATTGTCCATTTACAATTTATTTACCTTGTTTCCCCGCTAATATGAATTAGAGAAAAACAAATTGGTCTTGATTTATTTACCTTGTTAAATCATAGAAAAAGGTTGGTCCGATTTTGAATCACGACAATGCGGCGCACAAGTCACCGTGCTTCGGTTGATGATAACCGATATCGTAGGGGTAGTGATTTAAGGGGTTTGGTGAAGGTTGGCTATAAGATGGCTATATGATAGCTATGGTGTTTATAAGGCTCAGGTAAAATGACCGGGGATAGGTAATGAGGTGATGGAGAAGACTCGTGAGAGTATGGGGCTGTTCTTGGGGCAATGTAGGGGTAGAGGAATGTAAGTTAGATGGAGAGTGTTACCGGTAGTGGATCTCGGGAGTAGACTTGTAATTACCGTGATTCGTAAATCCAAGAAATATTATTAAAAGAACGTATAAGACTTACTTACTAGTTCCCGATGAAAAAATGCAGTTCCGGACTATGATGATGACGAAGGCAGTGGTTCAAGTAGGATGATCTCGACAATCCAAGATGAGCTATCTCCTCTCCCGATGCTTGGATGAGTGTCACCGGCTCAAGTTATTCAAATTGCAGTAGCTTGGGCTTGATGTCCTTCTCTCAAAACCTCTCTTTCCTTCACTTGTCTCTCCTCACCAAAGTAAATTCCGATTCCTTCCAATGACTTCTCGTTCAGATCAATGAAAATCCAACCCTTTGTTTTTGGTTGGGAGAGGTCATTTACAGGGAACCGATGGCGGTTACGTAACCGACGGCGGTCGAGTAGGAACCAGTATCGGTCAGGTCAAAGTGGGCTATTTTTAGTAAAATAGCCAACTTTCCCTCCTTTTCTCCCGAGGGATTAGTCATGGCTTGGTCAAGTCATTATGAGGTTGGTTTTAGGTGCGGGTGAGGAGTAATTAGTCATGGGTGTGGATGTAGACCAAGTTATAGGTCTTAATTAGGTTAGTTTAGGGTTAGGACTAGGTCATGATGAGGTGGCGAAATGAGGTGGCAGGTATGATGGCGATGTGGATTTATTAATTATAAGGTAATTAATAAATAATTGTGTAAGGTTTAGGTGATGAGGTTAGGTTGCAAATGAGATGCGGGGCACAGGGGGTCGTAAGACACAAATTTGGTGTCTACATTAGCCCTCATTGTCATGTAGCTTGTCTTGTAAAGCCGCACGGACAATAATAAGAAGTGGTTACCCTCGTTAAGGGTATAGGTAATCCCCTCAAATCTATCACAGATTGAGGTAAATGAAATCGTGGATAGGGTCGATAAAGGGTAAATGGTGTTGAGATGATGGTAAGATGGTGGGGTAGGTCCAAGGAAGCAGACGCACGTTGAAATGCAAAGAGCTGCTACTGTGGGTACATGATTCAAGAGCAAACAAGCAATTCATAGCAAAGGTCGATAGTTTATCCAAACAAGGGTGATATAATCCTCGTATCCAAGGCATAGAAGTAGCTCCAGGGATATAATGGTAAGGTACAGAACGTTTAGGCATGTTCGGCAAGACAAATGGTTGGTTTGGTTGAGATAAACGTCATGGTCTAGGTCTAGGCAAAGTTGGTCGACTGATCAAGTCAAGTACCCTAATCATGCTAAAACACGAACAGTGAGCTCGATTGAACAAAAAGCTACATGATGGGTGGATAAAATTGTAATTTGTTGGTTTTGGGTGAGGTATTTGAGTGGTGCGCCTTGGGTCGGGCCGATTGATTAGTGAGGGCCATGGGTCGGGCCCGATTGGTTGGTCGCCTGGGTCGGGCCAAATGGTTGGTTACACCTTGGGTCGGCCGATTGGTTGGTCCGCCTTGGTCGCGCCAGATGGTCGGCGCCGCCATTGGTTGGTCGCGCCTCGGGTCGGGCCAAATGGTTGGTTGCGGCGGCTCTGGGGTCGGGCCAAATGGTTGGTCGCCTTGGTGGGCCTCGGGTCGCCAAATTGGTCGGTCATGCCTCGGTCGGGCCAAATGGTTGGTTACGGCCTTGGGTCGGGCCAAATGGTTGGTCGCGGCCTTGGGTCGGGCAAATGGTTGGGTCGCGCCTTGGGTCGCCAAATGGTTGGTTACGCTGCCTGGTCGGCCAAATGGTCGGGCCAACGGTCACGGCCTGGGTCGGGCCAAATTATCGGTCGCTCAAATTATCGTCATGTGTGAAAGTGGGCCAATGAAGTCAACAAAGGCTTTTCAAAAAGGAGGGTATAGGCGATGTGGTGAGAAAGGGAGATTAGTAAATAAGGGCAGTAAATTGGGGAAAAGGTGGGATTAAACCGATATCGATTCTCTATGACCGTATCGCTTAGATGACCGATACCGGTTCTTTAGGGCATAATATAACCGATATCGCTATAGGTCAAAACCTATAAAAAGAAAAATACGGCCTGTCATTGTCACATTGTCAATTTGAAAACCAATTTTAGTTGTCTGAGGTGTATTAGTGAGATTGTTGAATTTTTCGGCTGAGGTGGCACTATTTGAGGGAGAAGTGAGTGGTCGGGTAGGCCCTGAGCGAGTAGGAGGCAAAGATTTGATCGCTGGAGGACCCAAAGAGGGAGATTTAGAGCCATGGCACAACCAGAGGAGGAGCAGAGGTGCTGACCACTGACCGCCACCACCACCTATCCCACCACGACGACGTGTCGTCGTACCGGTAGGTTCAAAACCTCTCATTATGTGAATTTAATGTTTTTAAGCTAGATTTGGGTTTTGGGTAGGAATCCAAGTTTTTAATAAAATAATTAATAAATGGAAGTTGTTTGGAAAATGGAGAGGGTAGGTAGGTTAGTTAGGCTAAAACGGTAGGGTGGGTAGGTTTTTAGGGTTTTTCAATGGGTAAAAGGGGAGTAATAGGCAAAAAATGGGTTTGGGGGCCGCGTCGGGTTCGGCTCGCGATTTTATAAAGGACCGATGTCGGTCACTAAGCGACCGCACGGCCACAAATTCTTCGGCAAGGTGGGTTTTTGGTTGACCGGTGTCGGTCGTATGTCGACCGGCGGTGGTGGAGAGATGTCTGGGAGGGGACCGGTGGCGGTCATGGGTGACCGGTACCGGTCCTTAGTTAGGATTAGTTATTTTGTTGGTTTGGTTTTGTTGTGGTTTTGGGTTTTGGTTGTTGTTTGGGTTGTTGTTTGGGTGTTGTGTTTATTATTGGGTTTTGTGTTTTGGGGGTGAAGAGGGAAGGGGTTTGAGGGTGAAGAGGGGAAGGGGTAGAGGTTGAAGGGGTGATCGTGGGTGGGGGAAATGGGGTGGTTGTGTGGTTGGTGCGGTTAGGATAGATTAGGTGTTAGGTATGAATGGGGAGGTGTTAAATTGGTAGGGGCATAGGTAAATGGCGAGAGTAGATCTGGGTGATTGGTAGGGTGCGAGATAAGGAAAGGGGATATCGTAAATGTTTTAGGGTAAAATAGGTGGGTGTAGGTGTGTGTTATAGAGTCGGGGTGTGGTCGGGTGGGTAAAAGGGGGTATAGAGGGTTAAAGTAGTTGTTGTTTGAAAGGGTAGGTCTAATGAAGTGGGTTATTTGTGCAGGCACGTCAGCAGCTGACTATGCGGGATCGGATGCCCCCGTTATTGAGACGGATGCGGCCACATGTGTCCGCAGCACACTGGGCCATTATGCGCGAGGTGGGACTCGGTGGAGTCCAGCGGTATAGGGCTGTGGAGAGGGACCACAGTCTTATGGTTGCCCTCATCGAGAGATGGGATCCGGCAACCAATGTTTTCCATCTCCCGACTGAGAGATGACTATTACCCTGGAGGATGTATATCGCATCCTGAGACTGCCGATCATAGGAGAGGCAGTATTCCAGGTAGATGCAGAGATGGCTATGGACAACATTCTTCATGTATTTGGGGATGCAGCCACGTTATTGACCTACCACAGCGCGAGTATTGCTTATGGCGATATGTATCGCGCCCACAGACATGAGACACGGCTTGCCGTGTTGATGATGATAGGCATCACATGCTTCGCCCTCCCGACTCAGAGGGAGGCCGCTTTCCACGGGCGTTGATGGGGGTGCTGCACGAGATGGTGGAGGAGCATACGTGCTATGCTTGGGCACCAGTATACCTGGTGCAGCTATACAGAGAGCTGTGGGGTTATCACCGGATGAGGCGATTCGGGATTTGTTCCACATTTCTGTTACACTGCTGGGCATATGAGCACATCATATGTATTCGACCAGTAGGGCTGCCCCAGCAGCCAGGGCCACAGGTGATATACAGGTATGGCTTTCAGAGGTGGTTGGGGGTCGTGGGCCAGCCACGAGCGGTGCTCGCAGGACGGGATGTAGCTTACTACCGTCATATGCTAGAGGGCCTGACCGCATTGGATATTGTATGGAGGCCTTACAGAGGTCATCAGCCCCGAGGAGGAGCCCGATCACAGATGCGCTGGATCCAGTATACTTTCTGGATAGCTGGACGGAGGCCGGAGAGCATGAGCGGATACCCCTAGAGAGGGTACGACGGCAGTTGGGGCTACGACAGGATGAGCCACCTCCCTTCCCCGTACGAGAGGATGATGTAGAGGCCCCACTGCCTGCACCACAGCCCGTGGACCCAGATTGGGTAGCAGAGAGGCCGGCGGATGATACCGTGGATGACGCCGGCTGCACAGGGTCATTTTTGGTATGGTGGGTAGGGGAGAGAGCAGCGAGGAGAGCACAGCCCGCACAACCAGATTTAGTGGCATTATAGCAGAGAGGGACCAGCTCTTGGGACAGGTGCAAGAGTTACAGTAGGCAAATTTCTGCCGCATGCACACATGTATGGGTGTCCTACAGGCAAGGCAGCCTGCACAGTTAGTGCACAGGCAGCAGCTACATAGCACAGCAACCACACAATGCACCACCACAACACACAGCACACCACATGCACAACCACAGCACCACCACACCACCACAGTATCACAAAGTACAGTAGCAGCACAGTATAGCACCCCACAGCACAGGGTGCACCAAGTAGGACAGGTTTTATATTAGGAGTCTGGGACCAGCCCCAACAGCCATGGTGGCACGGGCCCGTTATATGGAGGCGAGAGCGGAGGCCCGGTACTATCAGGATGTCCTTGATGGTACCGGGGCTGACTATCAGCCATATGCGCGCGCACACAGAGCCGAGACCTCGCAGAGCCAAAGATCCTGTGGGGTGCAGCCACATGCCACAAACCTGGGGGTCCGTACAGGAGGAGGAGGAGGCGAGAGGCAGCACAGGGACCAGCAGGGAGACAGCCGAGGGCGGTGGAGAGAGCTGAGGTATCCTTGCAGAGGAGATAGTTTTTGTTTTTGGATATTGGATAGAGACACCGGTCTGTGAACCGGTTATGTATATAGAGGCCTGCGTGCCCACATATGATTCTTTTATTCATTTTTGTTGTATATACCGCCCTCGAGCCGAGTACAAAGGTCAGATAGTTGATACCGGCTCATGAGCCGAGCCGAGTATATTTTTGATATGAGAGACCGGCCTCGCGAGCCGAGCCGAGATTTTGATCAGCTTATCGCGGCCTCGCATGCCGCCTTGTATTATTTTGAGATCACAGAGGCCCCTATGCAGGGCAAGTTGTATATTTGAAACCTTTGATATATATATATATGATGATTTTGACCCACATGGTGTATATGAAATGTTTTATGTGTTTTGTCGATGGTTTGTGAAATTTAATGTATGATGAGTTTGATCCACATGGTGTATATGAAATGTTGTATGTGTTTTGTCGATGGTTTGTTTTATTGTAGATAGATGATGTTGATGAAATTGTGATAATATATTGATGTGATTTTGATGACAAATATTGGTAATGGTGTTGTGATGCAGGAAAAAGAGGCGGGCGCCACAAAAATTTGCAAAAATGAAGAAACGGCCTAGGTTTAAGCAAAACGGGGCACATGACCGATATCGGTTATGTAACCGATGTCGGTAGCTATATGACCGATAGCGGTTATGTAACCGATATCGGTTATGCCAAAATTATATTTCCTAAAAATAGAACTGCTTGGTTGGCAACTTAAGTTCTTATTTTTAGAAGCATGCAACAAGTTAAATACGAGAATGCGACGCTGCTTGACGACTGATACAGGTAATTGCATGAGAGAATTGAGTGATAAGGAGGAAAGAGACAGGAAAAGTGAGTAAGGGCTGAGATTCAGAAGGCAGAAAGACAAGTTATATTTGAAGAGGGTGGTGAACATGGCTGAACGAGGAGAAGCATCCAGCAGGCAGAGACGAGAGGGAAGACAGGTTCCACCTCAAGCTGCTGCATCCCAAGAGGTAAACTGTTTGGTTGTAATTTGATTCTTGCATGTTTTATGAATAGGATGAGAGAGAGTAAGTGGGTAAAGATGAGAAAGAAAAGGTGATAGGCAAGGGTTTGGGATGGGGTGAGTGCTATGGGGTAGGTAAGCAGGGTGTTCACGTATGTTTTTAGGTATAGAGAGGAGTAAACGGGAAAATAATTATCGTAGGTGTATGTTTTTAAGCAGGGTGTATATTTTTGATAAGGACCGGTATCGCTTAGAGATAACCGTATCGTTAGTAAACCGGTATCGCTTATCTATAACCGATATCGCCATACGTAGGAGTTTCCAATTTGAGAAAAACCCGTGGAGATTTGTTTTATTGAATAATTATGTGTCGCTTTTGATGTACGCAGCGGAAGCAGGGGTTAAGGATGAATGATATCGTGCCGATTGTTGTCACTTAATCCGAGCGATGTAACACCAAATGAATGGGCATTGATAAATCATTTGGGGTTAAGTGGAATCCGCTATTATTCACGAATCGCACGTAACCATGCTATGTCAGCAGCGCTGATCGAGAGATGGAATCCAAAAAGAATACCTTCTATCTCGCCAACAGGGGAGATGACAAAGTGACGCTGAAGATGTGTTCCGTATTTTGAGACTCCCACCACAGAAGACCAAGATATCGTGCATTGCCTAGCGCGCAAGGGAGCGATAACAACAAATTTTGGTCCATACGCACGAGATTTGACACAACGAGGTTTGACATTCACTTATGGTATAATGTATGCAAAGACACCCCGAGGCAACAAGGTCAAGTAGTATTAATGATAGCGGTGGGGTATTATGCATTACCGAGGGCGGATGGCGGAAGATTTCCAAAAGCATTGATGAGTGTTATTTGGGAAATGATAGAAATGAGCGTGACTTTCGCATGGGCACCCGCATATCTGGCAGAGTTATACAGGGGTTTATGGGCCTGCAGTGAAAACACAGGATGACACTGGATTGTTCATACTTATTACATTGTTGGGCCTATGAGCACATAGTTTGTGTGTGCCCAATAGGCCGACCCATCGAGTCGGGAGAGACAGGAGTGCAGAGGTTGGGATTCAGATGATGGGTCCAGACAGAACAAGAGGCGAGATCCCAGGCCGTGATAGATGACATCGAGTATTATAGATAGGTATGGGAGATGGTGACGATTGCAGATATTTGTTGAGGCCTTACGAACTATATGGTAACAGAGAACATAGCCGAGGAGTCGAGGGGTGTAGAGCGATTGAGGTGGATCGCAGGGCACAAAGCCGTGAGTATGAGAGGATTCCTCTAGATCGCATGCGGCGACAATTTGATTCGTTCAGATATACCCCGGACTATAGACCATACATGAGGATCGACGCGAGGCATCATTCTCACCTCCCGGCCGACACCTCCGTATGGGCCAAGAGAGATAAGCAATGATCGTAGGGTAATGGATGCAGAGCGACAGAGGCTTATAGATTATGGTGGGTAAGCAGAGCCGCGAGGTGCACGTGAGCACCCGACATAGCTGTGATTACAAAGTGAGAGAGATCGTCAGTAGGATTTGGTTCACCAGCTTCAAACACAGTGAATGAGACAACGGATTGTTAGAGGTTTCACAGCTTACGAGTGGAGAGACTAGAGGCAAGATTCCTCCACGCGAGAGGACGTATTCGTATGTTACAGAGATGATGTCATGATCAAAGGGAGGAACCAATAAGTAGTGGCACCTTTGAGGATGGAGAGGCCAAGTGAGGGGCGTCGACGATCACGATCACCACCGGATTCGGGAGGAGGCGCAAGGGTCTAAGTGAATTTCATAGAATATAAGAATAAATAAGGATGCCGACCTACACGCGCCGATGATATAGAGAAGATGTATTTGTTTAACATCTAAATAAACTCAAGATGTATGTTGATTTGAGTTATAATAATAAGAATGGTTGTGTTTTGAATGTTTGTTTTGAAAAAAAGGATAAAGATGAATGTTGGCAAAAAAAAATACACAAAAATATGTATATTTACAACACATGATAGGTTATGGTAGGGGATGGTCGAGCTAACCTTGGGAGACCCCATGTCTCCTAAGTGCTGCCTACATAGCCCATTGCACAAAGCAAGGAGGGGCCTCAGACCGATGTAGTTCTCCTTAGACCAGGAGAGGTGAATTCAGCAATTTAGGTATGGTTAGGCAATTTGTTGGTTGGTAAAAATATTGATATTGGTAGGGTAATGTTGTTGGTGTTGGTAAGGAATTGGCGATGTTGGTATAGGTATAGGTGAAGTGAAAGTTAGCCTACCCAAGTGGTAGGGAACCGTATCCTGATTAAGGTCAACACATAATCCTAGATTCGGGTAAAAGAGGGAAAAGTGTTCCGTAGTTGAAAAGAGCCAAACAAACCACATAATAACGTAGAATGAGCTTGAACCCCTAGGTACCTTGCATAGACGAGAAGTCGATAGGTGAAAAGAGTTGTATAATCACAATATATCGGTATTACGTCACGTCCCTTGAGTTTTGTTGTTTAAACAAATGGTGAGGTGAGGTGGATGGTGTAGCTGAGGCGCAGAGAACTTGTTATAAAGTGAGTATCCTGACGAAAGAGAACCAAACCTAAATAGACAAGTCCATGACTCAAAAGTGCTTTTGAATGCGGCTTTTATTTTGTTGAATATAGACTGATCGATGCGGGAAGTCTACAAGGGATATGTATTTTGTTACTCTTGAGGTCTTCACGAAGCTGATCAATGCGAGAAGCTTCTGATAAAGGCTGACTGTGTATAGCTGTCCTTCAAGGGAGCAGTCTATTTATAGTAGCAGATGCGGCGTTTGTGTATAGTTGTCCTTCGGGGGAGCAGTCTATATATAATAGCAGCAATAGTTTGGCATATAGCTGTCCTTCGAGGGAGCAGTCTATGTATAATTTAGAGGTCTAGATGTCCGTTGGGCATAAAGCATCTAGTTTTGTAGGAAGTTTGACTCAAGAAAATCCCATAAGTGTTTAATTAAGAATGTGTCATTTTGATACTTTGAAGTCATGGACTAGACTAAAAAGGGGAAGGCATCTTTAAGGGGAGGTGATAATCAAACCATGTGAGCTTGATTTGATTTTGAGATGTAGGAAACAAAGTGTATGCGGTGGTAAATGAGCTCAAGGGACGAGCGCAAGGTAGATAAGAAGTGACATAACACTAAATTCAACAGTAGAATGGTCAAAGATGCAAGGCATTAAGGGGTTCAGGCTCAGGTTTACCATTAAGCGAAGCTAAACGATAAGTGCCTGATCCATAAGTGTGCGTGATAATGTAAGGCCCAATCCAATTAGGAGCAAATTTTCCACGTTTGCTCTTTTCTAGTTTGGTTACATGTTGATTCTCTTTGAGGACAAGATCACCAACCTTAAAGGTACGCTCATGAAGTCGCTTATCATAAGCACGCTTGATGCGTTTTTGATAGATTTGAAGGTGGTCAAGAGCCGTAAGACGACGCTCGTCAAGAAGCTCTAATTGGGCTAACCGCTCTTGGCGGAAATCATCATTGGTGAGAATATCCTGAAGAGATATTCTGAGGGAGGGTATTTGTATTTCGAGAGGCAAGACAGCCTCGGTACCATATACCAAAGAAAATGGTGTGGCATTAGTGGAGGTACGAATGCTAGTACGATAAGCCCAAAGGGCAAAGGGGATGTGATCATGCCAATTTCTTCCAGAATCGTTAACAACTTTCATGAGGATTTTGGTTAGGGTTTTATTAGAAGATTCAGCTTGACCATTGGCTTGTGGATAGTAAGGTGATGAGAAGCTAAGTTTGATGCCAAAGTGGTCACAAAGGTCTTGTAACAACTTATTTTTGAAAGATTTACCATTATCTGTTATCAGGCGATGAGGAACACCAAAACGACAGATAATGTGATGGTTAATGAATTCGACGATTTTTTCTTTTTTGGTTGAAATGAGTGGAATGGCTTCCACCCATTTAGTGTAATATTCGGTTGCTGTGATTATCCAACGATGACGTTGCGAAGAGGGCGGGTGAATCTCACCAATAAGGTCTAAACCCCATCAGAGAAAGGCCAAAGATCTCGTGCACCAGAATGGATGGCTAGGAGTATGTCAAGGTTGGCATGTTGTTGACACATAACACAACGCTAACATATTCAGTAGCAGTCATTATTAAGAGTAGGCCAATAATATCCTAGGCGAAGGATCCGCTTGGCCACGGCAAGGCCACTAAAATGTCCACCACAAATACCGTCGTGGATTTGCTGATGGTATAGGTGACCTCCGCACCGCTAGACATCGAAGGAGGATGCCATCAAAGCCACGTTTATAGAGGAGTCCCCCATAATGACATAACGAGAAACACTTTTAAGAAAAGCACGTTTTCCGCACTAGTAAGGTCGTGGGAGAACAGAGGTCAGTAAGGTAGTCGTGAAATTGGTGATACCAGTATCCTCGCGAATTAGCAGACACATTATTTATCATACAAACAACCGGGCGAGTAAGATGGGGCAAAGAGTTGTTGACCAAGACGAATATGTCGAGTCAGGGCTTGGTGAGGCAGAATTTGCGAGGCTAAGCAAGCCATAGTATCCGCAAATTTGTTAGTGGAGCGGGGAATGGTTTGGATAGAATAACGAGTAAATAAGGTCAAAAGTGAATCCACGTAATGTTTGTACTTTTGAAGTTCCTCATTTTTACATTGGTAGATGCCCATAACTTGGTTGACTACCAATTGAGAGTCACCGAAAATATTGATAGATTTGACACCTAAGTGTAACGCAACCTGGAGACCCAAAACAAGGGCCTCGTATTCCGCTGTATTATTAGTGCAGGGGAAATCGAGCCGGAATGAAAGAGGCATAGGCTCAACGTCAAGAGGAATGAGAACAACGCCGGCTCCTCCGCCACGCTGGCATTTGGATCCATCGAAGAAGAGGGTCATTGGATACGACTCCTCCCTGAGTGAAAGAGTGGCGATGAGTTCGTCAGGGAAATTAAAATTGGTAAATTGTTCCCCAGGTAAAGGGGCCTCCGCGAGTTGGTCTGCAATAGTTTGTCCTTTGATTGACTTCTGGTGTATAAATTCAAGGTCGAGGTCAGCGAGGAGCATAAGCCATCGGGTGATGCGTTGGTTTAGATGTGGTTTGGCATACATATAATGAATGGGGTCCGTGTTGGTGATGACAAAAGTTTTGTGATTCAGGAGGTAGTGTCGAGTTTGGTGGCTACGAATGATAGGGCTAGGCACAATTTTTCTACATGTGTATACCTAGTCTCGTAATCCACGAGAGTACGACTTATATAATAAATGGCTTGTTCTCGATGTTCGGAGTCACGATGTGCGAGCATGGCTCCTACAAAGATGGTCAGGTCAAGTGGCGTAAAGGTAAAGGTAGAAAGGGCGATCGTCCCGAGGTGGGATAAGCACCATGGTGGCTGCAAGAGATAGGCTTTGAGAGCTTCAAAGGCTTGGTGGCACTCTTCGCCCATCAAAGGCAATGTCCTTTTTAAGAAGGTGATGGAAAGGTTGACATCGATCCGAGAGTTGGGAGATGAAACGCCGGATAGATTGAGTTTACCTTGCAAACTACGCAATTGTTTGAGGTTTTGGGTGGGGGCATTTCTAGGATAGCTTTGACTTTAGATGGATCGACCTCAATGCCACGCAAAGAGACGATAAAACCAAGAAGTTTTCCTGAAAGGACACCAAAGACACATTTCTTTGGTCAAGACGAACATAATATTGTAACAGTGATCGAAAATAATGGTTAAAACATCGAGATGTTCACCGCGATGTTTAGATTTTCCAAGAAGATCATCGACATAATCTTCAAGGATAATGTGTATAATGTCATGAAAATGTAAGTCATAGCCCGCCGATAGGTCGCACCAAAGATTCTTAAGGCCAAACGGCATGACACGATAATGTAAGGTTCCCAAGGAGTTATGAAGGTAGTTTTATGTTGATCGGCCGGGGCTACCAAAATTTGATTGTATCCCGAGAAGCCATCCATGAGAGAAAGCATCTCATGACCGGCAGTGAGATCAACAAGTTGATCAATACTTGGTAGGGGGAAGTCATCCTTTGGGCAAGCGAGATTAAGGTCCCGGAAATCCGTACATATCCGAAGTCCCCCTGTTGCTTTAGTGATAGGTACGATGTTAGAAATCCATTGAGGATAGTCAATAGGTAAAATGAAGGAAACAAAAAGGAGTCGTCAAGTTCTTCTTTTCGACCAAGAGGGCAATGCGTGGATGCATTTTTCTCAGCTTCTATTTAACTGGGTTTGGAATCGGGTTTCGTGGTAATGTTATGGACCGCAATGTCGATCAATTCCCGCATGTCATGTCAGAGGACCAAGCGAAAGCTTGGTCATGGGTACACGAGAAAAGGTAGTAAAAGGCGGCTTGTTCTCGATGCGTTAAGGATTGTCCGATCTTCACAATGTGAGGATCATCCTCTGTGGATGTTGATTTCTATAGTCGACTCATTCAACATGGTTTGAGTTTCGATTTAAAGGCGCGTTGAATATAAGAGTCGTCCGCACTAAGGTAAGTGAGGATGGAGTCGCCATCCCGCACTCAACAACATTAATCAAGGTGAATCCTCTTCGATCATGTCCGATACGTAAGGGGAAGAGAAGATGGGTTCTCATTATCGCGTTGATAAGTGAGAGGACCCAGAAGATAGCATTTATGAAAAAAAAAGTTAGGAGGGATAGATTCAGTGGTCTATCGACTCATGGGGTGACGATGGCAAAATGGGTGATGATGGTTCGTAGGGGGGTGACGCCGCTCATCTTCCGTGATACAACCGACACGAGGTTCTTTCGGTGTAAGTGTTTCAGAAATCCGAGACCACTACGATCATTGTGCTTTGCGTAGTCACGGAATGATCAGATGTCGGCCTTGTTCATAAAGACCAAAACCAAAGCCTTTCCAAGCACAGCGAGTCAAGAAGGTGAGGGCGAAACGACGATTTGTCAAGTATTGAAAATCAGATTGGAAGGGAACCACACCAAGAGGAGGTTCAGGGGTAACGGAGGATGCGTCGACACCCCCATACGTTAGGTTGGTGCGGCAATTAGGTGGTCCGTAAGAGATTACCTCCCCCACGCGACGGTCGTAGGTAGGATGCGCATGTAACTGTCCGTACTCCTGTGGGGTATGGAAAGAGCTAACGTTATATAGGCGATACTCCCCCAGCATAAGGCATTGAAAAACATCTACTAGGGGGTCTGAGGTTGGGATTTTGTCTCAAGGGAAAGGAAGTGGTATTTGCAACGGTGGTTTCATTGGTCAAGGCGAGGTGCGGTTGAGGTGGATGGTTGAGGTGCGGGTCAAGTGGATGGTCAGGTTGATGAATGGGTGTCTTGACCGGTACAAGCACATCATTAGGGCGATATAACATATTGCAGGTTTTGAAGGGGGAGGATCAGCTTTTACTGGTGTAGGACTTCCCTCGTACTCAAATTTTATGCATCTATGTAAGGTGGAGGGAACGCATCCCATAGCCCGATCCAAGGGCGGCCTAACAACATATTGTATCGAACTCTCCCTCAAGGACATAGAAGAGTTCGGGTAAAGTACGTGGTCCTACACGAATGTTAAGGATCACGGTGCCTAAGGTAGAAGTAATAGCATCATTGAATGACCGCAACATGATGGGGTCAGCACACATGCAAATGAAGGGATATTCATTTGTTGAAGGCTTTCAAGAGATGATGTTTAGGCTAAGCGCCCCCAATCAATCATAACACGACGTACCCAAATGTCCCGGACATAAGTCGAGATGAACAAGAGCAGGTCGATCTTCTCACCAAAGTCGACAATTTCATCTTTGAGAAACCGACAAAGAAGCTGGCTTGCATTGTGCAGAGACGTAAGTGGTCAGGGGAGATAGGTTGTTTGGGTGAGCGAAGCAACGTGATCGGGTGTTAGAATGGAGGTAACAGTAAGGTTTCATTAGGTAAGACCTCTATCCTCAAGGATTTCAACGAGAGCTTGTCGATGAGATTCAAGTTTGAATGAGATCGCATGCAAAGTCATTTTTACAGTGATCGGTGAAGTGCTTGATCATGGTACGGTGGGCAACTCCATCGAGACGGGTAGGCAGTCCACGAATAACCACTTTAGGTGGTGGTGCGATCGGGATGGCGGACGGAGAAAGAGAGGCCGCAGGTGTGCTTCCTTTAGCTTTCTCATTGTTTTTCTGCCCTCGAGTGGCAACACTAATCATGTTGATCTCGTGAAATACGAGAGGAGGAAGATGGTAGGGATAAGTCATGGTCTTCGAGAGGTGGGGTCAGTAATAATGATAGATCTTGGTGAAGCGGGGACAGGTGGTATAGGAGAGGAGATCGAAGCTAAAGGTTTCTCCCTTCGTAAGTTGTCTTTTTAACCTTTCTATCTAGAGAGAGGTGACTGATGAAGTATGGCTTTCAACGCTTTGCATCCCTCTACATCATGTCCTCAAGGTGTGCGGTAAGCGCAGATTTTAGACTCATCATAACCTATAGGTCGAGGTTTAGATGGATCATAAGGTCTAAGTGGGGGTAGGGAAATGGTCGCATTCTCCACCAACATAGCAAGGATTTTGGCGTAAGACCCTTTGAGTGGGTCAAAGTCAGAGGAAGATGAGGCTATTGACTGGGTAGTTTTTGGTAATGATGGGGTATGGTTGATTTGTATGGGTGGCGGTTTAGCCAAGGGGTTTTGATAATGGGATTTAACTAAACGTGGCTTCTTTGGCACAGAAGCTATGTTTAGCTGGTTAGATGATGAGGCCACGATGATGATGTGGTATCGTAAAACAACCACGAGCAATAGAGTGACAAAGAAACAAATCTTTTGATGATGGAATTTGTTTAGGGTTGATAGGCGGACAGATACGCGGGGTGACGGTGTTGATATACCCTCGATCTCTCGTATGGGTGCAGAAGGCGAGGTCGCTTTTAAAGAAAACGCAGGAGGTATGATATATTGATGCAAGGTGGAGGGATGAGGTCCCAATATGGAAGGTAGGTGTGACGACGATGGTTTTAGTTGTGATAGAGGCATAGGTTGAGGAGATTGAGTCTGTCTCCTAAGTGGATGGATGGCTTTATTTTTGGATAAATCTAGCCGCTTTAGGTGGGTGTGTTAGACTCGGGTATTGTGAGGTCCCAAGCGTAGGGGAAGATTTGGTTAGGCTAATAGAGGTGGATGAGGTATTTGGTAGAGATGAGGGGGGTGAAGATGAGGACATAGGCATTTTAAGCTTCTGTAAACACTTCGGGTATATAGTAGAGGCGTCTGGATCGGTCATCTGCATTTGAGTAGAATATGGGGTACTCAAACGTTCCCATAGGACTCGTCTATCTTCTGAGGGATGACAATCCTCACGTGTGAATAGGAACTTTTGTATGGAAGAAAGGTGGGTTGTGATTCCGGTCCACTGTGGGTGTGATACAGGGGGTAGATGAGGCACTGTATCAATGGGCGTTAAGAGGTCAACCGGTCGCTGAAAAGATTTAGGCGATGAAGAACTAATAGGTAGGAGGGCATGTTTGAGAGGATCCGTCATGATTAAAGAATTTGGTGATGTCAGTGCAAGAGGTTTCTCATCTAAGGATGACAAAAGAAGTGGCGAGCCTTCCTCTTGTACAGCAAGAATGGTAGAAGGAGATGTTTGGGAAATAGATAAGTTAGATAACATCCGCTCACAGTCTTGCAAGGATGTGGTGTAAGAAGGCTCATCTGTGAGAAGAGACCTCTGGGCGGTTAATTCCTCGATGGGTAAAGGAACGGCAAGGATTTCATCTTGTCTTGATGGTGATGAAGGGGGTTCGGGTTCCTGCGTTAGTGAAGAGGCTTGATTCAGAATTTTTTCGATAGAGGCTTTTGGCTGGGAGTCAAGACTCGCATGGATCTCATGAACACTCTCCTCGCTAAGATATCTTGGTTTATGTTATCATGTTAGAAGAGTGATTTGGGAATGGTTTGTTGAAGATTTTCAAATTTCTAAGTTAGCAGGAGGGCATTAGGATTATCGAGGGTTATATCCCCTATCAACCATTTCCTCGCACTATGTTTTTCAACATCTTGCAGCTTTTCATGACTCGTGTCCCTTTACGCGGTGAAAGTTACAAGTCATTTTCTTTGTACTCAAGAAGGTATAAGCATGGTGGAATCAAACCCGAGTGAGGTTTAACAGAGGTAAGGTGATAGCTCCGCTTTAAGCAATTTTTCCAATATCACACCATAAGTTTCTCCCAAGGGAGTGTAATTGATGGGCTCACTTTATACTTATAGGTGGTTTTTTGGTGGGGGTATTAGATGGTGCTTGAGATTTGACCATCACCGCGCGCACAACTCCTTTTGATTTCAAGCAAATGATGTGTGAGGATTGGTGGTGTTAGGTTTGTTGGTGGGGTCTTGGGTCCAGAAATTAGGGTTTTTGTTGCGCAACCGCAATTTCTCTTCCTCTAAGGCTCGAATCTCTAGTTTTTGAGCCATAGTAAAGGCCTCATCAAATGTGCGGAAAGTTTGAATTTGAGGGTAGGAGAGATGAGCTTAGCGCAGCCCGCGTAAAAAGTTTGATAAGTTCACCCGAGGCAAGGCATACGTAAGTTGGTCGATAAGGCCCCCGCCATCGTCCAACGAAATCTGCGATAGATTCGTCTTCAAATTGTCGATGGCATAGAGGTCGGTGATAGATACTTTCTTGGCAATGTTAATGGAGAAATGATCCAAGAAAGATTGGGCTAGTTGGTTAAAAGAGAAGATTGAGTGCTGGGTTAAAGCACTGTACCACTCCAAGGCGGGTCCTGATAAGGACATGGGAAAGGTGCGGAGTAGTAAGGCATCGTCATGAGCAATTAGATAGCAGGCATGTCTAAATGAGCGCAAGTGTTGTTGAGGATCCTCTTTACTATTAAAACGAGTGAATTTTGGTAATTCCCATTGAGGAGGATATGAGTGAAGAGGGACAGAAGGGTGGATAGGCTCCCGACAAACTTGCTCGTATGTCAGGGCGCTACGACTTCCTGAAACAGAAGCCTCCAGATTTTGCATTTTGTCCATCATTTGTTTGATTAAATCAGTAGTTGGATGAGATGATGGTGCGGTTGCGGTAAACGGAGGCAGATTGGGCCAAGGGCCACCACTAGACAATGGTGGGGTTAAATGTTGATAAGGTATGGAGGACGAATGTGTTGAGGTGACCGAATAGGGATGTCCTATATAAGATGTTGAGGTCACCGGATACGTGTGTGGAAATGAAAAGGTGGGCGGAGCTTGAGAAGGAAAGCTCGTGTGGATAGGTGGCAGAGAGCAAGTCATGAAAGGAGCAGTCTGCAAGAGAGACGAGGTAGGAGTGGTCAGCGGTAATGATATGTGGGGCCCAAGATTAACCAAAGGAAAGCCAATCTGTGCCGTATGAACCCCTGAAGCCGCTGGATTGGGAGACGGGGCTAAGGATGCAGAAGGCAAAGCGGAGTTATCAAGTGGAGAAGGAGCTAAATGAGCAGCTATACTAATAGGCATGCCAACAAGGAGTTGACCATCGGGCGTATGGTCAGGGGCATGAGACAAATAGTATTGTACAGCGCTAGGATTAGCGTCCAAAATTTTTGCAAATTCCTTATCTCCTACAGGGATTTTGGGAACCTCACTGGTGTCCGTAGGGTTCCCCATAGAATGTGAAGGGGGCGATTCAGCAAAGGCACAGAGCAGGCATGTGAAACCATGGTGGCGGCTTGCTTCCAGTGATAACAACCATGGACAAGAGTACACAATAGGGTTTCAATCTATCAGGAACAAAAACAACCCTAGAATGTTGAAATTGGTAGGTTGCTTGGTTTGTCGTGGATCAGAAAGATCAGAATCGATATCGGTCTCGCTAACCGATGTCGGGTTATACAGAGCTGGCGTTGGTCACTTAACCGATGTCGGTATAATAGGACTGGTATAAGAAACTGTAAGAAGCTGCTGATTTGAGTTTTTAACAATGCTTAGTACATCTATCAAACTGTTCTGAAGTGATCACTGACAGTATAGGACAGAGAAACAAAGCTAAAAACAAGCAAGATGCACACGCAAATCCAGAGACTAACCCTAGGATTAGTTTTAATTATTGTGGGCTTATGCCTTAGACGCAAGGTGATGTCAATCCTAGACAAAAGACTTAGGGGAAATGTCAAGTTTGTTTTGGCTTATAAGGTTACCTCAATCGGGCGGAGGAATACCGCGGAAAAGGGGGGATGTTTGAGCTGTTGTGTTGATTATGTCGTGATTCGGTATGTGTTGTGCAGTGAAAGTAAGATTAATTTCTTGTCAATACCATGGATATCACCCCCACGTGTACGACCTGTTACTTAATCTACGTTCACTAGAATTGAAAACAACACGCAAAAATGGGATGCACGTGTTTTAAACCCAAATCGAAAATGGTATTCGATGAAGCAAAGAAGATGACTTTCACTAATGCAAAGCTGGGAAAGCAAGACAAATTCTTTTACCAAATATAACAAAATATCGTGTGAAATTTTTAGAAGAAGAAAACAACAAGTATGCTCCCTATATGAAAGCAAGCAAGAAAGAAAGAAACCCGAAATGGGTCCCACCGGGCATGCCAAAATGTTTCACACAGAAATGCTTCCGCTTCCTGGATAGAGTTAGCTTTCTATCCTTTCATTCCTTTGAGAAACAGATAAGGGTTAGGGCTAGGAGGAATACCTGTTGAATGTTGAGATGGTGTGCGCATACCGTAGAGAGAGATCAGATCGATTGCAAAGAACTCCTTTTTGTCTGGGAAGGACTACCTGTAAGTAAGAATACAAGACCACCAGATTCTAATTAGATAATAAGTGAGGGAACTGCCTTGGGCCCAGGAAATATGAGACTTCCTTTCGAAGGTGGTCAGTTCCCCTACTAATATGAATTAACACAAATTCTAACAAATAAGCTATTGTCCATTTACAATTTATTTACCTTGTTAGAACAATAGAGAAAAGGTTGGTCTTGATTTTGAATCACAGTGACCGATGCTGGCCAAGCAGTCACCACGGCTGATGATAACCGATATCGGTAGGGGTAGTGATTTAAGGGGTTTGGTGAAGGTTGGCTATAAGATGGCTATATGATAGCTATGGTGTTTATAAGGCTGGTAAAATGACTGGGGATAGGTAATGAGGTGATGGAGAAGACTCAGAGAGTATGGGGCTGTTCTTGGGGCAATGTAGGGGTAGAGGAATGTAAGTTAGATGGAGAGTGTTACCGGGTAGTGGATCTGGGAGTAGACTTGTAATTACCGTGATTCAAAAATCCAAGAAATATTATTAAAAGAACGTATAAGACTTACTTACTAGTTCCTGATGAAAAATGTAGGTTCCGGACTGTGATGATGAAGGCAGGGTTCAAGTAGGATGATCTGACAATCCAAGATGAGCTATCTCCTCTCCTGATGCTTGGATGAGTGTCACTGGGCTCTGGTTATTCAGTTGCAGTCTTGGGCTTGATGTCCTTCTCTGCAAACTCCTCTCTTTCCTTCACTTGTCTCTGCTCAGCCAAGTAAATTCCGATTCTTCCAATGACTTCTCGATTCGATCAATGAAAATCCAACCCTTGTTTTTGGTTGAGAGGTCATTTACAGGGAACCGATGGTGGTTACGTAACCGACGGCGGTCGAGTAGGAACCGGTATCGGTCAGGTCAAAGTGGGCTATTTTTAGTAAAATAGCCAACTTTCCCTCCTTTTCTCCCGAGGGATTAGTTGTGGGCTTGGTCAAGTCATTACGAGGTTGGTTTTAGGTGTGGGTGAGGAGTCATTTAGTCATGGGTGTGGATGTAGACCAAGTTATAGGTCTTAATTACGTTAGTTTAGGGTTAGGACTAGGTCATGATGAGGTGGCAAATGAGCAAAACCTTTGACGGCTTAAAACAATACCTTATTTAACCACCGTCCTCATTCCTCCTAAGGATGACCAACCCTTTTACCTATACATTTCCGCCACTGACCATTCTTTAGGTGCTATGCTCGCTCATTACAAAAAGCAACACAAAGAGCAAGTGGTTTATTACATAATCTATACCCTTTTGGACTATGAAAATCGATACACCCATGCTAATTTTTTTCTTAGCCTTAGTTTTTGTTGCCACCAAGCTTCGTCATTACCTACTTAACCACAAAACCTTTGTCATCATTAACACCAACCCTCTACATTACATGTATGCAAAATGCTATTGACATCAATGTGCCACACGTTGGCTCATGCTTCTCGCAGACCTTGACCTTGAATTCATTCATCAAAAATCCATCAAAGGCCAAACCATCACTAACCAACTAGCAGACGCACCTCTTTCTAGGAATCAACCCTCTAACTTTGATTTCCTAGATGAATCCATAACTACCCTCTCCTTAGATGATACCACTTACCAAATGACCCTCTTCTTTGACGACTTCAAGTGTCAGCATGGGGGCGGTGCTGGTGTTATCCTCATTACTCTTGGTTGTGTACCCATGCCTTTATCTTTCAAATTGGATTTTGATTGTACAAACAATATCACTGAATATGAAGCACTCATATTGGGTCTCCAGGCTGCTTATGCCTTAGATGTTAGGTCAATCAATATACTTGGTGATTCCCAGCTGGTTGTAAACTAAGTCAAATGTATATACCAAGTTGTCGTAATGAAATAATTCAAAAGTATAAGCATCATGTAGACATACTTTTGACTACCTTTGACCGTTACAAAATTTAAACCACCCCACATTCAACCAATAAATTTGTGGATACCATGGCCTACCCGACTTCTCGATATCCACTTCGCTGCCGAATCTAAAATATTTGTCACAATACAAATTTTATAATCACCCTCTTATTTACCTCATGAGGTCTACTCCATTAGAACCGTTGCACCTGACCCATGTGACCTTTGGTATAAGTAGTTTGCAAACTATCTTTCCCTTTCCATTCTACATCCCGATCTCACTCGTAATGGACAACATGCCTTTCTTAAAAGTGTCTCTCACTATGTCATCATGGGTGGTCTCCTTTATAATCGTATCTTTGATGGTATTCTCTTACAATGACTTACAAGTTCTGAAATTCTCTACACCATCAAGGAAGTTCACGATGGAATTTATGGAGGTCACTTTAGTGGTTTAGCTATCGATAAACGATTTGTTGTGACTATGTCAAATGTTGTGTGAAATTCTAGAAATATGCTTATCTTCATCACACACCTAGTCTTGCCTTACAGGTCACATGAGGCTCTTGGCCTTTCTCTCAATGGGATTTGGATATTGTGGGAGAGATTAATCCCCATTCTTCACAATGCCATTAATGGATTATAACCACTCATCGAATATTACACCCAATGGGTAGAAACCATTCCCTTCATTTCTAAAAAAGCGATAAAATATGTGAATTCATCAACCACCACATCATTTGCCGTTTTGGTGTTCCTCACCGCCTCATCACTGATAATGGAAAGCAATTCAAAAACAAAACCCTACGAAAAATTTGTGACACTTTTGGCATCCAAATCAGTTTCTAGTCACCTTATTACCCACAAACCAATGGCCAAGCAGAATCAACCAATAAAACCATGAACAAAATTCTTATAAAAATAGTTAACGATACTAAGAAGGATTGGCATACACACATTCCTTTCGCCTTGTGGGATTATCACACTAGTATTCGACTTCAACTTCTGCCACACATTTTCCTCTCGGTCTATGGTACCATAGTTTTCCGACCTCTCGAAGTCCGATTCCATCTCTCCACATCTCACTACAAGACATGCTTAACGATGAAGACTTTCACAAGGACTGTTTAGCACAACTTGAGTTCTTAGATGAACATCGTCTCAATTCTCTTGATCATCTCCAAATCTACCAAAAATGTATCAAATGTGCCTACAAAAATGTGTCCATGAATGGAACTTCTAAGCTGGTCACCTCATCCCGAAGGAAAATCAACATGTAACCATAGAAATAAAAAGTAAGCGGGGTAAATTTACTCCTAATTGGCTTGGACCCTATATCGTTACTCATGCCTATGGATCATATTTTTATTGTTTGTCTTCACTTGAAGGTAAACCTAAACATAAGCCCCTCAATTCCTTGCATCTTATACCATTTTATTGTTGAAATCCATCCCTAGATCACCTTCTGTCTATTGACCGCTCGTCCTTTGAGCACCATTCACCTTCCATGTTACCTGTTTTGAGGATCAACGACTAAAAAAAAAGAATCATCTAATTACCCATCACTTTTCAGCCTTATCTTCAATATGACTACCACATCTCTACTTATAACATTATTCTCATGGATACTTTTCATCTTTTTCAAAAGATGGAATCCCATGGTCATTCATTATTTGAAACCATCTCTTTCATAGTTAACCTCTCTATTATGGTTTTGTCTTATAAACAAAAACCTCATCTTCCTCTATAGTCTTGTCCATGACTTAAAGGTCCCAAAAATAATAGGATGCAACTCCTTGAGTCAAACTTCCAAAGAAAATATTACTCCATCGTAAAGGACATCTCTTATATCTCGATAAATAGAATGCTCCCTCGAAGGACTACTCCCTTGTCTATGGGCTCACTAGCCCCTATAATCTCTCGCACTATGTGTGGGAGATCTATCCCTCTCACTCGAGTCATGTTGTGCTCTATACTCTATGTACAAGGGGACATCTACCACTGCGGTAGTTAGATAGTCCTGATAATACCACACCTCACTCAAGGCATCCCTGAACCTAGCCATCGGTGCATGCTCAAGCGGTGGCACCATTGGTCTTAGACCATGTACTTGTAACATGGGATCTTGTTTCTCTACTGCCTATACCATGGGACCCTAACCTTGTCCCTGAGCTTGTACTAGTGCCTGTGTTGTGCCTTGGGCCTCGTAAGGCCGTAATTTAGGCTCGTGTGTGGCCAACCGCCTCTACAACCTCAAGCACTTATGGCTGTAGGGTGGCAACTTGTCCCCCGTCTCCATCTCCACCATGTACAAGTGCATGTCCCTGGGAAATCTGGGCCTGTAAAGCTACCACCTATTCCTATAATGTGGCCACTTGTGCCTTAGACCCTATCAACTACCCTTGTAAACTTGTAATCTGGGCTTGTAGGGTGGCAACCTACCCCTGCAAAGTGTCCCTCTAAACTATAAGGGTAGCCAAGTCTGGTTGCCCTAGCCTAGGTGGTGTTGCGATCATAATTGGACTAGCCACCACTGCCTATACCTATATGTAACCCCAAAATCATCAATGCACTAGTCTACTGCCTACTCCTCCTTCTCAGTCTTCATTGTCAGTTGTGGTAGAGGCATAGGCATCTCCACGTCATCCCTCATGTAATGAGGGAATGGTGGTGGCACAACTTGGAGCAGCCCAAACTGTCATCTGACCCTATCTACATGTATCATCTCATGCTCACCGACACGACATCCCTGTATCCACCTGAGTAGCTGTAACTCATCCAACTCCACTACCATCTACCTATATGAAGGGAAGGCAACATATGGCCTCTAAATGATGTTAACACTAGATAATCCCTCCAACACCCACCTATAATATGCCACGTTGTGAGTAGCCTTGGCAGCCACGCACTCTGTAACAACAAGCACCCAACGCTTTGTACCCAAATCGAACCAAGCCCGCATCGAATGCATCCAGTAGGGCATACCAACTGGATGCACACATACAATGTGCTCATATGCCCAGTAGTGGAGAAGAAAGGTATAACACAAAATTAACCTCTCTTTATCACCGTAGGCCCATAACTCCTTGTATAGCTGCACCAAGTAGGTTTGTGCTTAAGAAAACGGGTCCTATCCTCCATCTTGTCATAGAGAACCCCATTAGTTCCTGTGGGAATCTCCCACCCTCCGCATATGGTAGTGAAAAAAACACACTACCTCCATAATTAGGACCACTAGCCTCATCTCCTCAGGATGGGTCGTGTACATCTCTCCATAGCTCAAGCTTGCACTATGGAACCTCATCTCTATCATCCCCTCTCCAAACACCATCAACATCAGCTCCTATGATGCCTCTAAAGAAATAGAATACACCTGCGTCCCCACTATCGGTAATCGCAGGATCTTATACACGTCCTCTAGGGTGACTATGATCTCACCCGTCGGTAGATGAAATGTGTTGGTCACTGAATCCCATCTATCGATGAGTGTGACCATCAAGCTTCTCAAACTATGTGCCTATACCATCTAACCCCAATAAGGCCAAAATCTGTAACGTGCTGCCATTCCTCTACTGTCACGCTCCCTCATACCGCTAGTAATAGAGGTGGTACTCTATCTCTCATCTCGCAACTGGTCCCTAGCCTTTGCACCCAACAAATCATACCATTGTTAAACCTTCACCATACCCAACACATCTCTTACCCGACAAACCTATTCCCAAACCCTTATTGCTTATTATACCCCAACCCTACAGATTACCCCATTTTACACCCACCCACTCATACCATTTATACCTATTACCCTACTCATTCTCAATAAACTTACCTTTCCACCTAATTGCCTCTCTTTTCACCCACCCTACCTTATTTCTTGAGCTATTTTTCCCCAAATCAGACCGAATCATTCACTTCGACCGACATCGATCCATCATGACCAAAATCAGTCACACGATACTTGACCAATGTTAGCTAGTGCCAACCGATGACGGCCAACTATGGATCGACGTCGGTCACCGCCGTGGCGATCGAATCCAAAAACCCCTCTATTTCTCCCAAAATTCTCAAATCTAACCTAGAACCCTATCCTACCTTACCCAAACCTAACCTAAACCCCTCCCCACCCCTATTTACCCTACCTAGGACCTCCCCCTCCTCATTGCCAAATGTTTAACCAAAAATTCAAAATTATACCCTCACCCAACATGGGTTTACCCAACACCAATTTTACCAACTGATTTTCAAAAATGACAAATCAGGATCGAATCCTACCTCATCGCGATGTCGTCGGTGTGGTGGTACATCTGCCACTACACCAATGGCCCACCCAAACCCTCTCTTGCCTCTACCATGCCCAAATCACCCAAATCCAGTCCTCTAATCCAACCAATCAAATCAACCACCCTAAGCTCGTGGACCCATCTCCCTAGCTCCTCTCACCAATTCGTACTCTCCACCTCAGCTAGGTACAATGCCTTATCCTTCTCTCTCAAAAAAGTACCAAATGTCAAACAAATCTGTCATTTTCTCTAAAGTCACAACACAAAAATGATTCCGTAAAATATGGAATTTTTGTTTTATAAACCCAACCCAATCTGACTGACGCCAGTCATATTTGTGCCCTAAACTATCGACGTCGATCACCCTATAACCGACATCGGTCAACCCTTATAACTATTTAGCCTTGCTAAGCTTCCTTTTACTTGCAACCATTAGTGCCAACGCACCTTTTATCATTCTGAACACCCATTGAACCATACCTACAAGCTCAACCTACCCCTACATTTCCTTTGTTGCATCTTAGGAGTTGTTATTTTACCTATACCTTGGCCTTACCCATGCCATGACCTATTTTACTGAACTCGACCTACTTGGTGTGACCATTTACCTTATGCACTCGCTATACCTTGCGATGTTGTTACCTATGTTGTTTTAGCCTACCAACCATACCTTTCCTATTGTCATGCCGTTTATCCTTACCAAACCTTTGGTGTATCAGAACATACCTAAACGCTCCTTCACCGACCTAGTTTGTGTTTTCGCACCATATCATATACCTTGGATACCTTAATCACCTCACCCTTATTTGGATAAACCTATCAACCTTGGATGATGTAGAGTTGGGAATATCTTCATCCGCTAGCGTGTTGCAATCTATACGTGTACGTACGTTTGATTGTCATAACCCATGCCTACTTTTGACCCCGACGTATTACCTATTACCCGAGTTGACCATCCCCCTGTCCCCATAGTACTCATACCCATCCCCACCTATCTTCACCCACTACACATTTATCAAACCACTCACCGATTCTCAGATTACACCTCATCAGTGCTTGGTTTAAGGGGGATCACCTTCACCCACACATGGGACAATCACTTCCTATTTTTATCAGCTCCGCTTACCAATACAAGCTACTCAACAAAAAGGGGCAAAATGTAGACACCAAAATTGGGTCACACTCCCCTTGGTCCCTTTTCAAATAAGCCAACTTAAACATATTCATCTAACCATGACCATTTTTACCCCACAATTAATATTAGTTTAATTATTTATAATTAAAGTAATACCCATGCTTAGAATATTCATTATTTAATTACCTTAATTAAAACTAATTTCCACCTCACCTAGACACCTCATCACAAACCTATTCTTAGCATGTTTCCCTTTTACTAGGACTCAATATTCACTTACCATAACTAAATAAAAATTAGTCTTACCTACCTTAATGAACTAAGACTTGGTTCAACCCTGAAATCACATGTCTATTCTTCCTCTAACCACATTCCCACTTATCTAAGTGCAACAATCCCATTTTGATTAGCGAGAATAGACATAACTAGTCAAGAGATTGCCAAGACCTATCATTTTTAGTAAACCTAGGATTTCCCACCTTAACCAATTTCGGTCAACCCTAAATCGATGCCGGTCACCCTAAACTATCATCGGTTACCATATATTCATTTTGGTAACCTTGTTTGAGAGGTTGGCCACATTCTTAAGTTTTGGAACGAAGGAGATCTCGCATGCAAGCAAGAACTAGAGCTCTTTCACACATCCAGACAACCATAGTCAGCACCAAGACGGATCCAAAGGTATTTACATTCACGGTATCATTCATTCAAAAGCACCACCATGGTATCAAGCACTATTTCACGATCAACCATCAAACCTACATCATTTCATCTTTACTCAGTTTATAAAGTTTCTTCACCTTTGTTTATCAGCCTCCATTTACATTTTTATCCCACTAATCTTACCTCTCTATGAATCCAACCATTCCACCACCCACGATCATTTGATCACCTATACCTGATCCTTGAATATCTCTGAGTACTCCCAGCACCTCCACAGACCTAACCATTCTCCTTACCATCTCTGTTTAATCTCATAAAAACCCCAAAATCAAGTTTTATTGAGTTTCTATCATCCCGCCTATACTAACACCAGCTTATCCATAATCACATCGGTTCTCTAAACTGTCATCGGTCATACTTGACCGATGTCGGTCTTTGTATTTGGTAATCCTGCCAATAATAGAAACCTAATAACTTGCACCCAAGTAACCCAAACTACCCAGAATCTGACCCTAACCTATTCCAACACCTTGACTACCTACCTTACTTCCATATCTTGTAACGTCCTCATTTTAGTACTTTAGAACAAGTAATTTTTTTTTTTTTTTGATAAATGCTTCCTAGTTCTAAATACATAATTTAGAACTCACAAATCAAAACAACCATTCTTATAACAGATAACCATATGCAGCTGTAATGACTCGGAGTACCTCCGATCTATTCATTCCATGACTCGGTAATCTACCAATCTATTCATGAGTATCAAGAGTTGGCATTTTTATTTTAACACCTCACTCTTGCGGTTCTCTTCCCTAATCTGGGATTCAGAATGCTCTATCCAAGGAACCTATCTGAATAATTGTTACCATTATTCATCGGCATCTCGTCCCTTAGACTAGGTGACATAGGACAACGCAATCAGCAGCTTGCGATACTTTGGCCAAAGATTTGAAACATATGCTTATGTCTCGTATTCCTTGACGACATACTCGTCAATCTGGAATACATCCATCACCCCATTCCTTTGTTATGTAGAATGTCTTATACTGACTTCTGACAGTCTCTCCTGCCCCAAGTTATTCACTCAGGAACGGATTAGTAAAATGACAACGTTATAAGGATGCTCCCGGGGACTAGGGATATGCTGACATACTGGGTCAACCCTAGTTAACCCAGTGTGTCAAGATACCCCGAGTCTCCTGGGGCAGCCTTATAACATGACCACATTCCTAATCAGTCCCAGAGTAAAACTTGTTCGAGTTTAAGGTGTAAATCTTAACGATCAATGCGAAGGGTGTCGCCATAAGTCACCTGCATTGTTGTATCTTTGAGAAGATCCTAATCTTCTCGAAGGTACAACCCTGCAATCGACTTGTGCCATCAACCTTCAAATCCACCTCGATAAGATCTACTAAATTTTAAGGTGTTACTTACGTTGAGTTAAAATTATACTATCAGTCGCTCCCTTAAGGGTAGTCTTTCCCAGTCCTTGGGTTCCTCACCTTAGAATTACCTTTCTTAATAAAACCCATTACACAAGAGAAGTTTAATAAGATTGAGGTCCTATCAAGGAGTTCATAGAAAAACATAAATCTAAATCAACGAAATTGGACAATAACCCATAATCTTCACATGAGATTGCTAACCATACCCTTTTTAGGTTTATATCAGTTCTCATAACTGAAATTATATCTTACTTATTAGCATCGAGATATAGTGATTAAGAGTCCAATTAAACATTGTCTTGACTTAGATCAAGACTAGGAAGTAATAATTTATTCAGCTCGTTTAGCTTCCTGCTCAGGTTTATTTTAACCTTAGCTTCCCAAAAGACAGTGATCTAAATTCCAATTTAGCTTTAGATAGAACATAATAGAACTACTAAACAATCTTAAGTATTCAGTCACATAACCTTGCAAGCTTACTTAGATAATCACAAAAGTCTCCAGTTATACAATAATAACAATGCTCTTAAGATCATTCGAACCGAAGAAGATCAAACCATCAAGATACGAATACAAACACATAAGTAACAAATACCTCTTTTCATTCCTTTCAAGGCTAATCAAATACATTTATTTCATTCAGCATATTTGATACAATACTCAACAGCCAAAGAACATCTTTCTTCAAGTAGTACATTTAGATAATCAAATTGAAGTTCATCGTAAAACCAAATTAAACAATCTGAACATCATATCAGATCTGCGTGCCTTTACCACTTACGGCAGCCATCTGCAAAAATTGTCAACACGGGTCAGTTCGGTGAACTGAGCATGATAAGCACTAACTCTTAAAACAAATGCAATCCACCAATTTCTCTCATTGAACAACCTGTTTAAATGAAATCATTTCACCAAACATGTAGACATATTTCAGACTATGCTCTTTTGTAATTCAAACATGACTATAAACGCGTAACTCATATTATAGTTACTAAATAGTCCTAGATACTTTTCAGATATTTCTTCATAAATATAAGTGACCAAGAAGAACAAATGTATCCAAAACAACTATCCATCTGAATCCCAAGGATAGAAAACATCCGACAGACCATTACATTCAACATAATAAAATGAATATCATAACAATTCATGAATCCATCAGTATGTTAAAACAATTCCAACAGTTAAATATAAATATATCAACATATACATTACAGTAGAAGAGAAAGAAACCGAGACATTCAGATTTCCCTTCCAATCATGCTCATGACTGTACCGTCCTCTCAAGAGTAATGCATTCACATTATACGCATGCGACTAAGCCAGTCGAGACCACAGGAAGAACTACAGTTCGTCAAAATTCAAATATAAAATTTCCCGTAGCTTACTGAGCAATACAATAGCCCTCATGGCAAGGCAGTAATAAATAATCCAACAAATAGACTCAACATAGCTTTCCATATTATTCAACAAACGAGAAAATATCCAACGCCATCGCTTGTCAAGGCACAACTATTAACTCTTTATCTCAGTCAAGCACAAGACTAGATAATCATAATAACAGAAGACGTAACCATGCACAAACACAACATCAATCCCACTGAGTCGAAACACTCAGCAACATACAGCTCAATCTAATCCCTACTAACACAGCAAGGACTTAAATCCAAAGCTGAAATCAAAAGAACAACCTCTTTATCACAGTCAAACAAGAGGCTAGATAACATTAAAACAAATGATGTTTCCATATGCATATATAGTGACATTCACACTGAATCTAACACAAACATGCACAGCTTCATTTAACTGAAACAAATCCTTACGATAATACAGCCATGACTTATATTGGAAGCCATTTTCAAGAAAAATAAACACAACAAGGTCTTCACAGAAGCCGAAATTCCATATCAGTATTTTCCTCAAAGTTTCATCCTAAGCCAAGCTACTACGGAATACAACAGGGTCTCAAACCGAGTAAAATTTGTAAAGAAAACCCTTCCTTTAAATTTCCATAGAAGCGAACAGAAAGGAACACAAGAATGTTAAGAAGGAGTCTGAACGATATGCATGCACGTGAGGGGTTTAAATCGAGAGTCGAGCCAACTCGCAACATATCGAGATCTCCAACAAATCACAAACAACTAATGCTCATAAACAAGGCTTAGATTGAAGTTGATTTCATGCGACAACAATTCAAGAATCCCAATAGTATTCCCAGCAAAACTTCTACAGAAGTCGTAATTCAAGATACATATCAAGGACTCCAACTGAATCAATATCTTAAGTAATCTCAACTAAACATCAGCATTCGAAACTAAGCTTAAGCAGAAGATGAAACATACGAAACATAAAAAGAACTTCAACTGATTCTGTACCAACGATATTCACTGCTAAGCAACAGTATTCATAACAAAGCAACAGAAGTCGTAATACCAGTTACTTTTCAAGGACTCCAACTGAGTCTAACTAATAAGTATTCACAATCATGACTTCTACAGAAGTCCAAAATATACGAAACATTCCAAGGACTCCACAGAGTCATTTTCGTAGATATTCCTTGCAAACTTTCAACGGATTATATCCCAAAAATTGCAACACAGGGAGGACTTCTACAAAAGTCGCATTCAAGTAGTATAAACACAGCAAGTTATCCAACCAGAAGTAACTTAAAGTATTATAGCAAGATCCAACAAGATTCAGCAACCATAAAAGTACAACCGGTTTCAAACGAAGCGAAACCACAAGGAAGATTAAATACAGAAACTATTCCTTCAAGGTCTTCTAAAGATCCGAGATTCCTAATTTCACAGGAAAAGAAGAACCAAAACAATGCTTCCAACCAACTGAATTGAAATCACCTGAACAGAGTTGTTCTAATGAAATCATTTGAAGGAAAGCAGGATTTTTAAAAGTTAGGGCCTAACATGCCTGGTAATGCCGCTTAAAATCTGAAGAAGACCTCTGAAAGAGCTCGAGCCTTCTCCTCTTCTTCCACGTTAGTTTCAACAACAATAATTTGTTATTTCCATGCTTTATAAACTTTCCTCGACAGAGAAAAGAGCTAGTTATTCTCATAGTTTCCATGCAACACCAAGTAGACTGGTTCGAAGAACCAGTGATCAAACAGAGGGAAAACTGGAGCGCATGGAAAACCAAACAAACAACCAGTTTTCCATTTTGCATGTCTTCCCGAGCAATCCGAGCTCGAAACCGAGTTCTTTAATTGCATTAACTCCAAAATTCCCGCTCAATCTCCATTGCCACCGACCGCCATAGTTGGCGATGGACAAATGCAAACCAAAGACCATTTCCAAATTTGGTGACTCTGCCACGTCGGCCTCGATGGCCATTTGAAACCTCAGCTAAATCCTTGTCCTTCATGCTTATCCCCTTCATTTAATGCCATAGAAACTACCGCCCATGGCTCGCACCCCTTCATAGGTCCCCTTCCCCACTAACATTAGTTAGGTTAGAAACATAGGTTAGATCATAAGGTGATACTTAGTCTAACTTCCTTAGTGCTAGGTTGCTAACCTTAGGAACATTTAGCTTATAGCTTAGGGCTAGGTTAGATTAACACTAATCCAACCCATAGGTTATTAACCTTAATAAATCCAGTTTAGGTCTAACAATTAGAATCGTTCAGTATAAGAACCAACAAATATACATTCACGAAAAGGATTCATTCCAGCACTGATAATAAGCTAGTAGTATAAATGTATCTGAATTTATTACCTGGCTCAAGATCAAGACCTTCCTGATATTACGATATCGGGAACCAATTCATTTAACAAGATCAGCCTGAGTTAACTCCTGAATTACTCATTCCACACATTCGGACCTTGCAACCTTCGTAAGGTCTATAATTTTTGTTCATCCAGAATAAACTTAAAACATCTCTTAGATCAATGCCACTGATCCAAGGCTGAGTCATATAGACGGGTAAATCCACAATTTATTCCGAAATCAGATTAAACTCAGGTGCAAAAATGAAAGAAATAAAAGAGTCCAAGCATATCCTGGCTCAGTCAAAGATCTTCAAATGCAAAGAAGATACAATGTATATCAAGCATGACTTCACAATCAAAGGAACACATCCTTTTTACGTAATAAATCATATATCAACACTTGAATGCCTGTGAGGAAGTAACAATAGTTCAGGGTGTTACAGATCTCGATCAAAACCTAGCATGTTATAATAGATTTTCTTATTGTATTTGGATAAGATACCTAAATCATATCAACTATAGTAGGATTTTGTTTATTTACATTATTTCTTACATTAAGTTATATTAGACAGTGGGTTGACTACCACCAAGGAAGTACCACACTTTCTGGATCTAACACATGTTAGGCAGCCCACTAACATATATTGTTTAACTCTCTTTTGTGGTCTTGTTTTGTATTTCAGGTAGTTCCTCCTAGCCAAAAGGAACCTCTCACAGTCATCATTAGATCAATAATTCAGAATGTGCGCAATGACCGTTAAACCAAACATCACAAAAGGTATTCCTCCTTGGCCCATACCCTTATCTGTTTCATCAAATCCACAAAGAAAACTGCAATACATTTTGGCGTGCTCGGTAGGACCCATTAGGGTTGTTTTTCATTTTATTCATTCCTAGGTGAAGTTTGTGTGTTTGTTTCCCTTTTAAAAATCTTCCACATTAATTTTCTTCTCTGGAATCTTCCCCTCTTTCTATTGTGTAAATGTAATTGTGTTTTGGTGCTTTAAAAAGAATACTTCTTTCTTTCATTAGTATTGCATTAATGAAAGAACATCCATCTTCTTGTTCATCACTTGCTATATCGAATATCACATTTTGATTTGGGTTTAAAACACTTGCATGGAATTCTAAATTATTGCATTATATCTCACATTAAAATTGAGGGCAACCTATACGCTAGAAGTCATGACCAGCTAATGGTTGACACAACCGAATCGTAGAAAGCACATTATTTCTTCTCTCTCTTTGCCAAACTACACAAATTGGAATATATACATATTCTTAAACAACATCCCACCTGAAGAAGCTGTCAATGATCACACGATTAGAGGATTGACAGGTGGGCCCCCAACTCATTATCTCTGTCTAGTCATCACCTCAGAGAAAGGCCCGCCCCACCAAAACATAACCTGAAACCTCACCTTTAGAATTCTCTTCTTCGTAGGAAGCCTTCCCAACCAAAAATCTATTCTAAATTCGCAAGTCAGTCCTTAAAAAGCTTAAGCTAAACACACTAAATTCACTTGTAGGATTACGTGTTTTTCTTAGCTTTGTTCTTGACTTGTGTTTTGAGGTGTGAGGTTGTATTCTCCATTTTTTCTTTCCTTTCACACTCCATGATCATATTTGGTGTATTATGACTGGTTCTGAGTGTGTTAGGTCTCATTTTTTACCATATGTAGACTTCTAGGTTGGTTTCTCTTTAAACTTTAATTCACAAAAAGTAAATTTTCTTCATTCTACAAATTTCACAAGAATGTCGTTGGTTTACTCCGACCGATGTCGATTCTTCGTGCTTTTGGTCGATGTACCCAAAGAGTACTCATCACATATTATTCTCTATTTAAAATCTCTAGATGTCACCATATCCTCTACATTATGATATTATTGACTAAGTAAAGCTACCCCATTTGACTTTCCTAAGTTTCTATCTCACTTTTTCAAACTGTCACTTTCCCATAAGTAATCGCAGCGCATCGATCGTGAATCCATCATCGATTAAGATAATCGGGGCCAATTTATCTATTTTTATTTTTAATCAAAACCTACCAATTCACCTCTCATAATCAATTATTTTCCATATCTACTATTTTTCTCGTGTCATTTACGTAATACGGTCTTACCAGGTCAACATTTTTTCACATGGTGTTGACTCACAACCAAACTAATTCCCTTGTATTTCACGCCAGCTATCATCCACTCCCACCTAGTCCATCACCACCATCCATCCTGTCACTTATGGATCTGAATCAACTTATCCCGGTCTACCGATGACAAGGAGTTTGCAAGAATCCTTGATCAGAACCCCGTGGCCCTACAATATTATCTCACCCACTCATCCACGCAGGATTCCTTAGGACATTTAATATACGACATGCTCGTACTATCCCTCCTACTCTTTTCCCTACATGTGTGTCACCTAACACCAGCTTGAAGCTACTGCCATCCACTTTACCATTTATGGTGTCTCGCTTAGGTCCCGAACTATAACTACAATTTCTACGTCATCTATCACACCTTCGGCATCGGTAGTTCCTCCGATAGCCACCTTAAGTATAGCCCCATCTGCACCCACTACCTCACATATACCTATTACATCACAACCACCTCCGATGTTGGAAACTCACACCCCTTTCCGTAGACCTCATCCTTTCTATTCCGCAGCCTTACCCCCAATCACCACTAGAGTTTTTACGACTACCCCACCCACTTACACATACTACCAACAACCCCGACCTCATCTATTGCTTATTCTGGCTATGTACCGCCTACATCTATTCCTCTTACGTAGTTCTCATACTCAACACCACCATACACTAGCATACCACCCACCTCATACATTTAGCATCAACCCCTTTTCTCAGGGCACCCATTCATAATAACCTATAAACAATCTCATTAAAATGATATAGTAGACTACCTCAAAATTCCATTTATTCCTTTAATCAAGTAGCCCAAGATTTCATAGATCATTTTTCAATCAATGTTATCAAGAAATTCACCTTGACTGATCTATATTAAACCTGATAGTATGAAGATGATTCTATCATATATTTCATTGCCCACTCGGTGGAATCTTATCAACCAGCTTGACGTTTTAGCTACCTCAGATGAACTTATTGAGTTGTTCACTAGGGCTTATGTTAGACACATCTCACCAACTCTGTAGGTACAAACCTTTCGAACCTTTGATGAAGCATTCACCATTTCATGAAAAATAGAAATTCATGCCATTGAAGAAAAGAAAATCCAATTATGAAACAAGAACGCCTGCTCAAATCAAACGAATATTCTTCATCTTAAAAACCTAAAGTAAATATTCAAAGCCTCAAGGATCTACAAACGTGGTAGTCCTCAAGGCAGGGACCATCTCATCCTTCTAATTAAGCCTAGGATTCTTCTAATCTTTCCCCTATCCTCGGCCTTTCAACTCGGGCAGAACAACGGAAGTAAACTTCAATTGAGAGACCTATTATTTAATCTTAGAAAAATTCTTAAAGATGGCACCATTACACTTCCTCCCATAAAAATCATACAAGGTTTTGATCATGCCTCTCCTATGCCTGCATGGTATAAAGAACATGACTACTGTAATTACCATCATGTTAAAGGCCATAGTGATGGTAACTGCATAACTTTTAAGAACATTATACAAGAGATCATAGATAATGGAGACCTTGTCGTGGAAAACTTGAACGTGCCAACAAACCAAAATTTACACATCTTTAAAAATTCATTCCCTAATCATAAACCATCATCTAATCAAAATAGTGAACCTTCATCCAATGAAAGTAATGTCCATGTATTCCACATGGTTTTTGATATCATACTGATCATTCCTAAAATCCCACCTACTTTGTCTATTGTGAAATTTTGGCATGGGCTCCTCTACCGATAGAGGAGCATACATCTTCTACTCCTTCACCCAAAGAGGAGTCCCCCTCATCTTTCCTTGCTCTCATGAGGAACCCAAAATTTCTACCGATGTCATTTCATCATCTACCCAACAACCTACTAAACCGTAAACACTCTTAATTATCCCATCCATAGGAGAATCATCATTACCTTCTCCTTCACTAAGGACGAAGTCTACATCACCCCACCTATTATCTCTCCTACCCATGGGAGGTTCTTCGACATGCCACTACCTGTTGGGGGCTTCTCCCTAGACATCCTAAGACCCCATTAACTCCGATCTCAACTCTATTACCTATAGTTTCTGAGGCTAGCCAATTCCCTATCTCATAGACATATTTCATAGGAATTTCCACCAAACCAACTCCATCTTCTTCTTTAAGAGTCCCATTTTCATGGCTAGCTGATTACTTGGATTATGTTGATAATTCCATGCTTTGGGCTCCCCTTTTCAACCCAAATGTAAACGTTACCTGAAGATACTTCCATGATCTACCCAAAGGTATTTTCAGCAACCAAATCAACACTGACCATGCCTATTGAAACGAATTCTTCTTCATCATCTCTACCTACATCCAAACCTTTACCCATGACCAAAACCATTTCAAAACCTAAAATCCTACCCACACCTATGTCTTCATCTATATCTAGACCCATCACTACCTTGGGTGTCATGCCGACATCAAGCCTTACTCACCCACCTGTCAAATTGGACTTAGCAGCATCATCTCAAACCCACACCAATATTATCCCTCTCGCCTAAAAAGAAAACCCAACCTTCTAGGTTGCATACACCGGTCTCGCCTACCACACCTTTGTCACCTTCCCCCTTTCTGTCTATCCTAGGGCCTCACCATCTCCCCGATCAAATAGTCTCCTACCCAAGGGAATTCAAAAGTTAAACAACCTACTATTGCCTCTCACAAGCCCTCGTTACACTTCATTCACCCAAAACCAAACACCCTCACCCTCACCGTGCACTTTTTACCACTTATACCTCCACCAATTACCATCCCCTCAAATTTACCTATACAAATTCAACTCATGTCGTCTACCCAACCTCTATCAACCACCTCTACTACAACTCATGTTAGGAATAAGGGATAAAATATGTGGAATAATCCCTCACAAAATTGCAACAATAGAAACTAATATGCAAAAAATATTACAAATCTCAAATAAAAGTGTAGAATAAAATAACACAACACAAAGAGACAGTATTTAACATGGTTCACCCAATTTGGGCTCCATCCACCAAGAATCACTTGCTCAAATTTTATTACAAGCCACCTCTCTCTCAATACAATACCCAGATCTGTTTAGAGCTATGCTTAACAAACTCTACATAATTCACACCCGAATTCAAAACACATCTATAATGTTACATTATACCTACCATATGCATAAAACCATATAAGTAGACAATCGCTTAAACAGCTTTTACAAAATGTGGTATTAAAACCATGGGCCAAAATCGTCCCATAAACCTATGCGTCAAAAAATACCACCTATTATATCGAGCACGTTTTAAGGCAAGAAAAATTCTCTGGGCCGCGCCCAACCCCAAGAAAAATATGGAAAGTGTACAATACTCCTAGTGTACATTCTTCAACACTTTCTCACATGAAAATAGTCTCCACAACCTAACAATCTCCCACTTGGAGACTAGTTTTCCTCTGAGCAAGCTTCTAACCCTTCACTGTTGTCCGTGAAGACCAACCAAAGATGAACACAACTTTAGTTTTTCCCTTATGACCACCTTGGTCATCATGTCTCGTAGGATTCTCGACTAGTATGAATCTTCCTCGGCTTCAACTTCTCTTCCTCCGAAGTTGTCCCGATGAAATGATATGTTAAGTATATATGCTTCATCCTAGATTGGAAAGCGAGTTCTTAGCTAGGTGTATAGCACTCTGATTATCACCATGTAGCTTTCCTCCCCTTCTTATGCCCCAACTCCTCCAGAAATTGTTGTAACCAAATCATTTATTTTCTTGCCTCTATGGCAATAACATACTCATCCTCTATGGTTAACAAAGCCACCAGCTTTTGTAGTTGTGAAATCCAACTCACTGTTGTCCCACCTACAGTGTAAACATAACTTATCATGCTCCTCCCGCTATCTACATATCTAGCCATATCTCGAATCTACATAGCCACACAAAGTGGTGTTTGATCCATCAGTAGCACAAAAAGTCCCCATGGTCCCCTCAAATACCAAAGGATCCACTTTACTTCCTTCCATTGATCTCTACCTGGATCACTCATAAATCTAATCACTGCTCCCACTGCATGGGAAATATCAAGCATGGTGCACACCATGGCATACATTAAACTTCCAACCGCTGATGAGTAAGGTACCTTGGAAATTTGGTTTCTCTCCTACTCTGTCTTGGGACACTTTGCTCCTTTGATAACTTGAAATAACCTGCCAAAGGAGTCCCAACCAGCTTTAGCATCCCGCATATTAAACATCTCTAAGACCTTCTTAATGTACTCTTCCCGAGATAAAGTCATCTTTCGCTCCTTCCTATCCCGAGATATCCTCATACCAAGGATTTTTTTGATGCCTCCAAATCCTTCATAAAGCAAAGGATTCACTTATCTACTTCTTGAGTACTTTTATTTCCTACATGTTTTTACTAGCAACCAACATGTCATCCACATACGAGACAAAGGATAATATAACAGCCATCCTCAAATATCTTTGTATACATGCAATGGTCAGAATGACATCTAATATAACCTTGCTCCATCATGAAGCTATCAAATTTCTTATACAATTGACGTGGAGCTTGTTTCAAGCCATACAAGCTCTTCTTTAGTTTACACACCATCTTCTCTTTACCTTTTACCTCATAGCCCTCTCAAGTTGCTACATATATAGTTCCTCCTCCAAATCACCATGAAGAAATGAAATCTTTACATCAAGCTGTTCTAAGTGCAAGTATTCTTCTTCAACTATTCCTAGAAACAGTTCTAATAGAAGTCATTTTTACTATAGGAGAAAAAATCTAATCAAAATATATACCTTTTTTTTTTGTGCAAAACCCTTGACCACCAACCGGGCCTTGTATCTTTCTCTTCTCCTTCCTCTTTCAATCTAAACACCCACTTGTTCTCAGTAATGCTCTTTTTCCTTCGGGTAGCTTCACCAAATCCCATATTTGGTTCTCCATGAGAGCTTGATGCTCCTCATCCACAAATTTCTCCCACTTCTTATGGCATCTACCTACATTGCTTCATCAAAGCTCTCTGGCTCTCCTCTATTAGTGAGTAACAAATAAATAAGAGAAGAAGAAAAACGTTAAGGTTCTCTTCTTACCATAGAAGACCTTCTCAATATAGGAGTTTGGGGTTCCTATTGAGGAGCTTCCCTGAATTGATTCATGTGTCACTTTCCCATCTCAAAGATCCTCTACCGATGCATATTCTTTCTTGGATTCTTCCATGTTTTCTTGCAAACTTATACATGGCTTTCTCATTAAAAACCACATCCCTAGATTGAATGATTTTCTTTTCCTTAATACTCCAACATTTATATCCAAAGTCATCACCACCATAACCAATGAAAGTACATTTTTCTGATTTAGCCTCTAGCTTGGTCCTATCATCCTTGTCTATATGGACAAACACCTCACATCCAAATAATTTAAGAAATGAATAATCAACTTTCTTACCATACCAAGCCTCCTTAGGTATGCCTCCATCCAAGGCACTTGAGGGTCCTCTGTTTATCAAGTACACAGTTGTGCTCACCGCTTCTTCCCAAAAAGAAAGAGGTAGTCTTACATGTAACCTCATGCTCCTAGCACATTCCATTATTGTTCTATTCATCCTTTCTGACACCCCATTATATTTCGAGTTCTTGGAACCATATTTTTCCTGTGGATTCCATTCTTATAACAATAATCATTAAATTCATTGCTACAATACTCCCCTCCATCATCTAACCTGAGACATTTTAGCTTAAGACTTATTTCATTCTCTACCGAGGATTTCAATTTAACAAAAGTGTCAAATACATAAAATTTGTTTTTAATACAATAAACCTAAACTTTCCTTGTTGCATCATTAATAAAAGTAACATAATAACTTGAACCCCTAAGAGATGATACTTGAGCGCCCCCATACATCAAAATGCACAAGCTCTAACTTACTCTCTTTCTTTATAGGTCCAACCTTTAGAAACCTTACTCACTTCTATTTCCCATATATGCAATCCTCACAAAACTCCAAACTTGTTTTTGTATATCTAGGAAAATCCTTCTTTATGATCTCCATGCCCTTATGGCTCATATGACCGAGCCTATAGTGCCACAATGTTGTATCTACTTCTGAAGCCACAAGATTACAAACATTAGTGCTATAAGTGGTTAAATACAAGGTTCGAACATTCTTACCTCTTGCCACCATAAGAGCACCCTTGGTAACCTTCCAAGAGTCCACTAGTAAATATCACAGTACAACCATCACTTCCCAACTTCCTCGCCGATATCAAATTTTGTCTTAATATAGGCACATGTCTGACATCCTTCAATAGCCAAGTATTCCCATTCTACATCTTAACCTGAATAGAACCTTTTCCAACTATGTCATAGGGGCTCATCATCACCAAGAAAAACACGCCTAAAATCTCCTTGAACATAATCAACAAAATAATGCCTATGTGGAGTAGCATGGAAAGAAGCCCTAATCTAAAACCCAATATTCGAAATATTGTGCAAAGAAAGAATCAAAGCATTCTCGACATACATTACCCGCCGCCACATTTGCCTCCTTGTTTTCTTCGTGTTGTTTTTTATTGTCCATAAGTTCCTTATAGACACCTAAAATTGGTTACCCAATTTAGTGTCCCCACGCTCGCTTACCTTCTCGGGTAACTCTGGGGCATGTTTATATCACCACTTCTCCCTTAGGGTATTATTTAAATATTTGATTTAAACATATATCCTAAGTTTATTACACCCCATTGTGTTTTACCCATGGATAATTAAATATTAACTATTTAATTACACTTTTTACATGTATCTTAACCGCTTATCTACCCCATATCAATTCCTAACCTCCCATATCTATTCTATCCATCTATCCCCCCTATTTCTCCTCCTCCCAAACCATGCAGCAGGATATTTCCCATATTTGAGGTGGAAGGATCACTTTCATCTTTCCAAAATTGTCCTTTTTGGCCATTTCAGAGTCTCATACACTGATTGCGCCGACCATTACTTGATCGATGCTGATTCTTCAAGCGGAACCGATTACATCTCGGTCACACACGATTAAATACAGGCTGAATTCAGTTCTGGTTAGACAAAAAGAATGACAGAGAGTTTTGAATATCACGCCTGAGCATTATCTATCGAGTGAAAGCTAATTCCATCCAAATCAATCCCTGAGAGGAGTACCATTACTCTGCTCCTACCACATCGACATCACAAGCCTCCATTGATCTCTTGGTGACTCTACTCCTACGTCTAGCGAAGGTGGAGCTTTGTCAACATCCCAAAGGCTCCTACAGATCCAAAGGGACATTGAAAATCTAACTCTCATTTTCTGTTTCTCAATCTTCCTGTAATTTTCCCCTAGTCAACACTCGACCGGTCACAGTCGATGCCAATTTTCTCTAGTCGATGCCGACCTATCTCAGTTGACACCGATTTTCCTAATCGACACCGATCTGCCTGCAGACAGGTAAAAGATTTTAGGTAACACAAATCCAACATTATTTTCATAGTTTCCTATTTTCTATTGATTTCTGTCTACTGTTTACATTCTGTCTGTCATTTTTAATCAAAAAATCTAGACATTTACTTACATCTTTTATCATGTATGCTTCTTTCTTTAATTGAAAATGTGGAATGACATCCACTGAGGGAGCTTATTGCTTCTGGAACCACTTTTCGGCAGTCCACCCAAATATCTTTTAATGTTGTCTTTTTCTATCAAGAATCTGTGTCTCACAGTTTCTCAAATTTTCTTTACAGGATCGCTCGTGTGCACCCATCTTGTCTACATCAACTTTCTTTTCCATCTACATCTTCGGATCTTGTCTTATCTATCAGGTATTGATTTCATTGGAATTTTTCAGGGTTTTTGTGTTTAGTTTGGTAAATTAACTTGGACAAGTAACAAGCGCGAAATTCTTGATCTACATTCTGCACGCCCAGTGGGTCACAACCAAATTCCCTTATTGGTAAGTTCATTTCTTTTCCAGTTTTGAGCTTTTGTTCTGTTTCTTCACTGCTTTTCATCAATTTTCCTTAAGCATTTCCTTCCTTCATTTTGGTCTTGCTTCTTTCATTTGTAATTTGCAAAGTCAAAGTTGTTTCTTTCTTGCAAATCTAAATCCCAATTTCTATTTCAAAGATTAGTAAAATCTTTCATTGATTTCAAGATTGCATTTTTGATTCATCTCTTTATGCAAAATTGTTATTTTCTTGAAAGTTTTTTAGTTCCTTGAAATAGAAATTTTCATTCTACTATTATCTGGATATATCTTTCTGGATTTGTTTGTGTGTTTGCTTAACCTTTTCTTGCGGAGCACTTTGCTTGTTCATGGGATTTTTGAGGGGAAGAGCTCAACAACGCACTTTTTGAAGTCCACACACCTTGGAGAGCTAAATCTATAGGTATTCCTCTTTTATGGTGTTTTCTCCTTTTTAAGAACTTAAAAGGAACTTGTTTGTTTGTTTTCTATCACACTCAAACATTTCAATTTTGGTGCTTAAAAGGAATTTAATCGCATTTGGGAAAGAACTTGTTTGACTTGTCTTCATCGAAATCAAACACCTCATCTTTAGTGCTTAAAAAGAACTTTTTCTTTGTCATTTATGTTGTATGTTCTTCATCTAGTTTTCTAAATAGGCTGGAAAATTGATCAAAATCGGTAGTGACACTATTTGATTTTTATTTTTCACCCTTGCACACAAAGCCAAAATCACTAGGTATTAAGCATTTAAACAAAAATTCCTTCCTTGGCCTCGCCTACTTGGAAGTGACATCCAAGAGGAAGAGCCTACGTGGTACTCGGGCCACACTATAAATTCATGGAAGTTCTGGTATATATTGGCAAAGCACCCGACTCCCTTATCGCAACGGTGTGAAGTACGGGGTAGGCCCCTATATCAAGCCACGTACCAGTCTTTTACTGAAGTGCCTTCGGGACTCCTCACCAAAACATTCCCCAAACCATCCTTAGTTTGGCTATCTGAGTAGTTCCTGTTCTAAAAGCCTTCCCTAATATTTTCTTTCTTAAAAGCATGAAAACTTAAAAGAGAATCACCTACGCCGCTTGAATTTTCTCAGTGCATTAGTTAGGTCAATCTTTTTTCTGTGTTTGTGCTTGTCTATGATGGTCATCACCCGGTTACAATCTAGAAAAATGGCTCAATTGGCCCCTTATTCATCCGAGATCACCACTAATGTGGATGTTTCACACCCTCGGTCTTCCTCGGGACCACTATTAGTTGTTTCCCCATCTTGGTCATTTAATCCTTTATATCATCCTAAAGCGATCCCATCACGTCCAACTTCCCACAGTCCTTCAGAGGTATCATCTTCTTATGATATAGAGTATGTTCCTCATGGAGATCCCGACTTCAGAAATCCTTGATCGTAATCTGCTAGCCCTTATGGACTATCTAGTGCATAAGTTTGTTCAAATATCTGATCAGGGACCACCAATCCAGCAAGTTTATGATTACTCTCATGAGCCATCTCAGGATTTTATAGAACAGTTAGCATAATTTTTCTCACCTCGCACCACGGAAGAGGGTGGCACATATGTGCCTCCTTTTTCTCTTCCACCGACCATGTCAACTAGTTCTCAAATGACCTTGCCTATTCCTAGTGCCACGGCTACCTCAGCTACTCCACAACCTACTTTTGAGAGGTCCTCTTCTTTAGCTATGATGGGTGCATCTGCGCTCTCATAGATTGTTGTTAATTCTTCTATGTTGTCCATTGCATCTCAGGGTCAGTACCTCTTTACGAATCAACCCCCTTCTATGAGTCATTTGGTTCCTTCTTCTCATCCTCCAGTTTGTCTTTCTTCCAATTCTCCAGCGACAGTGACCTTTAACCATCCTCTCTGCGCTAACGCCCTTAATAACCAATCCGGTAGTCAAAAGCCTCATTCAGACTTTGTTCCCCACCATGTCCAATCAAATCAACACCCATGTTCCTCAATCCATTCCGATTCAGTCGACAAGTGTAGGAGCCCACCAATCACAGGCTCCGTCTTTCATTCAACCACCTTTCTCTCAACCACTTGTCATCTCACATCCTTCTCATATGTAGGCTCCTTCATAACAAAGTGCCTCACCGGTGTCACCCAAAACACTGGTTATTCCTCTTATCATCCTGTTAATCAGCAGATGAATCCCCGTTAACACCTCAACAAAATCTACCATTCACTTCTTATGCAGGACATACCAACATGCTCCTCCTCAATCGATGTCGTCCAAATTATTTTCAAGAAAATCGCAGACCTAGAAGCCTCCACCAAAGGGGCTCGCCCTTCATACTCTTTTGAAGAAGTGTGTAATGAACCAATTCATCCATCAATGGCTTTTAAGCCCTATCCTCCCCAATGGGAACTTCCTAAGTTCTCAAAATTTCATAGTCGGAGGATCCTCAATAACACCTGTGAGCATTCAAGCATGCTTGTTACCTTATAGTCCAAGATCAGGAGCTTATGCTCCATACTTTCCCTATGTCTCTAGCAGGGCCTGTTTTAGACTGGTACAATAACATTCCCCAACACTCCCTGTTTTCTTTCTCTCAATTAGCTTAGATGTTTGTTGAAAACTTTTCAATAAATATCACACATAAGATATTGATTACAGATCTTTATAACATTCATCAATTCGATGATGAGTCTATTGCAGAGTTTGTTTCTCAGTGGAGAGGTATAATAAATAAATTGTCTCTTTCCATCCCTCAATCTCAACAGATCGAGTTGTTTACTCAATCTTGTGCTAATCATATTTCTTCCACTTTAAGGATCCAAACCTTTCACACATTTGAAGAAGCATTTACGATGGCACGAAAACTTGAGTCTCGTGCCATACAATGGCACGCAAACTTGAGTCCCATGCCATCAACAAGGGAAGTTAAAAATTCACTCTAAATCTAAACCGGATTTTTCTTGGTTTACAAAATCAAACCCTTCCGCTTCTAACAAAGACAAGAATCAGGGATCCACCAATGCTATCATATTAAAAACACCACGAGCTGATAACACTTCTAATTAAACACCACGGAGAGACTTTTCATCTTCTAGAAAAGGAACCTCATCATCTCGATCTTTTACTTCACTTTGGGAGAATCATATGGTCTAGACTCACATCCATAACTAATGCCTCCTTACTCGCACCCAAAGCCGACCTTCTAGCCACTTGACCAAGCCCGCAATCGATCTCTCGGGAAAAAAGTAGGAAGGTGGGCTATTTTACTAAAAATAGCCTACTTTTTCCTAACCGATGCCGGTTCCTAACTTACTGACCGCCGCCGGTTGCACGCAACCGCCATCGGTCCCCTGTAAATGGGCTTCCCAAACCAAACAACGGATCGGAATTTCATTTTGGAGATCAAAGGATTTTTGAATCAAAGGAGAGTCCAAAGCGATCAGCAGAGTCCAGAACTTCACTTGACCAAGCAGAGACGAGTAAAGAAACCAGAAGAGTTGGCAGCAAAGGAGATCAACTTGCACCTTCATCAAAAAAACCAGTAAGTTATATCTTGCATGTCCTCCATTATAACATTTCTTGTGCTTTTGGAATTGTAATCTTCCCAAATCCGCCTCGAACCCATTATCTAACGTACCATTGCCTCTAACTATCATTCCTTAGCTTCTAACCATCCCATTTCTCAATACTATCCAAAAACCAGCCATTACAAACACCACAACCAGCCCAGAAGATCCTAGAACCAACCGGTATCGGTTATCGGCGACCGCCATCGGTTATAGGTAACCGCAGACGGGTTCCTTTGATCAAAACCAAGAAAAACACCTTTTCCCTACCCAGTTCCACGAAACAATTTAATTGGTACTCTACGGATTTTGTGTTAATTCATATTAGTAGGGGAACTCGACCACCTTCGAAAGGAAGTTTCATACTTCCTGGGCCCAAGGCGTTCCTCATTTATTATCTAATCAAAATCTTGTGGTCTTGTGTTCTTATTTCGGTAGTCCTTCCAAGACAAAAAGGAGTTCTTCGCATCGCCTGATCTTTCTCTACTGAGTACGCGCACATCATCTCGACATTCTACAGGTATTCCTCCTAACCCTAACCTTATCTGCTTCTATAAGGAACGAAGCATTTCCGAGTGAAACATTTTTGTCGCGCCCGCCTCTTTGCCTGCATAAACAACAAAATTTACCACATTTGTTCATCCACCACACATAGCATTATAATTTCATTAAACATCATTTATACCAATACACAACCATCAACTACAAATATCAAAAAACTATCAATCTATACATCATTTGGATCCAACTCATCAGTTACATATATCACACTGTCACAAAACCACCAATTTATCACATAACCTGTCATTCATATATACGCACAAAAACATCAGCATCATCTATCTATCAACATGTCAATTAAACTCATCACACATTCTATATATTACCAAACCATTAACAAAATATTTCAACACATTTTAAACACAGCATGTGGATCAAAACATCATCTATATATATATATATATATACAAATTTTCAACAATACAATGTGCCCTACATCGGGCCTCTCGTGATCGCATAATATACCAAAGCCGCACGCAGCCGCAATACCTACCACAAATCTCGACTCGGCTCGCAGCCGGTCTCTCATATCAAAATAGACTCGGCTCGCAGGTCGGTATCAAATGTACAACCCGTACTCGCTCGCAGTCCGTATATAATAAATAAATAAATCAAAACAATGAATAAATGTAGGCACGCATGCCTCTATCAATACAACTGGCCGTTCGCAGACGGTGCCGTGTCCCTATACAAAACCACGTCGGGGATCTATCAGCTCTCCCCACCGCCCTCGGCACCTCTCCCCGGCCGGTCCCCGTGGCGCCTCTTGCCTCTCGGCCTGCCACACACGCCACCGTGGCTGCCCTCCTGAGATCTCTGGGCGTGCGAGGTCTCTGCTCTATGCGCTGCATATGCTCGATACTCGACTCCAGATTATCAAGAATATCCCGATAATAACGGGCCTCTGCTCTAACCTCCATATAGCGATCTCGCGCCATCAAGGAACTCGGGCTGGTCCCTCGACAATGTAGACACCAAATTCGTGTCTCACGACCCCTTGTGACCCGCATCCCATTTCGCAACCTAACCTCATTACCTAAACTTTACACAATTATTTATTAATTACCTTGTAATTGATAAATCCACATCACCTTACCCGCCACCTCACTGTGCCACCTCATCATGACCTAGCCCTAACCCTAAAATTAACCTAATTAAGACCCATGACTTGGTCTAGACTCACATCCATAACTAATGCCTCCTTACTCGCACCTAAAGCCGACCTTCTAGCCACTTGACCAAGCCCGCAACTGATCTCTCGGGAGAAAAGTAGGGAAGGTGGGCTATTTTACTAAAAATAGCCTACTTTTTCCTAACCGATGCCGGTTCCTACTCGACCGCCGTCGGTTACGCAACCGCCATCGGTCCCCTGTAAATGGGCTTCCCAAACCAAAACAACGGATCGGAATTTCATTTTGGAGATCAGTCGAAGGATTTTTGAATCAAAGGAGAGTCCAAAGCGATCAGCAGAGTCCAGAACTTCACTTGACCAAGCAGAGACGAGTAAAGAAACCAGAAGAGTTGGCAAAGAAAGGAGATCAACTTGCACCTTCATCAAAAACCAAGTAAGTTATATCTTGCATGTCCTCCATTATAACATTTCTTGTGCTTTTGGAATTGTAATCTTCCCAAATCCGTTCCTGAACCCATTATCTAACGTACCATTGCCTCTAACTATCATTCCTTAGCTTCTAACCATCCCATTTCTCAATACTATCCAAAAACCAGCCATTACAAACACCACAACCAGCCTTGTAAGATCCTAGAACCAACCGGTATTTGTTATCGGCCGACCGCCATCGGTTATAGGTAACCGGCATCGGTTCCTTTGATCAAAACCAAGAAAAACAGCCTTTTCCCTACCCAGTTCCACGAAACAATTTAATTGGTACTCTACAGTATTTTGTGTTAATTCATATTAGCAGGGGAACTGACCACCTTCGAAAGGAAGTTTCATACTTCCTGGGCCCAAGGCAGTTCCCTCATTTATTATCTAATCAAAATCTTGTGGTCTTGTGTTCTTATTTGCAGGTAGTCCTTCCAAGACAAAAAGGAGTTCTTCGCAGTCAGCCTGATCTTTCTCTACGGTACGCGCACATCATCTCGACATTCTACAGGTATTCCTCCTAACCCTAACCTTATCTGTTTCTATAAGGAACGAAGCATTTCCGAGTGAAACATTTTGGCACGCCCGGTGGGACCCATTTTGGGTTTTTCTTTATTTCTTGCTTGCTTTTATTATAGGGAGCATACTTGCTGTTTTCTTCTTCTAGAGATATTCACAGGGTATTTTATTATTCTGGTAAAAGAACTTGCTTTGTTTTTGCATCTTGCATTAGTAAAAGTCATCTCTTTTGCTTCATCGAATATCACTTTCGATTTGGGTTTTAAAACACATGCATTGCATTCCTGCCTGTTGTTTTTCAATTCTAGTGAACATAGATTAAGTAACAGGTCGTACACGTGGGGGTGATATCCACGGTATTGACAGGAAATTAACCTTAGTTTCACTGCACAACACATACTGAATCACTTCACAATTAACACAACATCTCAAACATCCCCCCTTTTCCGCGGTATTCCTCCGCCCGATTGAGGTAACCTTATAAGCCAAAACAAACTTGACATTTCCCCTAAGTCTTGTTGTTTAGGATTCTGACATCATCTTACGTATAAAGGCATAAGCCCACAATAATTAAAATTAACCCTAAGGTTAATCTCTGGATTTGCGTGTGCATCTTGCTTGTTTGCTGTCCTGTTTTCTCTGTCATACTTTGTCTTCTGTGATCAATAAGTTGCTAAACATACTCAACGTTACTAAATCAAATCAGCAGCCTTTTATATCTTCTTATCCTAAATTTTTGACACCGACATCGGTTAAGAGACCGACGGCGTTTGATCTGTGACCGACACCGGTTACTAAACCGATATCGGTTACTGTCTCTCTCAGCCCCTGACAAACCAGCAGCTTGCCAAATTCACCTTTCAGACGTTGTTTTTGTTCTGGATAGATTGAAACTTTCCTGGGTGTTCTAGTCTATGGTTGTCATCACTCGGAAGCAAGCCGCCGCCATGGTTTCACATGCCTGCTCTGTGTCTTTGCCTGAATCACCCCCTTCACATTCTATAGGAAACCCTACGGACACCAGTGAGATCCCCCAAATTCCTGTAGGAGACAAGGACTTTGCCAAATTTCTGGATGCTAATCCCAGCGCTGTACAATACTATTTGTCTCATACCCCTGACCGTACGCCTGATGGTCAGCTCCTTATGGGCATGCCTATTAGTATAGCTGCTCATTTAGCTCCTACTCCTCCTGATAACAATACCTTACTTCCCGCATCACTAGCCCCGTCTCCTAATCTCGCGTGCCGGGCAGAGGTTCATACGACCCCGATTAGCTTTCCTTTTGTTAATCTTGGACCCCACGTATCGCCACCACCAACTGCCCCTATCTCGTCTCTCTTTCAGACCACTCCATTCATGACTTACTCTCTGCCACCTATTCAAACGAGCTTTCCTTCTCAAGCTCCGCCTACCTTTTCATTCCCATATACGTATCCAGTAACCTCAACACCTTATATGGGACATCCCTATTCTGTGGCACCATCATCTCATCCAACCACAGATTTCATCAAGCAAATGATGGACAAAATGCAAAACCTGGAGGCTTCCGTTTCAGGAAGTCGTAGCGCCTTGACATACGAGCAAGTTTGTCGGGAGCCCATTCACCCTTCTGTCCCCCTTCATTCATATCCTCCTCAATGGGAGTTGCCAAAGTTTACTCGTTTTAACAGTAAAGAGGATCCTCAACAACACTTGCGATCATTTAGACATGCTTGTTATTTGATTGCCCATGATGATGCCTTGTTACTCCGCACCTTTCCCATGTCCTTATCGGGGCTGCTTGGGTGGTACGGTGCTTTAACCCAAAGACTCAATCTTCTCTTTTAACCAACTAGCCCAATCTTTCTTGGATCATTTCTCCATTAACATTGCCAAGAAAGTATCTATCACTGACCTCTATGCCATCCGACAATTCGAAGACGAATCTATCGCAGATTTCGTTGGACGATGGCGGGGCCTTATCAACCAACTTACGTATGCCTTGCCTCAAACCGAACTTATCGAACTCTTTACGCGGCCTCGCGCTAAGCACATCTCCCCTACCCTCCAAATTCAAACTTTCCGTACATTCGACGAGGTTTTACTATGGCTCGAAAATTAGAAATTCGAGCCTTAGAGGAAGAGAAATTACGGTTGCGCAACAAGAACTCCACTTTCCGAACTCCTGATTCTACCAATAAACCAAATACCACCACTCCTCACGCGTCAACCTCTTCTAAATCAAAAGGAGCTGTCCACGCGGTGATGGTCAAATCCCAACCACCGTCCAATACTCCACCAAAAACCACCTATAAATACAAAGCTGAGCCCACCAATTACACTCCCTTGGGAGAAACTTATGGCGTCATCCTAGAGAAATTGCTCAAAGTCAAGCTATCACCTTGCCCCCTGTAAAACCTCACTCTGGGTTTGACTCCACCCGCGCAATACCTTCCTGGTACAAAGAAAATGACTTTTGTAACTTTCACCGCGTAAAAGGACATAGTCATGAAAACTGCAAGATGTTGAAAAACATAGTGCAGGAAATGGTTGATGCAGGGGATATAACACTCGATAATCCTAACGCCCCTGCTAACCGAAATCTGAAAATTTTCAACAAGCCATTCCCGAATCACTCGTCCAGCAGCAACGTAAACCAAGATATCTTAGCTGAGGAGAGTGTTCATGAGATCCATGCAGTATTCGATACCCAGCCAAAAGCCTCTATCGAGAAAATTTTGAATCAAGCCTCTTCACTAACACAGGAGCCCGAACCTCCTTTACCACCATCAAGCCAAAGCGAAATCATTCCTTTACCCATAGAAGAGTTAGCTGCCCAGGCTTCCCTTCCCATTAATGAGTCTTCTTACACCACATCCCTACAAGACTGCGAGCGGATGTTGTCTAATCTATCCATTTCCCAGACGTCTCCTTCTACCACTCTTGCCGCACAAGAGGAGGGTACGCCACTCCTTTTGACATCCTTAGATGAGAAATCTCTCGCACCGACATCATTAAATTCTTTAGCCATGACAGACCCCCTCCAACATGCCCTTCTGCCTATTAGTCCCTCATCACCTAAATCTTTTCAACAACCCGTCGACCTCTTAGCATCTACTGATACAGTGCCTCATCCGCCTCCTGTGTCACACCCGCAATGGATTGGAATTACAACTCACTTTTCCTCTGTACCAAAATTACAAATTACACCTGGAGACTGTCATTCCACAGAAGATAGACAGGCCCTATGGGAACGTTTGAGTACTCCTGTTTCTACTCAAATGCAAATGACTCGATCCCGATGTCTCCACCATCTACCCGAAGTGCTTACGAGGCTTAAAATGCCCCTGTTCTCACCTTCACCCCCTCACCTCTACCAAATTCCCCGTCCACTTCTATCAACTTAACCAGATCTTCCCTATGCTTGGGACCTCACCAATGCCCAGGGCCTAACACACCCGCCTAAGCGACTTGATTTATCCCAAAATAAACCCGCCCGCCACCTAGGAGACAAACGCAATCCGGCCTCTATCAAAACCCTCATCTTCACACTCACCTTCCATATTGGGACCTCATCCCTCCACCTTACATCAATATATCATACCTCCTTTGTTTTCTCGCAAAATGACCTACGCCTTTTACACCTATACGAGAGATCAAAGGGTATCACAACATCGTTACCCTGCGCGTATCCGGTCCACCTATCAACCCTAAACCAATCCCATCATCAAAGGATTTATTTTCTCGCACTCCTTTCTCCGTGGTTGTTTCCCATACCATGCCATCTCGTAGCCTCATCATCTAACCAAATGAATGTAACTTCAGTGTCCAAGAAACCACGTTTAGTGAAAAACATGTGTCAAGCCCTCGCCTAAACCACCACCCATACGAACTAAACACGCCCAAACATTGCCACAACCCACACAATCAATACCTCATCTTCTTCTCGATTTTGACCCACTCAAAGGATCTTACGCCAAAATCCTTGCTATGTTGATGGAGAATGCGACCATCTCCCTACCTCCACTTAGACCTTATGACCCGTCTAAGCCCCGACCTGTGGGTTATGATGAGTCTAAAATCTGCGCCTATCACCGCACACCTGGACATGATGTAGAAGGATGCAAAGCTCTAAAAACCATCCTTCGCCAGTCACCTCTTCCGGATACAAAGGTTAAGAAAGACAACTTACGAAGGGAGAGACCTCTAGCGTCAATTCCCTCTACTATACCATCTGTCCCCGCCTCACCAAGATCGATCATTATTACAACCCCACCTCTTAAAGACCATGAATTATCCCAACCATCTTCTTCATCTCAGGTCTACGAGATTAATATGATTAGTGTCGCTACTCGAGGACAGAAAAACAATGGGAAAGCGAAAGAAAACACACCTGCGGCATCTCTTTCTCCTTCAACCATCCCGATTACACCACCACCTAAAGTGGTTATTCGTGGACCCGCCTATCCCGTCTCTAATGGAGTTGCCCACCGAACCATGATCAAACAGCTTCATCAATCGCCCGTAAAAATGACACTATATGATCTCATTCAGACCTCTGAATCTCATCGACAAGCTCTCGTTGAGATCCTTCAAGGGATAGAGGTTTTACCCAACGAAACCCTGCCTGTTACCTCCATTCTAACACCCAATCACGTTGCTCTCTCACCAAACAATCCATCTCCCCCACCACTTCGCCTCCTCAAAACAACAAGCCGCATAGCTAGTTTCTCGGAAGATGAAATTATCGACTTTGGTATAGAAGACTCGACCTGCCCTTTTCATTTCCGCTTACGTCCGGGACATTCGAGTACGCTCGGGTTATGATTGACGGGGGCGCTAGCTTAAACATCATCTCTTCAAAAGCCTTCCAACAAATGAACATCCCTTCTAGTTGCATGTGTGCCAACCCCATCATGTTGCGGTCATTCAATGATGCTATTACTTCTACATTGGGCACCGTGATCCTCAACATTCGCGTAGGACCACGTACTTTACCCGAACTCTTCTATGTCCTTGAAGGAGAGTTCCAATATAATATATTGCTAGGTCGTCCTTGGATCCGGGCCATGGGATGCGTTCCCTCAACATTACATCGATGTATAAAATTTGAGTACGAGGGGAAGTCCTACACTGTAAAAGCTGATCCTCCCCCCTTCAAAACTTGCAATATGTTATACCGCCCAAACGATGTGCTTATACCAATTAAGACACCCATACATTCAACCCAACCATCCTCTTCAAATGTACCTCAACCATCCACCTCAACCGCACTCTACGCCTTCAATCGATGAAACCACCGTCGCACAAACCACTTCTCTTCCCGCAGCTAACATCCCAACCTCCGACCCCTTAGTAGATGTTTTTCATCGCCTCACGCTGGGGGAGTACCACCTATATAACGTTAGTTCTTTCCCTACCCCGCAGGAGTACGGACAATTACATGCGCATCCCACCTACGACCATCACGTGGGGGAGGTAATCTCTTACGGACCACCCCATTGTCGCACTAACCTAACGTATGGGGGTGTTGACGCATCCTCCATTACCCCTGAACCTCCTCTTGGTGTGGTTCCCTTCCAATCCGATTTTCAATACTTGACAAATCGTCGTTTCGCCCTCACCTTCTTGACTCGCTGTGCGTGGAAAGGCTTTGGTTTTGGCCTTTACGAACAAGGCCGACATACACTCATTCCCGTGACCACACGCAAACATAATGATCGCAGTGGTCTCGGTTTTTCCGAAACACCTACACAAGAGACACCTCCTGTCAGCTGTATCCTGGAAGAGGAAGACGTTGCCCCTACCGAAACATCATCACCTACTTTGCCATCATCACCCACAGAATCGATGGACCCTGAATCTATCCCTCCTAACTTTTTTTTTTTTTCATAAATGCTATCTTCGTAGGTCCTCTCACTTATCAACGTGATAATGAGGACCCATCTTCTCTTCCCTTCGTATCCGGACATGATCAAGAGGATTCACCTTTGATTAATGTTGTTGAATGCCAGGATGACGACTCCATACTCACTTACCTGGGCGCGGATGATTCTTATATTCAACGCGCCCTACCATCTGAAACCCAAACTATGCTGAATGAATCTACTATAGAAATCAACATCCACACGGAGGAAGATCCTCACATAGTGAAGATTGGACAATCCCTTAACACATCAGAACAAGCCGCCTTTACTACCTTTCTCCGTGCTCGCAACCAAGCTTTCGCATGGTCTTACGCCGACATGCCAGAATTGATCCTACCATCGCCGTCCATAACATCACCCTAAACCCCGATTCCAAACCACCAAACAGTAAATTGAGAAAATGCATCCACGCATTGCTTTCTTGTCAAAGAGGAACTCCAACGACTCCTTTCTGCTTTCCTTCATTCTCGCCTATTGACTATCCTCAATGGATTTCCAACATCGTACTGCACGAAAGCGACGGGGACTTCGATATGCACGGATTTCCGGATCTTAACCTCGCTTGCCCTAAGGATGACTTCCCCCCAAGTATTGATCAACTTGTTGATCTCACTGCGGGTCATGAAATGCTTTCTCTCATGGATGGCTTTTCAGGATACAACCAAATTTTGGTTGCCCCTGCCGATCAACACAAGACTGCCTTCATAACTCCTTGGGGAACCTTTTGTTATCGTGTCATGCCATTTGGCCTTAAGAATGCTGGTGCTACCTATCAGCGGGCTATGACCTACATTTTTCATGACATTATGCACACTATCCTCGAAGACTATGTCGACGATCTTCTTGGCAAGTCTAAACATCGTAGTGAACATCTCGATGTTTTAACCATTATTTTTGATCGCTTTATACAATATTCTCATTCCTTCAACCGAAAAATGTGTCTTTGGTGTTCTTTCGGAAAACTTCTTGGCTTTATCGCTCTTTGCGTGGCATTGAGGTCGATCCATCGAAAGTCAAAGCTATCCTAGAAATGCCCCCACCCAAAATCTCAAACAATGCGTAGTTTACAAGGTAAGCTCCAATCTATCCGACGCTTTCATCTCCCAACTCTCGGATCGGTGTCAACCTTTCCATCACCTCCTTAAAAGGATATTGCATTCCAATGGAGTGAAGAATGTCACCAAGCCTTCAAGCTCTCAAAGCTTATCTCTTACAAACCCACCCGTGCTTATCCCACCCCAAGACAACCGCCCTTTCTACCTTTACCTTTCCGCCACCGACCACGCCAGGAGCCATGCTTGCACATCGTGACTCGAGAGAATCACGAACAAGCCGTTTATTATATAAGTCATACTTTGGTGGACTATGAGACTAGATACACACATGTAGAAAAATTGTGCCTTGCCCTATCATTCGTTGCCACCAAACTCCGACACTACCTTCTAAATCACAAGACTTTCGTCATCACCAATACAGACCCCATCCATTACATGTACGCCAAACCTCATCTGAACCAACGCATTGCTAGATGGCTCATGCTTCTCGCCGACCTCGATCTTGAGTTTATCCACCAGAAATCAATCAAAGGACAAACCATCGCAGACCAACTAGCGGACGCTCCTGTCCCGGGGGAACAATTTACCAATTTCACATTTCCCGACGAACTCATCGCTACTCTTTCCCTCACAGAGGAGTCGTACTCCAATGACCTCTTCTTCGATGGATCTAAATGCCAAGCACGGCGAGGAGCCGGCGTTGTTCTCATTCCTCTCAACGCTTGAACCTATGCCTCTTTCATTCCGACTTGATTTCCTTGCACTAATAATACAAATGAATACGAGGCCCTTGTTCTAGGTCTCCAAGTTGCGTACACTTAGGTATCAAATCTATCAACATTTTTGGCGACTCTCAATTGGTAGTCAATCAAGTTATGGGCGTCTACCAATGCAAAAACGAGGAACTTCAAAAATACAAACACTATGTGGATTCACTTCTAGCTTTATTTACCCACTATTCTATACAAACCATTCCCCGCTCCACTAACAAATTTGCGGATACTATGGCTTGCTTAGCCTCGCAAATTCCCGCCGCGCCTAACCGACTCAATTATTCGTTGTGGTCCAAAGAACTTTTTGCACCATCCTATTCAACCCCGGTAGTTTGCATGATAAATACTGTGTCTACTAATTCGCAGGATACCTGGTACCACCAATTTCACGACTACCTTACGATCTCGGTTCTCCCACCTGACCTTACTAGTAACGGAAAACGTGCTTTTCTTAAAAGTGTTTCGCGTTATGTTGTCATGGGAGGACTCCTCTATAAACGTGGCTTTGATGGCATCCTCCTTCGCTGTCTAACCGGCGCAGAAGTCACCTATACCATCCAACAAGTACACGATGGGATTTGTGGTGGACATTTTAGTGGCCTTGCCGTGGCTAAACGAATCCTTCGCCTAGGTTATTATTGGCCTACTCTCAATAACGACTGCTACTGAATATGTTAAAGCGTGTGTCATGTGTCAACAACATGCCAATCTTCAACATACTCCTAGCCACCACTCTGGTCGCACGAGATCTTTGGCCTTTCTCACAATGGGGTTTAGACCTTATTGGTGAGATTCACCCGACCTCTTCACAACGTCACCGTTGGATAATCACAGACCGAATATTACACAAAAATGGGTGGAGGCCATTCCACTCATTTCAATCAAAAAGAAAAATTGTCGAATTCATTAACCATCACATTATCTGTCGTTTTGGTATTCCTCATCGCCTAATAACAGATAATGGTAAATCTTTCAAAAATAAGTTGTTACAAGACCTTTGTGACAACTTTGGTATCAAACTTAGCTTCTCATCGCCTTACTATCCGCAGGCCAATGGTCGTGCCGAATCTTCTAATAAAACTTTAACCAAAATCCTCATGAAAGTCGTCAATGAATCTGGAAGAAATTGGCACGATCACATTCCCTTTGCCCTTTGGGCTTATCGTACTAGCATTCGTACCTCCACTAATGCCACACCTTTTTCATTGGTATATGGTACCGAGGCTGTTTTGCCTCTCGAAATACAAATACCCTCCCTTAGAATATCTCTTCAAGATATTCTCACCAACGATGATTTCCGCCAAGAGCGGTTAGCCCAATTAGAGCTTCTTGACGAACGACGTCTTACAGCTCTCGATCACCTCCAAATCTATCAAAAACGCATCAAGCGTGCTTATGATAAGCGACTTCATGAGCGTACATTTAAGGTTGGTGATCTTGTCCTCAAAGAGAATCAACATGTAACCAAACTAGAAAAGAGCAAACGTGGAAAATTTGCTCCCACCGATTGGGCCTTATATAATCACTCACACCTATGGATCGTGCACTTATCGTTAGCTTCGCTTAATGGTAAACTCCGAGCTCAACCCCTAATGCCTTGCATCTTCGACCATTCTACTGTTGAATCTAGTGTTATATCACTCCTTATCTACCTACTGCTCGTCCCTTGAGCTCATTTACCGCTACATACACTTTGTTTTCTATATCTCCGAATAAAATCAAAATCACTTCGCACCTCCCCTTGATAATGCCTTCCCTTTTTAGTCTAGTCCATGACTTTAAAGTATTAAAATAAGCCGTATTCTTATGGGATTTTCTTGAGTCAAACTTCCTACTAAACTAGATGCTTCACGCCAAAAGAACATCTAGTTATCTAAAATTAAATATAGACTGCTCCCTCGAAGGACAGCTATATGCCAAACTATTGCTGCTACTATAAATAGACTGCTCCCCTGAAGGACAGCTATGCACTAAAATCATCTCTGCTACTATAAATAGACTGCTCCCCCGAAGGACAGCTATACACAGTCAGCCTTTATCCGAAGCTTCTCGCATTGATCAGCTTCGTGAAGACCTCAAGAATAATACAATCAATATCCCTTATAGACTTCCCGCATCGATCAGTCTACATTTAATAAAATAAAAGCCTCATTCAAAAGAACTCTTTGGGTCATGGACTTGTCTATTTAGGGTAGGTTCTCTTTCGTTGTAACAAGTTCTTTGTACCTCAGCTATATCATCCACATCACCTCACCATTTGTTCAACTCAAGGGACGTAACGTACACCTGATATATTGTGATCATACAACTCTTTTCAACTATGGACTTCTCGTCTATACACGGCACTTAGGGCTTCAGGCTCGTTCTACGTTGTGTGGTTTGTTTAGCTCTTTTCGCCTACTTGAGCACTCTTTCCACTTTGCCTCGCATCTAGAATTGTGTGTTGATCTTAATCGACACTATTCCCTACTACTTGGGTATGCTAACCTTTGCTTTACCTATACCTACACCAACAATATTATCCTACCAGCACCAACAACATTACCCTACCAACATCAAATTTTTTTTTACCAAACGACAAATTGCCTAAACCATACCAAATTGCCTAAATTCACCCCTCCCTGATCCTAAGGGAGAACTACATCGGTCTGAGGCCCTTCCTTGCTTTGTGCAATGGGCTATGTAGGCAGCACTTCGGAGACATGGGGTCTCCCAAGGTTAGCTCGACCATCCCCTACCATAACCTATCTTGTGTGGTGAATATAAATATTTTTGTGTATTTTTATTTTAATCACATTTCTCTTTATCCTTTTTCGAAACACCGAAAATCAAAACACCGACAATCTTATTATTATCATAACTCAAATCAACATACATATTCAGTTTTATTTAGATGTTAAACAAATACATCTTCTCTATCATCGACACGCAGGTCGGCATCCTTATTTATTCTTATACCTCGCTAACATTTACTCGCACTCTCACGCCTCATCCCGAACTAGGCGATGATCGTGATTGCCGACCCCTCTCGCCGGGCCTCTCTGCCTCAAAGGTACCACGGCTTACTGTACCGCCAATGATCTCGCCAATCTCTCCAGTAACATATGAATACGCCCTCTCGCATGGAGGACTTCAGCCTCTAGTCTCCCGCCTGTGACTCCGCAACCACTAACAATCCTCTTGTCTCATTCACTGCGTTTGAGCTTGCTGAACCAAACGCTGCAGACGCCCTCTCTGCTGTAATCACCACTATGTCAGGGCGCTCACGTACGCCTCGCAGTTCTACTACCCACCATAATCTATAGGCCTCTGTCATTCTCGTAGCCATTACCCTCGCGATCGGCAGCCTATCTCCTTGGGCCCTTCTCGGAGGTGTTGGCCGGGTGGTGAGAATGCCGCCTCGATCGATCCTCATATATGGTCTATAAGCCTGTGGTATGTCCTGCACAAATCCAAATTGTCGCCGCACGCGATCTATAGGAATCCTCTCATATTCACCTGGCCTGTGCCCCGCGATCCACCTCAATCGCTCTACACCTCTCAACTCCTCAGCTATGATTTCGGTTACCATATAGTTCCCGTAGGGCCTCCAACAGATATCCGCAACTGTCACTCTCTCCCATACCTGCCTGTAATACTCAATGTCACCCGGCACGGCCTGAGATCTTGCCTCTTGTTCTGTTTGGACCCATCGTCGGAATCCCAACCTTCGTACTCCGGTCTCTCTCTGCTGTATAGATCGGCCTTTATTGGTCGCACACAAACAATGTGCTCATAAGCCCAACAAAGGTAATAAGTATGAGCAATCCAACGTTGTCCCGTGACTTCGCCTACAAGCCCATAAACCCTCAGTATAGCTCCGCCAAATATGCAGTGCCCATGCAAACGTAATGCCTTTTCTATCATCTCCCGGATAACACACATCAATGCCTTTGGAAATTTTCCCCCTTCCCTCGGTAATGCATAATACCCTACATGCTATTATCATTAATATCACCGCTAACCTTGTCTCTCGTGGTGTGCTGCATACATTACCCCATATGTAAACGATAAACCTCGCTGTGTCAAATCTCGTGCGTATGGACCAAATACTGCTGTTATCGCTCCCCGTGCCGCGCTAGGTAGTGCCTGATATACTGGCTCTCCTGTAATAGGGAGTCTCAAAATCCGAAACACATCTTCCAATGTTACTGTCATCTCACCTGTTGGCAGATAGAAGGTATTTGTCTCAGGATTCCATCTCTCAATCAGCGCCTGTAACATACCATGGTTACGTGCGATTCGTGAATAATAACGGATTCCACTTAACCCCAAACGATTTATCAATGTCCATTCCGCTGGTGTTACATCCGCTCGGATTCGCGACAACAGCGCTGGCACACTATCATTCATCCTCAACCCTGTCTCTGCCTGCATACACCAAAACAACAAACAACCATTCAACCCGTTAGGGTCTTTTTCAAACATTCTGGAAATTTCTCCAGTAACCGGTACCGGTTATACGTAACCGATATCGGTTGCGTAACCGATACCGGTTCTCCCTAACCGCTACCGGTCACTGTCAATTTTATACACCTTCCTTAAAAACAACCACCTACGACAATAATTTGCTCGTTTCTTCGTTTTTATACATATAAACATACCTGGAACCCCTGATTGCCTACCCTGTACCACTTAGCTCACCTGCAACCCTTGTTATCATGTTTTCTCTCTCATATCTACCCACCTACTCTCCCCCATCTTACTCACGAAACATACAGTAATCAAATCACAAACAAAAACAATACCTCTTGAGTTGCAGCAGCTTGAGGTGGCCCTTGTCTGCCCTCCTGTCCTTGCCTGCTGGATGCTTCTCCTCGTTCGGCCATGATCACCACCCTTTTCAACTTTGTCTTTCTGCCTTCTGAACCTCGGATCACAATTCACTTTCCTTGTCTCTTTCCTTCTTCTCACCCAAATCTCTCATGCAAATCCCTGTCTCAGTCGTCAAAAAGCGTCGCGTTCGCGTATTTAACCTCTTGCATGGCTCTAAAATTAAAACTTAAGTTGCCACCCTAGCTTTTCTATTTTTAGAAAAGCTCATACCTAAATAACCGGTATCGGTTATTTAACCGATATCGGTCTATGACTACCGATATCGGTTCCCTAACCGATATCGGTTACACACCTTCCTTTTTGAAACAGGTTTCTTTTCTTCATTTCTCCTCTAAATTTTTGTCGCGCCCGCCTCTTTGCCTGCATAAACAACAAAATTTACCACATTTGTTCATCCACCACACATAGCATTATAATTTCATTAAACATCATTTATACCAATACACAACCATCAACTACAAATATCAAAAAACTATCAATCTATACATCATTTGGATCCAACTCATCAGTTACATATATCACATTTGTCACAAAACCACCAATTTATCACATAACTTTTGTCATTCATATATACGCACAAAAACATATCAAGATCATCTATCTATCAACATGTCAATTAAACTCATCACACATTCTATATATTACCAAACCATTAACAAAATATTTCAACACATTTTAAACACAAAGATGTGGATCAAAACATCATCTATATATATATATATACAAATTTTCAACAATACAATGTGCCCTACATCGGGGCCTCTGTGATCGCATAATATACCAAAGCCGCACGCAGCCGCAATACCTACCACAAATCTCGACTCGCTCGCAGCCGGTCTCTCATATCAAAATATACTCGCTCGCAGCCGTATCAAATGTACAACCCGTTTCGCTCGCAGCCGGTATATAATAAATAAATAAATCAAAACAATGAATAAATGTAGGCACGCAGCCTCTATCAATATAACCGGTTAGCGAGACGCGCCGTGTCCCTATACAAAACCACGTCGGGGATCTATCGCTCTCCCCACCGCCTCACACCTCTCTCGCTGGTCCTCGTGGCGCTCTCGCCTCCTACTCGCACAGAACACGCCACTGTGGCTGCCCTCCTGAGATCTCTCGCCGTGAGGTCTATGCTCTATGCGCCGCATATGCTCGATACTCGACTCGTTACTATCAAGAATATCTCGATAATAACGGGCCTTTGCTCTAACCTCCATATAGCGATCTCGCGCCATCAAGGAATCTGGGCTGGTCTCTGGCACCTAACACCACTATCCCGAGCTCGTACTTTCGCACTGCGTTGTGGGCGCTGGTGGAGGTGCTTCGTGCTGTGCATACTCGCACTCGTGGCCGTGATGGTATCTCGGGCTCGTGGGCCGTGCACGCTGTACGGCCGCCAGTACTGCAGTATTTGCACTCGTGCACACTGCTGCTGTGGTTTGTCGCTGTGGTGGTGCCGCTTTGCTGCTCGTCACTTCCGAGCTCAAGGGCTAGCTGCCTGTAAACCCCTATTCGTGCTTCATGCAGCAGCCCAATCGCCTCGTAATAGCTGCACTCGCCTTGAGCTGATCTCTCTCTGCTCCGCTAAGCTGTTCTGTCTGTGGGTGTGCTACCTCGCCACTCTCTGTCCATTACCTACTGTATTGCATGGCCGCTGCACCCGCATCATCCACACTCCCTCACTGCTGGTCTCTCCGCTACCCAGGCCTGGATCCCAAGGTGTGGTCTGGCGGCAGGGGCCTCTACATCATCCCTCCCGTATCGAGGGAAGGGAGGTGGCTCGCCCCGTGGCAGCCCCATCTCGCTGCGCACCCTCTCTAAGGGTATCCGCTCGTACTCTCCGCCTCGTCTCTTATCTGGAATGTATATCTGGATCGGCGCAATGTATGCGGGCTCTCTGCCAGCCGGTGACCTCTGTAGGGTCTCCATATAATGTCTCCATCTGCGCGTAAGGCCCTCTAGCATATGTCTATAGTAGGCCACATCCCGACTGCAACAATCGCTGCTGTGGGCCCACAACCCCAACCACCTCACTCGAAAGCCATATCGGTATACAATCTGTGGCCCTGCTGCTGGGTAGCCCTACTGCCTGATGCATACGATGTGCTCAGTATGCCAATAAAGGTAACAAAAAAAAGGTCGAACAAATACCAAATCACCTCCTCTGCGATAGCCCCATAACTCCTATATAATTGCACTGGATATACTGGTGCCTATGCAAAACAGTGTGCTCCTCCACCATCTCCAAGAAGCACCCCCATCAATGCCCGTGGGAAGCGACCTCCCTCTCGAATCCGGGAGGGCGAAGCGGGTGACTCTATCATCATCAACACGGCAAGCTGCTTTCTCATGTCTGTGTGCGCGGTACATGTCCCCATATCTAATGCTCGCGCTATGATATGTAAGAAGCGCGCCGCATCCCCAAAACTGCAGATGCTATCCATGGCGCTCTCGAATCCACTCGAAAACGGCCTCTCCCTCGATCGGTAGCCGCAGGATGCGATACACATCCTCTAATGTGACGGTCATCTCCCGGTGGCGGGTGATGGAACACATTGCCGCCGGATCCCATCTCTCGATGAGGGCGACCATCAGCCGTGATCTCTGCGATCGCTCTGTACCTCTCGACCCGCCAAGCCCCACCTCGCGCATGATGGCCCAATGCGCCGCAAATATGTGTGGCCTCATCCGACTCAATAGTGGAGGCATCCTATCACACATCGTCAACCGCCGACGTGCTGCAAAATCAACCCACATTCTTAGACCCACTCGTTCTAATAACATCTACTTTCCCATCTACCCCCTTTTTTTTCAGAACACCCAAAATCTAACCCCACCCCAACACGCTACCTTACCCACCCGAAACCCAACCTAAAAACACTCAACCCAAAACCCTAAACCCCACCCATACCCCGGGTCTCTACCTACCCCAACCCAACTCAACCCAACCCAACACAACCCACCCCACCAAGTCACCCTATCCACCTTCCAACACTCAACCCAAAACCCTAAACCCCACCCATACCCCGGTCTCTACCTACCCAACCCAACTCAACCCAACCCAACACAACCCACTCCACCAAGTCACCCTATCCACCTTCCAACCTATCAACCCAACACCCTAAACCCCACCCATACCCCGACTCTCTACCTACCCAACCCAACTCAACCCAACCCAACACAACCCACCCCACCAAGTCACCCTATCCACCTTCCAACCTATCAACCCAACACCCTAAACCCCACCCATACCCCGACTCTCTACCTACCCAACCCAACACAACCCACCCCACCAAGTCACCCTATCCACCTTCCAACCTATCAACCCAACACCCTAAACCCCACCCATACCCCGACTCTCTACCTACCCAACCCAACACAACCCACCCCACCAAGTCACCCTATCCACCTTCAAACCAACACCATACACCCTAAAACCACTCCCAACCCAACCCAACACCCCAACACCATACACCCTAAAAACCACTCTCAACCCCTCCCTCCCCACCGAGCACGCCGATACGAGACCGATGCTGGGTCCCCTATTAAACCTCACCCTCTTTTACGACCGATGCCGGCCGCCAGTGACCGACATCGGTCCTGTTTTCGCCGCTCGAGCCAAACGCAGCGCGCGGCCCAAAACTCATTTTTACCTATTTCTACCCATCTACCCATCCAAAACCCTAAAATTTTACACACCTAGCCGCCTTAGCATATCTAACCTATCTACCCTCCCCCTTTCTCAAATTACCTCCATTTACCCATTATTTCCTACAAACTACCAATTCCTACCCAAATCCCAAAAACAACATAACTCAACCAAACCACCAAAATAAAGAGTTTAGAACCTACTGGTACGACAACACGTTGTCGTGGTGGGATGGGTGGTGGCGGTCCAGCTGGTCCAGCCCCTCCAGCTCCTCCTGCCTGTGCCATGGCTCCAATCCTGATCTGCTGGGTCCCCGGCCAATCACCTGCCGCCTCCTCAACTATTCGGGCCCACTATCAACTCTCTCCGCCAATCAAATAGCTCCACCTCACTCAATACCCCTCCAAATCAACTCTCCACGTCAGACAAGTCAAAATTTGGATTACAAAAACAAAAGTGACAATGACAGGCAGTATATTTCTTTTTTATAGGTTTTTCGACTTAAACCGATGTCGGTTTCCTTTTGCCTAGAAAACGGGTATCGGTCCTTAACCGATATCGGTCATGATGAATCGACGCGGTTTGATACCTCTTTTACCCCATTCTTTGCCGTTCCTTACCCCTTGCCTCTTTTCACCAATATCACCTCTGTCCACCTTTGTTGCACAACATTTGTTCCCTCGCCTGCCCGACCCAAGGCCTCAACCTACCTATTTGCCCGACCAAGGCCTCAACCTACCATTCGGCCCGACCTAAGGCCTCAACCTACCAATTGGCCCGACCCAAGGCCTCAACCTACCTATTTGGCCCGATCCAAGGCCTCAACCTACCATTCGGCCCGACCTAAGGCCTCAACCTACCAATTGGCCCGACCCAAGGCCTCAACCTACCATTTGGCCCGACCCAAGGCCTCGCCCTACCTATTTGGCCCGACCAACGTTTTATTTTATCCATCCATCCAGCGCACCTTGTGTTCAATCGAGCTCACTTGTTCGTGTTTTAGCATGATTAGGGTCCTTGACTTGATCACAACCAACTTTGCCTAGACCTAGACCGTGACGTTTATCTCAACCAAACTAACCATTTGTACTGCCGAACATGCCTAAACGCTCCTGCACCTTACCTGTTATATACCCCGGAGCTACTTCCTATGCCTTGATACCGTGATTATATCACCCTTGTTTGGATAAACTATCGACCTTTTCCTATACATTGTTGGTTTGCTCACAAATCATGTACCCTAGTCGTCTATTGCATTTCAACATGCGTCTGCTTCTCGGACCTACACCATCACCTTACCATCCTCTCTACCACATATACCCTTTATCAACCCTATCCCTGATTTCCCGTTCACTCAATCTGTGATAGATTTGAGGGGGATTACCTATACCCTTAACAGGAGTAACCACTTCATATTATTGTCCACGCAGCTTTACAGAACAAGCTACACGACAATAAGGGGCTAATGTAGACACCAAATTCGTGTCTCACGACCCCTTGTGACCCGCATCCCATTTCGCAACCTAACCTCATTACCTAAACTTTACACAATTATTTATTATTTACCTTGTAATTGATAAATCCACATCACCTTACCCGCCACCTCACTGTGCCACCTCATCATGACCTAGCCCTAACCCTAAAATTAACCTAATTAAGACCCATGACTTGGTCTAGACTCACATCCATAACTAATGCCTCCTTACTCGCACCCAAAGCCGACCTTCTAGCCACTTGACCAAGCCCGCAACGATCTCTCGGAGAAAAGCGGGGAAGGTGGGCTATTTTACTAAAAATAGCCTACTTTTTCCTAACCGATGCCGGTTCTACTCGGCGACCGTCGTTACGCAACCAACCGCCATCGGTCCCCTGTAAATGGGCTTCCCAAACCAAAACAACGGATCGGAATTTCATTTTGGAGATCAGTCGAAGGATTTTTGAATCAAAGGAGAGTCCAAAGCGATCAGCAGAGTCCAGAACTTCACTTGACCAAGCAGAGACGAGTAAAGAAACCAGAAGAGTTGGCAGCAAAGGAGATCAACTTGCACCTTCATCAAAAAACCAGTAAGTTATATCTTGCATGTCCTCCATTATAACATTTCTTGTGCTTTTGGAATTGTAATCTTCCCAAATCCGTTCCTGAACCCATTATCTAACGTACCATTGCCTCTAACTATCATTCCTTAGCTTCTAACCATCCCATTTCTCAATACTATCCAAAAACCAGCCATTACAAACACCACAACCAGCCCGTAAGATCCTGAACCAACCGGTATTTATCGGGCCACCGCCATCGGTTATAGGTAACCGCATCGGTTCCTTTGATCAAAACCAAGAAAAATGACCTTTTCCCTACCGGTTCACGAAACAATTTAATTGGTACTCTACAAAGATATTTTGTGTTAATTCATATTAGCAAGGAACTCGACCACCTTCAAAGGAAGTTTCATACTTCCTGGGCCCAAGCGATTCCCTCATTTATTATCTAATCAAAATCTTGTGGTCTTGTGTTCTTATTTGCAGTAGTCCTTCCAAGACAAAAAGGAGTTCTTCGCAGTCACTTTGATCTTTCTCTGGTATGCGCACATCATCTCGACATTCTACGTGTATTCCTCCTAACCCTAACCTTATCTCTGCTTCTATAAGGAACGAAGCATTTCCGAGTGAAACAAACTAATCATATTTCTTCCACTTTAAGGATCCAAACCTTTCACACATTTGAAGAAGCATTTACGATGGCACGAAAACTTGAGTCTCGTGCCATACAATGGCACGCAAACTTGAGTCCCATGCCATTGAACAAGGGAAGTTAAAAATTCACTCTAAATCTAAACCAGATTTTTCTTGGTTTACAAAATCAAACCCTTCCGCTTCTAACAAAGACAAGAATCAGGATCCACCAATGCTATCATATTAAAAACACCACGAGCTGATAACACTTCTAATTAAACACCACGGAGAGACTTTTCATCTTCTAGAAAAGGACCCTCATCATCTCGATCTTTTACTTCATTGGGAGAATCATATGCGTCCATCTTAGAAAAAATGTTGGAAGTTCACATGATCAAACTTCCCCCTATTAGAAATTTTGATGAGAGCCAAGAACATCCATTCTGGTATAGGGAAAATGACTTCTGTCATTATCATAGAACCAAAGGCCATGACATTGAACGATGTCAGACCTTCAAAAATCTTGTCCAAAAATTCATTGATAAAGGTGAGCTCATTTTGGATAACCCAAATGCTCCCCCAAATCAGGCACTTGATGTCTTTAAACAACCTTTTCCCAATCATTCCCTGAATAATGACATTTCAGGGTCTCAAAAACCAAACACTCATACTATCAGCTTCATCTCTACTGAAGAATATTCCTCTAAAACTAAGCCATCTACAAACATGTCGACCAAATCGGAACTTCCTCCCACTCCGTTAAATTCTGAAATTCCGCCATCTTCGAAAAATTTGTCTTTGAATATTTCTCCATTGTTAGAGATGGATTCATCTCTCCCTAGCCTCTTTGTCTGATCTTCCATCTATGCCAGAGATAGTGTCATCCTCATCTGTCTCATCGTCAGACATTCTTTTGATGCTGGAAACATTTACATCCCTTCGAGTTTCCACAACGAATACATCTACTTCTGTTTCTCCCATTTTTGCCACGACTATGCCATTGGTAAATATACCTATAGTCGTACCAACTTCTCTACCAATGGAAGCATCTTCGATTCTGACTCTTCCCATTTCCTTTCCTATAGTAGTTACACCCACAACTACTATACCAGAAGTATCTCCCTCACAGGGAACCACTTCTTCATCATCCACTTCTTCCATCACGACGCCTTGACCATTACGGAAAAATATAAAAATAGTGCCAACACCTACACTTTCGGTTCCTGAACTTAAACCAAGACAACTAAATTCTAACATTGCATCATCAGTACCACACCATCTCCTTCCCCAAAAGGTTACAATCACCTTATGCGGTTGAAGTTGTCACCATCCCCGAAAAAGGAAAACCAATATTTCAGACTATTAAAACTCTTGGTGCTTTTCCTTATAAATCCCTCTCCACGCCTCATAGAAGGTTGGATTTATCCATTGAGAAAGCGTTTTCTTCTACAACACCATCAAAACCATCATCTTCTTCTACAACACCTTCTTCACCGGTGCCTCATAAAGTGAATTTACCCACTAAAAAGGCATCACCTCTTTTATTAGGACCATCATCTTTGTCACCAAAATCTAAGGCACCCTTTGTTCCTCTTTTGGGAGCTCATCCCTCATATAAGTCAGTCTTATCTAAATCATCATTTTTTTCAACCAAGCAGCATTCTTCATCTCTGAAGACCACAACACTTGTCACATCTTCGCCTTCTTCAAAATCTATCTTAGGAGCTCCTCCTCCACCAAAATCAATCTTGCCCCACTTACTTCCGTCTCAAGCACCCCAGGCTGCTTCTCCCAAAGTCCAAAAGTAAAACAATCCCTAAAAAGACTGTCAAACCAAACATGTAGATTCTTTTACCTCGGCAGTCTGTTGAGGCAAAAGAGGTGCCTTCGTCATCTTTGTCCTCATCTTTGTCTACCGGATTCTATACTGAAATTCTTCACCAACTTATCCAATCTTCATCCATATCTCTTCCTCTCGATCAAACCCTATAATCCTAAAGGAGTAAAACCTTCCTAGTTCAACTCTGATTTGATTTGTGCTTACCACCGCACTCCAGGACATGACACCAAGGGATGTAAAGCCCTCCAATCTGTCGTGAGCAGTCTTTTGGAAGAAAATGATCTTCTGTTGGAAGAAGAGGAGGAACAAGTATCTCCTGTCATCTCAACCACATCTGAGCCTCAACGATGCACTCAGCATCTAGTTCTAGTTAATTCCACTGATGGTCTTCCACCTTCTCAAATCGACACGATTCATATCACCACTAGAACACAACAGTATGATAATCTATCATCATCTACGTCTCGCCACGGGTTGTCATTTCTGCAGCCCTTGAAGGAGTTCCTCCTTCCTCATTAGCCTCGAGACCTCGGGTCTCTATTCGTGCTTCACCTCGGGCTCAGATTCCCATGTCTATTGAGGAAAGTGTTATGAAACAACTTACCCATGCTCCGGTCAAAATGTCTCTTTTTGACCTCATTCAATCATCTCCACAGCATCATCAGGCTTTGATTGATAATCTGCATCACATCGCAGTGAATTCTGATGAGCCCCAGCCTTTTGAGATGGTTGTTGGACTGAATAGACCATCAACGGCCATTTCCTTTGAGGATTCTGAAATTCCTCCCCTTTCTTCTGAGGATCTAGAGGCTCCCCTCTTTATCACAGTTCAAATCAACAACACTACGTTAAAACACACTATGATCGACAGTGGTGCTGCACTCAACGTCATTTCCTCTCACACATTCAAGCAACTTAAGTTACCAAAGAATGTAGTGTTGCCACCACCTTTCACCCTTTGATCATTTAACGATTAGCTGGCGGTGACTTTAGGAACTGTGGTCCTGCCCATTCGGTGGGTAAGAAACTACTTCACGAGCTTTTTTACATTGTTGAAGGAAAATTCCACTACAACATGATCCTCGGGCGTTCTTGGATTCGTACAATGAATTATGTCCCATCAAACCTCCATCAATGCTTAAAATATCAGCATGAGGGCAAAATCTATACTCATCTAGAAGATCCTTTTCCTTCCGCATAGTGTGATATGATCACAAGATCGGCCCCTCTAAAGGAGAATGTTGGTTATCCTGATGAGGCCTCATCCTCTTCCATACCTACAACAAAACTACCAGATTTACAAAATCTGGAAGAAACATTGTAGCATTTTTCACTAGGAGAGCTTCCTCTTCTCTCTTTTGACGCCCATCTCAAACCTAATGAGTATGGTAAACCAAACAAACAACCTGAATATTAGCTAGGCCTTGGTCACATCATCACCATTGGTCTGCCCAATCAACAAACTAACTTCATTTACAATGGTCTTGATACACCTCACTATCACCCAGATTCTCCCCTTAGGGCCAAACCCTATTCAGCAAGGTTTGATTGTCTACAGAATCCCACATTTGTAAAAACTTATTTATATCAATGTGCGTGGAAGGGATTTGGCCTGGAAAATATGAACAGGGTGTGCATGACCTCACGTCCATTCTAACTCTTAAACCACATCAAAAATTTGTTTAGGATTTAAACCTCTCTCAAAAGCCACCATCACCATTCTCGATGAGCCTCTCTCCATTGAAGAACCATCTTCTCCCGCCAGGTCAGAAGCATCACTTGATGTGGATGATGCCATTTCCATCCCACCTAACTTTATTTTTTTAGTCAATACCATTTCCATAGGTCCATTGACCTATAAAACTAATGATGAATCCACTTCCATACCATTAGTCTTCCCTGAAATAGTTGGAGACAACTCTCCCACTATCAACACTATCCACTGTGTGGATGATGACTCGGTCCTCACCTATCTAGGGGCAGAGGATTCCTATCTTCCTAAAACCATTCCTTCTGACACATCTACACTTCTCAACGAAGCCATTGTCAACCTTAATATAGGGACTTCTGAAGACCCTCACATCATTAAGGTCAGCCAATCTCTTAATCCACAGGAGTTAGGAGACTTTACCACATTTCTTTCCAACCATTGCCAAGCTTTTGCTTGGTCATACGAAGATATGCCAAGACTGGATCCTGATATTGTGGTCCAAAATATCATTACTCTTCCAGGACATCAAACAAAGTTAATCGAAATTACGTAAAATGCACCTCGTATAGCCCTTCTTGTCAAAGAAGAGTTGCGGTTGCTTGTTTTTCGCTAACTTCATCCAACCCATTGATTATCCACAATGGGTTTCGAATGTAGTACCAATAACTAAAGCTACTGGGAAAATTCAAATTTGTACCAACTTCAAGGATCTTAATCTCGCTTGTCTGAAAGATGATTTCCCTCTACCTAATATTGATCAACTCGTGGATTTAACCAAGGTCACGAGATGCTTTCTCTTATGGATGGCTTCTCTAGATATAATCAAATTCTCATCACAATGTAGACCAAAGATAAGAATTTTTCATAACCCTTGGGGACTTTTTGTTATCGTGTCATGATTTTCGGTCTTAAGAATGTAAGAGAAACCTACTAACGAGCAATGACCTACATCTTCCATGATCTCTTACACAAAACTGTGGAGGATTATGTCGATGATCTCCTCGGTAAATCTAAACACCGTCAGGATCATTTTTTCATTCTTGCACCTCTCTTCGAGAGGCTTATTCATTTTTGTCTTCACCTAAATCCATTTAAATGCGTGTTTGGCGTTCTCACTGGTAAACTCTTAGGCTTTATCATTTCTATTAGGGGCATTGAAGTTGATCACGTAAAAATAAAGGCTATCCTTGAGATGCCTCCCCCTTTTAACTTAAAAACAGCTCCATGGTCTTCAAGGACATCTTCAATTAGTACGTTGTTTTATCTCGTAACTATCGACCATTGTCAAACTTTTCATCATCTCCTCCATAAGAACGTTACATTTTGAATGGGATGAGCATTGCCAAAAGGCCTTTCATGATCTCAAAGCTTATCTTCTTTCTCCACCTTTGCTAACACCTCCACGCAAGAGGGAGCCATTCTATATTTATATTTTTTTAATTGACCATGCTTTGGGAGCCATGATCTCACATCGGGATGCCAGGGGAGTTTCATGCCCTCGGTAACTTAGGTAGTTGCTTAGGGTGTTGAAGAGGGAGGGGTGGCTGAATTTCTATTAAAAAAATCAAATTTCAACATCGGCTTTACGGTTGCCTTTCCAACAGTCTGAGTAGTGAGTCGGCTTTGCTAATATAATAGTATAAGTTCGAACTAATGCACTTGCCCAATGCATCATTCAATTTACAAATTACATATATATTATCATATAGATAGGCAATCCATGGATATGAATAAGGGATAGGATTGCTAATTCTCTTTACGGTCCGTACAAGGGGAAAACTGGAAGTGATGATAGGAGCTCACCCAGAAAAATCCATTTCAGAAGGGCTTGATACACCTCGCTGCATGGGGAGCGCCATGTCTCCTTTTACCACTCACTTTTGTAATTCAAAGACACACACTTCTCTCGAGAAAATTAAAGGGTTCGCTTATTAAGGTGAAAGCTCTTGTGAAAAGCCTGAGCCCTCGAAGTAGGATATTAAGTACATGCCAACGGAGTCATAGTGTCGAAAATGCACAAATTCTTCATTGTTTCAGTCCAGTACAGCAGTTGAAATTGAGACAGGACAGTGAAGATAATCCAAAAGCCCAATATTGCAAAAAATCTCATATCACTTCAGTTCCAGCTCTAGGTAAGAATCTTTAAATTATTAGAAAAACACTTTCTCCATAAAACTGTGTTTTAGATTGTTTGATGGATCACACCATTAGGATAATGGATCATGAATCTGATTATAAATGTCGATAAACATTCTAAAAATCCACTCTTGATAATATTTCCAAATTCTAATTGTGCGTTGAGTGGTAGTCCAGTGTAGGAAATGATAGTGATCAAGTTGGTGTGTGTGCAGCTCCTTCCAATGGGATGGGATCTTCTGAAAAAAGTGAGCTAGAATTTCAGTATTCAAAATTACAAGGTATATGGAAAATGTTTAATTTAAATTCATGGTGTTCTGTAGATTGATCCATTTCATTAGACGGTGTTGCGGGCAGTGCAGAACACCCAACATTGACCATGGTATAAAATAAACCCATGAGTGTGATAGCTCCTATTCCTTCGCTTTAATAAGTTAATTTGTAAAGATGTCAGACATTTCAATGATAATATTTACAGCATATGCATCTTTCTTCAACCGAAAAATGCGTTATCCCGGCAGGCTTGTCCTGAAAGATTTTGTTGGTTGGGAACCTGTACAAATGAAATCTCCACCATCGATTCCATTTGTAACCCTACCTTCTCCGTGCTTTCATATTTTAAGTTACACGGAGAAGGTAGGGTGACTCAGTTCTATGATTGGAGGGGGTTGGGGCGTACTCTCTGAGTACTACCTAGGGCACTCTGAAACCATAATTCGGCCCTACGGGATGCTAACGGTAAAGAACAAGCCATATATTACATCAGTCGCACTCTTCATGAGTATGAAACATGCTACTCTGAAAATAAAAAATTGCATTGTGCTCTCTTCTTCACAACTTCTAAGCTTCATCACTACCTCCTTAATCACAAGAATTATATTGTTACAAGTATCAACCCACTCAAGATAATGCATGCAAAACCATATCACAATGATTTTATCACTCGTTGGCTCATGCTCATGACAGAGTTTGATCTTGAGTTTGTCTCACAAAAATATATCAAGGGTCAGGTCATTGCGGATCAATTAGCGATACTCCTCTTCCGACACTCAAATTCCCCTTGCTCAATTCCCGGATGAATGTATTCAACAAATTGATTTTGGTCTTTCTTCGTTTAAAATGAAACTCTTCTTTGACGGGTCTAGATGTCAGCAAGGGGGAGGTGTAGGTTTTGTCATGATTCCTCCTTGGGATGCACCTATCCCTGTCGCACACAAACTTAACTTTGAGTGTACCAATAATATGGCCGAATATGAAGCTCTTGTTTTAGGTCTTCAGAATTCCATTAATCTTGGCACTCGCCATATCAACATCTTTGGTGATTCTAGAGCTCATCATTAATCAAGTCATGGGTGTCTATCAATGCAAAAATGATATTCTTCAAAAATATCACGATATCATTCTCTTTCAACTTCAAGCTTTTGATAAATTTACTATCCAAGCTATCCCTCGCACTACGAACCGATTCACGGATACAATGGCTTCTTTAGCCTCGCTTATTCCACCTTTTACCGAAGACTCGCAACTTTCTGTGGTTGTGTAGCATTTAGACCAACCCTCTCATCTCGGGCAGTTGACTTCAATCAACGCTGTCACAACCAACACTCAAGATGAGTGGTATCGGCATATTTTTGATTATCTATCTCATTCAGTGCTCCCTCCTGATCTAACGTCCAATGGTAGAAGATATTTTATCCTACACGCTAATTGCTATACTATTTTGGGTGAAATCCTCTACAAACATGGTTTTGATGGTATTTTGTTTCGGTGCCTCAAAACCCCTGAATCATCTAAAGCTATCCAGGAGGTCCATGACGGTATCTGTGGTGGACATTTTAGTGGCTTGGCCATAGCTAAACGCATCTTACATTTAGGTTATTATTGGCCTTCTCTTAATCAAGACTGTTGCAAATACACTAAGAAATGTGTCAAGTGTCAACAACATTCCAATCTTACACATATCCCTAGTCAGGCTTTGTAACCTACAACAGATTTGTGGCCTTTTTCACAATGGGGTCTTGATCTCATCGGTCTCATCAATCCCCACTCTTCACAGCATCATCACTCTATCATTACTACCATTGAATACATCACTAAGTGGGTGGAAGCTATTCCTCTTTCATCGACCAAAGCTAAACCCATTGTTCATTTTGTCTATCAACACATCATTTGTCACTTTGGTGTCCCACACAAACTCATCACAGACAATGGTAAATCTTTCAAAAACATTGATTTACGTAAACCTCTCGACACTTTCAATATCAAACTCAGCTTTTCTTCTCCATACTATCCCCAAGCTAACGGCGGGTCAGAGGCTTCTAATAAAACATTACATAATATCCTCGCAAAGGTGACTAGTCGAGCTAGTACGGATTGGCATCTACATATCCCTTTTACTCTCTCGGGCTTATCGGACTAGCATTCGTACTCTACTAGTGCTACTCCCTCCCTTCTAGTCTATGGGTCAGAGGTTTTCCTCCCTTTGGAGGTCCATATTCTGTCTCTTTGTGTTTCTCTCAGAGAATTTGTCTCTGATGAGGACTATCGTCAAAATCATCTAGCACAGCTTGAGTTGCTAGATGAGCGGTGTCTCAATGCTCTTGAGCATCATCAATTCTATCTTGAACGTGTCAAACATGCTTATAACAAGCACTTGCAACACCGTGACTTCAAAGTTGGTGATCTTGTTCTTAAAGAAAACCAAAATGTCACTACACTAGAAAGGAGTCAATGTGGTAAGTTTGCTCCTAACTAGATGGGTCCGTACGTAGTCACTCATAAATATGGGTCCAGGGCTTATCGTCTATCTTCCATGGATGGTGTACCTGAAGTGGAGCCTCTTAATGCCTTGCATCTAAGGCCCTTTTATTGTTAATATCTATCTTACACGATCTTAGTCACAAAACCAGATTCTTCATCCATCTGCAACCAGTCATGTATTTCATAGTGATTCGGAACTATGTGGTTCTCCGCGTTATGTCTTTTCTACCTTAAATATGAGTATCGCGGCTCTACTCATGGCATTTTTCTTATGGATATGTTCCTCCTCATGGTAGGAACACCTTAATCACTACTTCATCTGTCCCAAGTATCTATCTTAATCAAATCTACTCAGGGCATGAGTACGTGTTTTTATACGTTTTCTTCCCCTCTATCTGATCTATCTGGTCTAAACTCAGCTTCTTTCAAAAATCTCCAAAAGCTCCAAAAAAAAAAATGCTATCCTAAAAATTCCAAAAGATAGACTGATCCCTCGAAGGACAACTATCCATGCATTATCAAATGAATCAAAAAGTATAGACCATGCCCTTGAAGGATGGCTATCATCACATTCAAAATACAGACCGCTCCCTTGAAGGATGGCTATTTATTTCATGGAATTTTCAAGGCTTCTCGCATTGATCAGCCTTTGCAGTAACAGACTTCCTCTTCAGCCAGTTTGTTCACTTTTTAGCATCATTGAAAGACTTCCTGTATCGATCAGTCTTTCTATGTCTAGAAAACTTCCCGCATTGATCAGTTTGCTCTTCTATCAACACAAAAATCATGAAGCTGAGATATAAGACCTTTTGTGATCATATGGAGACCCTATTTTCCAATATGAGCACGTATTCTGTCTAGATTCATACTTCTCATCCCATCTATCTCTTAGATCTGGTTTGTGACTGACTAGTGTCAGGTTCATTTTATCTGTATCTATGGCCTTATATGCATCGTCTTTTCAGTTTCCTACCAAAGTCTCTATTTGTGGTCGGTTAGGAGCCTAACTTATCATTCTTTTTCCTATCTAGGTGTATCACTTTTATCTTCTAAACTAAGATAATATCATTACATCCTTTTCTGTCACAAAGAGCATTTCCACTTAACATGTTAATTCAGTCAAAATCTACCATCTATCTATACTCATCTTATCTACTTTGTCTAAATACACATCTATCTATATCTATTTTCATCAAAATTAAATTAACATCTTAAACATGTCAAATCTATCAATCACATCAAATCACATCACATCTATCTATCCTCTATCAGCATATGTCTATGTCCATCAAATCACATCACATCTATTTATCCTCTATCAGCATATGTCTATGTCCATCACAATTACACTACATCTATCCATATCTATCAAAATTAAATGCATGAGTACAATCATATAACACATAAAATGATGAATCTATATATATACATCTGTGTCTATACAACAAAGAATGGATGGCTTTCAATCAAGCCATCTATATCATACATCAAAAATGCCTTCAAATTAAGGCTACATCAATATATCGATACAAAAGAATAATAACATATATATATCGTAAAATCCGATAGGTAGAAGACACTATCTCCTCCACCCTCCTCTGGTCCAGGCTATCTCTCCTGGCCACCACCTATCGAGCTAGAAGCAAAGCTGTTCTTTGAGGGCATGTTGCCACCTCGATCTCTCCCGGTGCTCGCTCCTCTGATGAACCACTAGCTACAGTTGTCGTTGATCTCCTCCTCGCACCATAACGAGGCACCTTGGGGCATGTTGTGTCAGGGTGTCCTCATAGTATCTCACCTCAGTGAGGAGAGAATGATAAGTGCTCAGACTCACCGTACTAGGTGCTCATAATGGCACTGCTCCTGCTGGTGGTGGTGGCCCTCCTAATGTCATACCCTGTGACCCGGACTCTGAAATAGTGCCTGTATCACCGTATTTGGCCCTAAGGGCCTCTCTGTGCTGATGGTAGCAATTACTCTACTAGATCACTGTATCTTGCTCCTGACGTCTGTGTCTCTCTCTAGTATCAGTGCATCCCTTTCCTCCGTCAGAGCTATAATCTCCTCGAGAATAGTCTGGTGTGTCTGCGTCAGGGTAGCATATTCTCCTCTCAAATTCTCCAAAGACTATAGCTATGTCCTCCTCATCTGCATCTATGGATGCTGGTAGGTGTCATGGTAGCTTTGTAGAATACCATGCCACATAGCCATCATCTACTCGGCATCATCATCACTATCTGTGGAAGGTGGGGCCTCCCTCAATGGATCTGCCAGGATCAAAATCGGCAGATCGGTCTCTCTGTTATCTCACCTATATGGCATGTAGGTGGTCGAAACTATCTATACTAAGCTAAACTACCTCAATACCCGTATAAACAGGATGCACTCCCACATATCTGGCCTGTGGCCCCTAACCACCCTGCTCCATCTCAGCTCCACCAGGTGAGCCTCCTGACCAGCCCATGTTAGGTAGACCCGATATGGTCTCCAAATGACCTGCTCTAGTGTCAGCATCCTGAAGTGCTCAGCATACCACTCCACAGATCTCCCTGTATCTCCCGGGGCCATGTCAACCCACCATCACTGGAATCCATAATCAAGGGCCCCCTCTGCTGCTGGCATCCATGGAAGCCTAGATGGCCTGATCACTGTTATGTGCTCATATGCCCAACAATGGAGCACAAAGATAACATCAATACCTATCCACCTACCGATGGTGTACATCCATAACTCATAGTATATCTGAGCTATCAGGGCATCGGAAACATGAACACCTATCTAAACTGTAGGATGTCACAAACATAGTCTAGTAACAAAGACAATGGAAATATCCCACCTCCCCGAATCGGGAGAAAAAATAAGAGATCGCCATCTGAATCAGTGTTATCCATCTGCTCCTGGCATCATCCTATCTATAATGTGAGGCTATCCTCACCGCCCAGAAACTATCTCTGAATCGTCTTCCCTATCTCCATACAATCGTACTAGGGCCCTCTGCTGCTGCTCTCGTGGAGTAATCTCAATCAGGGTCCCCGGTGATCGGCAGCCTCAAGATCCTATATATATCCTCGTGGGTGATGGTCATCTCACTGTCCTGAACCAGAAAGTGCATGTCCTGCTATCCCATCGTCGTACTAGTGCTCGCATCAACTCTACATCTCGAGGCACCCGTCAGTAGTCTGGAAGCCCCCGATCCCGGCTAGGTCTAGGTGACACCAATCCATGTTAGTCACATCGGGAGAATGGTCTCTAGAAGCTCGGGAATAGCATCCTGCATATGTAAAGCCTCTCATGCCTACATCACACGACATCATGGACGGTGTTAGCTACTTATTTATCCAAATCCAAACATAAAAAAAAATACATTCTATCACTTTCTTAAGTCTAAACACTCCAATCGGCATTGATTGAGTCAAATTGATGTCGATCTGATTTAGTCGACGATGATTGAAACAAATCGGCACCGATTGAATTAAATCGGCATCAATTTTTACAATCGACTCCAATTGAAAGGCCAAATGCCTGATATGCTCGGCCTCCCATTTATCTAGTTTTCCCTAAAAACTGGCATCCTAATACTCTATTTCATGATAAAACTATATAGAAAGTTTAGGTAGATCCACTTACCCCAGGTCGTGTCCTCTTCCGCTTCTGACTGCTCCCAGAGGCTTCCATGTTGCTCAAAACCAATTTTTGACTCTCTCTAAATCAATCGTCGAGTCTAAATAAATCATTCATGTTTTCCTTTCTCATATTTATATGGGCTCGGTACGGTTGGTGCTGATTTGTATGGTCGGCACCGATTTATTTAGTCAATGTTGACTTTACGATCATCAACGCCGATTTATGTCCATCATTGCCGATTGGTTGCAGTTTTGCTTCTCCACATCACTTTCTTCCATCTCCTGATCTTTTTTCCATAGTGTTGATGCTTGGCTTATTTATCTGGTCATTATTATGACCTGAGTGTTTCCTTTTGGCACATACTTTTGATATTCTCACCCATTTCGAGTCTGTTCCCTGTACATGGGGCACTCACATTTTTGGCAGCTTAAAGATAACGGGTCTGTAGGCACTAGCGTCGTCTGCTTCGTAGACCATCTGGTTGTCCCTACCAATGTATCATTCTTTAAGTGCTACTATTTTGCAGCCCTCTTTACACTCACGGGTCTGTAGGTATTAACGTCGTCTCATGCGAAGACCATCTAATCTGCCCTACCAATGTGAGTTCCTTAGGTTGCTTGCCTTTTTATTATTTTTGTGCATCATTAATGATCAGATCTACTCCAGGCATCTAGCTAGGGCATCCTGTATTTTCATCTACCTTTTTCAAACTTGGGATCGATTTTTTTGGGACCCATCCCATCCCTAGTTTGAGGGGGATCACATCATCACTTTTTCTTCCTTTCTTCCAACTCCTTGTTTTTGTCTTGCAACTTTTCTTATCGCAAGTTACTCGACAAAAAGGGGCAAAATGTAGACACCTAAAATTGGTTACCCAATTTAGTATTCCCCATGTTCGTTTACCTTCTTGGGTAACCTGGGGCATGTTTATATCACCACTTCTCCCTTAGGGTATTATTTAATATTTGATTTAAACATCTATCCTAAGTTTATTTCACCCCATTATGTTTTACCCATAGATAATTAAATATTAACTATTTAATTACACTTTTTACATGTATCTTAACCGCTTATCTACCCCATATCAATTCCTAACCTCCCATATCTATTCTATCCATCTATCCCCCCTATTTCTCCTCCTCCCAAACCGTGTAGCGGTATATTTACCGTATTTAAGGCGGAAGGATCACTTTCATCTTTCCAAAAATCATCCTTTTTGGCCATTTCAGAGTCTCATTACTGACGATCGCGCCCGACCAGGTACTCGATCGACGCTGATTCTTTGGAGCGGCGCGATTACATCTCGGTCGGTGCTGATTACAAATACGGGGCAGAATTCAATTCAGTTAGACGAAAGAATGACAGAGAGTTCTGAATATCACGCTTGAGCATTATCTATCAAGCGAAAGCTAATTCCATCCAAATCAATCCCTGAGAGGAGTACCATTACTCTTCTCCTACCACATCGACATCACAAGCCTCCATTGATCTCTTGGTGACTCTACTCCTGTGTCTAGCGAAGGTGGAGCTTTGTCAGCATCCCAAAGGCTCCTGCAGATCCAGTGTACATTGATGATCTAACTCTCACTTTCTGTTTCTCAATCTTCCTTCAATTTTCGCCTAGTCGATGCCAATCGTCCACCGATCGCCTTGATTTTCTCTAGTCGGCGCTGACCTATCTCGGTCGGCCAATTTTCCTAATCGGCGCCGATCTTCTGCGGGCCAGTAAAAGATTTCAAGTAACACAAATCCAAAGATTTTTTCATAGTTTCCTATTTTCTATTGATTTATGTCTACTGTTTACATTACGTATATCATGTAGATCAAGAATTTCGCGCTTGTTACTGTCCAGTTAATGCACCAAACTAAACAAAAAAACCTTGAAAAACTCCAATGAAATCGATACGATGGACAAGATCCGAAGATGTAGACATATAAGGGAGCCGATGTAGATAAGACAGTAGCACATGAGCAATTTTGCATAGTAGATCCAAGTAACTCTGCGAGACACCAATGCTTGACGAAAAAGACCACGTTAAAGATATTTAGGTGGATGCCCGAGAAGCGGATCCGGAAGCGATAGGCTCCCTCGGTGGATGTCAGTCCACGTTTTCAATTAAGTAAAGAAGTATACATGATAAAAGATGTACGTACAAGACTAGATTTTCCTGATCAACATAATAAAGAATCTAAATGTAGGAAGAAAGCAACGAGAAATGAATAACTGTACACAACAAAGTGGATTTGTATTACTGTGTCTTTTTACCTGCTTGCCCGCAAAAATCGGCGTCGATTATGTAGAATTGGCGTCGACTATTTAAAATCGGCGTCGACTGATGTAAATCGGCGTCAACTGATATAGATCGGCGTCGATCCGAGACAAAGTGCGAGAAGATTTGGAAATTGGAAAGCGAAGGCCAGATCGTCAACATCTGCTGGATCTGCGGAAGCCGGAGAGATACTAGCAAGACTCCACCCGTGTTGGGTGCAGGAACAGAGTCATCAGAAGATCAATGGAGACGTGTGATATTGATGTGATAAGAGCAGAGTAACGGTGCTCCTCTCAGGGATTGATTTGGACAAGATCCGCTCTCATTCGATAGATAATGTTCACACTTGATGCTAAAAGATCTCTCGTTCTCTCTCTTACAATTTGCGTCTCTGTGTCACGATCTGTCTCTCTCTCTCTTTTTTCGTCCTCGTGTCCTCCCAGAACTGAGTTCTGGGCTTCCATTATAATCGGTGCCACTCCGAAAATCAGCGTCGACGAGTACGGTCGGCGCCGATCACGGAATAGACTCAGAGACAGCCAAAATGAACGATTTCTAGAAAGATAAGAGTTATCCCTTCACCTCAAATACGGGAAATATCCCACTTTGGGAGGAGGAGAAATAGGGTGATACATGGATAGGATAAATATGGGGTAGATAAGTGGTTAGGATACATGTGAAGAGGTGTAATTAAATAGTTAATATTTAATTACTCACGGGTAAAACATAATGGGGTGAATTAAACTTAGGATAGGTGTTTAAATCACAAATCGAATAATATCCCAAGGGGATAGTGGTGATATAAACATGCCCCAGGTTACCTGAGAGAGAAAACGTGCACGAGGGACACCAAATTGGATAATCAATTTTAGGTGTCTACATTTTGCCCCTTTTTGTCAAGTAACTTGCGATAAGCAAGGTTATGAGACAAAAACAAGGAGATGGAAGAAGGGAAGAAAAAGTGATGATGTGATCCCCCTCAAACTAGGGATGGGATGGGTGATAGAACAAATGATCCCAAGTTTGAAAAAAGGTAGATGAAAACGCGGGATGCCCCAGCTGGATGTCTGGAGTAGATCTGATCATTGATGATGTACAAACATGAATAAAGAGGCAGCAACCTAAGGAACTCACATTGGTAGGGCAGACTAGACGGTCTCCTCATGAGACGACGTTAGTACCTACAGACCCATGAGTGTAAGGAGGGCTGCAAAATAGTTAGCATCTAAAGAGAGACACATTGGTAGGGACAACTGATGGTCTCAGCGAGCGAATGACTTTAGTGCTATGACCAGACCCGTTAACTCTAAGCTGCAAAAAGTACAAGTGCCCGTGCAAAGGAACAAACTCGAAATGGATGGTGATATCGAAAATATGTGCCAAAAGGAAACATTCAACGCACAATAATGACCCGGATAAATAAGCCAAGCATCAACACTATGGCAAAGAGATATGGAAAATCGGCGGCGATTATACTAATCGGCGCTGATCTAAATAAGCAGCGCCGACCCAAAATAGTCGGCGAAAACGTGAGCGATTTATTTACATCGTGACGATCGATTCGAGAGAGTCAAAATTAGATTTGAGCACCATGGAAGCCTCTGGAAACGGTCAGAAGTGGAGGAGGACGCGACCTGGGGTAAGTGGTTCTTCTTGAATTCCTCATTTTACTTTTGCTTTATATATATATATATATATATATATATATATATATATATATATATATATATATATATATATATATATATTTCTATTTTGCCTTAAGTGGGAGGCTAGGGTGTTTTACATCCACTGTCAATCGGCACCGATTGGTAGAATCGCGCCGCGATGTGATGTAAGCGGCACCCGATTGACATTAATCGGCGTCGACTAAAAGTAAACGACGTCGATTGTATTTAATCGACGCCGATTATATAGACTTGTGAATAGATTTTTAAAAATTTTGTTTTGGATGTTCGATTTGGGCAAATATGAGGCTAATATTGCTCTTGATGTCATGGATGCAGGCACGAGAGGTTCTACACATGAGGGATGCTATTCCCGAGTTACTAGAGACTATTCTCCCTGACGTGACTGTGCAGATTGGCGGCATTTAGAGTTAGCCGGGCTCGGGGGCTTTAGGTACTACAGACGAGTGTCGCGAGATGTAGAGTTGATGCGAGCACTAGTGCGACGATGGGATAGCTAGACGTGCACTTTTTGGTTTAGGACGGGTGAGATGACCATCACCCATGAGGATATATACAGGATTTTGAGACTGCCGATCACTGGGGACCGATAGAGATTACACCACGAGAGCAGCAGCAGAGGGCCCTAGTTCGATTGTATGGAGATAGGGTGGATGATTCAGAGATAGTGTCCGGGGCAGTGCGGATAGCCTCGCAGTATAGAAAGGATAGTCCCAGGAGCAGACAGATAGTTTTGATTCAGATGGCGATATCCTATTTTACTCTGCCAGATTCAGGAGGTGGGAGATTCCCACTATTATTATTAGATTGCGTTTGTGACATCCTGCAGTTCAGACAGGTGTTTGCTTTTGCTGATGCTTTGATAGCTCAGATATATCATGAGCTATGGATGTATACCACTAGCCGGAGGACAGGTATCGATGTTAGTTTTGTGATCCATTCTTTGGGCATATGAGCATATAGCGGTGATCGAGCCATCCGGCTTCCTTGGATGCCGGCAGCGATGGGAGCTATTGATTATGGTGATTCAGTGATGGGCGGGCGATATGGCCTCGGAATACTGGGGAGATCGGTGGATTGGTATACCGAGCGTTTCGAGACGCCGACACTGAGCAAAGTTATCTGGAGACCATATCGGGTATTTCCGACATGGGCTGGTCAGGATGCTCACTTGGTGGCATTGAGATGGAGCAGGGTGGTTAGGGGCCGCAGGCCTGATATGTGGGAGCGAGTCCCGTTTATGCGGGTATTGAGACAGGTTTGGCCTAGTAGAGACAGGCTTGCTACTTACTACAGAGCCTTATAGGTGAGATAGCGGGAGACCGATCTGCCGATTTTGATCTGGCGAGATCCATTGAGAGAGCCCCACCCTCCAGACGGTGATGATGATGCTTTGGAGTAGGTGATGGTTATCTTTGCATGGTACACGGCGAGCTACCACGACACCTTCAAGCATCTATAGATGCCGCGAGGAGGATATGGCTACTGATCTTTGGAGAGATTAGAGGGAGAGCACGCCACCACATTGCGAGACACACCGGTGGCTCTCGAGGAGATCGAGCTCGACAGGAGGAGGGGATGCCACTGATTTTGGAGAGAGACACCGCTCACCAGGGAGAGATCTGCGATCCAGCAGAGGATCGCTACCTTCGACATAGGAGGCCCTCGGGGGCCAAATATGGGGAGGCAGTGCCATGTCGAGTCAGGTACACAGAGCACGACCATAGGAGGAGCACCACTGCAGCACTTCCCAGGTAGCACCATTATGAGCACTGGTACTCGAGCTTGAGCACATATCGCCTCTCCTCGAGGTGAGATACTACGAGGATGCCTTAGCGCAGCATGCCCCAGATGTGCCTCGGTACGGGGTGAGGAGGAGATCAGTGACGGCCACATCGAGTGGGGCATCAGGGGGAGGGAGCACCAGGAGAGACCAAGGTGGGCAGAGGCCTCCAGCAGCAGGTGCGTCTAGCTCGATAGGCGGCAGCCAGGAGAGACATCCTGGTCCAGAGGAGGGTGGAGGAGATAGTGTCCTCCACACATCAGATTTTACGATATAGGGATTGATATATTTTGTATCAGTGTAGTGATGTAGCCTCGATTGGAAGGCATTGTATAGATGGCTTGATTGAGAGCCACCCATTTTTTTGTTGTACAGACACTCATGTATATATATAGATTCATTATTTCCTTTGTCATATGATTGTTCTCCTGTTTTTAATTTTGATATACATGGATAGATGTAGCGTAATTGTGATGGATATCAACATATGCTGAGAGATGATAAATAGATGTGATTGGATGAACATAGACATAGAGGATAGATAGACGTGATGTAAATTGATGTGATTGATATGTGGATATAGATAGATATATGGATTTAATTTTGATGAAAAATGGATATAGATAGATGTAGTGTAACTTGGATGTACAAGTTTTTAGATGGTTTGATGGATAGATGGATAGATGTGATTGATGTATGGATTTAATTTTGATGAAAAATGGATATAGATAGATGTAGTGTAACTTGGATGTACAAGTTTTTAGATATTTTGATGGATAGATGTGATTGATGTATGGATTTAATTTTGATGAAAAATGGATATAGATAGATGTAGTGTAACTTGGATGTACAAGTTTTTAGATATTTTGATGGGACTGATAGATTCGGTATGTTTGAGATGTTAATTTAATTTTGATGAAAATAGATAGACAGATCCACATGTGTTGACAATACATGCTTTGATAGATAAGATGAAATTAGATAGATGATAAATTTTGATTAAATTAACATGTGAAATGTCAATTTAACTGGATGAATAACAAAGAATAATGGGGAATACTCTTTGCGAGAGCCAAGGATGTAATGAAAACGACCTTGACTAGAAATAAAGGAAATATACCCAGATAAGAAAAAAAAATGATAAGTTGGACTCCCAACCGACCATAAATAGAATCTGGATAGGAAATCAAAAGATCATGCATGCAAGGCCCTATATGAGGTTAAAATAAACCTGACACTAACTAGCCGCAAACCAAATTTAGGAGGGAAATGGAAAGAGCAGTAAGTAGGTATCTTGTCGAAATTTACAAGGGACAGAATACATGTCTATCTTTGGGAAAATAGGATTCTCCATATGATCGACAAAAGGTCTTATATCTCAAACTTCATGATTTCTGTAGAAAAGCAAACCGATCAATGCGGAAGTTTGCTCAATATGGAAAAGACCGATCAATCACGGAAGTCTTTCGGTGATGCTAAAAAATGTATAAACTCGATGAAAGGCTGATCAATGCAAGAAGCCTTGAGTATTTCTTTGAGAAACAAGAGTCCTTCAAGGGAGCGAGTGATCATATTTTGAATTTTAATGATAGCCATCCTTCGAGGGCATGGTCTATATCTTTTGATTTATTTGATTGTATGGGTAGCTGTCCTTCAAGGGATCAGTCTATCCTCTTTTTTTTTTTTTTTTTTGAAAAGCTTTTTGGAAGAAGCTGAGTTTAGACCTAGATAGATCAGATAGAGGGGAAGAAAACGTATAAAGAGCATACACTCATGCCCCGAGTAGATCTGATTAAGATAAGCACTTGGGACAAATGAAACAGTGATTAAGGTGTTCCTACCATGAGGAGAAACATATCCATAAGAAAAATGCTATGAGTAGAGCCGCGATACTCATATTTAAGGTAAAAAAGACAATAGGCGGAGAACCACATAATTTCGAATCACCATGAAAGTATATGACTGGTTGTTAGACGGATGAAAGATCTGTCTTGCGACTAGACTTGTGTAAGATAGATTTTAACAGTAGAAGGGCCATAGATGCAAGGCATTAAGAGGTTCTACTTCAGGTATACCATCCATGGAAGATAGACGATAAGCCCCAGACCCATATTTATGAGTAATAACGTACGGACCCATCCAGTTGGGAGCAAACTTACCACGCTGACTCCTTTCGAGTGTAGTGACATTTGATTTTCTTTAAGAACAAGATCACCAATTTTGAAGTCACGGTCTTTGCAAGTGCTTGTTATAAGCACGTTTGACATGCTCAAGATAGACTTGATGATGTTCAAGAGTGTTGAGACGCCGCTCATCTAATAATTCAAGTTGTGCTTTAGACGATTTTGACGATAGTCCTCATCGGAGATAAATTCTCTAATAGAAACACGAGAGAGATGGGATTTGGACTTCCAAAGGAAGAAACGACCTCGGAAAGAGCGAGAGAGAAGGGAGTAGCACCGGTAGGAGTACGGATGCTATTCCGATAAGCCCGAGAGCAAAAGGGATATGTAAATGCCAATCCCTACCAGCTCGACTAGTTACCTTTGCGAGGATATTACGCAAAGTTTTATTGGAAGCTTCGGCCTGACCATTAGCTTGAGGATAGTATGGAGAAGAAAAGCTGAGCTTGATATTGAAAGTGTTGCAGAGGTTCTGCAAATCAACGTTCTTGAAAGACTTACCGTTATCTGTGATGAGTTTGTGTGGAACACCAAAGTGACAAATGATGTGTTGATAGACAAAATCAACTATGGGTTTAGCTTTTGTTGAAGAAAGAGGGATAGCTTCCACCCACTTAGTAAAGTATTCAGTGGCAGTAATGATAGAATGATGACGCTACATGAAGAATGGGATTGATGAGACCAATAAGATCAAGACCCCATTGTGAAAAAGGCCACAAATCCATTGTAGGTTGTAAAGCTTGACTAGGGATATGTGTGAGATTGGAATGTTGTTGACACTTGACGCATTTCTTAGTGTATTCACAACAATCTCGATTAAGAGAAGGCCAATAATATCCCAAACGTAAGATGCGTTTAGCTACGGCCAAGCCACTAAAATGTCCACCACAGATACCGTCATGGACCTCCTGGATAGCTTTAGATGATTCAAGGGTTTTGAGGCACCGAAGCAAAATACCATCAAAGCCACGTTTGTAGAGGATCCCTCCTAGAATAGTATAGCGATTAGCGCGTAGGATAAAAGATCTTCTACCATTGGGAGTCAGATCTAGAGGAAGCACCGAATGAGATAGATAATCAACGATCTGTTGATACCACTCATCCTGAGTATGGGTTGTGACAGCATGGATTGAAGTTAGTTGCCTAAGATGAGATGGTTGATCTAATCATTGCACAGCCACATAAAGTCACGAGTCCTCGGTAAAGGGTGGGATAAGTGAGGCTAACGAAGCCATTGTATCTGCGAATCGATTCGCAGTGCGAGGAATAGCTTGGATAGTGAATTTGTCGAAAGATTGGAGTTGAACGAGAATGATATCACGATATTTTTGAAGGATATCATTCTTGCATTGATAGACACCCGTGACTTGATTAACGATGAGTTCAGAATCACCAAAGATTTCAATATCACGAGTGCCGAGATTAATGGCATTTTGAAGACCCAAGACAAGAGCTTCATATTCAGCCATATTATTGGTGCACTCAAAGTTCAATTTGTGTGCGACTGGGATAGGCGTACCCCAAGGAGGAATCATCACGAAACCTGCACCTCCCCCTTGCTGGCATTTGGATCCATCAAAGAAGAGCTTTACTTTACATGGGGACAGACCAAAATCAATTTGTTGGATATATTCATCGGGGAATTGAGAAAGGGGGACTTGAGTGTCTGGGAGAGAAGCATCAGCTAATTGATCTGCAATGACCTGACCCTTGATAGACTTTTGTGGGATAAACTCGAGATCAAATTCTGTCATAAGCATGAGCCAACGAGTGATACGATCATTGTGATAAGGCTTCGCATGAATTGTCTTGAGTAGATTGACACTTGTGACAATGTAAGTATTGTGATTAAGGAGGTAATGACGAAGCTTAGAGTTGCAAAGAAGAGAGCACAACCACAGCCTTTTCAGCTTCGAATAACATGTTTCATACTCATGGAGGGTGCGACTGATGTAATAGGCAAACTTGTTCTTTACCGCAAGCATCCCGATGAAGATCATGGCTCCCCAGGAGCATGGTCGATCACGAGAGATATAAAGATAGAAAGGCTCCCCTCGCGTGGAGGTGTAAGCACGAGTGGAGAAAGAAGATAAACTTTGAGATCATCGAAGGCCTTTTGGCAATGTTCATCCCATTCAAAATGAACATTCTTACGAAGGAGATGATGAAAATGCTGACAGCTGATCCGACAATTGTGAGATAAAACGACGCTTACCGATTAAAGATGTCCTTGAGACTCGTGGAGTTGCTTTAAGTTAGAAGGGGGAGGCATCTCAAGGATAGCTTTTATTTTTGTGGGGTCT